>OV049863.1:12500-1212500 GCA_920104075.1 Melanargia galathea | reverse complement strand
AAAAGTACTTGAAAAAGTTTCTTTGAATAAAAAACTTTTCTATTCTATTCTAATGTGTATATTAGGTGAAGATAGAGCTTGCGAAGAAGAACATAAGGCCCCCGCCGAGCAAGTTGACCGGTCTGACGTGCGCGGAGAACGGCCAGCTGCTCATAGAGAAGCTGAAGAGCCTCGCGTGCCAGATCATGGACGCGCGCAGCGAGCTCGACGACTGCAGCGACGACAGCGCGGGCAGGAGCTGCCCCGACAGCGAGGAGGGACCCAGCCAGGTAACCCTTTAACATCCCACTGCTGGGCAAAAGTCTGGGCACAAGCCTCCTCTCGCATAGAAGAGATATTTACAGCTTAGATCCACCACGGTTGACGGTATCGGTCAGTCGGGTATCCACCACATCCACTCAACGTCCCAGTGCTGGGCATAAGCCTCCTGTCTCATAGGGGAAAGGGATTCATAAAGTATGCCTCCATATATTATTGTAAATGAGTGATGTTTTTTTCTCTTGTACATAATTATAGTTTACTCACGCATTAAGTTGCCTCAAAATTAAATTGCTTGTCTAAATGTTTCGACTGTCATACGACTTTCAAAGCAAATGTAATTTTATCAAGGAAGCATAGAAGTTACATATGCTACGCTTCCTATATACTATTAGGAAACCACCGTGTTGCATGGGTACCTACCTAACGTTCTTATAATGTTTTCCAGGTGTTAGACGGTTACAGCGAAGGCAACATGGTGGACGCGAGCATAGCGCCGCGCGCCGACGCGCCGGAGATCTGCCGCCTGATGTGGTTCGTGGAGCCGATGAGCTGGATGAGGGACGTGCAGAGCTGTCCGCAGGGCAAGCTGCACTGCCCCAAGTGCCAGAACAAGATCGGCAGCTTCAGCTGGGTCATGGGTCAGTATCATATCACTGCAGGCCGCAGACAGAATATCATCTGTCAAGATTCATATTAAAAGCGCTCGCGTATGCACATACAATTTGAATAAACTGAAGGAATGCTTTCCAATATTTTGCATAGAATTTAGTTAGTGGTGCTATTAAAATCGCAGCAGGCGCTTGCGTCCTACAGAAATAAAATTAAATAAAAGCAATAAATTATAATTGGGAAGGAAACTTCCGACGACGCGGACGGACGTACTACTTTACGATGACAGTGTGGCCAATTCTGTTGTATAGTGGATTCAGTATTATTAGAACTTATAATATCTAATCTCTTTACATCTTGAATAAAGAAACTAACTGTCATCTCGTGATTTGACGTTGTAAAAAAAACGTAATGTTTTCTGTTATGTAAAAATTATATTAAAGTAAAATTGAGTTAATGGGCAATGATCTTTTAATATTCATTAGGTTATGGGCTTTTGCATGCAAAACTGGGAGCCCTGAAACTCAATTGTAACTAAAAATTAGTTCATTGGTATCGGGTCAAATTTTTTGTTCGTATGATGATGGAAGAAAGACATAAGTCTGATTCTGGTTTGTGCGGCCACATCGAGAAGTTGAAAGGCACAGAAAACTTTGCCAATTGGAAATTTAAGGTAAAAAACTATCTTGAATTGAAAGGCTGGTGGTGGGTCGTAGCGAATGACGGTCATACGAGTGAACAAAAAGAAAACCTGTTAGAAGTGGACACAAAAGTAAGAGCAACGTTTTGCCTTTTACTTGAACCCGATTGCTTCACACATGTTTATAGAGCAAAGACTGCAAAAGAGGTCTGGGATTGCCTATGTAAAGCATATGAAGACAAGGGGTGGGGAAGACGTATTACGTTACAACGAAAACTCTGGCAATGTAAACTTGAAAACTTCGAGTCTATGGAGAAGTATATCTCGGAAATAATGTTTTTGTCTAATCAGTTGAATGATATCGATGCTCCAATTGATGACGGCTGGATAGTGTCTATTATGCTGAGCGGGTTGAGTGAAGTATATAATCCCCTTATAATGGCTGTAGACAACTGTGGACAAAAACTGAGTCTTGAGCAAATTAAAACTAAATGAATACAAGAGGCGAATAGGCAACGAGATGAGTCAAGTGGAAATACATCGTCGAATGTTTTAATGGCAAATAAATCGAGCATGATTTCCCAAAAATTGAAATCGAAAAGCTGTTCGAAGGTAAATAAGTCGAAAGTATATAAATGCTTTAGGTGCCATGAACCAGGCCACAAAGCATCAGAATGCAATGAAAAGAAGCAGGTTAGAACTGTAAATAATTTTGCGTCAATTTGCATGAATACTGTAGACAAGAAGCCAGTTAAAACGAAGAGTTGGTATATAGATAGTGGATGTTCGCACCATATGACCCACGATGTACATAATTTATCCAAATATCAAAAGCAGACGGATAAGAAAATAAGAGTGGCAAATGGGGAAGAACTATCAATCCAAGGTAAAGGGAATGCTAATGTGAAAATCAATGCAAATACAGAACTTGTATTGGATAATGTTTTGCATGTTCCCGAATTGTCCATGAATTTAATTTCTGTGAGCAAGCTAGCCGAAAAAGTGAATTTTAACAAAAAAGGTTGTATCATAACGAAAGAGGATAAACAAATTGTCAAATGTCAGGATGTTGATGGAATTTTTGAATTAAAAGAAAATCAAAACTTGTCATTGAACGTGACATTGTCAAGTCAAAATTTATCGAATCTTTGGCATAGGAGATTAGCACATTTGAGTAGAAAATATATGGATAAGTTAAAAAACCTAGTGAATGGGATTGAATTTAAACAAAATGATTTGATCGAACCATGTATACCATGCATTGAAGGCAAGACGTGTAAGACTCCTTTTAAGAACAAAGGTACTAGAGCACGGGATATCTTGGAAATAGTGCATAGCGATATTTGCGGTCCGATGGAAGAGCCGTCGTTCAGTGGTTCGAGATACATGTTACTGTTTATCGATGACTTTACTCGGAAAACACATGTATATTTTCTGCAAAATAAAAGTCAAACTTTTGAGAAATTTCGCGAATATAAGGCGGAAGTAGAGAAAGAGATGAACAAATCAATCAAATGTTTAAGGTCTGACAATGGGTCGGAGTACTGTAATCGATTATTTGATAAATTTTTAAAGTCTGAAGGTATTAAGCACCAGACGACGGTCCCGTACACACCTGAGCAGAATGGTGTTGCTGAGAGGGCAAATAGGTTGATCATAGAAAAGGCAAGAGCATTGTTATGCGAAGCTAATTTAAATAAGAAGTATTGGGCAGAAGCAGTAAATACTGTTGTATATTTAAAAAATAGAAGTCCTACTAAGGCTGTAACAGATTGTGTTCCGGAGGAGTTATGGACAGGAAAGAAAGTTGATCTAAGTCATCTTAAGGTGTTTGGTTGTTTAGCTTACGGATTGAAACCGAAACAAAAGAGACAAAAATTGGACAGTAAAACGGTGCCTATGATTTTTGTTGGATATCCTAATAACACTAAGGGTTATCGGTTGATGGATCCAAAGACGAGTACCGTTCATGTATATAGAGATGTAAAATTTTTAGAGAATACTTTTCCTGGTAATAACGATTTAGTAACGAAGAACACAGTTGTTCCTATATATCTGGACGAGGGACAAAAAGAGTCTGTGCCAAGTGACAACCTTAAAGAGGTTGAAAATGTTGATACAATTGTTGAAACAGTTGATAATAACAACGAAACTGAAAACAATGTAGAAATGGCTGATAATAATCAAGACGAGACGAAAAACGTTGTGGAAAGAGTTGAACCACGTTATAATCTTAGATCACGTAAGCAACCAGATATAAATAATTGTATATGTAATGCCATTGCAGATATTAGAGGCGATCCTTTAACCATCGAGGAGGCTTTAGCGAGACCAGATGGGGATTTATGGCAAAAAGCTATAGATGATGAGGTTCGGTCACTAATGGAAAACGAAACTTGGAAGTGGGTTTTTAGAATTAATAAAGATAAAGATGGCAATATTGTAAAATATAAGGCTATGCTAGTAGCGAAAGGTTTTACCAGGCGAAAATAGCGAGAGTTATGTCAGAAGATATTTGATTAAGGGGGCATAGGGCATAATATTGTAATAGGAATATTGTGTGTTTGCCGTAGAATTTCTTTATAATTATTTTATTTTTGTAATCAAATATTTTCTAGTTTTAGTTCTTTAATCTTTGCGATTGATAATGTAAAGGATTAAGGGCGCGTATTAGAACTTATAATATCTAATCTCTTTACATCTTGAATAAAGAAACTAACTGTCATCTCGTGATTTGACGTTGTAAAAAAACGTAATGTTTTCTGTTATGTAAAAATTATATTAAAGTAAAATTGAGTTAATGGGCAATGATCTTTTAATTTTCATTAAGTATTAACTGACGCGTTTCCACTTGAACGTTAACAATAGGGGTAATAAACCAAATACTCATAGAACCCATTTATTTTTAAAGGAGCCGTTTCGGCCTTATCTATTTTGTTGCAAACCAACCAGTGTTGATACTTTTGAATATTCATAGAATAATTAAAAAAAAATTACGAACATGTTAATATAAAAATACAATAACAAATAAAAAAAAAATACAATAACAAATTAAATTATTTATTTATTTTAAAGTAATAAATCAAACGTTCAAGAGAGTTATTTGTGCATCACGACTTATAAGCTTGTTGAACACATTCGGATTATCGTCGTTACTAAGTATTTTCACATGGCACGGTGGAAGGTGATTTCACCCAAGAACGAAACATATCGAAAAACGTATATTTCCACTGAAGATTCTCTTCGAAGTTTAAAAAACAACTGAGTCGTATTTCTATTTATTATATTATTATTAAAAGGAAAATAACATAGGCAAAGTATCAAAAACGTTTGAACCGTTTGCAAGTGTTTAGGTATAAAGAATTCACCCGGCACGACTTAATCCTATTGTTACTGCTAATCACGGTCTCAAGTGGAAACACGCCAGATAATATTGAATGTACTATACACATTCTCTAAATCTAAACTAAAATGACAGGGCTAAATATATTCCTATCTCTTTCACAATGCTCCCTGCAGAAAAGGATAGCACTATTTTTACTGACTGGCCCGTTGGCGCGGTTGGCAGTGACCCTGCCTTCCGCTCCGGGGTCGCGGGTTCGATTCCCGCCCCGAGTCTGGGTGTATTTATAATATGTATGTATGTATACCTTTATTAAAATATATATGTATTTATATGTAAATATGTCTATCAGTCTATAACACAGGCATTAAGTTGCCTACTTTAGGAACAGACGACCGTGTGTGTATGTGTAAGTATTTATTTATTACTAGATGATGCCCACGGCTTCGCCCGTGTGGATTTAGGTTTTTAAAAATCCCGTGAGAACTTTTGATTTTCCAGAACAAAAAAATAGCTTATCTGTAGAAATCCGTCCCCAAAACGGAAAAATCCCGTGGGATCCCCACGATTTCGGAATACAATTCCTTACAGCATCAGGGTTGAGGAGTTGGATATGTACCTACTCGAGTTCATTCAACGATAAAGTCTTTAATTGGTACCCCCAATATCAATTTAAATAACCGAAAGTTTCTAAAACCCATTAGTTTTGGGGATTAGGTCCCCTACAGCATCAGGATTGAGGAGTTGGAATCCAAATTTTTTATAGAACAGGGTCGCAATGTTTCTCTATCGATTAAAAAAAAAATTACGCAAATCGGTTCAGAAATCTCGGAGATATCGGTGTACATAGGTAGAAAAACACAACTCCTCCTTTTTTGAAAGTCGGTTAAAAAAGTAGCCTATGTTACTCCCTGGTTAATTCTCTACTTGTATGTGAAGGTCCCGTCAAAATCGGTTCAGCCGTTCCGAAGATTAGCCCGTTCAAGACAGACAGACAGACAGACAGACAGACAGACAGACAAAAATTTTAAAAACGTATGATTCGGTTATGGTAGCGTTCAAATAACCATATGAGCTTAATATGAGGTAGTTATTTCGATATTACAGACAGACACTTCAATTTTATTTATTAGTATAGATTTATTATTATTTATTTTTAAACGTAAGTTTAGAGATTGTACAACAGAATTAGCCACAATATTATTGGTTATTTGCACTCACAATCAGTTACACAACTTGCTTGTTTTGCTTACGAATTGCCAGGTTTTTTTATAGGGGTTCAAAAAGCCACTCAGATAGCGACAGCGTCCCACGCCTGCCCCGAAAGGGGCAGGTGAACGATCATCGAAGACTAGTGACCGCTGGCCACTGTCCGCCTCACGCTCAGGACGCCGCGCCACGTCTCATCAACGTGACCGGTACAAGTCCCTACTATTGTGTAGGTCTCGTGAAGAGCTTACTATAGAAATGATCCTATGAAGTAAGGTCTTAACATTTGCTCGTTGTATGGGCGGAGGTCATTACGCGGGCGAGAATCTTCATAGCGCAATGTCGTTTTAAGCTTTATAAGATTAGCGACATCTAGCGGCAATTTAGTGAACTACTTTATTGATAATGATAAGTAGTTCACGCTGCTCGCCAAAAAAAACTCCGCTCGGTATAGTCGAGCTTTATCATGAATATGAATTAATTAATTCTCATTCTTATTTAAATATAAAAAGTGATGTGTATCACAATATTATATTATAATAAAATCATTGACGAACTTTGTTTCTATGCAAGAGTTCGTAACATGCGCCGACGCATAATGAACTTCGAATTATAGCGCCATCTATTGTCAGCATGTGAAAACACTATATTAAAAAAAAATGATTTTCTTTTGTTTTTTTACTTCTAAATAATAATATTAGATGGGATAGATAATGTTTGTAATTTTTTTTCCAGGATGCAAATGTCCCTGCGGTCAAAAAGTGGCCCCCGCGTTCTATCTGGTACCTTCAAAGGTGGAATGGTCGAACATTGTACAAAATGTACAAATAACTGTATAAATGGAGGTGTTTGATATATTTGTGTTTTGTAGAAATTGGTGGACGCTATTATCTTCCATTGTGACTCCATTTCATTAAGTAATTCAAAATAGTTCTATCTTCAATGAAAAAATAAGACATTATAGTCTTTAGCCATAACTTGATCTTCAGTTTAACATCCATTTTCTATACACATATCTGTAATCTTCGATAAGTTTTTTTTTGCCAAAATTGTATGATTTGTTGATAACGTTGCTAAAGAATAAGGATTTGAATATAGAAAATTAACGTAATTCCGTTAATAAATAATAATTAGTCCATAGTTATACATTCTAATTTTATTGTTTGTAGAACAGTTATTCTACATTTACTGAAAAGACAAAAGATGAGATTTAGACTGGAAACAGGTAAGGTAGACTTTTGGTGCTTTCAAAAAATTGTATAATAAAATGTATCAAAAAATGTATAGGGGGAAAAAAACTCCATTTTGTACAATGATATTAATTTATTGTTGTATTTCTATGTATATTCAGTGTTACATAATGTACAATGAATTTAAATAAATATTTCTTTAATTTGTACTGCTTTTATTTAATACATAACTGTTGTTGTGTGCATGATGGCCCTCCCTGCACTACCATTACACTCATCCGAGAATTGGACGCGAATTTAGTGATTCCATCAATACATAAAACTATTATTAATTTAATTTTTTTTTAATAAGTAGATAAGAAGAAAAATTATAGTTAAGTAATAACAATTTTTCATATAGAATTTACAAGAGAAACAGAAAAAAATTCAAAATTCAAAATCATTTATTTCATGTAGGCCACCGTGTGGCTCTTATGACATGTCAAGAATCTACCACCGGTTCGGGATGCTGATTCTGCTGAGAAGAGCCGGCAAGAAACTCAGCAGTTGCTCTTTTCAAAACAAAATTGTTACAAGTAGCTTAACTATCTTGTGGACAGCTGAAGCAAAGCCAAATAGAATAGACATATTTTTTATTCAGATAAACTTTTACAAATGCTTTCGAATCGACAAATGAATCTACCACTGGTTCGGAATGGTACTTACAATTCTACATAATATGTTAAGATGGGCAGACAAAAGTAGCCCCATTTCCGACGGAAAACTCACATGCGTTAAAAAATGTAACATGGTTTACCTAAAAAATATACTTAGTTATTTTTATTCTGGATAAACATTAAACACCTACCACTGTTTAGAGTCTGTTTGCAGTCCAAATGCTGGCCACAATTGAATGTTTATACTTAATTTCACGATTATTTGACTAGATTCACTATTTTTATCTATTTATATCTATTTTTATCTTCATTCATTTTATTTCATTTTTAATTTGAATATTAGTCAATTAAGCTCAAACTTGAGCACGTTCAACTTTGAAACCCCGCATATCTATACTAATATAATAAAGCGGAAGAGTTTGTTTGTTTGAACGCGCTAATCTCAGGAACTACTGGACCGATTTCAAAAATTCTTTCACCGTTGGATATGTACGTGATCCTGGAGTGCTATAGGCTATATATGTACCACGAGCGAAGCCGGGGCGGACCGATATGTACCACGGGCGAAGCCGGGGCGGACCGCTAGTCTAATATATTTACGAAAATCTAACAAACCACCGACTAACATCTAATTAGTTTCTGGATAGCCCGGGAGGTAGCGCTGCAGTTTTTGTAGTGATTTTATACCGAATGAATTTTATTTCAAACAATTGTTTAATGTTCAGAAATCACTAAAGTGAGCGACAATCGTCGCACCCGCGGTGGAGCTAAAAGATACAGCATGCAAAAGTCATTATATTCTTACGGAGAAACTTATGACAAGGGAATAAGATTCATAATCGCATCCCCACCGCTTGTTCGTAATGTTTCGTTCTTGTTCTGATCGAATATCGTAGGAAAGATCACGAAGAAGCAAGCGGTAGGGAATCGATATAAACATTATTTATTACAAGTAGCGGCACTAAAGTCTAGCGCTGACCTTCAAGTGCGCGCCGCGTCGTACGAATGAGCGGGACACAGTACGTTTGGAGAGCCAATCAGTGCTTACATACGATCCCCACGCCCTCCCCGTAACCCTCTCACCACCCCGAGATACCTCATTGTCGACTTCTGCGCATTGAAGGTCAGCGCTAGATTTTCGTGCCGCTACTTATAATAAGGTCTATAATCGCTTAGATTCAATGACTATTCAATGAATACAATGACTTGAATAGTCTTTGAATCTAAGCGATTCAAAGACAAGTGTGTTAGGGGAAAACTATTATTGTTTTGATTTTCAGTCGGTATAAAATGACTTGCTCAACTGTATTGCTACCTCTTGTACTAGGAGCGTATCGGCAGACTTCATTGACTTTTATCACTCAATAATCAAACGAGAATCAATTTTCGTTTGTATGGGGCGCGCTCGGCACAAGGTGTTAAGGCGGCGCGGCGTCGGCTCGCGCGCGTCCGTCGCGGCGCATGCGCGGTATGTCGGCGAGCGCGAGGCGGTGCGCGCGCATGAGGTGCGTCTTGCGCTTCCAGCTGTCGGCGAACGCGCGCGCGCAGCCCGGGCACTGGTACGGCAGCTCGCCCGTGTGGGTGCGCGCGTGACGAACCTGACACCAAAATATAAGTCTTTAGAAAGTGCCGGTACTGCGCTATGCAACAAAATCAGCCCCTAAGCGTCTGTGCCACCCATCCACCCACCAGCTTCACCCACCAGTGGGTGCAGGAGAATTTCTGCTTACCTGTCTACTCACTGCAGTGGGTGAACCTGTAAACAGGAGGACTGGTAAATCTGGTGGGTGCAGTTGGTGGGTGCACGGTTTACAAATCGACGCGGCGGCCGCGCGGAACCCGCACACCGCGCACGCGTGCGGCTCGGCGCCCGTGTGCGTGCGCACGTGCACCTCCAGGTGTTGCGCTAAGACAAGCTGCACTCACCAGTCCGCTCTTGTCGACGAAGGCCTTCCGGCAGTGGTTGCAGACGTGCAGGCGCGTGTCGGAGTGGCGCCGCGCGTGCCGCCGCAGCGACGACGCGGCGGCCGCGCGGAAACCGCACACCGCGCACGCGTGCGGCTTGGCGCCCGTGTGCGTGCGCACGTGCACCTCCAGGTTTTGCGCTAAGGAAAAATGCGTAAAGTAGCTCTCGGTTTTACATATTATTAAAAGATGCTTAGAAGTTAGACTTAGCCCGTACTGTAAAATTTATTCGCGCGGTTATTTTCCGTATTTTATTTTTTTCGCGAATTTTAAATTGCAAGTGCGTGCAGCTACTAAATGTATGACATTTCCATGTACGTGTCACAGAATTGAGAAAATGCGAAAAAAATCGCGCAAATTTTCGCAGTGCGGGCTAGGTCTTAGGGTGCGGGCAAACAGAGTCGACGCATCGAAGCGAATCAAAAAAAAATTCACGGCATATTGGCACTATTTCTACAAAACAAGACAAACTACAAAAAAGAAAGACGAGCAAATGCGCGCGCATGCGTTGTGGCTTATTAGTTATTTTGTAAAGATAAGTGCCAATATGCCATGAACATTTTTTGTTTGACGCTTTGATACGCTTCGACTGTGCTATTTGGTATGTCCCGACTCTTACGCGCGTCATGTAAGAAAAAGCATGCTATAAAGCACGATAACGCATTCTTACAATGCGCATGAGTATGTATAAAGCACAGACACCCACCCCCTCCCTCCCCAGCTAAATGCGAATCGATGCAATCAACCGGAAATATTTCATTAAAAAAAAAAACAGTTTGTCTATTAAACCTATTTAAAGAGTTGTATAAAAAATGGGAATTGTAGTTTATCTAGTCATTATTGTAGCAAAAAAATCACTTAACAAGGCGTGTTTGAATAACAAGGCTGAACGGATTTTGATGAAAAACGGATTTCGGGGAAATTTGGCTGCGCTTTGCGAAGCGTCACGGCGGCCTTCGTTGCAACAGTAATGTACAGATTATTTAATGCAAAACTGGCCAAGTGCGATCCAGATTAGCGCTCCGAAGGTTCCGCATATTGAAAACGTAAGTATAAACAGTTATTTGGTTCAATTGTTATTCACCAATTAGATCCCTATTTCGGCCCCTTTTACAATAGTTTTTTATTTGCAACTAGCTGATGCTAGCAATCCCCTATTTAACCCACTTGGGGGTGGAATTTCCAAAATTCCTGAAACACGTATTTTTTTATTTTTAACCGACAATACAAATACCGATTTTCATTGATATAACTCTAAATCAATCTTGATATGACGGACTTTCATACAAACTTTCATCCCCTATTTTACCAAAATTATTTTAAACCAAAAGTCTAAATAGCAATTTCCATGAATATAACTTAAAAATGACGAACTTTCATACCTTTCATACTTCCATCCCTTATTTAACCCTCTTAGGCGTGGAATTTACAATAATCCTTTCTTTCGTAATTTCAAGTTTCTAACTTCAGTGGTATAGGCTGTGCGTTGATGATCAGTCAGGACAAGCTTCTTTAATATATTAGTATAGATAGTCTGATCATTTGCAACTATTCTGAATTCCAAGTTATTAGCTCAAATTTCGTTTTTTTTTTAATTTTGGTACAGAACCCTAAAAAACAAGGTTGCCCTAATACTCAAAGAAAAGAAATTAAATAGTTTATTCTCATCCATAAAATACGGATGTAGACATCTAGACCTTTTCAATGAATTAGTTCAAAATAGTAACTTTTGAATCTTTCTTGAGTCTTTATTTCTCACCTTGGCTAAAGCCCCATCCGCAATAGGAGCATAAGTACTGCTTGACCTCTTCATGCACCTTCATATGGCATTTGAGAACACTTTTCAATTTGAACCTGAAAATATATTTTGGGAAAATAATAAATGTTTCATTTTTAGTTTGTAAGTAAAAATTTATAAATACGATGTGCCAATAATTTACAAAAACCATTTCCTGTGAAATGAAGCTAGAAGCATTCTAACCTAGTTTCTGTCTGTTTCTACCCAATATCACAACAGAACCCTAAATCACTCAGAGATCACTCTGGATCAAACGATCCAGAAAGTTTGAAACACAGAATTTAGAATGGGTAAAGAAATTGTAAAGAAGCATGACCTTGTCGCCGCGCAGATGTCTAGCGAAGCATCAGTGCATGTTATTGCAAAAAAAAATTGCAGTAGATATCAAAAAATGAATTGGCTAACAATTACAGAGGGACAGGCAGCAGAGGCTTACAACCCGTTTACTAAAAGATTGGACCTCGCTGGAATGACGCCTCCCCCACTTCCCCGCTCACCACCCGCATTCGTCCTGTCGCGTCAGTACGGTTCGCAGTACATCGCAGTGACGTCATCGACGCCAGGTCCTATCTTTTAGTGCTTTTAGTAAACGGGTTGTAGTAATAGGGTCCCGTTTGGCACCCTTTGGATACCCTTAAAGGAGATGTATTTGCTTAGTGTTAGTTTAATTTACATCACTTTGAATTCCAGAGGTATGTATGTGTAGGTGTAATTATTTCTGTACGCTGAGTATCTAAAATCGGCAGATACCATTTCTATTACCTTATTTAGATATTCTGTGTTGGAACTGAATTCTGTGTAAAGTTACGTACCTCATGGCACATTTGTCGCACGCATAAGGCCTGACATCAGAGTGTCCCCTGGTGTGCTCCGTCAACTGCTTGCGTCTTTTGTAACTTTTGCCACACATGTTGCACACAAACTTCCTTTCATCTGAATGTGATGCTGCGTGGCAGGCCAGTTGGACTGCCTTGGAGAATGCTACAATGTAAAGGGTCTAGCCGGATAAGTATAGCGAATTGGCCCCCAAATGACAACCTATATCGAAACTTATGTTTCAATATTGGCTTGGTGTACGAACGCGATTGACACCAGTTTTAGCGCCGTGCTCCGCTTTGACCTTGAGTTATTAAAAAAAATGAGCGCAACTATGACTATCATTCAAAGTGACATATCTCGGAAACTATTAAAGCTAAAAACTTAAAACCAACGCGAGATTTTAGGTAACCTTTAAGAGCATATTTCATATTTTTTCTAGATTTTTCGAATAGTTAAAAGAATATTTTTTTTAATAAAAAAAAATATAATTATTATTATTCCTGTGTTTCTTATGACGGACATTCACTAAAAAAATATATATTGTAGTACTTAATATGTACTAATACTCGTAAAAAATTCGTTTGAAAACAAATGGTGTAACACTTCGAAAAAAAAAAAAATTCGACCCGAAATAAATGTATCAAAGAATACGAGCTAAACAAAGAAATACGAATATAAACATTAAACACTTTATAAATTATAATCATAAAAATCAACCACCACTACAGCCTTTTTAACGTCCCACTGCTGGGCAAAAGCCTCCTCTCTCATAAGATAGAGGGATTTTTATAGCTTAGACCCGCCACGCTGCTCCAATGTGGGTTGGCGGGCTTTAACGATTATTGTCACAACTGATAGTAATAACAACCGGGACCGACTGCATAACGTGCTCTCCGAGGCATGGGGGTGAAACCGCCTGCTTCCAACTCCAGGCTGGCACTGAGAATTTCTTGACAGAAAAACCCAATACCGAACAATTATTTGCCCGACCCGGGAATCAAACCACGCGATCTGCGGTCGAATATGCTAACCACTAGAACAACGAGGCATTTCATCATCGAGATGATAAAAAACTGATTAGTTTAATTTAATTAGTATTAGCGCCGTGCTCCGCTTTGACCTTGAGTTATTAAAAAAAAATGAGCGCAACTATGACTATCATTCAAAGTGACATATCTCGGAAACTATTAAAGCTAAAAACTTAAAACCAACGCGAGATTTTAGGTAACCTTTAAGAGCATATTTCATATTTTTTCTAGATTTTTCGAATAGTTAAAAGAATATTTTTTTTAATAAAAAAAAATATAATTATTATTATTCCTGTGTTTCTTATGACGGACATTCACTAAAAAAATATATTATATTGTAGTACTTAATATGTACTAATACTCGTAAAAAATTCGTTTGAAAACAAATGGTGTAACACTTCGAAAAAAAATAAAATTCGACCCGAAATAAATGTATCAAAGAATACGAGCTAAACAAAGAAATACGAATATAAACATTAAACACTTTATAAATTATAATCATAAAAATCAACCACCACTACAGCCTTTTTAACGTCCCACTGCTGGGCAAAAGCCTCCTCTCTCATAAGATAGAGGGATTTTTATAGCTTAGACCCGCCACGCTGCTCCAATGTGGGTTGGCGGGCTTTAACGATTATTGTCACAACTGATAGTAATAACAACCGGGACCGACTGCATAACGTGCTCTCCGAGGCATGGGGGTGAAACCGCCTGCTTCCAACTCCAGGCTGGCACTGAGAATTTCTTGACAGAAAAACCCAATACCGAACAATTATTTGCCCGACCCGGGAATCAAACCACGCGATCTGCGGTCGAATATGCTAACCACTAGAACAACGAGGCATTTCATCATCATAAAAATCATAAAAACAAAGATAAAGCACACAATTTTTAATACTAATTAAATTAAACTAATCAGTTTTTTATCATCTCGATGATGAACTGCCTCGTTGATCTAGTGGTTAGCATAGCCGACCGCAGATCGCGTGGTCCCGGGTTCGATTCCCGGGTCGGGCAAATAATTGTTTGGTATTGGGTTTTCTGTCAAGAAATTCTCAGTGCCAGCCTGGAGTTGGAAGCAGGCGGTTTCACCCCCATGCCTCAGAGAGCACGTTATGCAGTCGGTCCCGGTTGTTATCATTATCAGTTGTGACAATAATCGTTAAAGCCCGCCAACCCGTATTGGAGCAGCGTGGCGGGTCTAAGCTCTAAAAATCCCTCTATCTTATGAGAGAGGAGGCCTTTGCCCAGCAGTGGGACGTTAAAAAGGCTGTAGTGGTGGTGGATTTTTATGATTATAATTTATACAGTGTTTAATGTTTATATTCGTATGTCTTTGTTTAGCTCGTATTATTTGATACATTTATTTCGGGTCGAATTTTATTTTTTTTCAAAGTGTTACACCAACTGTTTTCAAACGAATTTTTTATGAGTATTAGTACATATTAAGTACTATAATATATATTTTTTTAGTGAATGTCCGTCATAACAAACACAGGAATAATAATAATTATATTTTTTTTTATTAAAAAAAATATACTTTTAACTATTCGAAAAATCTAGAAAAAATATGAAATATGCTCTTAAAGGTTACCTAAAACCTCACGTTGGTTTTAAGTTTTTAGCTTTAATAGTTTCCGAGATATGTCACTTTGAATGATAGTCATAGTTGCGCTCATTTTTTTTTAATAACTCAAGGTCAAAGCGGAGCACGGCGCTAAAACTGGTGTCAATCGCGTTCGTACATCAAGCCAATATTGAAACATAAGTTTCGATATAGGTTGTCATTTGGGGGCCAATTCGCTATACTTATCCGGCTAGACCCTTTTGAAACAATTATTAAACAAACAATTAGTAGAGGTTCCAAATTATTAGTACATCTTTGAACAAATATCCAAAAAAATCCATATCCATACTAATATTATAAAAGCGAAAGTGTGTACGATTGTAACTCTTTAACGCCGTAAATACTGAGCCGATTTGGCTGAAATTTTGAATGAAGATAGATTATGCCCTGACTTAACATATAGGCTACTTTTATCCTGGAAAAATATACAGTTCTCACGGGATTTTGAAAAAACCGAAATTTATAGCTACAACTATAGCAAACTTTCTTGAAAGTAGGTATAAATATAAAGGTTGGAAAAGGAAGCAGGAACGGGAGCCGGAAATCCACGATTCCTTGGGGATTTGTGAAAAACCGAAATTCACCCAGGCGAAGCCACGGGCAGAAGCTGGTATACCATAAATGCAATATTAAAGATTAGCTCTTCACACAGGCAAATACAGGCCCTAAAATATTTTAGTCATTTCTAAGTTCATTATTTGACATTATTATTTAATGGATAGATACATACATTTTGGACAATGTGCACAGGTGAACTTATGCCCAGAATGTTCCTTTTCCATATGCTTTGAAAACCATTTTTTAGACGTAAACTCTTTCCTACATACTGGACAAACACTCTTGTTCATCTCATCTACTTTCACTGGACTATCTCTTTTAGATTCAATAACTTTTGTATCGCCATCTCTTTTTGATGTATTAACTATAATAGAGCTATCTCTTTTTGATGCATCAACTTTAATATTGCAATCAATTTTTGTAGTGTTTTCTGTTTTTGACTTATCTCCTTTTATAATGTCATCTTTTTTTGACATGTCAATGTTAATAGTGTTGTGTCTTTCTAATTCATTAACCACAGACATACTTTCATTCATGACAGTGTTTTGAGATAGTTCAACAGTATTCATTGGAGCAATTTGTAGATGTTTGGTTGATATTGTTTCATTATGTATATAGCCTGTATCATCAAAACTGTCCTGTTCAACATAATTACTAACACCAATGGATAGTTTATAGTCCGGAAGGGTCAATCGTAGTTTATTTGGTTCGGTGATGTGGCTTTTTAGCGAATCTGGTTCAATAATGATGCTCGTTTCACTCCTTGAAGCAATGTTCTTGAGAGTTATGTTAACATTCTGAGCTTCTTGTATGAACGTGTAGCAGGATTCTATTTTGATTGTACAATCATAGCAGAATTGTTTTGGTAGTTTTATATCATCGATTATCTGAAATAAATATAAATTAAATATATTAAAGGAAAAGGGGACGGACTGACTGACTGACCGATCTGTCAACGCACAGCTCAAACCACTGGACGGATCAGGCTGAAATTTGGCATGCAGATAGCTATTACAACATAGACATCTGCTAAGAAATGATTTTTGAAAATTCAACCCCTAAGGGGGTTAAATAGAGGTTGACAATATGTATGGGATTTATTATGAATCCATGTGGAGGAAGTCGCGGGCTAGATTAAATAAATATTAAATATCTATGAAAGCAGAATCGACTTGAACAGGTCCGAAGGTTTATGTCGACAAACAATATTAAGGGTGAAAACGACGTCAATCCCTTCAGCTCAGCTCAGATGACGCGGTGCAACAGCGGCCATACAGCTTTCTCCTTAAAAGGGCGTAAAAACTTATCATTATCAAATTATTAACTGTTAAATGACTTAATTTATTCTTTAAGCTTTTCTAAGCTTAAAATACTTTTTAGTAACTAGGATCTTTCATTCTTAACTGATATGAACTTAGAATGTAAAGAGAAATATTAACTTTAATAAATAATAATTATTATAAAGAATACCTTAATATTTGTACAAAAACAAAACATTTCCACGGCTCTGGCGTCAAAGTTCTCTTTCTCCCAGGAAGCCACTTCTTTCATACAACTACGGCACAAGTTAGATATATCCATGATATTCACTTAATTGTAATTTTCAACAACTTAAGTTTTAAATATGTAGATGATTCAATTATTAATTTGAAAAACAAGTTGAACGAAATCAATACATTTGACAAATGACAATGACATTGACAGTTTTGACATTTGTTTTCAATGACATTATATTCGGGTTGGCGATTGGTTGCATTGACTCTATATAATTGGTTGGCGACGGGTTGGCGTAAGCGGAAATGGCCCAAGAAAGTTATACTCAAAACCGCCATAAAATGAATTTAACGTTACTATTTTTAACCCCCGACGCAAAACGACGGGGTGTTATAAGTTTGACGTGTCTGTGTGTGTGTGTGTGTGTCTGTCTGTTCCCCTGTGGCGCTCAATCGGGTGGACCGATTTGAATGCGGTTTTTTTTGTTTGAAAGGTGACTTAGTCATGAGTGTTGTTAGCTATGTTTGATGAAAATTGGTCCAAAATGGCCGCCGCTACAAAATGGCGGATTACATATTTTATCACAACACCCTCAATATGGGTATCAAATGAAAGGGCTTGACTAGTACTATGCAAATCCAATCACAAAATGGCGAATGTCGGGGGTTTTATAAATTTTTAATTTATACTTGTTCAATTCTTTAATTTTTATTATAAATCATTTAAATTATTAGGTACTGTAACATCTTTTAGTCAATCATAATTAGGTAGCGACTCGCGTATCTATTCATCTCATTATCTTTTGCATAATTTCATGCATTTTACTAGGTCAAGGAATATAACACTATTTGGCAAGAGCGAATATTTATTCGTAGTATTTAATTTACAGGCTGCGTGATGCGTTTTGTTTCTGCAAGGTAAGTGCGTAGGGTGTCCAGTCCTACACCGGTTAGTGGTGAAACTTCCAGTAAAATGGGCTTATTTTGTAGTTCATTGCTGAGTCGAGCGTACTGAAGCATCAACAGCGCTTCATTGCGCATTTGACGGTATGCTGCATCCATTTTGCTAAGGACTAAAATGAACTGAAAAATAAATATTAGGTAGGTACCTATTAAAATTGTGTCGTAGCCAACACAAATCACAATAATGAAAAAATGAGGCATTAACTTATAATATTTATAGGGACCTAGTTAGTTAATTAATTTAACAATAGATCAGAATAATAAAATACCAATCAAGAAAATGAAGCTATAACGACAGCGAAATATTTAGCAGACAACCTCAGACTACAGAATTATGAAATGGTACTAGATGAAATATTCAGGATTTTACCTTAGCCTTCTTTAATTTTGGTTCAGCTAACAAAGTGTAGAGCATTACAGCGGCAGCAGAGATTTGGCATAGGTTTGAGGTATCCACAACATAAATTACCTGAAAACATGAAATATTAACCACATTCAACCAATTTAAACTGAAAAAACAAGGTTCCTGTTAATAAGTAGGTATAGTCCGTTCGGTAACATAGTGTCGGTACAGGCGCAGGTGCTCTTAGTATTCTGCTTTTATTTTTATTTTTTTTTTCTGTTTGTAATTTTTTTCTATTCTATCAAAATCTCTGAATAGTCTGCCAATCCGCACTTGGCCAGCGTGGTAGACTATGGTTAAAATCCTTCTCATTTTGAGAGAAGACCCGTGTTCATAATAATATTATATTTTATGTTTATGGTTATATTTTAATAAAATACGAATATAAAAAAACATAAAAAGGAAAGAGAATTTTAATATAAAAATATGAGTAGGTATACAACGCCAAAATCCCTTGTGCCAGTACACGCCGCGCGGCGGAGGTGGCGAGAGACAAAGGTGACAAAGGTGACCGTAAGAAAACGAACAAACTTTACTTACTTGCTAAATTACTAAAATAATTTACCAATCAAGTAATCCTAATACGTATAATGCAAAGAAATCTCAAATAAATACAAGAAATAGTATAGGAATACTAATTTATGCTTACTTTTTCTACGCCCTCGAAGTAATTGCTCCAAAGAGGAGCCATTTCACCGCCAACTTCCCGGATTGAAAGCACTTGTTTCTTCCCAGCTTTGTTTAGATATTGGACATCGTAAATGTTTGTCCCGATAGTTGGTACAGGACTATACGTGTAGTCGATCCCTTCTGCTTCCTGAAGCTTCTTCAGTAAAGTTGTTTTTCCTGAACCTTTTGGTCCTAGACAGAGAACAGAAATTTTCTTTTCAGGATCGTCCATTTTTCATAGGAATTTGTTTGGTCAATACAGTCTTGCAGTGTTGTAGGGCAAAGAAAATAAAACTACTTTGACTACTTGCCAATAGATGTCACTATATTAACATACTTGTGGAGTTAAAAAGATTTAAATATTTTGAAAATACCGTGAAAATACTGTCAATTGCTATTTTTCGTCAGAATGATTTTGTCGTAGAAAATATTTTATTACTATCACAATAATCACAATAATAATATTATTATTATCTATACTAATATAATAAAGCGGAAGAGTTTGTTTGTTTGAACGCGCTAATCTCGGGAACTACTGGACCGATTTCAAAAATTCTTTCACCGTTGGATATTATGTACTTATTCCTTAAGTGCTATAGGCTACATATGTACCACGGGCGAAGCCGGGGCGAACCGCTAGTGTATAATAAAGGCGAAAGTTTGTGTGTGTGTGTGTGTGTGCGTTTGTTACTCTTTAATGCCGCAACTTTTTTACTCGTGTGCCGCAACTACTAAACCGATTTGGCTGAAATGAATGGAGATAGATTATGCCCTGAACTACGTTTTATCCCGGAAAAGTAACCGAATCACACGTTTTTAAAATTTTTGTCTGTCTGTCTGTCTGTTTGAACGGGCTAATCTTCGAAACGGCTAAACCGATTTTGACGGGACTTTCACGGACAAGTAGAGAATTAACCAGGGAGTAACAAAGACTACTTTTTTACCGACTTTCAAAAAAGGAGGAGTTGTGTTTTTCTACCTATGTACAATTGTACACCGATATCTCCGAGATTTCTGAACCGATTTGCGTAATTTTTTTTTATCGATAGAGAAACATTGCGACACTGTCCTACAAACAAATTTGGATTCCAACTCCTCAATCCTGATGATGTAGGGGACCTGATCCCCAAAACTAATGGGATTTAGGAACTGTCGGTTATTTAAATTTACATGGGTACCAATTAAAGACTTTATCGTTGAATAAACTCGAGTAGGTACATATCCAACTCCTCAACCCTGATGCTGTAAGGAATTGCATTCCGAAATCATGGGGATCCCACGGGATTTTTCCGTTTTGGGGACGAGTTACCGTAAACCTGGGTAACTTGGCCCGAATTTCTTAAGTTTTTTGGTTCAATGTCGAATATTTAAAAAACTATTATTAGTTTTACTCTGTTTGTGAGCTACACTATTGTTAAATGTACTCTTCTTTTCATATAATTAAAATCTATAACAATCAAATGGAAATTTATATGATAAAAAGCTAAATTTAGAGAGCGGGCCAAAAATTGATCACTTTTTACAACTTTGCCCATTTTGGGAAAACTTATATAACTCCAGTATTTTTAACCGTAAGATCATGAAACTTAGGGTTACTTTAGATAAATAGTTTATGTAACATAGGATCTTATTACTAAACATTTAAATGTTCATATTATCTGCCAAAATTGAGTGGGCAAAGTTGCTATAATTTTTTTGTAACTTTTCATACTAATAAAATGATAAGCTAGGGTTGTCATTTTTTATTCTTAACCAGATTTAAGGTAAGGTACGTAAGTTATTATAATTTCAAACCAAAAATATTAAAACAAATACATTAAAAATGTATCAGTAGGCAACTCAACATGCAGGACATGATAGGTTTTCCTATCATGTTCCTGCATCATATGAAGGCCATCAAATGAATACCATTTCATCGTCAAAAGTTACACAATCAGGGGGCTGATCGGATCAGGTCCCATAATCCTTTTTTTTAAATAAAAGTAGCCTTATAACATCACCTATCTGCCAGTGAAAGTTCCCTCAAAATCGATCCGGCCGTTTCGGAGATTAGCTGGAACAAATAGACAGACAGAGAAACATAAATTTAAATGCACGCAAGTTTAAGATAAGCCATACGTTCAAAGACCCAAGTTATTAGAACCTGAATACTGAGGTTTGTGATGTCTGTCATTTCTGAAAATTCAAAAACTTTGAAATATTTACGAGACAATTTTCAAAGTACCGCCTTTGTAACAAAAAAGAATGAATAAAATCGGACTACGCGTTAATGAATTACAGTTAAATATACGTTTAGACTTTCATTCCCTCTTCCAAGGAAACCTTGCTGTATTTCGGAATAGAAAGAAAAAAGTATCCTATGTCCTTCCTATTTCGTAGTGTAAGCTCAAATCGTGCCAAATTTCATTCGAATACATTCAGTAGTTTCGACGTGATGCGCGGCCAAGGTACAGACAGACAGGCAGACAAAAATAAAAAATATATATATATATTTGGCTTCAGTATCGATTATAGTGCCCTCAAAAAAAATTTTCAAAATATCTTCAATATACAGAATTGGGTCTGTTACAGTTTTTTCATATTGTAGAAATAAAAACTTTCTCATAACAACAGAGATAGTTCCAAAATGAACTGTGATAAACAAAACGTAAACGAAAGTAACTGTTAATGTCGATTTTTTACTGTACAGGTGACAACCCTAAGGGCTATATTTTGGTGGGCAAAGTTATAAAGTGTGCATCCGAAAAAGCAATATAACATTGCCCACCAACATATTTCTGAAACTGAGAAAGCTTCCGCGCTGATTATTCGATCTATATCGTTTATTTGATCTATAATATAATAAGACTGTAACAGATCCAATTCTGTACATTGAAGATATTTTGAAAATTTTTATTGGAGGGCACTCTATAATTGATACTGAAGCCAAAACTGCAATTTGTTTCATTTTTGTCTGTCTGTCTGTCTGTCTGTCTGTCTGTCTGTCTGTCTGTCTGTATCTTGGCCGCGCATCACGCCGAAACTACTGAATGGATTCAAATGAAACTTGGTACGATTTGAGTTTATACTCCGAGGTAGGACATAGGATACTTTTTATCCCGAAATTCAGCACGGTTTCCTTGGGAGAGGGGATGAAAGTTAAAACGTGTATTTAGCTGTAATTCATTAACGCGTTGTTCGATTTCACTCATTCTTTTTTTGTTAGAAAGGTAGTACTTTATATATTGTCCTGTAAATATTTCAAGGTCATAGGTTTTTTAGTTCAGAAATGACAGACATTTATTGGGTTCAAATAACTTGGGACCCGGATCTTTGAACGTACGGCTTATTTTAAACTGGTGTGCGTTTAAATTTATGTTTGTCGATCTGTCTATTTGTTCCAGCTAATTACCGAAACGGCTGGATCAATTTTGATGGAACTTTCAATGGCAGATAGGTGATGTTATAAGGAGTAACTTAGGCTACATTTAGTTTAGGTACAAAAAAGGATTATGGGATCCAATCCGATCCTATATAAAACCTATATCCAGGCGGACGAAGTCGCGGGGGTCGGCTAGTATCAAATAACTGTAGTTTAAAAATTACTTACCTGTTGCAATTACCAAGCGAGTTACAACAAAAGTTTTTTACACTATTTTTGGCCCGCTTTTTTTACCATCAACTTTGACTGGTGCTCACTGCTAACTGAAGTGAAATTGGTAACAGTTGCTTATGCAGTTTTGCCAGAAATATACTCAATTTTGTACCACAGATTAAATAATAAACGTAAGTAAAATATCTTTCCAGATTATTCAACATTTGTAAAAAGTACTGCGTCGGGCAAAGTTAGGTTAGTTGGGCGAAGTTACCCAGTTTTACGGTACTACAGATAGGCTACTTTTTGTTCAGGAAAATTAAAAGTTTCCACGGGATTTTTAAAAACCTAAATTCACACGGGCGAATCCGTGGGCATCATCTAGTGTTTAATACAACATGAGGCAAGTATCATTTTTTATCATAGTCATATCGCGACCATTGAAAGCAAGCTTCCCAGGCTCTACCTATAAGTGGGTAGCACTAACATTCACCGACAAGTAGCCAGCGATCGAAATCTGATCAGCCTTAAACTTGGCTTACGTAATTCCTAACGCCATTTAAGGCTTAGCCAGTGATGTGCCTAGATAAATAAATGATGAATAGTATCGATTTGGTCATCAGATGATAACCAAAAAATGAACGAGAAAAAATGTAACGTAGTTAAGTAGGTTTAATGGACATAAGCCAGAGGGCATATTCCAAACAGAGTAACTACCTTCTTTTCTGGATAGTTGTATATTTATAGGAAAAAAAACAGCAAAAAATAAAATATTTACAGTATTTTTAAACGCTATTTACTCGTAACGCTTTAAGTTTTCGACCGTCATAATTAAAACAAACAAAAATATATCTTCTATCTATCTACTTAGTCTAGTAATATAATAAAACTGTAACAGATCTAATTCTGTACATTGAAGATATTTTGAAAATTTCTTTTGGAGGGCACTCTATAATCGATACTGAAGCCAAAACTGTAATTCCCAAGTAACACATGACAGCCGCATAGTGACTATGATTATAGAATTTGTGACTACTTAAGGCTGTTTTAGTTTCCTGCATAAGGGCTGTGTAGTTAGCTACTCAGACCTTGTAATTCTAATTTGGGCCCCAAATTAACCAGCTCTGAGCATTACAGTGGCTGGGTAACGGCAGTATAATCATTGAAACAGCTGAACAGGGCCTGTACAGTAGCTTATACAGCTATACAACAGCCATTGCAGCATAACATTCAGCTACTTAAATTCTCTTCAACAGCTTTTAGATGTTTTGACGCTTTGTAATAGCTTTTATTAAGATATAAATAACCTAAAAAATATTTTTTTATTTATTTTGTGTATTATGTGACAGCTACATATTTATTGTTTGTTTAGAATGTGTAGGCAGACATATTTAATGTAAGATATAATATTTTTTATAGTTTTCTCGTTGGTTTTCAGTATCATATTGTAAGTAAATTGAGTTGGGAGTACCATTTTACTGTAAATGTGTATATGCAATTACATCAAATATTTCATGCGCCATCAAAATACTATCGCGTTAATGAAAATATTTCACAAGATTAATTTTATAAGTATTAATTTATCACTCAAATGATTGCTTTCTAACTCATTGTATTCTATTTAGGAAATAAGTGGAAAATATATATGTACTTATTTTGAATTAAAAGCTATCAAGTATCCTGAAATCTTAATGATAAATCATTTGGATATTTAATAACAAATCTTTTATGTACTGCTAAAATGGTGTCCATTTGTTATCCAGCACAAATTCTCCATAAATGCATTTGAAAAGCTATTTGATGTGCAGTGGTGTAACCAAAGTCTATTATAACGCTGAAAGCTGTAAAATAGCTGCTAGCTATACTTTATGCATTGTGATTAGAAAGGAATACAACTACTCCAATTTACAACTGAGGGTGTTTAATGACACTTTTAAACAGCTATTAACAAGCTCGTTGAAGTAGAATTAGAATTGAATTAGTGTACACCAATTTAAAGCCAGTGGATACTTCAATGCAGCCCGCAGCATTACAAGAGAGGTGAATTTTCCGTATTAACCAGTCGTTAACAAGCTTTGGACTTCTAAATCAGCTAGTAGTATCACATGCAGCCAATAGCTGGACAAGATTTTAGTTAAATTCTTTTAGTTTAATTTTTCGCCATTATAAAGACATTAGTCAGCTATGCTGTTTAATAGTGTATAATATTTCTTCAGTACAGCCTAAAGACTCATTCTATCCTTTAGTACATCTGCATAAAAGCAATAGACTGTAATGTAGCTTGTTTATAACGTAATTCATCGCTAATGTGCTACTTGGGTTTTTTTCATTTTTGTCTGTCTGTATCTTGGCCGCGCATCACGCCAAAACTACTAAATGGATTCGAATGAAACTTGGTACGATTTGAGTTTATACTCCGAGGTAGGACATAGGATACTTTTTATCCCAAAATTCAGCACGGTTCCCTTGGGAGAGGGGATGAAAGTTAAAACGTGTATTTAGCTGTAATTCATTAACACGTCGTTCGATTTTACTCATTCTTTTTTTTGTTAGAATGGTGGTACTTTAAGTATTGTCCCGTAAATATTTCAAGGTCATAGGTTTTTTAGTTCAGAAATGACAGACATTTATTGGGTTCAAATAATTTTGGTCCCGGATCTTTGCACGTACTGGTTATTTTAAACTGGCGTGTGTTTAAATTTATGTTTTTCGGTCTGTCTATTTGTTCCAGCTAATCTTTGAAACGGCTGGATCGATTTTAATGGAACTTTCAATGGCCCATAGGTGATGTTATACGAAGTAACTTAGGCTACATTTAGTTTAGATACATAAAAGAATTATGGGATCCGATCTGATCCTATATAAAAACCTATATCCACGCGAACAAAGTCGCGGGGATCAGCTATAATATAATAAAACTGTAACAGATCCAATTCTGTACATTGAAGATATTTTGATTTTTATTGGAGGGCACTCTATAATCGATACTGAAGCCAAAACTGCAATTTTTTTACATTTTTGTCTGTCTGTCTGTATCTTGGCCGCGCATCACACCGAAACTACTGAATAGATTCGAATGACACTTGGCACGATTTGAGTTTATACTCCGAGGTAGGACATAGGATACTTTTTATTCCGAAATTCAGCACGGTTCCCTTGGGAGAGGGGATGAAAGTTAAAACGTGTATTTAGCTGTAATTCATTAACGCGCTGTTCGATTTCATTCATTCTTTGTTTGTTAGAAAGGTATTACTTTATATATTGTCCTGTACATATTTCAATAGGTATTTTGGTTCAGAAATGACAGACATTACAACCCTCAGTATTGGGTTCAAATAACTTGGGACCCGGATCTTTGAACGTACGGCTTATTTTAAACTGGTGTGCGTTTAAATTTATGTTTGTCGGTCTGTCTATTTGTTCCAGCTAATCTCCGAAACGGCTGGGTCGATTTTAATGGAACTTTCAATGTTATAAGGAGTAACTTAGGCTACATTTATTTAGGTACGTAAAAGAATTATGGGATCCGATCAGATCCTATATAAAAACCTATATCTACGCGAACGAAGTTGCGAGGATCAACTAGTTTTAAATATATTTATTAAGATTGCGATATTAGCATATTAAATATTTATTTACGTTATTATGTATTATGGAGGGAAATGCAACCGTGGCTTGTAAACGTGTAGAAGTAGGAAGCATTTAAATTGGCCACTTATTGTGGCTTGAATCTGATATAAAGCCACTTTAATCCAAATTCGGCAAGGTTCCACAAAATTAAAACAGTTTTTAAGGTTGCTCGCTCAGATTTCAATGTTATCTTAAAAATGTCGATATGAATTAATTTTCATTCAAAATATTAATTAATTATTTCTATCAGTTAAAAAGAATTCATATAGACGAGCAGTCGATTTTTTAAAGATAGGAAAGCTATAGTATATATAGAATATAGATAGGTAGGTATTTACTTAATTATTATCATAAAGTATAAGTACTTAAAGTACACGAAATTATAATTACATAGGTTTGATATCAGTCTTAATCAAGGTCATAGCAAAATCTATTCTATCCACTTTCAAAATAAAAGATGTCAGTTCGTAGTGGTTCGTAATGAATGAATGTCAGGGGTTCAAAATACATATTACTTTGAACCCCAATTGTTATGCCAATTTTTATGCAATAATTTTTATGCCAATTGAAAAGAACCACCAAGAAACATTACATTATTCTTGTGACCTATTTCTTAATTTAGATTTTCCTATAGTATTATAAATATTGAAATTATTGTCATTTATCAGTGAAACGTGAAAACACGAGATTAACGATGTTCAAAAGCTCTCTAATTGTAAGTATAGGTATTTTGCGATCCAATAACTAAGTAATTACTAACTAGTTACTATTTATTTAAAAAATATATGTATACTTAAGAGTTGCAAATTATATTGCAGTTAGCATTACAATTTGCAACTCTTATATTTTTTTAAACCTTTTAAACATCTACCTACTATTAGTTCTATGAAATAATTTGTTATAAGTACAAAGTTTACATCTACAATAAATAAATCATTAATCAGTCTAAAATTAAATTAAAATTGATAAGGTTGCAGTAGAATACCTACTCAAAGGAACTACAAAAAAAAATGAAAAGTAATAAAATCGACGCATGCGTAACGAGGCCCCTCCCTACACACTGAGGTTAGCAACTGACAGCTAAAGCCCGCGAATTTCGGCGCGGGGCTGCGTAACTAGGACGCGCCCTTGACCCACTGACTCACTGACTCACTGCCAGCAGCGCGCCCGCCATTGTTTTTCAACAATCAATAAATAATACGTCGAGCAAAACTCTTTACGATGGCATGTTTGCGCAATGGACTCATCGGCAATACTGTTCAATGTTCAGCTTTTGCACTATTTTTCGTTTTTTTTGTTTACTCCTTTTTCTTCAAGGTCATGATTAAAAAAAATCAATATTTTTATCTAATTTTATTAAGTCCTTACGATGGTGATGTCCTATTACATATCAGTATCACAGTCAGTATGCTTTATCTCTCAAGTGTTCATTTTTGGACTGTTAATTTGTTTGCTATTTTATTTTTTATTCAAGGTCATATTTTTATGTCAAGGTCGTTGGTGAAAAATATTTTTTTAAATCTAATATTTAAGTACAGCTAGCTAATAGCTATACGTTGATACCTAGGTAAGGTAATTGGTATCTATTGTAACGATATTAATTATTTTTTACACCTATAAAGTACCTACCTATAAAACCAGTGTATAAAACTATCACAGACCACTGGTATGTGAAAACTCAAAATGAAAAATATGCAAAAAAGTAGTACCTAATAGGTACGTTGTGGTTAGGTCAGTAAAGATCGACCAGAATCTCATGAAAAATAGGGAAGTTAAATTTTGTAGTAAGCAACACTAGGTTAACTCGGCTGCCCTAGTGATAAACAAAGTAATTACATACAGAACACCTTACTCCTTATTAAAATACAAAACAAAGTAATCAACATCCAATTACTTTGTTTTTGTGTTGTGCTTGTTGTTTACTTGGTTTTTGCATTTATATTCCGGGTTAGTGAGTGCAGTTACTTTTTTTGGGCAATTTAAATTTCAGTAAACGGTTCAAGTTATTTGAAATATTAAACTGTGGTAAAAAACTACTCGACATAAAACTTTTGTTAATGCAAAAGTCAATTTCACAAAAAATGTCAGTTGCTTTGTTTATCGCTAGGGCGGCCGTAGTGTTGCTAACCTTGGAATTTCATTTCCCTATTTTTCATGAGATTCTGGTCGATCTATACCTACGCACCGTCTTTTGTGCCTCTCTATTTAATTTGAAAAACCATTGACAGTTTTTTTTCATTCAAATAAAAATAATATACGACCTAGTACCTAATTGCGAGCAGGTATTATGGCCCTGGGCGATGTTATTCAGCCTTCTTTAAGTGTTGGTATTCCGAGTTCAGACCTTCATTGCATACCTAATTATACTAGTACTAAAATTCTTTAATACCAATATGATTAATATTAGATACCTCGATACCACTAATTGCTATTTCATCAATAATATGCAAGCTAAAAAAATCAAGTGACCATGTATTACCTAACTTTGACCAGTTTGGCTTTTCGTGCTGTCCCACGCAAGTTACCGACCAGTGGGCCATATTTGCCGACAGAAGACTGCTAACCATTTAAATCATAATCTTGTCTACTCCAGCCCCCTATTCTCGGCTATTACAAAATGAAAGCCACTGAGCTTATTTTTTCTTCATTAAAGGTTTGTTATGAATTTTTTTTTTTTTAATTTCACATAATATGCAGCAACTAATTCGGTGGTTTTCATTTAGTGATGATCACTAAGTTAGAGAATAACCCTGCTGACTTGTATTATGATGGTGATGAGCTAGGCTAGTTCGGGTAGGCTAAACCTAGCCGGGGTACCAACCAGGTAACCTCCCAGTGTGCCTGGGTGCTGCTGGTCCTCTTGGATACGTCTGAGGAGAAGAGCAATATTCGGGCCGGTGCGCCCCGGTAATATGGTTAATAATTTTTTTACGGGTATATTGTTAGCCATGGCCAATGACCTGGTAGAGGGAGGTTTCTCCGCGTGTCCCTCTGATTAGCAGAGGGCACTGCGGATGAAACTGGGGGTTAGACACCTCGGGGCGGAGGGCAGCGGTGCCCATCGCGGGAGGAAGAAAACCTCGTTAAAAAATTACGGGAGGGCGCGAGCTTCTGGAGGGACAGCCCAGAGGCGGCAGAGCCCGGCTGGGGCGGCTGCCGGACGCATGGGACGCATACATTGGGTTCCCCAGGCATCCAGCACAGACGGCATGAGGGCCATGCCGTGGTGGTTTTTAGTGGGTATACCCCCATTACCTCATGTGGGGGAGTCCCACATAACCTTCGTTCTGCCGCATTCTGCCGCAGAACGGGGGTAGCTATAAAAGCTTTTCCATCACGTCAAAAAAAAAAAGGCTAAACCTAGCCACAAAAAGTATAATTTAAGGACACAAGATGGTTTTACCCGATGAGAATCTATCTTATCGAGGGTTATCGCTTGGCCTCGCGGCTCAGCTGTACAGGCCGCGGCTAATATTTAGCTACCTTTAAATTAATAATAAAAAGAATAAAAAAAACAATGAAACAATCTTCGACCTCACTATTGTGCATCAACAACTTAGATTCACACGATATATTATATGAACTGGCTGCGCCCCGCGGTTTTACCCGCGTCACTGCACCACTTATAAGTCATAGCGTGATGATAAAATTATGCTCGTTACTCATTGTATAGGGCCGTACTCTAGCCCACCAGACTAGAGACAATTAATAAATTCTAAAATCTTTCTGACCGGAATAGAATCCGCGACCTACCACTCACAAGACTGAGCAGTCACCACTGCGCCAGGGAGGTAATCGTACACCAACAGCTATAGAATCCCCGCTCATAGAGTCATAGCAATGATAAATTCACCTTTATCATATACATATATTTACCTACTCGTTATTCATTGTAGACACTTGTAAGTGCGCGAAGTATGGCCGCCACTACACTCGTATAAGGTCGACTTGTAGTCGCCCAAACAAACTTGATTGCCTACAGTAAGTTATACAAAGCGTGTAATATTAAAGGCATGTTATATATATTAGTGAATATTGTAAATTTTTTTTTTATAGGAATAGCGGGCAACCGAGCAAGCGGGTCAGCTGATGTTAAGTGATTACCGCCGCCCATTAACATTAGCAGCACCTGAGGAACCACTAATGCGTTGCCGGCTTTTGAGGAAGGGGACTGGCTCTTCAGCTCGCTGCCGGAACACACGGATGCTTTGCGGCAGATTACGGCTGAAGTGTGGTCGCTAGACAGGCAGATTCGGAGTAGAAACCTGCCACAAAGCGGTGATACCATCTAGATTAAGTTGTGTGGTATCAGGCACAACGACCCGTAGAGGGGATTGTTTGCTTGCAGGAAAAACAAGCAACCAAGCATTGTTTGCTTGCAGGAAAAACAAGCAACCAAGCATTGTTTGCTTGCAGGAAAAACAAGCACCCAAGCATTGTTTGCTTGCAGGAAAAACAAGCAACCAAGCATTGTTTGCTTGCAGGAAAACAAGCAACCAAGCATTGTTTGCTTGCAGGAAAAACAAGCAACCAAGCATTGTTTGCTTGCAAGAAAACAAGCCACCAAGCAAACAATGCTTGGTGCTCTGTTGCTTGTTTTTCCTGCTACAGGACGTTTTATCGTCAAAAATTAAAGAAATTGAATATAAAAAGCAGTAGCAGGCACTTTGATAACATCCGGTATGTACTTACATAAATTAAAATGAATGAAACAATGTAACTCAGTAGATGTAACCGAAATTAACATGCATTCTGTGTATGAAAGTATCTAAATTCCAAACTAACCTAACCCAAGCTTAAGAGGTAAACTCAGTTGTAAATGTGGTATAATCTGTGACGAATATCGTGCCTTTCACCCGCGCTCGCGTGACAGAAAGCGACAGTGCTGTGACGATTCTACTTGATTACTTCTGGTAACGATTGCTTTTAATTAACATTTTGTTTTCAAATTACAAGTTAGTGTGTCTGCAGCCAGCTTTACGCGTATAGGCCTTAGCCAAAAGTTATTCTTGGAATGCAAAGCATCGAGCAGATGTATTTCGACCCGGTTGAAGAATTATTATTAAGTTGTCATATTGACATTGTTAGCAGCAATTAGAGAACTATAAAGGCTTCTTTAAAACATTCTCCCGTAGCGGCTTTGCCGTCTCCTTTTGCTACAACACTAGGTACACACGTAGAAAAACAGCATCTACTTTGAAGATGTTTTTCTGTAGGTATACGTGATAGATAGACCATACAATCGAGCGGCTCCTTGGAAATCTTCTGAGTTCGTCGATCCACACAGAGTCTGCCAACATGCTACCAACATTGCGCTTTCTAGTACCTAAGATGTAGCCATTTCAGTCTCCAGCACCTTGGAATTCCAATGTCTTTCTAAATATGTGCCCTGTCAATTACCACTTAACCTTCGCGACTCATTGAGGTAGGTTATCCTGGTTCTTCTAAGATTACCCTCATTTCTGATTTAATCACATCAGATTTGATCATTTGATCAGGGAAACACTGAGTATAGCTCTCTCCATCGCTCGGTGAGCTCAGCTTTCTTATGAGATTATGCTCATAGTTTAGCGACCGATGTCTTGGAACTGCATGTCATCACTGGCAACACGCACTGTTCAAAGAATTTGGTCTCCAGGCACTGAGGGATTTTGGATGAGAAGACTTTTTATCGTATAGGATAGGCTTACGCTTGATGACAATCATGTCTGATGGAAAGCAATGATGCGGTCTGTTGGAACGCGCTATGCCTATTCACTTGCCTTGAAGATACTTAAGTCGTACAAGGCGGGAAACACGGACGCGGGAAGGGCGTAGACGGACGGACCTAGTGGTAGCGGTTCGTATCAGAAACATTGACTGAAAGCATTTCGTGCGAGTTGACATCTCGAAGCTTCCCTAATGCCGCCCAGTCAAGATAGATTCGGTGTTTGACCTCTTAAAAATTGGAAAACTCTTGAACTCTTGAAACTGGAGCTACCTAACCTAAGTTAACTCTAGGTGAATTGTACGCGAGTATGAGCGCCTTTCACCCGGGCGCCGCTCGCGTGACAGAAAGCGACAGTGCTCTGACGATGTCATAGCCGAGCCGCGCTAGCGCTGCGATCCGAACATAACGATATTACACGATTTCCAATTTAATCGTGAATTATTTAACGATTTATATTTGGTGCAAACATGTAATGAAAGCGTTATTCGAACGAATATTGATCTTTAATGCATACTAGATGATGCCCGCGATTTCGTCCGCGTGGATTTAGGTGTTGAAAAATTCCACGGGTTAAAAAGTACCCTATGTTCGTCCCCGGGATGTAGCCTAACTCTGTACCAAATTTCATCCAAATCGGTTAAACTGTTGAGCCGTGAAAAGCTAGCAGACAGGCAGGCAGACAGACAGACACTTTCACATTTATCTTCTATACATACCTAATCTATACATATAATAAAATCGTAGAATTGCCGTATCTGTACATTGAAGATTTTTGCAAAATAATAACTGGGGGATGTTAGGGATAAGTAATAGAACGTAAAAAAGCTATTTTTGAAATTTTTGTCTGTTTGTCTGTTTATGTTTGTCTGTATGTTTGTGCGCGCATCACGCAAAAACTACTGAACGGATTGAAATGAAACTTGGCACGATTTAAGTTCATACTACGGAGTAACATATAGGATACTTTTTATCTCGAAATTCAGCATGGTTCCCTTGGGAGAGGGGATAAAAGTCAAAATGTGTACTTAGCTGTAGTTCATTAACCCGTAGTCCGATTTCATTCATTCTTTTTTTGTTAGAAAGGAGATAGTTTAAAGATTACCGGGTAATCTCTGAAAGGCTGTATCGATTTTGATGGAACTTTCAGTGGTGGATGTTTACATCTACCTAAACATCCACCAGTGAACTTTTAACAATTTTTAGCAAGGTATAAGCTCAAAAGAGCTTAAGAAAAACAAAAAGTTCCCGCGGGATTTTTAAAAACCGATATCCACGCGAACGTAGTCGCGGGTGTCCGCTTGTTTTATAATATTTGTAAAGATGAATATTTTTAGTCGGTGAGTTTTGACGATCTCTCCGACGTAGCGATGAGCGCGTGAAAATTTTTAATTTTTAATTTGGCTCTGGTCTAGTAAAGTCACAAAGTTCGGTCGTAGCTGTATCAGGTCGCCACTGCCCTAGGGAAGACGTCACATTAAGAGACCTCTCTTCAGTAATTTCAAGATGTCGTGAGAGCATGCTATTTAATTTTTTTATTTAATATGTTTGCAGTAGGTACAGCAGAGATGTGCGATGTTTTTGGATCTAGAACAAAAAATAAACTAATTATATAACAAAGACAGCTTACTGAAATTTTTCACTTTTTTAACGCTGTGATGTATTCGACAGCTTTGCAAGATTTACCAGTCCAGTATAAATGTAAGTAGAGGCTAGAGGCTCAGGGCCTTGGAGCACCAACAAAGACCATTGTACAAAGTACTAGTAACATTGGTTCAAAAAGGAAAAAATGCCTTCCAAAAAAATGCCTATTGTGAAGACGCGAATATTTTTTCCGTCGCTTTTTATTTTATTCCAATCTCTATGCTCCATAAGCCACGGATCGATTTGTTTTTTCTGTGCCTATTTTTTAGCATTTCAATCACTGTCGCGAATAACTTTTGATTTACTAGTGGACCTGGCAGACGTCGTCCTGCCCGGTGATATACCGACATCAGCGCCACCTACCGTGTATGCCACACCCACAGACCAATATATATTTGTTACAAAAAATATGATAAATGAAGAACCGCTCGACCGATTTTATGCAAACTTCACATAAACCATCTACTAAATAGTCCAAACAAAGCCTAAACATTTGGTTTGGATAGGTGAGCCCGTTCTTGAGTTACAAAATTACAACGAAAAGTGGCATTGATTTTTATATATAACTAGATGATGCCCACGGCTTCGCCCGTGTGGATTTAGGTTTTTAAAAATCCCGTGGGAACTTTTGATTTTCCAGAACAAAAAGTAGCTTATCTGCAGAAACCCGTCCCCAAAACGGAAAAATCCCGTGGGATCCCCACGATTTCGGAATACAATTCCTTACAGCATCAGGGTTGAGGAGTTGGATATGTACCTACTCGAGTTCATTCAACGATAAAGTCTTTAATTGGTACCCCCAATATCAATTTAAATAACCGAAAGTTTCTAAAACCCATTAGTTTTGGGGATTAGGTCCCCTACAGCATCAGGATTGAGGAGTTGGAATCCAAATTTTTTACAAAACAGGGTCGCAATGTTTCTCTATCGATTAAAAAAAAAATTACGCAAATCGGTTCAAAAATCTCGGAGATATCGGTGTACATAGGTAGAAAAACACAACTCCTTTTTTGAAAGTCGGTTAAAAAAGTAGCCTATGTTACTCCCTGGTTAATTCTCTACTTGTATGTGATGGTCCCGTCAAAATCGGTTCAGCCGTTCCGAAGATTAGCCCGTTCAAACAGACAGACAGACAGACAGACAGACAGACAGACAGACAGACAGACAGACAAAAATTTTAAAAACGTGTGATTCGGTTATGGTAGCGTTCAAATAACCATATGAGCTTAATATGAGGTAGTTATTTCGATATTACAGACAGACACTTCAATTTTATTTATTAGTATAGACTAGCGGACCCGGCAGACGTCGTCCTGAGCGCTATTAGCGCCACCTACCGGGTCCAATTTTTCTACTTAAAAACCTTCCTCTTGAATCACTCTATCTATTAAAAAAAACCGCATCAAAATCCGTTGCGTAGTTTTAAAGATTTAAGCATACATAGGGACAGAGAAAGCGACGTTGTTTTATACTATGTAGTGATTTATTTATTTACAAGCAGACACCCGCGACTTCGTTCGCGTGGATATACTATATTGGTTTTTAAAAATCCCGTAGGAATCATTTTGTTTTTCCTAAGCTCCTTTGAGCTCATATCATGCTAAAAACTGTTAAAAGTTTACTGGCGGAAGTTTAGGTAGATCAAAATGTAAACATCCGCCAGTGAAAGTCCCATCAAAATCGGTCCAGCCTTTTAGAAATTAGCCAGTAATCTCTAAAGTATTTTCTTTCTAACAAAAAAAGAATGAATGAAATCGGACCACCCGTTATTGAATTACAGCTAAATACACGTTTTGACTTTCATCCACTCTCCCTAGGGAACCGTGCTGAATTTCGGGATAAAAAGTATCCTATATGTTAATCCATAATATAAACTTAAATCATACCAAGTTTCGTTTCAATCCATTCGGTAGTTTTTGCGTGATGCGCGCACAAACATACAGACAAACAGACAAACAGATAAACAGACAAACAGACAAAAATTTCAAAAATAGCTTTTTTATGTTCTATTACTTATCCCTAACATCCCCCAGTTATTATTTTGCAAAAATCTTCAATGTACAGATACGGCAAGTCTACGATTTTATTATATGTATAGAAGATGTATAGATTTAATCAGTGAGGCTTTAATAGATTAGCTTAACATTTGATCCTTTTGATTTTGTTTTTCACAACAAATATTATTCATGACTAGATGATGCCCACGGCTTCGCCCGTGTTTATTTAGATTTGTAAAAATCTCGTGGGAACTTTGATTTTCCAGAACAAAAAAGTAGCCTATCTGTAGTAAGTACCTAGTAACCCGTCCACAAAACGGAAAAATTCCGGGATCCTTACGATTTCGGAATGCAATTCCTTACAGCATCAGGGTTGAGGAGTTGGACATGTACCTACTCGAGGTCATTCAACAATAAAGTCTTTAATTGGTATCCCCAATATCAATTTAAATAACCGACAGTGCCTAAATCCCGTTAGTTTTGGGGATCAGATCCCCTACAGCATCAGGATTGAGGAGTTGGAATCCAAATTTTTTGTAGGACAGTGTCGCAATGTTTCTCTATCGATTAAAAAAAAATTACGCAAATCGGTTCAGAAATCTCGGAGATATCGGTGTACATAGGTAGAAAAACACAACTCCTCCTTTTTTGAAAGTCGGTTAAAAAAGTAGCCTATGTTACTCCCTGATTAATTCTCTACTTGTATGTGAAAGTCCCGTCAAAATCGGTTCAGCCGTTCCAAAGATTAGCCCGTTCAAACAGACAGACAGACAGACAGACAGACAGACAGACAGACAGACAGACAAAAATTTTAAAAACGTGTGATTCGGTTATAGTATCGTTCAAATAACCATATGAGCTTAATATGAGGTAGTTATTTCGATATTACAGACAGACACTTCAATTTTATTTATTAGTATAGAAGTATAGATTTATTAGCAACTAGATGATGCCCACGGCTTCGCCCGTGTGGATTTAGGTTTTTAAAAATCCCGTGGGAACTTTTGATTTTCCAGAACAAAAAGTAGCTTATCTGTAGAAACCCGTCCCCAAAACGGAAAAATCCCGTGGGATCCCCACGATTTCGGAATACATTTCCTTACAGCATCAGGGTTGAGGAGTTGGATATGTACCTACTCGAGTTCATTCAACGATAAAGTCTTTAATTGGTACCCCCAATATCAATTTAGGTAAATAACCGAAAGTTTCTAAAACCCATTAGTTTTGGGGATTAGGTCCCCTACAGCATCAGGATTGAGGAGTTGGAATCCAAATTTTTTATAGAACAGGGTCGCAATGTTTCTCTATCGATTAAAAAAAAAATTACGCAAATCGGTTCAGAAATCTCAGAGATATCGTTGTACATAGGTAGAAAAACACAACTCCTCCTTTTTTGAAAGTCGGTTAAAAAAGTAGCCTATGTTACTCCCTGGTTAATTCTCTACTTGTATGTGAAGGTCCCGTCAAAATCGGTTCAGCCGTTCCGAAGATTAGCCCGTTCAAACAGACAGACAGACAGACAGACAGACAGACAGACAGACAGACAGACAGACAGACAAAAATTTTAAAAACGTGTGATTCGGTTATGGTAGCGTTCAAATAACCATATGAGCTTAATATGAGGTAGTTATTTCGATATTACAGACAGACACTTCAATTTTATTTATTAGTATAGATAATATTAGTGTGATGTGATGATTTATTTAAGAAATATTATCTAAGTCACTGTCTTAAGAATTGCATGCAAAATACACAAAAATAAAATGAAAAATTTAACAAACACGACATCCAAGTTATTTAAAAAGATTTTTACTCGAATTTTATAACACTAAAGATTGTTGCTGTGAAGCGTAGTAATTAAAAATTCAGCCTCGCTTTTGGGGGACCGACTTAATCCCCGGCACGCACCTCAACTTTTCAGAGTAATTATATATACGTGCGTTTTAAGCAATTATTAAATGTCTCTTGCTCTATCGGTGAAGGAACATATAGTAAGGAAACCTGCATGTCTGAGAGTTCTCCATAATATTCTCAAAGGCGTCTGAAGTCTACCAATCCGCACTTAGCCAGCATGGTGGGTTGCGGCCTAAATCCTTCTAACTCTGAGAGGAGACCCGGGCTCTGTAAAGGGTTGATAATGATGAAAGATTGCTGTAGATTTTTTTTGGCATTTTTAACAGCCTTCCAATAAAGCAGGAGGTTCTCATGTCATGATGTCCCGGGTTCCGGTACCGGGTCGGGACAAGAAGTCTTCGGGTGTTTCTGTCAAGTTTCTCAGTAGCGTGGAGTGAGGATGTTGGCGGTGTTACAAATTACAATCCCGTGCCTCGGAGAGCATGTCTTGCACCTGGATCTCTCTCCGCTTGTGTCAGATTGCCGTTCCATCGGATTATGAGAGTGAGGGAATAGTGAGTGCATCTTTGTTTGCGCACACACTTTTGCTCTGCAATATTTTCTGCGAAATCCGGTCAGGAGGACATTGTTTTAGTAAAGAAAGGGGAATATTGGTGGAAAAATTATGGAATAAAATAAAACATGGACATATTACACCGTAACTACGTAAAGTGAGTGCTATAATATTTTAAGAAGAAATTTCCTACAATAGTGGTTGATTGGGAATTTATAATTTGAAGTGAAATTAGATGAATATCAGGTTTTTTTTTTGTTAAATGTTATTGTGATCCGTTATTAATAATAATAAAAATGCATCGTTACTTTATTATAAAAAAGTATACCTTCGTTTGATCATCAATTTTGTAAATTAAATATCTTCAATGTGACCGATTCTGTTGTACACAATTCTCTGAACTAAACTAAATTGACAGGTTTAAAAATAGTGCTATCCTTTTCCGCAAAGAGCATTGTGAAAGAGATAGCAATAGATTTAGACCTGTCATTTTAGTTTAGGTTTAGAGATTGTGTACAACAGAATTAGCCACACTATCTAATATTCAATCAAAAATACCTACGTATGTATTACAATACTTAACAACGGGGGAAAAAACTATTGCAACAACAAATCCATTACGCCATTAAAATTAAAAGAGAGATTTCATATTCGGCAAAACGGTCATCGTGTTAACGATAAAAAACCTATTATTATCTGTGCACGCGATTACATTAATTAGGTACATTTTTATAGCGCTATCTCGCTCTAACTCGCGTGTAAAAGTATAGTCGTCTCCGTCTGAATGAACAAAGTCGGTGTTATCGCGAAAGCGGTCGCGTGCGCGGTGAAAGAGTCGTTGACCGGCGCGGGAGCAACGAACGTCTTTGCGGAGCCCCCCTCCACCCCCCTCCCGCCGCGCCGCCGGGCCCCCTCCCGCGCCCGCCGCACGCATCGATCTACGATGAGCTGATGATACCTACGCGGGAGCGCGGGGGACTTTCTTTTCGATTTTCCACACACGATTTAGTTACGGCGATTTTAGTGCGATTTATTCGCAAAAATGGAAACCATTTTACGGTTTTTCCATTATTTTGGGTGCATTATTATTTATCGCGCACTTTCTCTATCTAAATAATAATAAACACTTACGGTTTACTGTGATTTTACTGCGATTTATTAGGAAAAAAAGGGAAACCTTTTTACGGTTTTCCATTATTTTGGGTGCATTATTATTTATCGCCATTTTATCGCGTACTTTTTCTACCAATACAAAAAATAATTGATAAATAATGTACTTAGGTAATATGGTGATGTTTTTATGTTATCTCTACTTACAAATCAAAGTCGAGTGAACCCATTTGTTTTTGCATTTTGGGAAATAACATTTTGTTTGGATATTAATTGAAACTTTTTTAAAGTTTAGTCATATTAAGGTACGTAGGTACGTACACGTAACGTTAACGTAACTTAAATCACACTTATCGTAATTTTTTACTTAGTAAGTACATAGTAGTAGCTGTAAGTACACTCTAGCCTAAATCTCTTCTTCACAGACTAATTGTGTTTGCTTAGGTAAGTACATTCTTTCTATGTTTATTTTTAATTATTTTTGTACCTAGATAATAAATAATTAAATAAACTCTGCTATTATTCTTGTATTTTTACCAAACAGACTCCGTATCACGAATTGTAATAAAATAAAATAGAAACTTCCTTATAAATTAGCTTGTAAAGCGAACATTTCTGTTTGTATACATGTTTGTCTGGGCTAATCTTCGAAACACCTAAATCGATTTTGAAGTGAATTTCACAAGTAGATAGAGAACTATAATTATGAGGAATGAATCTATTTTTTATCCGGGAAAATTAAAGAGTTTCCACGAGATTCTTAAAAACTCTAATCAACGCCGATTAAAAAATAAATAAAGCAAAAAGAAAGTAAATAAAAATGGAACCAGCTCCATATGATATAATCTAGCGATGCATTAGACGCACACACGCGCACAGTGCAATCTCACGCACACCAGCGCACTCCTCTAATAGACGCGCAAGGACGTGTCCACAATGCGCACTTGTCTAGGATTTGATGGATGGCCATTTAAGTTGTTAAAATACCAAACTTAGTACCCCACAGGTATGTAGTGTATGTACTATAGGTACCTAAAATATGTCGCGGTATAAGAAGCAAATGAACATATTCAACACAAGGCAATAAACAAAAAACTCACGTCGAACTGCATCCACTGGTGGTCTAAAACCTTTAAAATTGTGTTATTATATCACTCTTTCACTTCTTTCTTTTTAACTTTCTTACATTACAATTTACAGTGATATAGTTCAAACTATAGTTGACACAATATCTATCAACATCTGGGCTCTTGCAGATCCTTTATTCCCACGTTTTAAATGAATAATATCACTGCAGCATCAGGTTGACAAGTTGGGAATCGGAGTTTGTATTTTAATATGTATTTCCAACTTATATGTAATATTTTCAAAATGTCTAAAAACCTGCGTAGTAGGTAGTTAGTTACTTTGTTAAATCATGACAAAATTTAATGCGTAAAATTAACAGTTTTTCGGGAAAATTATAACATAAAAACGCACAAACAGCCTCCTTACGTTAAACGCATATTATAATATCCGTCTTGTCACGGACAAAATATATAGTGAATTATTTTTAAAAGAAAGTTGAATGCTGCGCAAATATGAAACCGCCCTATGAATAGTTCGCCAAGTGAAAGTGAGCGTGTGTTGGTGTGTATCGGTCGTGTGTAGCGTGCAGCACGCACACACGCGCGGCTAACGCATAGGCACAGGCTAGTGTCGGATTTCGAAAAGCTCGGGAAAACCGCGCTCTTCGCTTGATGCTTTTTCTGCGTTTTTCTTTTGCTCGATACCTAGACATGGAGAAAAGGCGTTTTTCTGGATCTGGAATATCTTAATTACATATTACATCATAAGGGGATCGCAAGGTGCTTGAATGGCGATTTCGCAACGGGAAGTCTTTGAAGAACCCCCACTAACCGAAAAAGGAAATAAAATAGCAGGCGTTTATCTGGATCTAGAGATTCGTATACTTACGATACTCTAGATCCAGAAAAACGCCATCATACTGGGGTGTCGACTGTCGCATGGTGCTTGAATGACGATTTCGCAGTCTTGAAAGAACACCCGGGTGGTCGATGTCAAGCAATTTATCGGTTGAGACGACGCGCTATGTCCGGCACTGACGGCACTGACGGCTCAATATAATATATGCTGGATCATGAGTCATGGAGAAAAAGAAAAAGCTTAGTTCGGTCCTCCAAAGTCAGTCAGCAGACTTGGATCAACGTTGCTTAACCAGCGCAATCGAATGATAGGTATATCAAGTTAGCAAACTTTCCCAATCTCGGGTAAGGAGCTAGAAAATCGTCTAGTATTAACAATGTACGTACTGACTCTGCCACTGCTTCAAAAGTAAAATCTCTACCCGAGAAGAAACAGATAAGAAACTCAGCTTCAGAGGTTTCGTGGCTTCTTTCTTGTGGGATTTTTTTCCATTTTTCGGGATGAAATGTATCCTAGTTCAGTCTCCAGGAGGCAAGCTAGCTTTGTGCCAAGTTTTTTCTCAATTCAATCGGATAAACGATGCGCGAACGCATAGAACACATTCTGTACGAGTATTAATTAAGTAACTTATCTAAGAACTAACATTAATTACCCATAAGAAAAAAATGTGGAGCTCAAAAAACTCTTCAGAGTTATGACAATTACTTACTCTAATTTATCGTTGAAATGAATCGATAGCTACCGAACGATTACCGTACCGTACTCAGTGATTGAAATGCGATTAGATTGAAAGTGATCGGCAATCCAAAGTGGGCCTAGAAAAATGTCTGGTTAAAAAATAATCTGAGTCGTTACCAATGTTAATTTTTTTAATAGTGCTTCTGGCTTCTTTATTTATTAGTGACGATGTTCCCTAGAGTTGCCACCGAACTTCTATACCGCCTTCTGAGTTAAAATCTTTATAAAATATCCCGGTGGCTCATTTTTTTGCTGATGAAAGGCAAGATGAAAGGCGAGCGACGCCGCGGGCGCACACGAAGCGCATAAATAAATAATTTATGACTTGTGTAGTCGTTTGTCAGGAAGCGGTGGCTTTATTATGGAGAACCTTGCCACCCGCCTTGCAACTACCATTTGGATTTTTGTACCCACCTACCCATTTTCTTACTCCATTGGTCTAGTAGCTAGCTGGTAACGTCCCGAGTTCGAGTCACGGGTTGGATCAAAAGGAAAGTTTTCCTTGGGTACTTTTGTCAAAAAGCGGTGATAGCTTAGTGGTTAAGACTTCGGACTCCTTTTCGGGGCGACCGAGTTCGATCCCGGCACGTACCTCTAACTTTTCCGAGTTATGAATGAGGAAGGATCGTAAGGAAAGCTGCACGGCTGAGAGTTCTGCGTAATGTTCTCAAAGGCGAGTGAAGTCTACCAATCCGCACTTGGCCAGCGTGGTAGACTACGGCCTAACCCTTCTCATTCTGAGAGAAGACCCGTGCGCTGTAGTGGGCCGATAATGGGTAGATAATGATGTTGATGATGATGACTTCTGTCAAGAAATTCTCAGTAGCAGCCCGGAGTTAGTAAATTGGCGGTGTTAGATATACTCCAGTGCCTCGGAGAGCACGTAACGCTGTCGGTCCTGCGTCTGGTCGCTTTCTTGTGGTATCAGTTTACAGTCCCATCTATGAAGAGAGTGCGTGTGTGCAAATACTTAAGCACTATAATATCTTCTGCGTAGTTTTATGGCCTCCGATGGAATCAACGGTCGTGGGCGAAATTATGATTGACGATTGTTATTTCGTGTAAAATTAAAGTGCATTCATTATACATATACGAAGCCTGCCAACCCGCGATAGAGAAGCGTGCATCGCCAGAACTATTACCTACTAGAGAAATGGCCATAAAATAGAAAACTTTAGCATGCAAATCAAAACCATTAAGTATAAGAAAAAAAAATGGCTATTCGCAATATCTCTTACAATTAAGCTTAATCCATTATGGCATTGTGTGAGTGCGGTGCAGCGATGCATTTCACCCCCCCCCCCCGCTCCCTCCTCACCCGCCACCCTCCTCCCCGCGCCAGAGTGAATGCACTCTCGCCCGGCTGTTATGTAACTCTGCTCTCGCGCAAGCGTTCGCGTGTGTGCGTGAAAAAATGCATTAGTGTTGCATTAGATGTAGTGTATTAGAAGTTTATTTACTTTGTTTGTAGCGGTGCGAGTACAATGAGATTAAACTAAGATAACTATACCTACCTAGTACCTAGTAATAAAGGTAGCTGATTTTTATAGCGTGTGGCGTCGCGTACCTTCCTAAGTTGTAACACCGAGCAACTTCAAATCTTTATCTAAATTAGAACAATAATAAGTATCTACTATCTACCCGTATTGTACCTAGGTAGGTACTTTGGCCACGAAAAAATACTTTCAATGATACAATCTTGTGTTTGTCACCTAACTCCTCCTAATCGGCTGGACCGATTTGGATGAAATTTCGTGTGTATATATTATGTCAATGTGTTCCTGGATGGTTGGAAACACAATAGGACCCGGTAAGTGGCGCTAATGTCGGTATGTCACCGGGAAGAACGACGTATACCGGGTACGCTAGTGTTTTTATAAAAGTAAAAGTATAAATTAAAAAACTAAAAAACCCCCGACATTCGCCATTTTGTGGCGGCGGCCATCTTAGATTTGCATAGTGCTATTCTACTAGTCAAGCCCTTTCATTTGATACCCATATTAAGGGAGTTGTGAAAAAATATGTAATCCGCCATTTTGTAGCGGCGGCCTTCTTGGATCGATTTTCATCAAACATAGCTAACAACACTCTCGACTAATTCACCTTTCAAATAAAAAAAAAACTGCATTCAAATCGGTTCACCCGTTTGAGCGCTACGGGGAACAGACACACACAGACAAGTCAAACTTATAACACCCCGTCGTTTTTGCGTCGGGGGTTAAAAAATAGTAACTCAAAGTGGAGTATCGCTGCGTGCGGGGACTTACGGCGATTTGTCACTAGCCAAAGTCACCATACCACCGACGACTATCTAATCCAAAATCTAGAGAATGAAAATTTTAAATCGAAAATTTTATCCAGTTATTGACGATGTAAAGCGTGTACAAATAAATCAATCAATTCATGTATTGAGATTGCAATCTGTTTTACCAATTAGTAAACACTTTATATGTTTTTGACCTTTAGTCTGTAGATTTTGGATTAGATAGATTATTTAATTTTATTAAATTCGGTATTTCGACAGCGGCCCAACCTGGGATACCTATGGCAGTTTTTTTTATTAAACCCATTCCCTTCCTCGATTTCTGCGCGGCATCGTACCGGAACGCTAAATATTTTGGCGGCATGGGTTTTTAACCCCCGACGCAAAAACGACGGGGAGTTATAAGTTTGACGTGTCTGTGTGTGTGTATGTGTGTATGTGTGTGTGTGTGTGGTGCGTGTGTGTGTGTGTGTGTGTGTGTGTGTGCGTGTGTGTGTGTGTGTGGGTGTGTGTGTGGGTGTGTGTGTCTGTCTGTTCCCCTGTGGCGCTCAAACGGGTGGACCGATTTGAATGCGGTTTTTTTTTGTTTGAAAGGTGAATTAGTCGAGAGTGTTGTTAGCTATGTTTGATGAAAATCGATCCAAGATGGCCGCCGCTACAAAATGGCGGATTACATATTTTTTCACAACTCCCTTAATATGGGTATCAAATGAAAGGGCTTGACTAGTAGAATAGCACTATGCAAATCCAAGATGGCCGCCGCCACAAAATGGCAACTGTTGGGAGTTTTTTTAATTTTCAATTGATATACTTGTCCTATAGAGTGGTTACTAGCCACGGCTAAAACATCCCCTCAGACCACCAGAGACAATTTACTCACTCTCAAGTCACACTCAAGTAACAGGGACACTCGCCCAGCCCTGGACCCACATCGATGACACGACTGCGACTGATAGATGGAGTTCTTGGATAAGTCGCCTTCTATTACATGTCTATATGCAATTCTATAGGTGTGTAAGATAGTGCGAGATAGCTAATTATATTCTAATCTGTAAGTGGGATGACTTGTTTCTTCCGCAAGTAGATACTTATTTCTTATTCAAGAAGACGTAACACAGTGACAAATGCATAAACACACTTTCACATAGTTAATCTATATGATAATTTTGCACATATTATTATACCTAATTGGATTTATGTTTCTCAGAATCTCAATCCACAGGGGTCGCAAGTCTTTATTAATTAATTCAATAATAGCTTATGTTCTAGTGGGTTCGCTTATATGTAATCGGGACAGGCTGTCTGGGAATCTATTAAACCGATTTTGATAGAACTTAGGTCAGTAGGTATGCTTTTGTTTCTGCGAGATTATCTGTGTGCAGCCTAAGTACTTACCTAACTCGGTTAAGTTCATTTCAAGCTGAAGTATGAAAATTGGTGGAAAAAAGTTTCCACGTATATTGCCTAGATATTGATGCAAATTCTGATGCACACAAACTCTAAATTACTTAAACTAAATTGACACGTCTAAATATAGTGCTTTTTTCACAATGTTGCCTACAAAAAAGGACAGCATTACATTATTTTAGAGCTGTCAATTAAGTTTAGGGATTGTGTACGATAAAATTGGTTCCAATATTAGCTTAGTACCTAGTTGTATTCAATAAAAACTTGAAAGATTTTACAAAACTTTTGTAAGTTGGTACGTCTTAAAGCTCGTGTAAAAAAAATCTATTATTTAATCGAATACCTACTTGGTGCCCACGAGAGCCAGATATCTCCAGTCGGCGGGTAGAGTCGGAACATTCTAATTTCAAGTAAACTATCAATAAAAGTCAGCCATTATAGGGCTTAGCAAACAATGTGACAGCATTTCATTAGCATACTGCCTGCACGGAGCTGCCACTTTCACCAGTCGTGTCTTGCGTCAGTGCAAATCTGCAGCACAATTCCATATTTGCCATTATTCAGTAATTAGATGTGTAAATTTTCGGTGCTAAAGAGTGCAATAAGGCATAATTTAGGCTATGTCGCGGCGTAATGTACCTAAATCTTTGTGTGTTATAGATGTCTGTATAAAAACTATAGGTACAGTCAAAAGATTATCTCAAAGTAGGAAGGTTTTTATCAATGAAAAACCAGCCTAGTGCCAGACATATCGCGCAGAAAGTGTTACGTACCTACCTCCGCAAACATATAATCTTTGCATATAAAATTCTTATAGTTTATATTAAGATACATAGATGTCACAGCAACTTCAAGACAGCAAAAATAACGCGTTAAAATGGTAGCACCTGACCAACAAATTTAGAAATCGGAATCCTCTTATCACGGAACCCTTAGTTACGATAGAGTATGTACTACATACAATGATGTTAATTAATATAAACATCATTGACTACATACAAATCTGACCAAATAAACGTGTAGATATGTATTACCGTTCTTAAGATAGAGCTGAAACAAATAACGTTGGAAAAAATTCCGAGTATTACGTCTAAAGATGTAGAGCCCTGTGACGGACGGACGGACGGACTGACGGGTCTTAGTAAGATGGTCTCGTATGGCAGCCTTGGGTACGGAGCCCTAAACGCCTGACCAATTCATTTCATATTATCTCGAAAACTATACACATAATGGATCATCATCATCGTCAACCCATTACCAGCCTACGTTTAGGTCGTAATCCACCACGCTGGCCAAGTGCGGATTGGAAGATTTCACACGCCGTTGAGATCATTATTCAGAAGAACTCTCAGGCGTGCCGGTTTCCTCACGATGTTTTACTTCACCGTTAAAGCAAATGATATTTATTTGCTTAAAATGCTCACTCCGAAAAGTTGAGTTGCGTGCCAGGGATCCCCGGCAACCCAGCGGTCCCCCCGAAAGAAAGAAAAGAAGACCAACGTCAACCACAAGCCTATCATCACATATGGATGCTACCAGTTTACTCAGTGCATATTATAATTTGAATGATTAACATTGCGTCATACCGGAAGCGTCATTGGGGTGCTGCGAGATCGGAGCATGATTGGTCACGGCTGACCTTGGTTGGACTTGTATAGCGGTATTGGTCAAGACTCAAGAGCCTCGGACTTTGGTAAGAGGTCCTTAATACCACTAGGTGGATGAGATTTTAACAAAAATGCAAATGCAAAATTAAAGATTACGTACTTAATAATGTTTGAATAATTTGAGCACGTATAACTTTAAATATACTGTATGATATTTTTATGGAAATCTGACTAACTACACTTTGATTGGTTAATATTAGAATTAGAATCAAACTTCGTTTGTATAGGGCGCATTCAAAACGCTGGAGGTTGACAACTCTTAAGATTATGCCTTCTAAAGAGATTGTTATCTTCGTAGAGTCTACTATTATTTATGACCGTAAATTTAAAAGTAAATAAATAAAGCTTAATGTGTTGTTGATGTGATCGTTGATACAGGAGTATGGTGATCACTTATCATACGCATTAAAGATATTCTCAAAGGTAAGTATCCTAAAAGCCTTTGATACTAAAATAAAGACATTATTTTGAAGTGTCAGTTTTATTTGCGCTCGTTATGATTCCTGCATACGATATCAATATTAGGTGCTTTTCATGTGTATTTTTAACTGTAAAGCTACAAACTGTGACGCAATTAAATTTCAAAAATATATATCAGGTTTTTCAAAGATGCGATAAAATAAATTATAAAGGTGCTAAGTTCAATTGATGGATGTGTATCTGTAGATTACTTGATGGCTGAAAACCTAAGCTACAGCATCTGTACTGTATTACTTCAAAGATGTTGTATTCTCTCTCTCTTATTAAGTACTGTAGGTTTTTCATGACATAAATCTTCTCTGCGTTACTCGTCACTCAGCATTACATCAATCATGATTGACGTAATTTACTGGTGCAGAACCTTAGGCAGAACTCCAATGGACCCCTGACACCGTGCGAATTATAAACACGTATTATTTGTACAAATGAAATAATAGAAATAAAATCGTGATTCCTCAACTGCGCCTCAAGAAAGTGGTTTGTGGGAATTGGCGTCACGTTCCATAATAAAATTCAATCTTAGACTTGCCTTTACACAAATTCGAGAAGTCTATTAAAGGAACGATAAAAAAATCATATTTTACAATTGAAGGTTAAATAAATGATTAAAAGGCGTCGATTTGATTAGCAATGCATGTGACGGCAATTAATTAAATAACTAATAGTTTTTGATTTATATGTATATTTTACAGAAAAATTGAACCAACGCTCTAACTATCATAAATTTTTTGATATAAACAATAAACCTCTAGAAAGAAAGTCAGTTTTGCGGTTCATTAAGAAGGGCAGATCCCTTCTTAATGAACAATGTTAACAAAAAATATTTTACGTTAGGTAAATACTTTTACTTCTGGAGTACGGAAACCTGGGTGCGCGAGTCTGACTCGCACTTGGCCGGTTTTATTTAAACCAAGAATCCTTATTAATCCGCAATCGAACAAAACTCATACTAGCCACTCCACCATAGAGGCAGTCATTCTGTGAGTAGGTTCAACACTGCTGATGTGAATCCTGCAGACATAGGTACGTTAGAAATCACACTATTATAAAGGCGAAAGTTTAGAATAGAATAGAATAGAATAGAATAGAATAGAATAGAATAGAATAGAATAGAATAGAATAGAATAGAATAGAATAGAATAGAATAGAATAGAATAGAATAGAATAGAATAGAATAGAATAGAATAGAATAGAATAGAATAGAATAGAATAGAATAGAATAGAATAGAATAGAATAGAATAGAATAGAATAGAATAGAATAGAATAGAATAGAATAGAATAGAATAGAATAGAATAGAATAGAATAGAATAGAATAGAATAGAATAGAATAGAATAGAATAGAATAGAATAGAATAGAATAGAATAGAATAGAATAGAATAGAATAGAATAGAATAGAATAGAATAGAATAGAATAGAATAGAATAGAATAGAATAGAATAGAATAGAATAGAATAGAATAGAATAGAATAGAATAGAATAGAATAGAATAGAATAGAATAGAATAGAATAGAATAGAATAGAATAGAATAGAATAGAATAGAATAGAATAGAATAGAATAGAATAGAATAGAATAGAATAGAATAGAATAGAATAGAATAGAATAGAATAGAATAGAATAGAATAGAATAGAATAGAATAGAATAGAATAGAATAGAATAGAATAGAATAGAATAGAATAGAATAGAATAGAATAGAATAGAATAGAATAGAATAGAATAGAATAGAATAGAATAGAATAGAATAGAATAGAATAGAATAGAATAGAATAGAATAGAATAGAATAGAATAGAATAGAATAGAATAGAATAGAATAGAATAGAATAGAATAGAATAGAATAGAATAGAATAGAATAGAATAGAATAGAATAGAATAGAATAGAATAGAATAGAATAGAATAGAATAGAATAGAATAGAATAGAATAGAATAGAATAGAATAGAATAGAATAGAATAGAATAGAATAGAATAGAATAGAATAGAATAGAATAGAATAGAATAGAATAGAATAGAATAGAATAGAATAGAATAGAATAGAATAGAATAGAATAGAATAGAATAGAATAGAATAGAATAGAATAGAATAGAATAGAATAGAATAGAATAGAATAGAATAGAATAGAATAGAATAGAATAGAATAGAATAGAATAGAATAGAATAGAATAGAATAGAATAGAATAGAATAGAATAGAATAGAATAGAATAGAATAGAATAGAATAGAATAGAATAGAATAGAATAGAATAGAATAGAATAGAATAGAATAGAATAGAATAGAATAGAATAGAATAGAATAGAATAGAATAGAATAGAATAGAATAGAATAGAATAGAATAGAATAGAATAGAATAGAATAGAATAGAATAGAATAGAATAGAATAGAATAGAATAGAATAGAATAGAATAGAATAGAATAGAATAGAATAGAATAGAATAGAATAGAATAGAATAGAATAGAATAGAATAGAATAGAATAGAATAGAATAGAATAGAATAGAATAGAATAGAATAGAATAGAATAGAATAGAATAGAATAGAATAGAATAGAATAGAATAGAATAGAATAGAATAGAATAGAATAGAATAGAATAGAATAGAATAGAATAGAATAGAATAGAATAGAATAGAATAGAATAGAATAGAATAGAATAGAATAGAATAGAATAGAATAGAATAGAATAGAATAGAATAGAATAGAATAGAATAGAATAGAATAGAATAGAATAGAATAGAATAGAATAGAATAGAATAGAATAGAATAGAATAGAATAGAATAGAATAGAATAGAATAGAATAGAATAGAATAGAATAGAATAGAATAGAATAGAATAGAATAGAATAGAATAGAATAGAATAGAATAGAATAGAATAGAATAGAATAGAATAGAATAGAATAGAATAGAATAGAATAGAATAGAATAGAATAGAATAGAATAGAATAGAATAGAATAGAATAGAATAGAATAGAATAGAATAGAATAGAATAGAATAGAATAGAATAGAATAGAATAGAATAGAAAAGTTTTTTATTCAAATAAACTTTTACAAGTGCTTTTGAATAGTCAGATGAATCTACCACTGGTTCGGAATGCCATTCCAACCGAGAAGAACCAGCAAGAAACTCGGCGGTGTGTGTGTATGTATGTTTGTGTGTATGTTTGTATGTCTGTTAGTCTTTAACACTGCAACTACTGAACCGATTTGGCTGACTCTCCCCCCCCTTATCCCGGAAAATCATAGAGTTCCCAAGAAATTTTTAAATAACCTAAATCCATGCGGACGAAGTCGCGGGCATCAGTTAGGATTGTAATAAATCATTTTGAGATGTCAGCAGTTATATAACAGTGGACACAGAGAGAAATGCGTAAAGCGAATCGGACTGCGGTTACGGTGTGAATTTACGGAGGCGCGCCGTTACTCCATCTATACCGACCACCCTACTGGGCTTATGGATCTACGAACTAATACCCGCAACTTCGCGTGAATTTATATAAATCTCATACAAACTTCAAACCCCTATTTAACCCCCTTAAGGGTTGAATTTCCAAAAATCCTTTCTTAGCGGATGCCTACGTCATAATAGCTATCTGCATGCCAAACAGCCCGAACCGCCCAGTGGTTTGAGCTGTGCGTTGATAGATCATTCAGTCAATCAGTCACCTTTTCCTTTTTTAAAACCTTCCTTTTATAGGTATAGACCAGCAGACGTCGGCCTGCCCGGTGACATACCGCCATCTGCCCCACCAACCGAGTCCAATTCTGTTTTCAAACCATCCAAAAACCCATTGAAATATACACATAAAATTTCATCCAAATCGGTCCAGCCGTTTAGGAGGAGTTAGGTGACAAACACAGGTACAGAAGAATTATTTTATAAGTAGTTATAATAAGTTAGTCAAATAATAATTAATTTATGAATATCATTCCATTCGTATACAATTTATAAATATTGATTACTAGCTTTTCCCCGCGGCTTCGCCCGCGTGAATTTCGGTTTTTCACAAATCCTGAGGGAATCGTGGATTTCTGGTTCCCGTTCCCGCTCCCATTTCCAACATTTATACTTACTTTCAAGGTAGTTTGCTATAGTGATCTACCTATAGCTGTAGATTTAGATTTTTTCAAAATCCCGTGGGAACTGTGGATTTTTCCAGGATAAAAATTAGTAGCTTATGTTTTAAGTCAGGGCATTATCTATCTCCATTCAAAATTTCAGCCAAATCTGTTGAGAAGTTGCGACGTTATAAAGTAAAAAACATCCAAACATCTCAGCCGCTGCAATCGCTTCAAGTTTTCGACTTAGGCTGCTAGAGGGCGCTGCGATCGTTTTTTTTAAATTTTGAATGATGGCTGCTAGAGGGCGATGCGATCGGTACTTAGTTTCCAGTTTTGGCCACCAGAGGGCGCTGTGATCACTTCAAGTTTGGCCGCCAGAGGGCGCTGCGATCGTTTTTAGTTTCCAGTTTTGGTCGCAAGAGGGCGCTGCAATCGTTTTTTAATTTCCAGTTTTGGCTGCTAGAGGGCGCTGCTATTGCTTCAAGTTTCCGGCTTAGGCCGCCAGAGGGCGTTGTGATCGCTTCAAGTTAGGCCGCCAGAGGGCGCTACGATCGTTTTTAGTTTCCAGTTTTGGCCGCAAGAGGGTGCTGTGAACGTTTTTAATTTCCAGTTTTGGCCGCAAGAGGGTGCTGTGATCGTTTTTAGTTTCCAGTTTTAGCAGCAATAGGGCGCTGCAATTGTTTTTTTAGTTTCCAGTTTTGGCCGCAATAGGGCGCTGCAATTGTTTTTTTAGTTTCCAGTTTTGGCCGCCAGAGGGCGCTGAAATTGTGTTTTTTATTTCCAGTTTTGGCCGCCAGAGGGCGCTGCGATCATTTTTAGTTTCCAGTTTTGGCCGCCAGAGGGCGTTGCGATCGTTTTTAGTTTCCAGTTTTGGCCGCAAGTGGGTGCTGTGATCGTTTTTAATTTCCAGTTTTGGCCGCAAGCGTGGTGCTGTGATCGTTTTTAGTTTCCAGTTTTAGCCGCAATAGGGCGCTGCAATTGGGTTTTTTAGTTTCCAGTTTTGGCCGCCAGAGGGCGTTGCGATCATTTTTAGTTTCCAGTTTTGGCCGCAAGAGGGCGCTGTGATCGTTTTTAGTTTCCAGTTTTAGCCGCAATAGGGCGCTGCAATTGGGTTTTTAGTTTCCAGTTTTGGCCGCCAGAGGGCGCTGCGATCATTTTTAGTTTATAGTTTTGGCCGCCAGAGGGCGCTGCGATCGTTTTTAGTTTCCAGCTAGAGGGCGCTGCTATTGCTTCAAGTTTCCGGCTTAGGCCGCCAGAGGGCGCTGTGATCATTCTTTTAGTTTCCAATTTTGGCCGCCAGAGGGAGCTGTGATTGCTTCAAGTTAGGCCGCCAGAGGGCGCTGCGATCGTTTTAAGTTTCAAGTTTTTTCCGCCAGAGGGCGCTGTGATCGCTTCAAGTTAGGCCGCCAGAGGGCGCTGCGATCGTTTTTAGTTCCCAGTGAAACTTTCATCCCTTATTTTACCACCCTTAAAAGAAGATTTTTAGAATAGAATAGAATAGAATAGAAATAGAAAAGTTTTTTATTCAAATAAACTTTTACAAGTACTTTTGAATCGTCAATTGAATCTACCACAGGTTCGGAATGCAATTCCAGCCGAGAAGAACCTGCAAGAAACTCGGCGGTTGCTCTTTTTTAAAAAAACATTATAACAATTATAATTATTAATGTACATGATTGAAATGCCGTCTCGCGCATTGCTGGAACGAGTTAAATCCAAGCTTTATTATCGTTTATATAATCTTCAATTGTATAATAAGCTTTTTTTTATGAGCATACTTTCAAAATAAAATATACAGAGTTTTATTATTTAAAACTCATAATCTAAATGCCGATTTTCAGGTCTGTAACTTTAAAAACATAGGACTTTCATAAAAACTTTCATCCCCTATTTTACCACCCTTAAGGGGAGATTTACCAGAATAACTTATACAGGTTTTTATCATTTAAAAATTTTAATCTAAATACCTATTTTCATATCTGTAACTTCAAAAACATAACCTTCCTACCCCCATTTTACCCCCTTAGGGGAGGATTTTCGTGAAATATTTTCTAGGCTGATATCTAAGCCATAGAATTAACCTACCTTCCAAATTTCAAGTTGATAATAGCAAAATTATAATTAAAACTTCCCATTAAAACTTTCATCCCCTATTTTACCAAACTTAAGGGAAGATTTATCAAAATAAAATATACAGAGTTTAATTATTTAAAACTAATAATCTAAATACCGATTTTCAGGTCTGTAACTTTAAAAACATAGGACTTTCATACAAACTTTCTACCCCCATTTTACCCCCTTAGGAGAGGATTTTAGGGATATTAAATAGCCTATAACCTGCCCCAAAAGTTGGACTACCATATGCAAAAAGAATTTTTCAAATCCGATAGGTACTTCCAGAGATTAGCGCGTTCAAACAAACAAACAAACAAACTCTTCCGCTTTATTATATTAGTAAGTAAGTAAGTATAGAAGTATAGATAAATAAATCTAGGTAAGTAACTAGGTACCTGGGTACCACGTCAAAAATACAAGTTTCTTGCAGATTCTTTTTCAATTGACTCAAAAGTACTTAACTTATGTTTGTCTAATGTGATATTCATAATGTAAAAACATTCGACTCTATCGCGCGATCTACTACGGAGCAGCGGCACCTGTCGGCACATAATGCAGTCAACTGTATTGATTAAATATCTGACAAAGTAACATATTATTATTGTAAAACAATGTTGGGTACTACAGCGATTCTGATGTTTAGCAAAATATGAGAAGGATAGATTTATTCATTGTCGGAACAATAAAATTAATGTATAATCAAAGAAATGTAATTATCTGCACAAGTGCATAATTACAAAATTACACAAAAATCAGGTAGTTAGGTAGGTACCGTATCCAATTAAAACTAAAAAAAAAAAAACAAGATTGCAGCATTGTTTGGAACACATTGTATTGAGAAAATTGTTTATAATAATTTTTATATTTCATCGCGACTTTTTGCTTTCACACCAAATATATATATTGGTGATGAAAGTGATTATAGAAAGGACGGCTCACTTACGTGTGACAACTGCCCTTTAAGCGCCTTCGATGCACTGGTTCGGTACTTTCGTTTTCACCATATACAGAGCGTGTAAAAGCTTGGAAAAGTTCCTTGGATTAAGCACGGGTTTTGTAAAGTTCAAAGTTCACAATAGCACAAGGGTTTTGCACTATAAAAAGCGGAGCGGCGGAGTCAAGCGGTGCGGCGGCGTCGCGTGTACGCGGCGCGAGAGGTAAATTTTGACTAATGAGCTAATTAGATGGCGGTGTCTTCCTTCGTTGTCTCTTTCTTCTTTGAGCCAAAGGACAGAGATAGGGAGATAGGAAGAAAGGAATATGACATTTGTGTATGCGTTGAGCGTGTGAATTGCAAATGTATGCGTGTATGTAGTAAATGGCGTTAACATCATCCCCCGGGCTGAAGGGATACCTTCTGAGAGCAACAAAGCCTTTATAAACTTATGAAAACTAGCGGTAAGTAAAGTAAAACTAATAAAATGAATTAAAGTAACTAAAACTAAGCGGAGCGGGTATGCATAGCGAATTTTATTGTAAAGGTAGCGGGCAAAGACGAATTACAGGTCGGACGTAAGAGCCCGTTCGCGTTTTTACTTTGGCGGTACGGATAATTCCGTCTCTACCGGGATAAACCTCTTGGACTATACCCAAAGGCCAACTGAGCGGCGGTAAGTTATCATCGCGAATCATCACAACGCAACCAATTTTAATTGGATTAGAAGGAGTATTCCACTTCTGTCTGCCTTGGAGCGAGGACAAGTATTCGCGACTCCATCTCTGCCAATAAGATTGTACCAATTTTGACAGCAATTCGTAACGGTTAAGTCGGCTTTGCGGTACATCGGTAAAGTCTTCAGCCGGTAGGTATTTTAGCGGCGTCACATTTAGAAAATGAGACGGTGTAAGCGCGGTTGGTTCGGACGGGTCCGAACTTAGCACACATAGGGGACGACTGTTCATGATTCCCTCTATTTGCACTAAGACAGTATTTAATTCCTCATAGGTGAGGATTTGCGTTCCTATTACCCTTGCAAGATGCGTTTTTACTGACTTGATATTGCTCTCCCAGATGCCGCCAAAATGCGGCGCGTAAGGCGGATTTCTTTGAAATTGTATACGCAAGTCTGCCAAATGTTGGTCCAAATATTTGTCTTGTGACAAAAGGTCATGAATCTCCTTCAGCTTTCTATCAGCCCCACGAAATCCCAGGCCTCCATCAGATACTATTAAGGAGACGGGGCCCCTACGACTTATGAAACGCCGAAATGCATCTAGAAATAGGGGGGAGCTTAAGTCTGAGACCAATTCCAAATGAAGCGCTTTTGTAGTCAGACAAATAAATAAGCATAAATATGCTTTCGTAGATTTAACTCCACGGTGGCGATAAGGCGTGACATAAAAAGGACCTGCGTAATCCACACCCGTGTACACGAAGCTTTTCACTTCGCTAACGCGGTAGTGGGGTAAATCACCCATAATGGGAAAAGTATTTTTTGGTTTTAATTTGAAACAGCGGTTGCAACTTTGGACGCGTTTGCGTACCATATTGCGAGCGGCGATAATCCAGTAGTTTTCGCGTAACATTGCAAGTAGTAAAGAAGGACCGGTATGTGCGTTTTTTCTATGAAAGTAATCTACTATTAAATGTACTATCCGATCTTTAGCGGGAAGCACAACTGGATGCATTTTTGAATAGCCTAGTTGCGACTGCGATAATCGACCGCCAACACGTATTACGTTGTTCGAGTCGATAAATGCGTTTAATTTACGTAAAGCGGGACTGCGGGTATCGAAAGAATGTTTGTTTTGAATAATGCGTAAAATAAACATCTCAGTTGCTTCTAAGTCAGCGACGGTTATATCACCGTGAGATTTTAAAATTTTGGAAAAGCGTAATACAAAAACCCATGCGTGTAGGAATTTGTTCCAATTTGACATACGATTCGCGGAATTATATAAGTCGGTATATAATTCGTCTGTGTCTGTATCACAGATTTTTGCGGTTAGAGTGACAAGCTTCTTTGTTTCAGGCAGCTCGTCTATCGCGGCGGTAGATGCGTTCATCGGCCACTCGTTGGTGGGCGAAGAAATCCATGTCGGGCCATGGAACCAGAGTGTATTATTTAATAGTTTAGAAGGCATGACTGGTCTGGAAATTATGTCCGCGGGATTTTCTTTTCCAGAAATATGATACCAGTTTTCAGCGGGTAGATTAGCGTTAATAGCGGAGATTCTATTTGCGACAAACGTTTGAAATCTGTGAGGCGGTGAGCGGATCCACGACAGCGCGATCGTGGAGTCAGAGAAAGCAATTATTTTATTTATTGTAACGCGTTCACTAATTGAATCTTTAACTGCGACGATTAAGTTTGACAGCAGAAGGCTTGCGCAAAGTTCAAGTCGCGGCAGAGTAACATTGCATTTAGGCGAGGCTACCTTTGATTTTGAGCAAAGTAGTGTGACTTGACCTTTATCTGAGTCAGAGCGGCTGATTCGCAAGTATATAACAGCTCCATAACAATGTTCACTAGCGTCAGCGAATCCAATTAGCGAAATATGATTTGTAGTTTGTAAAATACCTACATGGCGCGGAATCTGTAACCGTTCTAATAAATGAAGCTCTCGTTGTAACTGAGACCATTGGTTTTCGATACTAGCAGGAGCGTCCTCATCCCAATCTAGGTTTAGTTTCCAACATTCCTGCACGAGTAATTTCATTAAAGCAGTTACAGGACCAAAAAGCGATAGCGGATCGAATAACCTAGCGGTAACCGATAGAATAATGCGTTTCGTACATTTAGACTCGTTAGGTACATTTACTTTAAAAGTAAAGACGTCTTCGTTCGGCTCCCATTGGAGTCCAATGATTTTAATATTCGCGGTAATAGAGTTTTCGTCAAATTGTACGATATTAGGCGAGCGTAAATCGGTAGGTATATTTTGTAGTAAGTGCGTACTGTTAGAAACCCATTTCGTAAGTTTAAAACCACCGGCATTGAAAAGTTGAACGAGTTCGTGATATAAAACCTTTGCGTCTTCTAAAGAAGGAACGGACGAGACGTAATCATCCATGTAAAAATGACGTTCGGTCGCCCAGGCGGCGTTAGGGTAGCGTACTCGTTCATCTTCAGCGAGTTGTTTTACCACGCGCATAGCGAGGTATGGCGAACTTGAAATTCCGAAAGATACGCAATTGAATTCGTAAGTTTCGATTGGATCATTCGGGTCAAATCTAAATAAAATACGTTGGTAGCGGTGATCATCGGGTGAAAGTTTTATTTGAAAATACATTTTTTCAATGTCTGCTGACAGAGCTATTGAAAATAACCTCAAGTTAATTAACAAATCAAATATGTTAGTCTGTAAGTTAGGTCCGGTGTATAAAATATCATTCAGCGAGTATGAGAGTGTACCGTTGCTTACAGTTTTACAACTAGCGTCTAAAACGACCCTCGTGCGTGACGAGATCTTTTCTGGACGATATACGGCATGATGCGGAATATGGTAACACAGACCTGGCGATGGATTTTTAATTAAAGTTAAATAACCTTTGGCTATGTATTCCGAAATGGTTTCGTTGTAATCTTTGCGTAATTCGGGTATCGCGTTTAATTTTTTCTCTAAACTTAGTAAGCGGCGTTTAGCGATTTCGAATGAACTGCCGAGGACAGCAGGGTCATTCTTGAACGGAAGCGAGACGATGTATCGTCCAGTTTTATTGCGAGAGAAACTATCTAAGAAAAGGCGTTCACAAGCGGCGTCGTCAGAACTTAAATATTTTTTATTAGGAACTGAGTCTAATTCCCAAAAGCGTTTTGTAAGTTCCTCTAAATTCGAATCAGCGGTTTTTGAGTAAGCGTGAAAGGATTTTTCCTTTATATATGTAGGCGTAAGGCAATCAGCCTTCCCCATGAGTATGTATCCAAGGGTAGTTTTCACCCCGACTACAGGTGAATGCGGAGACGTAACTTTATGATTCTCTAAAAGAAACGGAAATAATTCGTTACCAATTAAGCAATCGATTTCTGTAGGCGTATGAAACCCTTCATCAGCGAGCGGTAAGTTCTCAATATGATTTAAATTACTCATATTTATAAAATTGTTTGGAATTTTGTCTGATAAGGTTTCCATAACATGAGCGTTTATCGTATACCTGGAGCGATTTTCAAAGCGTGAGTGTAGCGTAAGAATAGTTTGACCTTGAACTTGACTCTCTGTGCGACCAAGGCCCTGTATGCAAGAATGAGCGGCGTTAATTTTTAAATTCAAGCGATCACAGAATGATTTAGTTATAATATGACACGTAGAACCACTGTCTAGGAGCACTCTCATTTCAAAACGTTCTCCTAAATTATTATAAACATAAACCACTGCAGTAGGTAATATCACCGTTGTTTGTTTTGAATTAACTTGCGAGCAAGAAAGTTTAGCGTCACTCGCGCATAAGGCGGTTGGCGCATCGATGCGTGCGGTCACAGCGGCGGGTGACTCACGCGCCTTCGGCGCCGGCGGCAATGTGCTGGTCGACACTTCGCTCACGGCGGACGCGGCGGGTTCGATTCCCGAGCGTGTATGTAATTTTGAGTGATGCATTTTTCCACAAAAACATCTAATCTGTGACCTACAATGTTTTACGTCGTGAAATCCCAAGCAATTTATACACAGGTTATTGTTTCGAACAAATTGATTTCTAAAATTAGCGTCTTTTTCCATAAATTTTTCACATCTAAAAAGCGGATGGATATCTTTACAATACGGGCATTTTTGTTGAGTTTTAGCGGGCGGCGTGAATGATGCGGTTTGATTATTATTTAAGTTGTTGACATGGAAAGACCGCGGAGCGTTGCGTGAAGAAGCGGGTAGGTTAATATTTCGTTTCACCGTCGCGGGCGGTGGATTTGGTTTCACCGTAGTGAACGAGGTACTGCGTAGCATATAAATTTTACTTTGTTCTTTAACGAACTGCACTAATGAATCGAAAGTAGGTATTTTTTCTTTACGATGCGTTTGCTCGAATAAAGTTACGGTTTCTTTGTCTAACTTCGACAATGCGAGGTAGGTGAAAATGAAGTCGGCTAGATCTTCAATTTCTAGGCGTTTTAAAGCGGCTTGCGGAGAACAAAATTGTTCAATGAATGAATCTAAAGAATTTTGCGTGGGTGTTTGACTTCCCTTGAAAGATAAAATTTGTTCTAGGTACATTGAAGCTAACGTTCGTTTATCTTCATATTTTTCTTTTAAACTATTCCATATTATTTCATAGTTCGCGGCGACAGGCTGTATGCCTGAGCAAACTAACAGCGCTTTGTCTGATAATTTTCCTAGTAGGTATTGCACCTTTTCGGCGTTAGATAATTTGGCATTGTTATGGATAAGTGTGTTAAAATTCTCATAAAACGCTGTCCATTTACTTGGCGTACCATCGAAACTTCTCAGCTCCAAAGCAGGCAGTTTTTTGAGTAAATCTAGATTTTGCGATGAATTTTGAGATATTTTCGTTAAAGCATCAGATTCGGCAGATTTAATATGGCAATATAATTCATCGAATGCTACTAAAGTCTCAAAATTGATTATAGCCTTTGGATTAGCTTTTAAATTAGCAATGTTTAACTGCTCCGTAACTGAGTTGTAATCCTGGCGTAAGGTATCTATGAATTTAACTCGAATGAGAAAATTTCTTTGTACTGCATCGTTCGAAAGATCGCGAGACAAATCGTATAAATTTTGTATTTGTTTATATAAACTTTGTTGCTTGGCTTCCAAAATACGAATTTCGATTGCGAAGTCGTTTTTGTCAGTCATTGTGAGATATGTGTATTAACGGACATGAATACAAAATGGCGGTGTGTAGTTGGCGTGTTTTGTACGTGAAATATAGCGGAAAAGCAGTTTAGCGGGTTAGCGGTGTATATTTACATATATAGCGGGAGAAGGATCAAGGATCCGTGGTAGAAGGACCAAGAATATGGTGATGAAAGTGATTATAGAAAGGACGGCTCACTTACGTGTGACAACTGCCCTTTAAGCGCCTTCGATGCACTGGTTCGGTACTTTCGTTTTCACCATATACAGAGCGTGTAAAAGCTTGGAAAAGTTCCTTGGATTAAGCACGGGTTTTGTAAAGTTCAAAGTTCACAATAGCACAAGGGTTTTGCACTATAAAAAGCGGAGCGGCGGAGTCAAGCGGTGCGGCGGCGTCGCGTGTACGCGGCGCGAGAGGTAAATTTTGACTAATGAGCTAATTAGATGGCGGTGTCTTCCTTCGTTGTCTCTTTCTTCTTTGAGCCAAAGGACAGAGATAGGGAGATAGGAAGAAAGGAATATGACATTTGTGTATGCGTTGAGCGTGTGAATTGCAAATGTATGCGTGTATGTAGTAAATGGCGTTAACATATATATATATATATAAATACATATATATTCACATAAAATTCTGTCATCAATACTTATTAACAAACTGAGGTCGATTGATTTTGATTTAATTGGGCAAGTAAAAGTTAACATTCATATTGTAATTTCGCGTGGAACCGGAATTATACAATCGGCTAAAGGCCAAGATGCCACAGCAGCTGGTCTAACCGTTTCTTTTTACCCGACTGCGCGACGCAAAGGAGTGCTAATGTGTTTATCAGTCTATGTATGTACCTACGTATTATGTTAGTTCCTTTGTGGCACTCTAGAGACCAAACGTGTGGGCCGATTTTGATAAGTTGCCTGCGTTAGATTCGCCATGCCAGCGCGAGTGTCAACGAGAACATAAAAAATTGAAAAATTCAAAATGGCGGAATTTGGACCTCATATTGAGGGGTCCACGCTTATTTTTTTTTTTCAAATCCTATCGAGTGGGGTATCAAATTAAAGGATTTGAAAAGGTGATTACAAAAATATGTATATTTATTTTGACTAAAAAATATTGTGATCATACGTGAAAGAGGAAAAAAATTATTACGCAGTCGGGTTTTTTATTTTCTTACCAATATTAAGTTATAAATTTTTTTATAATATTTTTATGTGTTAACCGTGGTTAACACAGTGGGGCGCAGCTAATTTATAATATTTTTACTAAATTTTTTTTTTTAAATATTGCTCACCTGTCATTAATTTCGGCATTAAGTGGGCGTGCGGAAGTGCACAGTATGCCCTTTTGGCGAGTGTCCCGTGGCAAGGCGACGGCGACCTCCCGGCGACCTCCCGCGCGACCTTAGCGAAGGCCGAAGTGCACTCAACTTTCGTAACTTGCGAACCTCCAAATTCGCGACGTGCTAACTTCATAGGTCATATTTGAGTTGATCACGGCCACCAATGGCAATGGCTGTTGACGAATACACCGTGTGTTCGGGGTTTTACTAGCGAAATAAAATAAATTAAAAATTAAAAAAAAACCGACATTTGCCATTTTGTGGTGGCGACCATCTTGGGTTTGCATAATACTATTCCACTAGTCAAGCCTTTTCATGTGATACCCATATTGAGGGAGTTGTGAAAAATTATGTAATCCGCCAGTAATGCTACCGACCAATTTTCATCAAACATAACTAAGAACACTCCCGACTAATTCACCTTTCAAACAAAAAACCGCATTCAAATCGGTTCACCCGTTTGAGCGCTACGGTGGAAAAGACAGACACACACACACACACACACACACATCAAACTTATAACACCCCGTCGTTTTTGCATCGGGGATTAAATATAGAAATATCTACTACAACTCTACGCCTCTAAAATCATTTCTTAACAGGAAGCTTTAGGTTCTATTCCCGGCAGGGAAAGTTTGGGAATTGAATTTCTAAATAGTCTCTGGTCTGGTGGGAGGCTCCAGCCGTGACTGTACCTACTGCCAAGCGATTTAGCGTTCCGGTATAAGATGTCGCCTAGAAACCGATCAGGGGTATACGTTTCATGAAAACTGGCAACAGCCATACCTCTCCCAGGTTAAACCACTTCCATCTTAGACTGCATCGTCACTTACCATCGGGTGAGATCGCAGTCAAGGGCCAACTTGTAGATGATTAGAATAGAATAGATAAAAGTTTTTTATTTAAATAAACTTTTACAAGTAGGTATACTTTTGAATCGTCAATTGAATGTACCACGTATTGGGAATGTCGTTCCTACCGAGAAGAACCAGCACAAACAAAATTCTGCGGTGGCTCTTTTTAACCCGACTGGGTATATGTTTCACCTGTGTGTATGTATGTCCATTCCTATGTCCGCTTATAACTAATCAACGGCTCAACGGAATTTGATAAATGATACGTCATTAGATTTGTCTCAATGACGCGAGTGTCAATGGGTACCTAAATTAAAAAAAAAAATCAAAATGGCGGACTTAATGCGCTTAATTGTGCGAGCTGAAAAAAAAAATTTTCTTCAAGACCCTCGAGTGGGGTATCAAAATAAAGGGATTCAAAAGGTAAATACGAAAATGTATACAATTTATATATTTGGAAACAATTTGGAGTGATAAATCGTATAAAATGACCGTTTCCTATGCCAGTTCGTAACTACTTAACGGCTCAACCAATTTTGATAAATTATACGTCATTAGATTTGTCTTGATAGCGCAAATGTTACTGGGTACATAAATATCATAAAAAATCAAAATGGCGGATTTTATGCACTTTAATGTGCGGGCTGAAAAAATTTTTTTTCTTCAAGACCCTCGAATGGGGTATCAAAATAAAGGGCTTTAAAAGGCCAGTACGAAAATGTATACAATCTATATGTTTTAAATCAGTTTGGAGTGACAAATCATGAAAAACAAAATAAATAACAAAGTCTACACTGTAAGTGGTACGGTGGTAGTTTATTAATTTTTTAGTTCGTTTTATAGCATGGCAGTCGGGTTTTTTAATTTTTAAATTATAGCTTGTTTAAAACACCATCGTTCAACAAAGTTATATCAACAACAAAATTATATCAAACAAGTTAACAATATAACAAAATTATATCTACATATCGACTGTAAAAGCTATGCTTTCCTATGCATTCGAGAAGGCAAGGCGTTCGCAGTTCGATTCAAACTTTCACTACGGAATTGTTCATTGTGTTTCAGGCACGAAGCACGTAACAACTAACAATATCGAATGCGCTTAAACCCGCGATCGTGAGCACTGAGCATTCAGCTCATAAAGTACCCAATACCCATACATATACCTACAACTAACTCAGGTACCTACTAACTTAGGTACCTTCTAACTTAGGTACTAACTTAGGTAATCTAGGTAAGAGGTACTTGGGGTGCTAGCCAGGTAACCTCCAAGTGTGCCTGGGTGCTGCTGGTCCTCTTGGATACGTCCGAGGGGAAGAGCAGTATTCGGGCCGGTGCACCCCGGTAACATGGTTAATAATTTCGGGGATATTGTTAGCCATGGCCAATGACCTGGCGGTGGGAGGTTTCTCCGCGTGTCCCTCTGATTAGCAGAGGGCACTGCGGATGAAACTGGGGGTGAGACACCCCGGGGCGGGGGGCAGCGATGCCCATCGCGGGAGGAAGAAAACCTCGTTAAAAAATTACGGGAGGGCGCAAGCCTCTGGAGGGACAGCCCAGAGGCGAGCGGGAGCCCCAGCTGGGGCGGCTGCCGGACACCTGGGATGCATACTTTGGGTTCCCCAGGCGTCCAGCACAGACAGCATGAGGGTCATGCCGTGGTGGTTTTAGTGGGTATACCCGGTTGGAGTCCCACATAACCTTCGTTCTGCCGCATTCGGCCGCAGAACGGGGGTACCTATAAAAGGTTTCCACCACGTCAAAAAAAAAAAAAAAAGGTAAGAGGTACTTAGAGGTAAACTTAGGTATATTTACAGTCTTCTCAATGGTCGCCCGCGGAGTTGTTAACTTGACGGAGTTAGATAAATTCCAAGCCTCGGAGAGTGCGTAAAGCCGTCGGTCCTGCCTCTGTGTCTCTCTCCGGTTGTGACGGATTGTCGTCACGTCGGACTATGAGAGCGAGGGAATAGAGAGTACACCTGTCACCTGTGATTTCACACATTTGTAAACGATAATATCTCCAGCGTAGTTAGCTATAGTCTCCGTTTCCTGCGAGATTAGCCGCGCGCTGCGGCAGAATTTCGGTCGGGAGGTCATTATTATTTAGGTTTTATTTAATTACAAGCGGATACCCGCGACTTTATTCGCGTGGATATTGGTTTTTAAAAATCCCGTGGAATTCATTATGTTTTTCCGAAGCTCCTTTGAGCTTGCTAAAAACTGTTAAAAGTTCACTAGCGGATGTTTAGGTAGATCAAAATGTAAACATCCGCCAGTAAAAGTCCCATCGAAATCGATACGGCCTTTCAGAGATTAGCCGGTAATTTTAAAGCATCTCCTTTCTAACAAAAAAAGAATGAATGAAATCGGACCACGCGTTAATGAATTACAGCTAAGTACACATTTTGACTTTCATCCCCTCTCCCAAGGGAACCGTGCCAAATTTCGGGATAAAAAGTATCCTATATGTTACTCCGTAGTAACAATCACTAAGCGCCGGATCTATAGTGAAGTATCAGACAGCTAAAAAGAATAAAATAACTCCCAGCGGCCAGAGCTCTATAGTTAACTTTATACAACGAAAGGATGATACTCTCCAATCGCATCCTAGCACCTCAGATAATGACGTTGAAGAATAGCAATCAGAGAAACCTTCCCAAACCACCCACAACTCTAATATGAACTCTACCAAACTAAAAAGTATTAAATATAACAAGAAACAACCTCCCCCAATATGGCCGGTCACCACGGGGGTAGTAGACCATAACCCTCCAAAAGATAAAAACAAAGTATACATAGTAACTTTTAATGTGAGATCTCTAGCAAACGAAACAAGAATAACGGAATTAGATTATGCTCTGTCGCCCGTCAAATGGGATATCATAGGCATCTGTGAGACTAGAAGACAAGGACATACCATAGAAGATAGAGAAAAGTACCGCTTATATCTGCATGGCGAAACCAAAGGAAGAAACGGAATAGGATTTCTTGTCAAAAAACACTCCGAAATTTCAATACACGACTTTATTGGAATCTCAGATCGAGTGGCACTATTACATGCAAACATCCGGGGAATATCTTTCACTATAGCTCAAGTGTATGCCCCAACATCAAGCTCAAAGGAAACTGAAATTGAAAACTTCTACGAGTCTCTACAAAATGCCATTGAAATAAGCTCAGCTAAATTTATACTACTAGGAGATATGAACGCAAAAATTGGACAGCCAAAAGACGGAGAGAGACGAACAATGGGAAAGTTTGGATATGGAAAGAGGAATGGAAGAGGGGAAAGATTCATTCAGTTCTGTCTCCAAAATGACCTAAAAATAGCAAACACAATGTTCAAAAAATCACCAAAACAAAGGTGGACGTGGATGTCGCCTGACAACGCATCAAAAAATGAAATAGATTTCATTGCAACAAATACTCCTCACATTATAGAAGACTCTACCGTTCTCAGCAATATAAAACACCCAAGCGACCATCGGCCAGTCAGAATAAAAATAAATATAAATAGCAAAAAACGGTCAAGGGTTAACTTTTCAATGAAACCACAGAAAAATATAGACTCCAGCAAGTACAAAACGGAACTCTCCAAATATGAGTATAAAGAGCCAACAACAGTACAAGAATACTACGATCAAATAGAGAAAAGCATCCTAAAAAGCAGTATCTCCTCTGATATGCCCAAGAAAAACACAAAAATGCAAGCAATTATAACGGAAGACATTATAAAACTAAAGGAACGAAAATTTTTACTTAAAAACAAAGATTGCAAAACAAAAAAAGAAAAGAAGGAACTCAGCGAACTCTATACATCAATACACAAAAGCATAAAAACAAATACTAAAAATTATAGATTAAATGTAATAGAAAATTATCTAAGTAAAACAGGCGCCGTTAAAAAAGCATATAAATATCTAGCGTCGGGAAAGCCCATATTGAGTGAGCTAAGCAGCGCTTCAGGATCACTAGTCACAAACAGAAACAACTTATTAAAAGTGGCCACTGATTTTTACATCAGTCTCTATAAAAAAACTACCAATACCTTAGAAAACCATCAAGTAACTTTTGAAAATAAAGACCCAGTGCCTGAATTCTTAAAAAATGAAATAGAGCACTCAATATGCAAGCTAAAAACAGGAAAAAGCCCAGGACCAGATGGCATAACGAATGAAATGATAATAATCGGAAAAGACACACTAATAACTCCACTGACTACTTTATTCAATACAATACTTACAAAAACAGAACTACCAAAACAATGGACATGCTCAAATATCGTTCTACTTTTTAAAAAGGGAGATCCAAGGCTTATTTCTAACTACAGACCAATCAGTCTTATGTCATGTTTATATAAACTGTTTTCAATGACTCTATTACGAAGACTTAGCAAAATAATAGATGAAAACCAACCGGTAGAGCAAGCAGGATTTATACGTAACTTCTCCACTATCGACCACATCCATGCTCTTAAAATGGTTATAGAGAAGTACAATGAATATGATAAGCCTTTATATCTATGTTTTATAGATTATAGCAAAGCTTTCGATTCAATTTCACACAGCTCTATATGGCAAGCTCTATCGGCCCAAGGAGTCAACATACAATATATAGATCTAATAAAAACTATATACTTAAATAGTACAGCAAGGATAACCTTGGAGAAACCAGGCCCGAGCTTCAGGATTGAAAGAGGAGTAAAACAGGGGGATCCACTCTCTCCAAAGCTTTTTATTGCTGTACTAGAGCAGATCTTCAAGAAAATAGACTGGGAACGCAAAGGTCTAAATTTACATGGAAAGTACCTATCACACTTAAGATTTGCTGATGATATTGTACTCCTTTCAGAAGACCCCGAAGAAATGCAAAAGATGATAGAGTCACTATGTGTAGAAAGCAGAAAGGTGGGACTGGAAGTTAACCTAGATAAGACAAAAATAATGACGAACCGACATAGAGCACCAATCAGCATATTAGCGAACAACTTAGAATACGTCGACGAGTATGTCTACCTAGGACACCTTATAAAATTTAAATCCTGCACCGACAGCGAAATAGAGCGAAGAATCAAAAGTACCTGGAATAAGTATTGGGCCATGAAAGAAATTTTCAAAAGTGAGTTGCCAATAAAATTGAAAACAAAAGCCATGGAGGTCTGCTTATTACCATGCCTCACATATGCTTGTCAGACATGGCCCCTGACCAAGGCTAATCTAAATAAAATTCAAATTTGCCAACGGAAAATTGAAAGGAGTTACCTGGGTCTCAAACTTAAAGACAAGATAAAAAACAAAAAAATAAGACAAACAACAGGGGCAAAGGACGTCGTCAGTAAAGTTCTTCACCTAAAATGGCAATGGGCTGGACATATTCAGCGAGTGCAAGACGCAAGATGGTCCAAAACGACGACAAACTGGTACCCCGTAAACAAAAAGCGCAGACCAGGCAGACCACATAAACGCTGGAGTGATGACATCATAAAGGTGGCAGGCGCTACGTGGAGTCGAAATGCCAGAGATAGGGCAGCGTGGAAGAGTTTGGAGGAGGCTTTCACCGCTGAAAGCGGTCCTTGTACTAATAATAATTAATAATAGAAGATAATAGTTAGTTTAACATAAGTAGTTATAAGTAAAATATATGTAACCAACTAATTAAGTAAGAATTATTTATAAGTATTTATGGTATAAGGAAAATAAAGCTATTTTTATTTTATTTATTTTATTTACTCCGTAGTATGAACTTAAATCATGCTAAGTTTCATTTCAATCCATTCAGCAGTTTTTGCGTGATGCGCGCACAAACATACACACAAACAGACAAACAGATAAACACACAAACAGACAAAAATTTCAAAAATAGCTTTTTTACTTTCTATTACTTATCCCTAACATTCGCCAGTTATTATTTTGCAAAAATCTTTAATGTACAGATACGGCAAGTCTACGATTTTATTATATTATGTATAATATAGAAGAAGATAGATAAAGCTTGGAAAAGGGAGCGGGAACGGGAACCGGAAATCCACGATTCCTCGGGATTTGTTTAAAACCGAAATTCACGCGGGCGAAGCCGCGGGCATCCTTTAGTATTTTTATAAAGTTGACATGCATGCTATTTAAATTTTGTATAATCTTAAAATCAATAATTTAATTTGCACACTAATTTATTAGTTAAATAGTATGTTGGGATTTGGGAGACAATAGCTTTAATATCTATAATATTGGGACCACATTATGCAAATAAAACTCCTACTCTTACTCTTAAAAAAATAGGTCCAGGCTAGGCGTCTTTGAATATATTATTCAAACATAGTGCATAAAGAGATTCCGACGAATTGAGAAGCTTTTCCTTTTTTGAAGTCGGTAAAAATAGAATCTTCCTTTGTCTCATCAGTAGGTATTATTTTCGTTAAAATTTCAAGGCGAAAACAACAATACACGGCGCATATCCACTTTAATTACCTACATCAAAACACACCGAAGGTGGTACATTATCGTGGCATTTATTAAAAGTAGCAACAATGCAATAGGCAGGGAGCTGACGGCTGAAACAATTAAATGAATCGCGTGCCAGAAGATGAAATTCGTGAAGCTTTAATGGCAGACCGCAGAAACGCCGTTTAAAATTAAATAAAATTTTTTAGGTAGGTAGGTAGGTAAGTAACCTAAATCATTTGTTTGAGAAAAAATACCAAGCAAGCTTCTTGCTGCTGGCTGCTGGTATTTTTTTCACTTCAATCACATACATCTTTGACAAACCATTTATGTAAGTAAATCTCTGAATCGCAAATACCATTTAACCCTAGAACACTAAGCTTCGTCGAATCGACGACGCGAATTCGAAAAAAGTGTCGTTGAGTGCGCGGTCGCACCCATTGCAGCTCCCGTGTAATCTAAGTTGGCCCCTTGTCCCCTCGATGGACGGTGGTGTTTTTTGTGTGAGAGGCCTGTGAGTATCGGAGCAGCATCCATGACTCGTCGCATCGACGATGGTTAGTAATAACGATTTATTTTGTTTATAATATTTTAAGTTTATTTTTTAGTTTTTACAACATAAAAGTAATGTATATTATATTTTACTCTAGATGCGATTCTTCAACTATTATTAGCAGATAAAAGTGATGAAGAAAATTCATATTTATGCCCACACTTCAATCTGGCTTGCGCGATGCAGTTACACAAATTTTGAATATGCCAGGAAGAAGTAGATCAAGTTTGACACTTGAGACTGACGAAAAAGAAGCTGCAGGTCGTCCTATCGTAAAAAAGAGAAAAATTTGTGGCATATGCCTGTCAGCAAAACGAATCATGATGAAAAGTAGTTGCTTCAAGTGCAAAAAATCATTGTGTGGCGAACACAAAATTGATATGTGTCACAAATGCTTTAGTTCATAGTTTTTTACCAAAATGTTAACTTTTTTTATTAATTCTATGTCTTGGTTCTATTAATTTAGTTTTAATTTTAAAGTATTTTGTTCTAATTAATAATAAGTAACCACTTGAAAATCAAATATCTTTAATTAAAGCGAAAAATATGGTATTAGTAAAAAGGCTGATTATGTAATTAATATGTGATTGGAGTAAATTAGAATGTTATATATTTGTTAGTTAATAATTGTATTAAAAAAATAATGTAAAAGAAATAAGTATTTTATTGAATAAAACCTTATAGACCTACTTGTTTGACAGCGTAGTCGAAACGACGAAGGTTAGTAATAAGCGTTGAAAAATATGGTTAGTGTTCTAGGGTTAAATTCAACCAATCGCCACAACTGAAATTATTGCAGCTCTTATTGTGAGCTCCATAGATCGTACTCTGACTCTACTCAAACTCACACAAAACACATTTGTGTCAGGGACATGTTTATGTCCCGTTATAACTCTGTCTTGAGTTTGAGTATACTCAGAGTACGCTATATAGTGTAAACTCCCTCAAACGCTGGGTATAAATTAACACCAACTTCAGTACTTCACATCAGTATATTTTCTATCCGAAATTACAGCAACACCACTCTCGACATCACACGTGAAAATTCCACAACCGACTACTACTTTTCTTTTCCCTCGCTTTAGTCCCCACTCCCTCCACTGGTTTTTCTTTCGACACTCTCGTGTCATCCAATACTATTCATATTCACGACTCTTTTATCGAATGTTGAAGGGATTGACGACCAAAGCGAAAGTGTTGTTTTTATAATTAATTTTATAAAATAGCCTAATTATATTTTATATCTGAATAATATAACTCAAAATCGCATTTTACTTTAACAATTATTTACGCAACCTTACAATAGATCTCACTCTTATTCTTACCATTCACGAGCGCATCAATCCGTCGGATTTGTCACTGGCGCCTAATCCGCAGAAAAATGTGCGTGTGAATGGTATCCGCGAACCTCATCGCGACCCCAACGACGTGGACGCTCAACACACAGAACTCTTTTTACCTGGCGCCATCTAATCACTGAAATCGCCACCAGCTCCCTAGCTACAATGACGCAGTGACGCAGTGGCGGGAAAAGACAGAGTTGCCTTGAGTGACGCGTTTCCCGCGGCGCGGCCTCGCTCGCGGCCGGCGCGCATCGGCGCCCGTCGGCGCTCGTCGGCGCGGCTCGGCCGGAGCCGTCCTCGCTACGCCATTATAGAGCTACGTGACTCTCGAGAAAACTAGAAGTGTTTCAGGCTTTTCTAGAAGCTCGTATACTTATTACGAGTTGATATCCGCCACTTCGTCCGCGTGGATTCATATAATATTATATCTCACTAGCTTCTGCCCGCGGCTTCGCCCGCGTGAATTTAGATTTTTCACAAATTTCACTTTTAGCTTTAAAATGACGATACTTCCATACAACATTTCAACCCCCTTTTTAACCCTTTACAGCCCTTTTTTGGCAGCAAAAAGCCTATGTCCTTTCTCAGGCTCTAGAGTATCTGTGTACCAAATTTCATTCAAATCGGTTCAGTAGTTTTGGCGTGAAAGCGTGACAGACAGACAGACAGACAGACAGACAGAGTTACTTTCGCATTTATAATATTAGTAAGGATATAAGTAAGGAAAGGATATACGTAAGGAAGTAAGGATAAGGATAAGGATTAACAGCCTAAAAAATAAATTTCAAGCTTTTAGCTTTAAAAAGACGATACTTCCATACAACATTTCAACCCCCTTTTTAACCCTTTACAGCACTTTTTTTACATCAAAAAGTAGCCTATGTCCTTTCTCAGGCTTTAGAGTATCTGTGTACCAAATTTCATTCAAATCGGTTCAGTAGTTTTGGCGTGAAAGCATCACAGACAGACAGATAGACAGACAGAGATACTTTCGCATTTATAATATTAATATAGTGAGGATAGAAGAAGAAGATAAAATCTTTAAAGTATCTACTTTCTAACAAAAAAAGAATGAATAAAATCGAACCATGCGTTATTGAATTACAGCTAAGTACACATTTTGACTTTCATCCCCTCTCCCAAGGGAACCGTGCTGAATTTCGGGATAAACAGTATCCTATATGTTATTCCGTAGTATGAACTTAAATCATGCCAAGTTTCATTTCATTCAGTAGTTTTTGCGTGATGCGCGCACAAACATACAGACAAACAGACAAAAATTTTAAAAATAGCTTTTTTATGTTCTATATTACTTATCCCTAACATCCCCCACTTATTATTTTGCAAAAATCTTTAATGTACAGATACGGCAAGTCTACGATTTTATTACATGTATAGAATAGATGTAAATTTTTGTATATTTTGAATTATTGGTCCTTTTACTTGAAATAAAACTTTATTATTACTTATTTATATTATTTTCCACGGAATGCTAAACACTTGGCGGCACATCGTTGTTTGTAACAAAGCTACGGCTGAAACCTCCCATCAGAAATGGTGTTTAAAATACGCAATTTTTTTTGTAGTTACCTACACTGTTAGTGGTTTCGACGTTATGTTTTCAGACGGTGTTTTCCGATTGGCCTTAGAAGGTATTTTCTGATTGACGAGAAAGATCGCTAATGTTCGTCAACGTTCGTCAGGCGTTTAGTGCCTCGGTTCTCGCCTATCTTCGGCCAATCTCCGCTGTCCTCGCCACAGCTTTATAAAGTTGAAAGTACACTGGATTTTAATCCAAGTAAATAAAAATGTTCGCCGTTTATAGTGATGCCGAGTCCGTTCCAGTCCAGAAGCTTAAAGACGTCTTCCAACGCAGCGGTAAATAGCTTCGGGGAGATAACATCTCCCTGACGCACTCCTCGCTGCAATTGGATTGGTCTCGTAGTCTGTATACGAACTGACATAGTGGCGTTTTCGTACAAAGACTTCAGCGCTTGGTTATACCTGTAGTCGATTTGACATCTCTGCAGCGACCTCAACACAGCCCAAGTCCAAGTCTTACAATAGATTACTTTTCAGGTTTTGAAAGTCTTTTAGATCAGTTTATTCCACAGTATAAGCATTCGATTATCATGGGCGATTTTAATACTTGCCTCTTAAAAAATGACTCACGTGCTGTACACCTGAATTCTCTAGTAAAGGCTGCAAATCTTCAAATTCTTCCTCTTTCTGCGACTCACTCCTTTCCAAATTGTACTCCATCTCTTCTAGATCTTATTCTTGTTTCCTCTGCAGACTTCGTGGTTAAGCATGGACAGTGTCCTGCCGATGCCTTCTCTTACCATGATTTACTCTATTTATCTTATAAAATACGCCCGCCGAAAGCTAAATCAAGAATTCTTCTGCAGCGCAATTTCAGTGGTATGGACCTTGATCTTCTGCGAGAAGATGCATCTCGAATTGATTGGACTCAAGTTCTTACTGGTGAAAATGTGGATGATCGGGTGGATATTTTCAATTCTCTATTAACAAAGTTATATGATACTCATGCTCCAATTCGCCCGGTGAGAATTAAGCATCTTCCTGCTCCTTGGCTTACTGAGGATATTAAATCCTTACAACACAAGAAAAATATAGCTAAAACTAAATACAAACTTGACGCCAGTGACGCAAATAGAAATAAATATAAAAAACTTCGGAATCGATGCAACAGGTTGTGTAGAGATAAACAACGACGCCATATTCATAAGTCTGTACTTGAGGAGGAGGACTCCGGAAGAGTATGGAAGTTTCTGAAATCTCTCGGGGTAGGGAAAGCAACAAAAAATAGTCATTCAAGTAGTATAGATTTAAATTCACTTAATCAACATTTTTCCTCATCTTGTACTATTGACAGTACCATAAAATTAAACACAAAAAATCAGATTTTAGCTTTACCCACCCCTGACGATCCTGCTTTTATTTTTAGTCAAATTGACTGCAGTGATGTTAAGAGAAGTATTATGGAGGTCAACTCTGATGCTGTTGGTACTGACTGCATTAGTCGTAAGATGATCACTCCTCTCCTCGATCTTCTAGTTCCTGTTATTACATCAATCTTTAATCATTCAATCCATACCGGTATTTTCCCCTCCTCCTGGAAGGACGCGCAGATAACCCCCATACCCAAAAAATCAAATCCATCCAGTTTCTCTGAATATCGGCCTATTTCCCTCTTACCATTCTTGTCTAAAGTTCTTGAGCGCATAGTTCATAAGCAAATGACACTTTTCCTTTCCAGAAATAACCTCTTAAATCCATTTCAATCCGGTTTCCGTCCTGGTCATAGTACGACTACTGCACTAGTTAAAATTACTGATGATATCCGTTTGGGAATGGATAACCAGCATGTGACAGTGTTGACCTTATTAGATTTCAGCAATGCTTTCAACAATGTTGATTATGATTTACTTTTAGCTATTTTAACTTCGCTTAACATATCTCCTGGAGTCGTTGACTGGTTTCATAGTTACTTGCAAGGACGCCGGCAACGGATACGAATCGACGAAAATTATTCTGAATGGTGTTCGATAAATGCCGGGGTACCGCAAGGTGGCGTGTTGTCTCCTCTTCTTTTTTCAATCTTCATAAGTTCAATCACTCAGTATTTATCTTCTCTCTACCACCTGTACGCTGATGATCTCCAAGTTTATGCTCAGTCTACAATACAAGATCTTCCCAAGACTGTCGATCTAGTCAACAGGGACTTAGATGGCATTGTACAGTGGAGTAAATCCTACGGACTGACCGTTAACCCATCTAAAACCCAAGTTATCATTATAGGCAGCCGAAAACTAGTATCACGCATTGATTGGTCAACTCTTCCCTGTGTTGTTTTTGACGGGGTGCAATTACAATATAGCGACACAGTAAAAAATTTAGGTGTTATATTTGACAAATTTCTGTCTTGGGTTCCTCAGGTAAGAGAAGTGAGCAGGAGGATGTTTGCGGCCGTCGGTTCTCTTCGGAGATTGAGCAATTTTTTGCCCATACCTACTAAAATTGTGCTTGCACAATCTCTCCTCTTACCAATTCTTGATTATGCCGATGCTTGTTACTTAGACTTAAGTGTGGAGCAACTTAATAAACTCGAGCGCATTCAAAATCTTTGCATACGGTTCATATTTGGGCTTCGCAAATATGACCATGTTTCCGAATTTCGCAAGAAGCTCGAGTGGCTCCCAATCCGCCTTCGCAGGAATACCCATCTTCTATCACTCTTGTACTCTGTTCTATTCAATCCAACTACTCCTCCTTATCTGAAAGAGCGGTTTGAGTTCATCTGTAACTCTCATCCTGGTATATCTCTCCGTTCTGGCAATAACTTGATGCTTAGAATCCTTTCTCATAGCACCTCCTTCTATTCAAAGTCTTTTTCCATTGAAACTGCTCGGCTTTGGAACTCTCTTCCTCTCCATATTAAACGTGCGCAATCCCTTCCAACATTTAAGCGAATGCTTAAAAAACACTTTATGCCTCCTTAATTTTACACGTGCTACTCCTTAATATTTGGCTTATATCTATATCCAATATTTAATAAGTATGTAGTTATAGTATATATTATATAATATTTATTAAATGGTAGTATATTTTGTATTTATTTTTATTTTTATTATTATATATTTATTTTATTTACTTATTATTTATATATATATATATATATATATATATATATATGTCTAATATGTATGTATATGTCATGTATTCTCGTATGTACTGTTATTTCCTCTTTAATTTGCGTACACCCTCAATTCGTTCTCACTGATTATTATATCCTCCTCATCATGATGGTTGCCTGGAAGAGATCGCTCCTAAGCGATAAGGCCGCCATTTGTACCTTTTTTAATATTCATGTCTTTAATTTAATGATGTAGTTCTTGGTGTACAATAAAGTATATTTTCATTTCATTTCATTTCATTTCATTTCATTTCATTTCATTTCATTTCAAGTTAATTTAAATTAAGTAGGTTAAATTTGTTGCCTATGGTTTTTAACCGACAATTTTACTTTATTTTTATAAAGTAAGTATTTCTTTTTTACACGCTTTATATTAGCTTCACCTGTATGTATGTTTGTAACCGACTTCTTTGAACGCGATTTTGACCCACTTTAAACGGTTAGATTTCATTCAAACTTTGTAGATTTATCGAGGACCGATGACAATACACTAATTTGATAAGATTATTTCATTATTCAATTTGGAAAATAAGATTTTGTGTTCATTTATCAAAAGTCGTCGGTAAGGAAAAACAATAAACATTAAAAATCATAACTGTAACTAGGGTAAACAGAATAGATGTCACACACAACTAAAATCTAAGCACAAAACGCACGAATGCGAAGATAAAACAATATTAAAACAAAATAATAATATTATTAATTAGTACTTATGTACTTTAATCATATTGTACGATTTACAATAAAAAACAAATAAAATAATTTATTAATAATTAATATCTGTTGTATTTTAAGTGACATGATTTTTTAGTGTTTTATAAATAAACCAAACAAAAAGTAGAAAATAAATAATAGTTTAAAAAAAACTAAAAAACACGCTTTTTATAGAAAACCAAACTAAAAAATAGAAAATAAATTTTAATAAATATAAATGAATAATAGTGTGCATATGAAAAAAATGTATTTTATTTAAAAAAAGCGTGGGGTGCTTTTAAGATATTATCGAAATGATAATCCTCTATACACCCATGCACCCCACGCTTTTTTTTTAATAAAATACATTTTTTTTCATATGCACACTATTATTAATTTATATTTATTAAAATTTATTTTCTATTTTTTAGTTTGGTTTTCTATAAAAAGCGTGTTTTTTAGTTTTTTTAAACTATTATTTATTTTTTATGTATGAACACCGATTTCTCTGAGATTTCTGGACCGATTTCTCTGAGATTTCTGGACCGATTTGCGTGATTTTTAATCGACATTTCAAGTTCAAGAAGAACCCAATACGCAATCATACTTACTATCTACTACGTCGCTACTCGCTATCAAGGGACGCAAAAGACGCTGACGTTGACGCGATTTGACTGGATATCTCCGCGGTTTTATAAACATGTAAAGTCGTCTTTATACACTTTAATTGGTACGAAATTCGCTTTTATTTATTTAATAATTGAATGCTAGCACGAGGCTGCGAAAGCAAATGGATTTCTCTGTCTAATGCAATGTTGCATAATGCACGTTTATTGTGTTCAATCTTCTGTGTATTGAACTTTACGTTTTTTTTATTGGATGACAAGTAAGTCCTTGACTTCGATATCGCCTGGGGGTAAGACTGGTAGGTTTGTTCCCGTCTGCCGCCACATTTCTGCCTACATTACATCTGCTCCGGAAAATTCCTTAGTTCTCAACCTCCCCCAAATTGAAATTTCGTTCCCCCCCGTTCTGTGCCGTTCGTTCCGTTCTGGAATGGAACGGGGACTTAAAATTGCATTTTTTCGGAAAAAATTGTCAATTTTTAAAGAGCTTACAGAACTGGTTCTGGTAGCTATTTTATTTTATTTTTTAAACGTCCTGAAAAGGTATACTATCAAAAACTAGTCCTTTAGGGCTATAATTGCCAAAATCTGGAAAAAAATCCGAAATTTTCGCATTTTTCGATTTTTGACAGATTATTCATTGGGCCAACTTCACAAGTTCCAAACAAGTCTGCAAAAAATCAGAACTATCGGATTATACGCAGGGTCTGATCTTTATAATTAATGAACTATAAATTAATTTACCTAGGTATGCACGTGTGAAAAACGAAGTAACGAATACGTTTTCTGGAAACATTTTGGGATTAACTTGGGACGGGTATAGAGTGTTAGTAGAGTAGATGATATTAACTGTGGCCGCAGTCACGGCGTTCCTCAAGAGTGAAAGACCTTCGAACCACACACATATTGTGAAAAAGGAAATATAAGTAGGTATTACTGGTGTTGAGAATTGAGATGGATGGCCAGGATAAAAACATTTTGGGATTCTAGTAAGGTAGAATTACGGTAGAGTAAGCAAGTATTAGCCGTGGCCTATGAAGAAAGCCTTCCTCAAATGTGATGTGACGACCTTCAAACCAAACACGTACGTTTCAGAAAGATATACCTACTGGAGTGGATGTTTTTTTCCGAAAACATTTTGGGAATTAAGTACTTGTTACGGTGAAGTTTCGGCAGAGCAGGTATTAGCTAAGCGGAGCGGTCAAAGCCTTGCTCAAGTTTGAAGACCTTCGGCTCACACGCGCAGTACCTACAAGGACACAAAACGGCACTGAATCAGCTCCCAGTTGACCCGATTCATTAATTTCATGGTATGATAAAGTTGCGAAGTTCGTTCAGGCCGCCGGGGCGCCGCGCCGCCCGGTTCAGTGACTCGAGGACCGCCGAGCTGGGTGGACGTACGTCGTGCGTTCCGTTTGCAGTGTGTTCGAATGACAGTGACTTCAGTGCTGTGCAGAAACTAAAAGGATTATTTTTCCGGATTATTATTTTGTTGTTCGTGTTTTTGGATATTGTGTGTGTGGACGGATTTTTTGCTATCATTTGGATTGCATTTTGGATGCGGTGAGTGTTATTTCTTAAATTGAACCGTGGATTTCCTGTGCGGTGTTACATACAGGTTATGTTTACATGCTGAAAATGTGATATTGCGTCGCGGTAATTGTTGCTATACCTATTATACGTGGGTACGTATATATAATACTTTATTTTTAATATTTAGATAATATATAAAGAAAAATATTTAATTTTAGAAAATGTTTTATATATATATATATATATATATATATATATATATATATTTGCATCTCACCGCCTGTCCTGCGTCAGACATGACTGCTTTTACCAACCATGCTGCGTCCGACTGACTTACCACGTCCTGTATACGGACGCAAGATTGACTAGCCTCGATATTTTACCGGTAGACGCCATATTATCGTAAGAGAGTCTGGGCTAAATTTTGGCATGGACGCAATTTTGACTTGGGAATGAAATCCGGCGCATAATTTAGTTCCGCGACGTGCCGCACACACCGCGAGGTCGCTCTGAGCGCGGCGTATATCGTCGCGCCGTATACACCATTTTTATCACCATCCATTTCACCGCTTAAAGTGATACCGTATATTATAGCAAAAAATATAAGTTTTTATCAATATAAACGACGGATTTAATTACGTCCGCAAATTAGAGACACGAATCGGCAGAGGTGAGGTCGACCCGTGCGTGGGGTGAGGGGGTGGGAAGCCCGTGGTTGAATGTTTTTATTTGAATACTAGCTGACCCCTGCGACTTCGTTCGCGTGTTTATAGGTTTTATATAGGGTCGGATCGGATCCCATAATTATTTTATGTACCTAAACTAAATGTAGCCTAAGTTACTCCTTATAACATCACCTATCTGCCATTGAAAGTTCCGTTAAAATCGATCCAGCCGTTTTAGAGATTAGTTGGGACAAATATACAGACCGAAAAACATAAATTTAAGCGCACACCAGTTTAAAATAAGCCGTACGTTCAAAGATCCGGGTCCCAAGTTATTTGAACCCAATACTGAGGGTTGTAATGTCTGTCACTTCTGAAATAAAAAACCTATGACCTTGAAATATTTACGGAACAATATATAAAGTACTACCTTTCTAACAAAAAAAGAATGAGTGAAATCGGACAACGCGTTAATGAATTACAGCTAAATAAGCGTTTTAACTTTCATCCCCTCTCCCAAGGGAACCGTGCTGAATTTCGGGATAAAAAGTATCCTATGTCCTACCTCAGAATATAAACTCAAATCGTACCAAGTTTCATTCAAATCCATTCAGTAGTTTCGGCGTGATGCGCGGCCAAGATACAGACAGACAGACAGACAGACAGACAGACAGACAGACAGACAGACAGACAGACAGACAAAAATGAAAAAAATTGCAGTTTTGGTTTCAGAATCGATTATAGAATGCCCTCCAATAAAAATTTTCTAAATATCTTCAATGTACAGAATTGGATCTGTTACAGTTTTATTATATTATAGATATTATCGCTTTACCGGCCGGCCGCCGTAACGACGCCGCAGTGAAAATCTATACATATAATAAAATACTACATAATATAATAAAATCGTAGACTTGCCGTATCTGTACATTAAAGATTTTTGCAAAATAATGACTGGGAGATGTTAGGGATAAGTAATTGAAAGTAAAAAAGCTATTTTTGAAATTTTTTTCTGTTTCTCTGTTTATCTGTTTGTCTGTATGTTTGTGCACGCATCACGCAAAAATTTACTGAATGGATTGAAATGAAACTTGGCATGATTTAAGTTCATACTACGGAGTAACATATTATAGGATACTTTTTATCCCGAAATTCAGCACGGTTCCCTTGGGAGAGGGGATGAAAGTCAAAATGTGTACTTAGCTGTAATTCGTTAACGCGTGGTCCGATTTCATTCATTCTTTTTTGTTAGAAAGGCAATACTTTAAAGATTACTGGCTAATCTCTAAAAGGCTGGATCGATTTTGATGGGACTTTCAATGGCGGATGTTTACATCTTGATCTACCTAAACATCCGCCAGTAAACTTTTAATAGTTTTTAGCAAGGTATGAGCTCAAAGGAGCTTAGGAAAAACAAAATTAATCTCACGGGATGTTTAAAAACCAATATCCACGCGAACGAAGTCGCGGGTTTCCGCTTGTGTTTAAATATTTGTGTTGAGTGGATATTCAAAAGCAATCTCTAGATACTTCAGTTAACTACATGTACTTACTCTCATGTCTTGCCGCTCCACCTAGTACCTATTCAAAAGCAATCTCTAGAAACTTCAGCTACCTACATGTACTTACTCTCATGTCTTGCCGCTCAACCTAGTACCTATTCAAAAGCAATCTCTAGAAACTTCAGCTACCTACATGTACTTACTCTCATGTCTTGCCGCTCCACCTAGTACCTATTCAAAAGCGATCTCTAGAAACTTCAGCTACCTACATGTACTTACTCTCATGTCTTGCCGCTCAACCTAGTACCTATTCAAAAGCAATCTCTAGATACTTCAGTTAACTACATGTACTTACTCTCATGTCTTGCCGCTCCACCTAGTACCTATTCAAAAGAAATCTCTAGAAACTTCAGCTACCTACATGTACTTACTCTCATGTCTTGCCGCTCCACCTAGTACCTATTCAAAAGCAATCTCTAGAAACTTCAGCTACCTACATGTACTTACTCTCATGTCTTGCCGCTCAACCTAGTACCTATTCAAAAGCAATCTCTAGAAACTTCAGCTACCTACATGTACTTACTCTCATGTCTTGCCGCTCCACCTAGTACCTATTCAAAAGCAATTTCTAGAATCTTCAGCTACCTACGTGTACTTACTCTCATGTCTTGCCGCTCCACCTAGTACCTATTCAAAAGCAATCTCTAGAAACTTCAGCTACCTACATGTACTTACTCTCATGTCTTGCCGCTCCACCTAGTACCTACCTATTCAAAAGCAATCTCTAGAAACTTCAGGTACTACAGCTACCTACATGTACAGTAGACAGCAGGTCAAGTTTGACACTTTGACATTTGTACTATTCTTATCTCAAAGCAATAAAGACGCTTTTTGAACTACAATGTCCAGCTGCACGTGCTGTCTACTGTAGGTACTTACTTACTCTCATGTGAGCCGCTGCACCTGGTGGTACATCTAGGTAAGAAATTAAAGAAAATAAAATATTTTCTCGACTGTCCAACCAGTGGGAGCCGGCAGACATAATTGATTTATCGATTGTTACAATCCTAATCATCGACATTCGATGACGATAAATTATAGCAACATTACCTAAGTATATGTGCGTATTAGCGGTCCTTTTCCAGAAAAACAGGAGATTTATGGGGAATATCAGTAAAAATAATTCACAATATTATTGATGTTATTGCGCCATATCTTGCTGTAATTTTTAACAAGTCCATAGATTCGGGATCATTTCCCGACCTCATGAAATGTAGTAAATTGATACCTCTGTTTAAGTCGGGAAGTAAAACTGATCCAAATAACTATAGGCCGATCTCGATTCTACCAACTTTCAGCAAGATATTTGAAAAAATAATGCTCAACCAACTGCTCCTGCACTTTAATTTAAATAAATTACTTCACTCTAACAGTATGGGTTTACTAAGGGTCGTTCAACAACCGATGCGGCCGCAAGGCTGTTACGGCACATTTTCGATGCATGGGAAAAGTCACAGAATGCCATTGGTATCTTCTGTGATTTGTCAAAAGCATTTGATTGCGTTGAGCACGAGACTCTTTTACGAAAATTAGGCCACTATGGTATTAAAGAAACTGCACTCAGTCTCATTGCGTCTTATCTCAGCGATCGTATACAAAGGGTATGCATCAATGATGTTAAGTCATCCGGATCAGCCTCAGTAATGGGTGTCCCCCAAGGCTTTATTCTAGGTCCATTCATGTTTCTGGTTTATATTAATGACTTACCACATTTCGTCAAAAATGCTTGCGATATTGTACTATTAGCTGATGATACGTCTTTGATTTTTAAAGTCAATAGAACTAAAGACAATTTTGACGATGTAAATAATACTTTATCTCAAGTTTCACACTGGTTTACTATAAACAATCTACTTTTAAATGCTATAAAAACCAAGTGTGTCGAGTTTTTATTGCCCAATACAAGGATTACTAGCAACAATTTAAAGATAAGTGATCAGCCATTGAAAACTGAGGACACAACTGTGTTCTTGGGAATAACCCTAGATGCAAGGCTTCAATGGGGCACCCATATAGCAACACTTGCTGGCAAGCTTAGCTCTGCTGCTTACGCTGTTAGGAAGATTCGACAGTTAACAGACGTAGAAATTGCAAAATTGTTTATTTTGCATATTTCTATAGTATTATGTCGTATGGAATCTTACTATGGGGTAAAGCAGCTGATATTGGAAAAAATTTCATTTTACAAAAAAGGGCAATTCGCGCAATTTATAATTTAAAACCGCGGGATTCCCTTCGAGAGAAATTTAAAGAAATAGGTATTCTTACAGTAGCTTCTCAATATATCTATAACAACTTAATTTTTGTTAAGCAAAACATTCACAGTTACAATAAAAAGTGTGAACTACACGATAGGCAATTAAGAAATAGAAATAAACTCGTGATTCCTCAATTACGCCTCAAGAAGGTCCGAAAGTCGTTTGTGGGAATGGGCGTAATGTTCTGTAACAAAATTCCACAAGAAATCTCAGACTTGCCTTTACACAAGTTTAAGAATTCTATTAAAAGTATGCTCATAAAAAAGCATACTATACAATTGAAGATTATATAAATGATAAAAAAGCATGGAGCAATTTCTCAATGACGGGTTGCTTGGAAACAATCTAAGAAAATTTAATTCATGTCTTAAAATGAGTATTTGATTATTGGTGTTCAATTCGATGCTTTGATCATGGGAAGCCTGAGTATGTCACGCTCTCTTTAAACATTTCTGTGGTGGTGTCGTGTGGTGCGGGTTGTTACGTTCCCTCGAATATGGTTGAGCGAAGCAATGGCTGGATCATGCGTCATGCTCGTGAACGGGTGCCACCGTCGGAAATGGGGCTACTTTTGTCTGCCCTTCTTCACATGTGTAGAATTGTAAGCACCATTCCGAACCATTCCGAACCAGTGGTAGATTCATTTGTCGATTCGTAAGCACTTGTAAAGGTCCGAAAGTCGTTTGTGGGAATGAGCGTAATGTTCTATAACAAAATTCCACAAGCAATCTTAGACTTGCCTTTACACAAGTTTAAGAACTCTGTTAAAAGTATGCTCATAAAAAAGCTTATTATGCAATTTAAGTTTATATAAACGATAAAAAAGCATGGATTTAACTCGTTCCAGCAATGCGCGAGACGGCATTTCAATCATGTACATAAATAATTGTTATATTGTTATTTTTAAAAAGAGCAACCGCCGAGTTTCTTACAGGTTCTTCTCGGCTGGAACTGCATTCCGAACCTGTGGTAGATTCAAATTGACGATTCAAAAGTACTTTTAAAAGTTTATTTGAATAAAAAACTTTTCTATTCTATTCTATTCTATTTAGCTAGCCATGGTGCTGTGCAAAGAAGGTATAAGTTAAAAAGTAAATGGACGTTAAAAGTGAGTACAATGCACAAGAATAATATACAATGTGTCACAAGGTTACTGTTATAAACGGACGCCTAAAGAAAGGCAGAAATTATGTGATATATCAACGAAAATATACAGAGTTCTCAATGATTACCGTTAAAACGGACGTAGAAGGAAACCACAACGCACGAAATAAATACGACAGTATACGCGCACCACTTGATTACCATCATGAACGGCCGTACTAAGAATAGTACTATGCACGAGATACATACTACAATATACAGTGTGCCACATGAGTGCCAGTATGAGTAGACGCCCAAAGTGACCAAGAATTGTTCAAAATCGAATATCAGCATACCATGTTTAAACGTAATATCCTTACGACCAAGTCCTTAGTAAACAAATAAAATAACAATATTCACTATTAAACACATTGAAATCGTACAAGAAGTGGGGGACGCAATAATATACGAATATAAAATGACGCAGGAAAACGTCTGCGATGTAAATATATATATATATATATATATATATATATATATATATATATATGATATTATATATATATATAATATTATATATATATATAATATATATACGTAAAGATTATTGTATTATATACCACCTACCTTCGATTTTTTTATAGGAGTTAAAAAACTTTTTTGATGTTGTTGTGTTAGGTATTAGTTATACAAATAATGCAATTTAAACAATTTAGTAGATAAAAGAAAAAATATAATAGCCATTTTATGATTCAGCGTTTTGCAGTGATCTTGAATTCAATTCCAGGATATAAGCGTTCAAGGTTTTATTTGCCGTTTTTTAATATAAGGCCCTTTTTTATATGTCCGTGTATAAGGCTTAAAATATATACTTACAGTATATATATGTATTAAGGCTTTGAATATTGGTAAATACATACATAAATATAAGAGTGACACTGACGTATGGATCGATAAGATTAATTAAAACGGAAAGTTCGTTGTACAAATTAATTAACCTTATTTTTGTCTTGCAGAAATAAGATTAATTAATTGGACTTCGAGATTTGATTTATCTTAAATATAATTGTTTAAATTAATTGAAATATGACTGTTATTTCAGCAATGCAATAAATTGCAAGACATTCCCAATTACTGTAAAACATATAATAAATATATTATTTAAGTATTATCTAGATTCTAGAATATTCTTCGATACATGAAACTAATTTAGGTACCTTTAGCTAGTTATCATCAAAATTTGATAAATATTTATGAGTATTAGAATCAGAAAGAAAGAAACTTCTAGAAAGTTCCTGAATGTTAAAAGCAAGTTTTTAAAGTTGGAATAGGTATACATAAAAATATATTTTTATGTACCTAATAAGTATATAAATTAACTTTCATGTAACTTACTGTTTTGTAACTAACAAACTTTGGAAGTTTGCTATGTTTTTGGAAGGCTTGTCAAGTTGCCTGGTTGCTTCCACGTAAATGTGTATTGAGATAAAAATAGAAATACTATATATATTTTACAGTACATAATATACAATGATGTTGATATAAATTATATGTATATATACTTATACAATATACATATTTATATTTTGAATATATGTATATTATATAATATGTACATATTTATATAATTATATGTATTACAATATATAGTTTTCACATAACACCTAATAAATTCCCTTTCATTAAAAAAATAAATAAATAGTAAAATTGTGTAGCTTTAATTAACATACCTATCACTTCAAGATCACATAAAAGTTCCATAATGGTAGCTGTAACCTTCTATGGTGCAATACAATTCACTTTTTTTAAACTGGCGCATTTTTGGGATCTTTCATACGCCTAAAGGATGATTCTTATTAAACCTTTATTTATTTTTTCATGTTTCGAACCTTACCTTCACCAAAGAATACTATTACTACGTAAAGAAGCGACACTCGCTCCCCTGATGCCAATCGTCGCATGCCGCCGCCCGCAACGTAGAAGTACGTCTAGCAGTAATACGTATAGCGTTGTCCTTGTTCCGCTCGATTTACGTATAGCATTTTCCCACTCTATTCACTGCATTCTCCGTACCGTTAGCAGGTTCGTTTGTATGAATTATCGGGAGTGCGCCTTGACTCTTGGGTCATGGTAAAGCTCCTTGGCTAAACGCATATTGCAATGAGTTTTGTATTTATAGTTTCTTAAATCGACGTTAAGACTGTTCAGTAAATCGCACTTATCTTTACAAATAACATATTAAAACTTAAGTTAAATGCTAAATTATGCTTTGTCCTTGCTGCGTGGTATTGCGCAGAAAATTTTCGTTTATTACACATACTAATCAGCCAATCAGCTAGTGCTGTTTACCGCGATTTTGTTTGCATCGGTGTTAGCTTTTTAAAAGTCCCACGGAAACTGATTTTCCGGGATAAAGGTATCCTGTGTTTGTATCCAGGATGCAAGATATTTTCGTGCTAAACTTCAAGATCGGTTCATTGGTTAAGCCGTTTAATCGTAATAAACAAACACACACTTTCGCATTTATTAGTTTGCTCCATGCTAATAAATGTGAAAGATATTCGTAGTTATGAATTGCGTGCGATATTTTTATTGTTCTTCGCTAATTCTGTGAGAGTTCGAAACAAAGATGCTATAAAAGTCTAAGCGAAAATGAAAGCTAATTCTATAGTCGTGCATTTTATTGCGCAATAATTTCCTTCATTAAATAAAAGAAAAGATATGACCAGTTGCACGTATGGTGGTTAAAGTTAAGTTAGTTCAGTTAAAGCTGCACTTGCAACCAAAAGACAAGCAAACTAGATTGCTCAGGTCAATAAAAGGCAAGAGTATAAAATGTAGCCCATGTCACTCGGACCATAACAACGAATCAATTGATCATCATCGGCCCAGTAATTTAGGCGCTACGGTGGAACAAAAAATCGGAAACACACATACATACATACATACGTATACATACATACATACATAGTACATACATATACATAGACTGCTAAAATCATAACCCTTCCTTTTGGCTTTGCCGAAGTCGGGTAAAAAAACAAACAATCATGGCGTACACTTGTATTTTGTACAGCTGGTCGTCCTCTAATGGTTAAAATTAAGTTTATGAAATAAATCTATACATATAATAAAATCGTAGACTGGTATCTGTACATTAAAGATTTTTGCAAAATAATAACTGGGGGATGTTAGGGATAAGTAATAGAACGTAAAAACCTATTTTTGAAATTTTTGTCTGTTTATCTGTTTAAATCTGTTTGTCTGTTTGTCTGTATGTTTGTGCGCGCATCACGCAAAAACTACAGAATGGATTGAAATGAAACTTGGTATGATTTAAGTTCATACTACGGAGTAACACATAGAATACTTTTCATCCCGAAATTCAGCACGGTTCCCTAGGGAGATAGATGAAAGTCAAAACATGTAATTAGCTGTAATTCAATAACGCGTGGTCCGATTTCATTCATTCTTTTTTTGTTATAAAGTAGATACTTTAAAGATTACTGACTAATCTCTAAAAGGTTGGATCGATTTTGATGGGACTTTCACTGGCGGATGTTTACATTTTGATCTACCTAAACATCCGCCAGTGTACTTTTAACAGTTTTTAGCATGATATGAGCTCAAAGGAGCTTAGGAAAAATAAAATGATTCCTACGGGATTTTTAGAAACCAATATATATATCCACGCGAACGAAGTTGCGGGTGTCAGCTTGTATTAAGTAAATTTTATTTTTACCAAAACTTTGGCCAAGCCATAATTAATATAAACCAATCTGTAAGTACCTAATTATTAACAAAGTTTAAAGTGCAAAAAGTGTAGGTATCTCTAAGGTGACAAAATTGCATTTACGATTAACCGCGTAGTACCTACAAAGTATTTTGCGTTGGATGGAGTACATGATTCAGTCAATATTCTTAAGATAATTAAATAACACTTATTTCTAAAGATAATAGTATGTATCTATGTAGAGTTAGGGTTGGCACTTGGCAAGAACCTGAAATCTGAAATTTCAGATAACTTATTAATTGTACTAGAAATAAGTACCTAAAATTAGGCACCTGCCTACATTCGTTTAGAGTGTAGGAGTGCAATTATAATTTTTCAATAATCATCTCCATAATAGGTATAGTGGAAAATCATATTCCATAGATAAAATGAAATTCTATTTATAGAATATTTGTTTGTAAAACGTTATATAAGTGCATGCTTCTAAAACGGATCTAAAAGTTTTCATAACTTATGATTAAGACGCGGATGAAATGTCTGCAAAAAAAATAAGGAGTGAGGGTAAATAGATATTTTATGACTTTTTAAAAAGAGAGATAGAAGAAAAGAAAGTCGAAGTTGCTCACAACGACGGAGAATGTTTTTGAAAAATAGTGAAAAGGTGGATTCCCCTAAAGAAAATGCACAAATCACGGAAAACCGTCAAGCCTGAAGGGAAGATAACGATGCACTTATCACAGGCACGGCCTTGCACTTATCACGTAATAGTTGCCGTACGTCTCTATCTGACCACCCTGATAATGATAATGATAGAGAGAGACGGCGTCCAAGCACAGGTTCTCAAGAAATTAATTGTTCTTGATCAGTAGAAATTAGAAAATCGTAAATGGTTGGCGATATTTATATAATAATATGCACTAACAACTAAAAATTGGAAAATATTTATTGATTTTCAAAATTAGTTTACATATTACTAAATTACATAATCGATATATGTAGGTTATAATTATATATATAGTATATGCGCCTCGTTCAAATTACTATATTATATGCACTATTTAATAGATCTAAGAACTTGTCAAAGAGTAATAGTTTTATGAAGAGTTAGTACTGGTAGTCTTGATGAAGCATTTTTAAATCTGAGATTAGTCCATGGTCCTGGAAAATACAAAATTGACTTTTGATATGAATTAAACATTGGTATAATTAACTAAACAAAAAATCCAAAATTGGAAAGTTCTTTAATAACGAAAATATAAAACCGAATAAAAGTAAATAAAATGAAAGTCCTGAAAGTGTTCCATCATGACGTAGGTATCAATGCATTATCATAGAGCCAAATAAAATTATTTTTACCGAAAGTTAAACGGCTCATATTTTAATAATGCTTTTGTTTTAGTCTCCCAATACATCAATGTCCTTCATAAGGCCATATTTAGTAGAGCACGTATGTAAACAGCCTGACGGCGTAGCAAGCCGTAGATCAAGTTAATAGATTGATAAATCAAGAGATTCTTCCGCGTGCGGGCAGCGGCGGCCGGCGCGGTGAAAGTGCGGGCGTCAGATATTACGTGGCGCTTGTAACAGTGGCGTGACTTCTACTCTCTTATCTGTATCTCTACCATAGACAGATGACCTTTGGGTCTCCAGTTAGCGCGCCAGCTCCGAGGCATTGTTTTGCCCGGCAACCTGACCGGCAAGAGCGTCGCCAACTGGAGCAGGGGGGAGGGGGGGGCAAGTTGATATACATGGAGATTGGGAAAAGAAAGCAAGTGTTACAACCTCTTGACTTGACCTGACTGAAAACTGGTAGACATGATTATTAATTTCAAGTCAAGACCGTCAACCGAGGCAGCGAGGCCGCGGGTCTAAACCAACCGCCTTATTTTCACAAATCTCATTAAAAAGTCTATAGCTTTTTCCTAATATCTATATAGTACTCTTGCGTCCTCGTGTTGTTAGGTTTTTACAAAACCCGCGGGAATAAAAAGTATTCCATGTCTCTTCTAGGTCTTTAATTCTATATATCTATGCAAAAGTCGAGTATATCCGTTGCTCCGTTGCGGAGTGATTGAAGGACAAACAAACAAACAAATTAATAGTTTATTGAGTTTCATCTTTAAGAATTATGACGTCATGAAAAATCCAACATGGCAACCATGACAACGAGCGAAAGGATAAAATAAAAACAACACAAATATATCAAGTTTCAAATCAAATGAAAGGTTTTTATTCTGTAGAAGATTCTAAAAATATATTATTTATTTAAATGAAAAAGTAATCATTAAGTATTCCGGGAAGAGTATTTTTAAATGTCTTCATTATTAGAGTAATGGGTGTCGTTTTTAGGGTTCCGTAGTAAACAAGGAACCCTTATAGTTTCGCCATGTCCGTCCGTCTGTCCGTCTGTCCGTCTGTCCGTCCTCGGTTAATCTCAGAGACTATTAGTGCTAGAAATCCGTAATTTGGCATGAGTATAAATATTAATCACGCCGACAAAGTGGTGAAATAAAATTTTGATAAATATTTTTTTTTAGGGTAGTTCCCCTACATGTAAAGTGGGGATGAATATTTTTTTTCTCGTCTACCCCATAGTGTGGGGTATCGTTGAATAGGTCTTTTAAAAATATTGTGGGTGTGGGAACATCATTTTTCGATTTCTAGATCCGTTTGTAAAATATGATGTTTTAAAGTGCAAATTTTTATTAGATTCAAGTGTCCCCCCCCTCTATCAGCCAAATGGAAGTACATATATTATAGGAACTTGAAAAAATTCACAGCAGTAGGGTATATAATCAATTTTAAAGGAAAACTATCACGGCTAAGTAGGGTTCACAGGTTAAGGAGTTATATCTGTTTTTCGAGGATTGTGACTACGGAACCCTACACTGCGCGTGGCCCGCCACGCACTTGGCCGGTTTTTTTTAACTTAATCTTATTTAATTTTCCATTGTATGACAAATAAGTAACAATATACATTCTAAATTCGAGAGATCATTAACCCCAGCGTTTCGCAATCAATTGAGTGTATTATTTAAATTAAGTATATCTTCATAATGTCAATTAAAGAATAAAGTTTATCAAAGAAAGCGGTCATTCGGTGATGTTTCACCAAATTAGTTGATATGTTTTGTTGTGTGTATTCTAAAAATAAACTTATGTACAGACGAAGATGAACTATAAACATATTAAGCATACATATTTATAAAAAAGAAAGTTATGTTGTATTAATATGTCTATCCTTTTTCTCCTTCAAATATATTCTCCAACTAATTAAAAAGCTTATTTATAGCTTGCAGTAAATAGTTTCACAAAGGTACTAAACAATGTGAAATCAAGACGAAAAGAGATGGTTAAGGAATCTAAGTATGACTATTTATGGTCAGGAATGAATTTTATGGGAAAACGCCAACGAAAATCCTTCTCCCTGGCCTAAGGCTGGTTTCATAGCTTTACGGGAGCCGTACCCATACGTACGAGTCGCCCGTACGGGCTCCCGGAACGGACACACGTGAGACGCTAGAAATCGTTTCACATCACGCGGATTGTTCCGTAAGGCCCGGCGCTCACCGAGCGCAGAGCATTTTCCGAGAGAACTGAATAATTAATTTTACGACTATTGACATACGATCAATAATCGTTTCCAAGAATAAATACGCGCGCATTCCGTACCGCGCGACCGTATGTCAATAGTCGTAAAGTTAATTATTCAGTGTTTTCTGAAAATGCTCTGCGCTGCGCTGCGCTCGGTGTGCGCCGGGCCTCAGGGAGTCGTTCCGCGTAGAGCTCGAGGCACTGCGGGCGCCATCCATCCGTACGGGTTATTACAGGCGACCCGTACAGGTCTCCCGTACAGATGTGAAACCAGCTTAAGAGTCCAGATCCTCAGAATGTACCAGTGTCCAGATCCCCCCGCGTGCATAACAATTCACGCACACTTCAATAATTTTATGGTCATTGACCATGAATGCGCGCCATAAATTTTCATCGACTCAAGCAAGTCAATTTTTATTTTTTTCACTCATAGAATCTTGTAAAAAAATTATAATATAGTGCTTGCTGAGTTATATAGTTAGTTATATAAATAGGAAATAATAAAAAATCCTAACTAAATTAACGGCTTCAAAGTTCAATAATTAATTATTTTAACTTATTTGATCATGGAAACTAGTTATACACACAGGTTATATCATTATTAATTAAACTTTGAACATTTTGAAGGTTAGTGGCAATTTTTGAATTATTACTTAATATCATAATATTAATCTTTAATAAGCAAAATAGTTTTCTTAAAAATAATTTTACACCGTCATAGTTTAGAGAGCACGTCCATCGGTCCTGCGCCTGATTTCTCTCGGTCGTGTCGCAGAGAGTGAAGGAATAATAAGTGCACCTGTGATGCGCACACACTTATGCACTATAATATCTTCTGCGCTAACCTCCATTAGGATCGGCCGCCGTGGCCGCAATTCAGGATTATTATGTCAGCTAAGAACAAATGGTAATAGTAGGTACTTAATCAAGGTCTCAAATAGTCCGCAAAAACGCCGCTCAAAATAGTTTCAACCAAATCGTCAAATAAACATGAGGCCCACGTAATAAAATAAATAACTCGGACAGTCCTAATTCTAATCTAACAGCGCCAAGGTCTGCGAATTTTTCTCCAACACAGTCTCCTTGACACACATTGTGCCGCGGCCCGCGCCGCCGTGATGAGCCGCGCGAAAAACTCCGCCACAGATAATAAATGAATATATTGTTACGCGCTAGGGCTCTGGGATTGAAATAAAACTCAGAAGAAGAAGCAACACTTTTAAGAAGAAGCAACTTTTGGATTTGCGGCACGCGGTTTCGGCCCGACAGCCGTAGCGTCAGCAAACTCGCGTCATTTGCAGGGTGGATTTTTGTTCTTATTTTTTGCATTACATTGAGACGTCGTGAAACAATAAAATCGTTTCAATTTAATATCATATTTAATAGCCACGAGCAGTTTTAATTACGAATCGATTTAATTCTTGAATAAAGTTCGTAAACTAAAACCCGACTACGCAAGCGAAACCCAAAATCTGTTATGTATATCCAAAACTAATCTATAATATAATAAAACTGTAACAGATCCAATTCTGTACATTGAAGATATTTTGAAATTTTTTATTGGAGGGCACTCCATAATCGATACTGAAGCCAAAACTGCAATTTTTTTCATTTTTGTCTGTCTGTCTGTCTGTCTGTCTGTCTGTCTGTCTGTCTGTCTGTCTGTCTGTCTGTATCTTGGCCGCGCATCACGCCGAAACTACTGAACGGATTCGAATGAAACTTGGTACGATTTGAGTTTATACTCCGAGGTAGGTTATAGGATACTTTTTATCCCGAAATTCAGCACGGTTCCCTAGGGAGAGGGGAAGAAAGTTAAAACATGTATTTAGCTGTAATTCATTAACGCGTAGTTCGATTTAACTCATTCTTTTTTTGTTAGAAAGGTAGTACTTTAAGTATTGTCCCGTAAATATTTCAAGGTCATAGGTTTATTAGTTCAGAAATGACAGACATTTATTGGGTTCAAATAACTTGGGACCCGGATCTTTGAACGTACGGCTTATTTTAAACTGGTGTGCGTTTAAATTTATGTTTGTCGATCTGTCTATTTGTTCCAGCTAATTACCGAAACGGCTGGATCAATTTTGATGGAACTTTCAATGGCAGATAGGTGATGTTATAAGGAGTAACTTAGGCTACATTTAGTTTAGGTTCAAAAAAGGATTATGGGATCCAATCCGATCCTATATAAAACCTATATCCAGGCGGACGAAGTCGCAGGGGTCGGCTAGTAATTAATAATCTAGAAGTTGCGCGAAGGTCACTTCTCGATTTTTTTCGTAAATAAAATGTAGCCTATGTCACCCGGATCATAACAACGAATCAATAGACACCTCATTCATCAAAATCGGTCCAGTAGTTTAGGCGCTACGGTGGTACGTAAACATACATACATACATACATACATACATATACATACATAGACTGCTAAAATCATAACCCTAATTCCTTTTGGCTTTACCCGTAGTCGGGTAAAAAAAGAAATAAACAGCTGCGGCTCACACCGATAATAATAAAAGCAAATTAAAAAAAAGATTGGCCTAAGATTTTTGTCTTTTTAATAAAAAAATAGTAATATCGGTGGGACTATGTGTGACTACAACATTTAAACATTAATCCAAATTAAATGTGAACAAATGCTAAACCCATCGCGTCCTAATTCCGAAGCGTCTGTATGAGATTTGTGGTAAGTACCTAGGTACATGAAATCTAGGCGACGATGTCTAAAACGAAACGATTGTCGAATCTCATTACGTGAAATGGGAACGAAAAAGTGTGTAGGTAAGATTTATTGAATTTAGGTGTCGCTATTTTCTGGGAAAGGTGTTTTAATTTAGCACTTTTTCCCCCGACTTCGTCCGGATTCAGGATTTTCAAACCCTTCGTTTTCAGGAAGCTATTAAACCGGTGTAGGTAACTAGAAGAAGCGGAAAGACTAAAGTTGTTACAAACAAACAATTAATAAAGACCCAAGATTATAAACAGACACCTTTTGTTATATTAGTATGGATAGAAATTACATACATAGCTCTATAATTTTCAATAAGTACCTACTTCGAAATATATTGTTCAATACTATAATCAAAGAATTCCATTTAATATTTACATAAACATACTCGACCTATCTAATTCAACTAAATTTTAGGTGAATTGCGGAAAGCAATGTACCTACCTACCTAGAAAAGCTTTAGCGAGCTAAAAAATCTCGGCTAATCACAACAACCTTTCGAGGTAACTTGAATGAAGCGAAGCTTCTTAGCCATGACACGCATGTCACTGGCTGGGCAGTGTGTATTGTTGCGTATATGAGCGAGCGAGACACGAGTACAAGAGAGACAGAAAATGGCGGGCAGCGCGAACATCCTGTTGCATTTTCTCACTGTCTCATGTGCCAATAGGAGTAAGCGACATTTAAAACAACGCTTAAGAAGCGTTGTTTCTGTCGGGTATCACACGATACCTCACAGCATTTTGTGCACACATTGAAAATTCTAATTATTATATCTATCTATCTATATTGTAGACTAGATGATTCCCACGGCTTCGCCCGTGTGGATTTAGGTTTTTAAAAATCCCGTGGGAAATTTTGATTTTCCATAGAACAAAAAGTAGCCTATCTGTAGGAACCCGTCCCCAAAACGGAAAAATTCCGTGGGATCCCCACGATTTCAGAATGCAATTCAGCATCAAGATTGAGGAGTTGGATATGTGTGAGTTCATTCAACGATAAAGTCTTTAATTGGTATCCCCAATATCAATTTAAATAACCGACAGTTCCTAAATCCCATTAGTTTTGGCGATCAGGTCCCCTACAGTATCAGGATTGAGGAGTTGGAATCCAAATTTTTTATAGGACAGTGTCGCAATATTTATCTATCGATTAAAAAAAAATTACGCAAATCGGTTCAGAAATCTCGGAGATACCGGTGTACATAGGTAGAAAAACACAACTCCTCCTTTTTTGAAAGTCGGTTAAAAAAGTAGCCTATGTTACTCCCTGGTAAATTCTCTACTTGTATGTGAAAGTCCCGTCAAAATCGGTTCAGCCGTTCCAAAGATTAGCCCGTTCAAACAGACAAACAGACAGACAGACAAAAATATTAAAAACGTGTGATTCGGTTATGGTACCGTTCAAATAACCATATGAGCTTAATATGAGTTAGTTATTTTGAAATTACAGACAGACACTTCAATTTTATTTATTAGTATAGAAGTATAGAAGTATAGATATTAGTATAGATACTAGGTGCATATTTAAAACAAAACGGTAAATTCGTTTTTTTAGTTAGAAATTCCAATAACTGACCCCAAAATTGAAAAAAGAAACGCGACAAGATATCGTGTACGGTACGTCTTCAATCGCTGCCCATAAAAAAAGGTTTAAAAAAAGAAAACGACAATAGCAGAAATCACTACTTTGTAACGACAAGAAATGGCGTTCTAAAATAAAATTTATCACTAAAAAAGTTAAAAGCTTCCAACAATAACGGGTTTCATTGTTTCACGGTCCTAAAGGGTTGTGACTGGTGCCTATCACAATGTGGATATTTACGATGGTTTACGATTTTTATGACACACCGTTGCATCTAAGGAACAATATACTTACCTATTGCGAACGCGCTGTAAAAAGTAAACTTTCTTTTGTTTTTATGACACGGTGATAAATATTCTAAACGATATTTTAATTAAAATTGTAAGTTACGTAGGAACGAAATGCACTTTTTAAATTTAAAAGAAAACTCTACTTCGTACAGTTTCTTTTTCTCTGTTATGATTTATTGTTATTTTATGAATATAAAAGGGAAAACTGACTGACATCAAAGTAAAGCGCAAGCGCATATAGCTGGGTCTTACAAACTTGAAATTAAGCACGGAGATTTTCTTTAAATAAATACATATTAAAACGTATATAGATCACCAATAAAAAATAAGAAACGATTTTGAGAAATTCCGCCATTTACACAAAACTACTTAATCACAAAAGTGATTTACATGATAGGCAAATAAAAAATCAAAATAGGCTCGCGATTCCTCAACTACGCATCGAGAAAGTCCGAAATTTTGTTTGTGGGAATAGATCCAACAAAATTATCAGTCGTAGTCGTAGATGCTCTAAGCCTAAAATAATTAAATCAGTAAAGTATCCATCAATCCATATGAAGCCATCGTTGTCTCGACCAAAAGACGTCAACTGCTGGACATTGTGTCTCTCGCAAGAGACCACACTCTTGCAAAGATCGCTACAAAACATAATCTTGTACGTACTTGCTAGAGTTGTATTTTTTAATGAAAATAATATTATTATTTTAATAATACATATTATTATGTATTTGTACGCCGTTACAGCTAATGCGTTGGGACTTGGGACACTGTTGTCATAATTATTTTAAAATCACATAAGAAAAGGAAATATTTTATTGTGTCCAGCGTCTACCAGAGACTAGCTTGAGATCGCCCATCTACCTAGTCCTAGGGGGTCTTCCCACGCTGCGCTTCCTGGTGGGAGGTCGCCATTCGAGCACCTCGAAAGAAAGTATATTTTTGTTAAATGAGACTGATAAATTAGTTTTTTATTGTTATTTCTTAAATTAGAATGTTTTCTAAGTTTACGCAACAATTCTAATTTGAATCAGTTTCACTTGGCTACAGCTTAGCTATTATACAGTATAGAAACGAATGTAGGTACTTGCGCACACATAGATTGCGACCTCACGCATGACATAAAACATTTTCTCGTACAAGTTTTCGAAGACCTCAATTAAATCATCTTATACATAACTGTTATGATTTCAATGTCATTTCTTCCTAACTGTATGGTCGCTAAACTAAGTTACGCAATACGTACCTAGAACGATTTCTTACGATCTTTTACGTAGATACGAGTAGGTATGCACATCGGCGAATTTCGACAATCCTCGCGGGCCAATTAAACTTGATCCTCCCGCCGTCCCGCGCCTCTTCACGTTGGAAACAAAGGTGGGACCGATATTACTATCTCAGAGGTCACGCTACGCTGGTCGTCTGGTAACCTTGGCCTACTTTGATAGCACCCGCACCGCCCCTCGGATATAATGCTGATAGTATTGACTTCCTAATAGACGAAGCGTGTCATTTGCAAATGTATAGATAGGTATATAATATATTTACGGCATACATACATACATAGACATACTACTAGCTGATGCCCGCCACTTGGTTCACGTGGATTTAGTCTATGATTTTCCAGGATAAAAAGTAGCCTATATCCTTCTCCAAGGTCTAGTCTATCTCCGTACCAAACGTCAAAATCGGTTGAGCGGTTTAGATGTGAAAGTGTAACAAACAAAGACAGAGACAAATTACTTTAACATTTAAATAATATTAGTATGGATTATGAAGGCATAATTATTATATGAACAATGCCTGCCCTCAGCAAGAAAGTTGCATTATTGCTACAATCTGAATTTGTTGTGTTTGGAAGAATTTATGGTAGGTATATATTCTTATTCTATTCTTGCTTCAACAGAGTACAGTGAAAGATATTACTTGAGTGTTCGAATGGCAAAGATTAGTTAGTAATGCCAGCAAGAAACTTCTACCCTCTGTTTATAGCACATAGTAAAGGTACCACTACCTAGATATAGGTTATTTATTACGAGCGGATACCCGCAACTTCGTTCGCGTGGATATTGATTTTAATAATCCCGTGGGAATCATTTTGTTTTTCCTATGCTCCTTTGAGCTTAAACCTTGCTAAAAACTGTTAAAAGTTCACTGGCGGATGTTTAGGTACATCAAAATGTAAACATCCGCCAGTGAAAGTCCCATCAAAATCGGTCCAGCCTTTCGGAGATAAGCCAGTAGTCTTTAAAGTATCTACTTTCTAACAAAAAAAGAATGAATGAAATCGGACCACCCGTTAACGAATTACAGCTAAGTACACATTTTGCCTTTCATCCCCTCTCCCAAGGGAACCGTGCTGAATTTCGGGATAAAAAGTATCCTATATGTTACTCCATAGTATTAACTTAAATCATGCCGAGTTTCATTTCAATCCATTCAGTAGTTTTTACGTGATACGCGCACAAACATACAGACAAACACACACAGAATAAACAGACAAACAGACAAACAGATAAACCGACAAACAGACAAAAATTTCAAAATAGCTTTTTTACGTTCTATTACTTATCCCTAACATCCCCCAGTTATTATTTTGCAAAAATCTTCAATGTACAGATACGGCAATTCTACGATTTTATTATATGTATAGATAAAGGCAATTTTGGTTCATCGTTAAGCTGAAGAAGGAACCAACTTTGAAGGCCCTACTAACTTTAGACCAATATCGGTACTACCCACTTTTAGTAAAATTTTTGAAAAATTAATTCTTAATCAATTACTTAAACATTTTTATATGAATAATATATTACATACAAAACAATTTGGTTTTACAAGGGGTCGCTCAACAACTGATGCTGGTGTTGAGTTAATACAGAATATATTTGAAGCCTGGGAGGAGTCACGTGATGCACTTGGAGTTTTTTGTGACTTGTCCAAGGCTTTTGATTGTGTTGATCATGAAACATTGGTCAGAAAACTACACCATTATGGAATTAAGGGAGCAGCACTGGATTTAATGAGTTCTTACCTAAATGATAGAACACAAAAAGTAGATGTGAACGGAAAGCGGTCTGCCGGGTCAGTTGTAGAAATAGGAGTTCCACAGGGTTCCATTCTCGGGCCCTTTCTATTCCTTATTTATATTAATGACCTTCCTTATCTTGCTAAGGATAGTCACGGGATAGTATTGTTTGCTGATGATACATCACTTTTGTTTAAAACTAATCGATACAAAAGAATTCCTGACGAAGTAAACAATTCTCTCACAAAAGTGGTACAGTGGTTTGAAGCTAATAACTTATTACTTAATGGGAAAAAAACAAAGTGTGTTAAATTCACTTTACCCAATGTTAAACAAGTTGAAACCACTGTACAGCTTAATAATGAGGAATTAGATCTAGTGGATACGGCTGTTTTCCTGGGGATAACGTTAGATGCTAAACTCCAATGGGGCCCTCATGTAAATAACTTATCGAACAGACTTAGTTCTGCTGCATATGCGGTTAAAAAGATTCGCCAACTAACTGATATTGAAACTGCGAGGTTAGTTTATTTTAGTTACTTTCACAGCATTATGTCATATGGCATACTTTTATGGGGTAATGCTGCTGATATTAATTCCATTTTCGTGCTGCAGAAGAGGGCTGTTCGTGCCATATATAATATGGGACCCAGAGAGTCACTAAGAAATAAGTTCAAGGAAGTTAAAATTATGACAGTTTATAATCAATATATTTTTGAAAATTTAATATATGTGCACAAAAATATCGATAAATTTAAGAAAAAAAGTGAATGTCATAACATTAATCTTAGAAATAAAAATAAACTTGTGTTGCCCACTACTAGGTTGCGGAAAGTTGGAAAATCATTTGTTGGTAATTCTGTACGTTTTTATAATACGTTGCCAGAGAACATTTTGGATATGTCTCTCAATAAGTTCAAGGGTTTTATTAAACGCATATTAATTGAAAAATCTTACTATAGCTTAAAAGATTTTTTTAATGACAAAAATCCATGGACATAGATTGCTCTAAAAGCCAACAGTTCAAATAATTTTTATGGCTATACCATATTGTAAGATGGTGATAATAAAAAAAATAATAAACCCGGCTGAGTTTGTTGTGGGCTCTTCTCAGACCAGGGCGCGTTTGGAACCCTCGTAGCTTTAGTTTTAAGTTTCCGTAAGTAATTATCACCATTGCCTGTTCCCAAATTGACGTTCAAAAAGTGTACAGTGTACCTACTTTGAATAAATGAATTTTGAATTTTTTGAATTTTGAATTTGAATTTGGCCCGAATGAGGTGTTTTTATTCCTTTTATTATTGTTTTTTGTTTGCTCCGTCAATGCGGTTCTCTGTCTAAGAGGCCCTAAGCTCCCTCTCTCCTTTAAAAGAGGAGTCCTGTGCTATACTGTGAGACGTTAAACATGCATAGGTCTCTCTAGGCATAGGGTTCCGTGCATCAGAGAGCACGTTAAGCCGTCGATACAGATAGTGATGTGATCAGTCTGACTTTTTTTTTAAATCCCGTGGGAATTATTTGATTTTCAGGATAAAAAGAAGCCTGTGTCCGTCTCCAGGATACAAGCTGCCCCTGCGCCAGATTTCGTCAAGATCCATTCAACCGTTGAGCCGTGAAAAGGGAAACATGACAGAGATGCAGATAGGTTACTTTTGCATATACCTATGTATTATGGATTTAAATAAAACCTTGATTTAAAAAAAATTAGAATTAAAATTATCTTCATAAAGTAATAAGTTACATTATCTTAGTCATTTGAGCTCTGAAGTCGTGTAGAGTTGGGAAAATTCCATTAGCTTTATCATTGCTTACTTTTTTTTTTTAAATTACTTACACATGGAGCCAACAGAGATATTCCATGCGTACGAATTTTCCTACATCTTCTATAACCCAGTGCTGAGGGATGATGGATTAACGTGCTGTCCAAGACACAGAGGATGCGAAGAGAACAAAATCGGACACCCGTCCAGTATCTGACTAGGTCAACGTTGCTTTAACCAGCGCAATCAACGTTGCTTTAACCAGCGTTGTCACAACTAGGCCACCCGCACAGGACTAGACTATAACTATATAGGTAATTGTGACACCTCTACCAAATTGTCAGTGAAGAATTCAGTGATTCAATGTTTTCGTTAGTTAGTCCATACAATGCAAACATTGCCTCAAAGTTTATTGTTGTCATTTTAATTTGTCCAAATAACATCTACTTCATTCCAGAGATTTAAATCTTTGCTTCATTCTTCTTGGTCGCATTCTTCATAACTGCAGATCGCTGTCGTTTTTAAGTGCCGCTAGTAACTAGGTATAGCCTACCAGTCTACCATCACTCTGTATGCTTTCTCGGCTTTCCTTGGCTTCTGAGACTTCCAGACCTTCGGCTGCGACTGCGTGGTCTTTTCGCTCCACCTTACAACTCCAACTATTTGTCTAAACAGGCTGTCGACTGTCAACTAGACAGCTGTCAACTAGACAGGCGACAAACATGGCCCGCTACGTCAGTTTGCTTGTTGCTAAACCTTTGGAGAGTACCTAAATAAACAAAGCCTTTGGGCTATGTTGGTATTTTTGGTTATCTTACGGATTTCCACGTAAGGTATCTGGATTTTTATATACTTATCTAGTAAAACGATTTATATTTTCAATTTACTAATGTCAGTTGTCATAATATAGGAAGTAGTTTATCGGTACTTTTCTAAAAGTTCTACTTCCTGACAAAATAAGTAGCAAACGTCGTGCTACATTGAAATTACAAATCGGAAATTAGCTATATATTTTATTGCGTATTTAGGTAGGTACATACGACTATTAATATTTAAAACTTGCTTTTGGAAGAATATAGTAGGTAGGTAAGTAAGTAGGTACTTTTTCTTTGCTGTTCAAAGCGTAAAAAAACCGGCCAAATGCGAGTCGGGCCTCGCTCTTTTAGGGTTCCGTACGTAATTATGAACAACATAATATTTTAGGTGTAAGAAATATTTCATTTCCGAGCTAGACATTGCAACAAATCGTGAAAGAAAATCCCAAAAAAAATATTGTTCATTTGTTTTGGTCACAGCTTAGAAACTAATTTATGGATTTTTGTTTTCAGTATTTGTTGTTTAAATACAATATATGGAGCCCCAGTGAAAAATAGTTTAATTCAATTTCTAATTCAATATTTGGTTTTGGGTCAACCTTCTATACCAAATACCACAATTTCAAGTTAGTATAAATTATTTTGTCTACGAGCTAGAGACTTGTGACACCGCACCGGACAGACAGCAGCATGACATTAATAGGGCTCCGTTTTTTACCCTTTGGGTACGGAACCCTAAAAAGAGAACTTCATGATTAAACAAGCTATAATTTAAAAATTAAAAAAACCCGACTGCCATGCTAAAAAACAAACTAAAAAATTAATAAACTACCACCGTACCACTTACAGTGTAGTTGTTATTTATTTTGTTTTTCATGATTTGTCACTCCAAATTGATTTAAAACATATAGATTGTATACATTTTCGTACTCGCCTTTTAAAGCCCTTTATTTTGATACCCCACTCGAGGGTCTTCAAGAAAAAATTTTTTTTCAGCCCGCACATTAAAGTGCATAACATTCGCTATTTTGATTTTTTATGAATTTTATGTACCCAGTAACATTTGCGCCGTCAAGACAAATCTAATGACGTATAATTTATCAAAATAGGTTGAGCCGTTAAGTAGTTACGAACTGACATAGGAAACGGTCATTTTCTACGATTTATCACTCCAAATTGTTTCCAAATATATAAATTTATACATTTTCGTATTTGCCTTTTGAATCCCTTTATTTTGATACCCCACTCGAGGGTCTTGAAGAAAAAATTTTTTTCAGCTCGCACATTAAGGCGCATAAAGTCCGCCATTTTGATTTTTTTTTTAATTTAGGTACCCTATAATACTCGCGTCATTGAGACAAATCTAATGACGTATCATTTATCAAAATCCGTTGAGCCGTTGATTAGTTACAAGCGGACATAGGAATGGACATACATACACACAGGTGAAACACATATACCCAGTCGGGTAAAAAAAATATATAATAGCAGAGTGATAGCGGGAAAAGTTATTGCGTGTAAACTCAACCTATACTATCACGTTACGTGTGACTCGACCTTAGCTACAACGTCGATATAAAACAACCTTGATCTCTAGCTGTTACTGAAAAATGCTGCATTTAAAACACCCGACTTATTGTCTTGTAATACAACATACAACAGACGACCTTATTCCCCCCTAAATAGAGTTTATATCACTTTAATCACAGTTACGCGGACCTTGACGACTGGCCTTGCCTCTATCTGGCGTCCGCTCTTTCCGCCTTCGCCGAATCAATTTGAACGTCATTATTTTTATTAAGTCGTTTAAAAATATATATTACATTAGGTATTGTCAGTTGTAAATTGTAAAATAGTGTTTATGGAGCAAAAACTATGTTCATTGTGAGTAGCCTAAATAACTTTTGTAGGTAAGTACATACTATCAAAACTTTTTTACACTCGTACTCTACAGTACCACACAATAAATAAGTACTACGATAATTAATATTTAAGTACCTGAAGCAACTTGTAATGAGAATATAAGAATGAATTTAAAGTGCGTGTTACCACATATTATGTATAATTCATCTAGCAGGTACCTAGGTAACTCAAGACAGCTGCCATAGTAAAATCTCTGAGTACGGAACCCTAATTTTTATTATAATTGTTGTTTCACTATGGAGTGTCTACCATCTGTTCTTTGAAACTTATAATATTAAGGTTGTTTTGTGACCCTTGGGTTTCAATTTTGTTCTTTTAATTTTTGTACTGTGATTTCAAATCTTTAAATATTACGGCTGAAGCTGTAGACTCCCGAGATACAGGCGGGACGGAGAAACAGACAGCTAGAGCCTAGTAATAGGATCCTAGTGCCTGAACCCTGAGTTTGGCATCCTCTGGGTACGAAACCTTCAAAACAACGCGAAAAATTAAAAGTTGCGTGTTCATGTACGATTGACGCGATTGTAGTCGGCCTTGGCCTATCCCGAATGAAGTTTTATCAAAACAATATAAAAAGCTTTTATATTTCTTTGTATAAATAAACATCTAAATACTTAGTAGAGGCATTTAAATTAAAACCTTAATTTTTGTGCAAATTTTATTTTCACATGGCAGTATAAAGTTCAATCTTTGACTCGATCGATGATCTCGTAAAAAAAAAACAAAAACTTAAAAGATTCCGGGTGTTTTTTTTCTCATGATGGCTTCGCATTGTTGCATATAGTCAGTCCTCAAGTAATAATGTTGTGTATATCATATAATTTGTCCATTTTGGGCGAAAGTGGTCAAATACAGTCCATCGTCCGTCATTGTCCGTCAGTCGGTCCTAAGTCAAGTCATGTCATGCTTTAGTAAGGCGAAGGCAACCTTACCAAAAATTATGTTAGAGTCCTGCGAGAAAATCGAATTAATCACATAAAACACTCTTGCTTAATCTCCACTTCACTTGTGCACATTTACAGAACTATATTGAATAAAATACCTTCTACTTTATGCAATAAAACTCTAAAATGCAGCAAATTAATGAAAATATTATGCAATTCCTACGATTTTCCCGCCAAAACTCTCATTACGGGCGTTATAAAGATACTAGTAGGGCGCGTGGGTGCGCGGCCCGCAAGCGGACCGCGAGGTTTCGCTTTCGGGTATTTTGGTTTGAGCAGCCTCCACCTATCTCTCCCCTATCCCTAATTCTCGATCATTATCACTCTCCATATTTTTTCTTCGAATCATTCTGCTCATCAAGTAGATCTTCAGTTCTTGATCATCTTTTGCCAAGAAACCACTCTTCCATCTTTTATACTTGGTGAGATAGACACCGACGAAATTTGTATAGCCGCCATCTTGATCCGCCATTTTGATTTTTTTTCAGCTCAGTGTCAATTGGATGAGGTTTTGAGTAATTTTTGTTTCAGCACCTCCCATCTATCTACAATACCCTGCCCGGGCTCCTCAACCATCTTCCAAACCTTCAATCATCATGTCTTCCCATATTTTTCTTTGAGAGTTCTCCAAAGAACCGCATCAAAGCCTTGCATAATGCAGAACTTGTAGTCTCTTCAATATTCGCCATACATTTTCTATGGAAAAATAAACTCCGCCATTTTGAATTTTTTTTCTATTCATCAATTAAACCTTCGGCCCTGATCATCTTTTGTGAAGAAACCACTCTTCCATCTTTTATACCCTCCGAGATGGACACCGACGAAATTTGTATGGCGGCCATCTTTTTTTCGCCATTTTGAATTTTTTTTCAACTGACAGCCAATTGGATGACGTTTCGAGTGACATTTGCTCGAGCACCCCCCACCTATCTTCAATACCTTAAGCGTGCCCATCGCTCGTCTTTGAAATCCTCAATCACCAGCTCTCTCCATATTTTTGTTCCGAATGAATTTTTGTCCTCTATACGAAACCATTAGTGAAAAAAAAATTTTTCATACAAAATTTTACAGGAGGGGTGATCAATCAGTGAGTCAGTCAATGAATCAGCACGAGCAGCTATATATATATTAACTAGTAGGGCGCGTGGGTGCGCGGCCCGCAAGCGGACCGCGAGGTTTCGCTTTCGGGTATTTTGGTTTGAGCAGCCTCCATTTATCTCTCCCCTATTCCTAATCCTCGATCATTAATTATCACTCTCCATATTTTTTCTTCGAATCATTCTGCTCATCAAGTAGAACTTAAGGTCTTAATCATCTTTTGGCAAAAACCACTCTTCCATCTTTTATACTTGGTGAGATAGACACCGATGTTTATATGGCCACCATCTTGAATCCGCCATTTTGGACTTTTTTCAGCTCACTGCTAATTGGATGATGTTTCGAGTAATTTTTGTTTGAGCACCTCCTACCTATCTTCAATACCCTGCCCGGGCTCCTCAACCAACTTCCAAACCCTCAATCATCATGTCTTCCCATATTTTTCTTTGAGAGTTCTCCAAAAAACCGCATTTTTAGCCTTGCATAGTTCACAACTTGTAGTCTCTTCAATATTCGCCATACATTTTCTATGGAAAAATAAATTCCGCCATTTTGAATTTTTTTTTAATTCATCAAGTAGACCTTTGGATCCTCATCATCTTTTGCGAAGAAACCACTCTTTCATCTTTTATACCCTCCAAGATGGAGACCGACGAAATTTGTATGGCGGCCATCTTTTTTTCGCCATTTTGATTTTTTTTTCACCTGACTGCCAATTGGATGACGTTTCGAGTGACATTTGTTCGAGCATCCCCCACGTATCTTCAATACCTTAAGCGTGCTCTTCAACCGTCTCCGAAATCCTCAATCATCAGCTCTCTCCATATTTTTCCTCTTAATGAATTTTTGTCCTCTATACGAAACCATTTGTGAAAAAAAAATTTTTCATACAAAATTTTACAGGAGAGGCGATGAATGAGTCAGTGAATCAGAACGAACAGCTATATATATATTAATATCTACCAAAAAGTTCGTAACACACGGCTGCGTCGTCGCGTAAATTAAAAAATAAACGAATCCACGCCAATCTATGACCCATATCCCAAAATATATGAAGCGACGACTACGTCGAAAATTCGTGTACGTATGGAGCGTACGCGCACACATGCGCGCGTAATCGCTAAATGTATGTCATGATCAGTGGGTTAAGTTTAAATAAATTGATTCGAGGGCCACCCGTGCAGGTAGCGGCCCGAAGGTCTCGCGGCCCGCGCGAGCTGTGGCCATCGCTACTTGCTGTGAGTGTCTTTGAATTATGGCCCTTTGTAAATAATTATAGGATAGGCAAAACTGAGAATAGGTCGAGTAATTATTCCTAACTTCAATACGATATATAGCGATCTGTTACATGTTAATTTGCGTTTACGAAATGATGTTAATAATAATTGTGTCATGGAAAAAGTTGGTTCACTAACGTAGTGTGTAATGAAAGAGTAGGCAATTTTATGGAAGGTAATTTTGATTTATTACAGCCCTTTATTTTTTAAAATTACTATCAAGTAGCAATTATGTTTGCCTACTATTATTTAATGGTCGAATAATATTTTACATAGTAACAATTAATACTAATAGGTACATATTATACTAAACGGGGGAGTCAAGTATTTCCGATGGATGTAAAATTGATTCAAAAAGTGTAAAAACTACATTTTTTTTTTGAATTTTTAAATCTTTGGTCTCTTCACTATTTGTTGAATCGAAAAAATAATAATAACTAAGTAAGTTACCATACTTTACGAGTAGGTATATTTACGTAGACAATCGGTAGTTGTTTTTGGAGTACCTACTTTCAGGTCTGTCCCCTCTTTTGGTAAATAACTGATGTACTGAAGAAGATTTACTGTTTACACTTGTACACTTACAGTCGTCTGAAAAAGTGTTTGTATCTGATTCGAAGAGAAACCTCAAATGATTCTTCAAATAATTCTTCAAAGGTAATCGTTTATCCTATACGGAATCTAACCTTGTTTGATGAAGTAATTGTTTTGAGCACCTTGTAATTTAATATTCGTTTTGGCGTTCAAGTACGTACGATACGATAAAAAATAATTACTTATTTATAATATACGTAGAGTGCAAGAGTACCTATTCGAGAAAAAAACACAAAGGGATTTTTGGTGGACACACAAACTTCAAAGCTTTATAGCCAATGGTTCATAAAAGCTCAAGTTTTCTAGGCAATTTTTAATGCCTATGTTGTGGCTTGGCCATTATGCTCTCTGATTGTCTCGTAGCTCTAGAGGCCTGCTTATTCGGGTGCGGAACATGAGATCCCCAGGTTCGATTTCCAGGTCGGAACAAAAAACTAAAGGCCATTTTAGAGAAATTAAAAAAAAAACTTTGTACCTATATTTAACCGGCTAATTGATTGCCCCCCATTTACTTTGCATGGATAGATTTTACTTAATATATTATATTAATAACTTTACTTACTGTATTTACTCGAAAGAATTGTAACAGCTAGAAAAAAGTTACTTAAATCGGAAAGCGCCTGCAAACTTTTAAAATTAAACAAGTGAATTTTGCTAATGTTATAGTACCTACATTGGTAATATTAACTCAATAAGTTTGTTAAAAATAGGCACCTAAGTTTGGTTTTTCTTACCTATTCATCCGGCATAATATTCTTACCAAAGCTTAGAATTGTGACTGGATTGACAGATTAGGGAATGGTATGGGATTCCTATAGGAATTCTATTCCATTTCGCCTGCATTGCAAAATTCACTAGGCATCATCCCGCTTGCGAGGAGTCCCTGCATGCTGTGAATCAGCCCTAGCTTTCGGCCAATGTTAATGCGTCTTAAGGCATCACGACTTTTTGCCTGACTTGATGCATGAGTAATACAGGTGTACTGTTACTTTCAATTTTATTAGTTTCGTTTTCTATAGCTATTACTTGAATGCGATCTCGCCTGATTGAAAACGAGAGCTGCAGCGTAAAGTGGACCACGCATGCGTAAATAAACGTCCACTCACTCTCCTTTACGTCACGTAGTACGACGCACAGGTACCGGGAGAAAACTACAAGTTCAGTGAGGAAAAGTTACATGTATTTCTATTGTATGCAAGAAAATATTATATTTATACGAATATATAAAGAAAATATAAATCCTTACATAATTTATTTATTTATATTACAAATGCGAAACTGTGCTCTTGACGAAAAATATAGCGGTCGACGGATAGCGACCATTCCTGGTGACGAATATGGGATACTTTTTATCAAACAGTTTCCATCAGATTTTTAAAAAACGAAATTCACGCGAATGATGTCGAGGGCATCACCTAAAATGTACCTAGAATATAAAGAATAGAAAAGTTTTTTATTCAAATAAACTTTTACAAGTGCTTTTGAGTCGTCAATTGAATCTACCACTGGTTCGGAATGCCGCGGCATTCTCATGTTCTGTATATGTATGTATTTACCTAATTAATAAATTGTGTGCTCAATAACGATATTACTCGTGTAATAATTGCAGAAAGCGCTTCAGAATACCCCATTCTATGCTGACAAATGAAAATTCAAATTCAGGGCGCGGTTGCGAAACGAGGATTTCGCTGCATTAGTGCATTTTGGCAGTTTATCGAAACAATACAAAACATGACATAGCTATTTCACAATTTGACCCAGATAGTAATTAATATTTGTTACTTGAGTCACGCACATGTTACCTACTTCACAATAAGTAAGATATATTTTTTATTTTAGTTAGATAGCATGTTTTATGCTTGACCAATGATGTTTCAATGCCATTATCAAGTAACACTTGAAAAACTTATAATGGAAAATACGACGGCTTGTTCTGTATAAGATACTATTGGTGGAAACACTGCCAACTGAGAGAACGTTGCAAAATATGGTTTTCATTGTCATAACATGTTTCGTGTTTGGTTTCTTTGATAGAGTCAATACCTAAAACAGAAGTGACGTCCTAAAATCACATTTTTGAAAACGATCAACCAAATAATAAATATAGGTACTACAATGTGTTATATTATAACATGTTATTAATCATAAAACAATTTCAATACACTGCCTAACGAACTAATTAGAATATTATAAGGCATTTAATTGAAACAGCATGTAGGTAGGTACTGAAGCGAATAAGCAAACTTTAAAAAAATAATGTAGTCTGATTACAAATTGACCTACATTTTGCTTTTAGTCTGCACATCACTTTATAACAAGGTCGTCGGATTTTAATACACGTATGCCTACATGTTTTGTCTAAATTTAAAAAGCTTCTACGCCTCATACCTATCTACAGAGTCGACTACAAAAATACATACAATCGTAAAGTATTTATACTAAATTATTATTGCCGATAAAAATGTATTCTTAGATTATTCTTGTCCAAAAAAATGTATTCTTTCACAAAAATAGAGCGACCGAAAAACAACTTTCTATTAAAAAAATATCCTTTTCTTCCGGGATGTGGGTACGACAATCGTCCAAGGTTGGGCCATCTCAGATAAGTATTTAGGTTTGGTTCTGATTAAAACTTCAGTACTGTATGGCCTATGGGGCGACATACAGTTGAGCTATGAAGGTTGATTCGTTTTAACCTATCGACTAGTACAAAAAGTGATGTTCTATTATTTTTAATTTCACATCGATATTACAGTGCTACCAACTAATCTGTGAATATTATGGCGCTAGCGTCGTTTTAGTATTGCTATCTAGTCGTTAATTATAACGTATAAATACCAGTTATAAATACCAACGACAGAACAAATATACAATCATGATATAAATTTTATTTCAAGACCATATAATTAATACATTATTGTGGCTAATTCTGTAACAACCTCTAAACCTAAACTAAAATGTTAAATGACAGGGCTAGTAGATATATTTCTCTCTCTTTCACAATGATCCTTGCGGAAAAGGATAGCACTATTTTTAAACTCGTCAATTTAAGTAGTTTATGTTTAGAGATTGTGTACCTACAATAGAATTAGCCACATTGTTGCATTTTAACATTCTTAATTGGAATAGAGTTGATGTCTATTCAATATCATTGGATTTTAACAGAAAATAAAATTAAAAAATTGATCGTATACACGTAATATAATATTATACGTACACACCATAGCTACTAATTAAGAATTTGAACAAAAAATTATTTACTCCAATTGTCAAGTAAACCAACAAAATGCTTTTAAACTTTCCTTAAAGTCTTAAAAATACCTACTGAGTACTTTATAGGTTGTGATCTAAATAGAACTCACGCAAAAAGTGGCCTTAAAGTAAAGTACGAATACAGATAATGAAAAAACCATCCATATAATTAAGAACTGGTTCATTAACGTAGTGTTGGTATTAAAATCGATACTGATAAAATAATTGGGTCTAGTTTGGGCAGCACTAGTAATGTCTTGGCGCCTGGCATTGAGTATTAACCTTGCTGCTTCTTTCCTGCTCTCGCGCGGGCGGAAGTCTATCTCTGTCTCGTTTCAATTGAATAAGTCACTACCGGATTCCGAACGCGTTGAGTTGTTCTTCTATAGACGGTTCGGATAAATGAGATATGAACTTGTTTTTAATAAATTGTTAATGAACAACTTTTCCATTATTATTGCTAAATAGATCTGCTTATACTCGGAATATTATATCATGGAACTTCAATAACTTCACAACATATAGGGACGGAAAAAATCCGAGGTTATCCACAGAAAATCCTTGAATCTTTGAAAAATAAAAATCGTGTTTTTAACGTTTGGTAACATCACTAAATCAGTATCCCACGGTATTGCAAATATATAAAGGTCATAAAATAGACCATCCATGCACAAGCTTTAGGATAGTTAGGTAGTAATATTTTTTTTAATATGCATTATTTTTTGTCTTTTAAGGGCAATTCGTAATTATTTATTTTATGTAGGTGAACTTATAGCTCTTACGACAAGTCAAGACTCCTCTATATCGGTCCAGAAAGAGGAATATTAGCCTTTTTTAAAGGAGCAACTTTTTTAAACGGAATGAAAAAAATCAAAAGTCATTTCGAACAGTGCATCACTAATACTACCAAAAATCCCATATCAGTGGAAACAGCCGTATAAGGCCTCAAAGGCAACCTCACTAGCCGAGCTAAGGCCACCCGCGCTGACATAGACCCACTTTCCGCGACATTGGCACTACATTCAAGCGCTGAGGTCACTCGGTCGTTTAAAAATAAAGTCGCCGAGGCACTACTGCATTTTGACACTTATGATTTTTGAATTTAGAATATTATTTGTGGGCAATGCGCTTTTATTATTTCCGATTTTGTTTACGACTATGGCTAAAAATCTGATATAAATAAAGTCGCTGCTCTGCTTTTTGACGTCTGATTTTCGAATGTAGAAAATCAATTATGGATGGTCAATTATTAATTTATTGTTTATGATTTAGACTTTATTTAACTGTTTTGACAGTTATAATTTTGAATCAAGAAAAATATTTGTGACCTTCCAGCTTTTACTATACCAATGATTATTATTTTTTTAACGATCGAAGTAGGAAGCTATAAAGCGGTTTGTTTATTACTTTCATGATTGAGTTTTAAGTTTTTGGCAATTGGGTAAGGTTTTTATTTTTAATGCAGTTACATTATTAATAGATAATTGTTTATTTTTATAGATGGGTACCTACTACCTACTACCCTACCTGATATTGTTTTGGTCAAGGTTAGATTACATTTTCACTTAAAAATTGATGGAAAAAAGTTCCAGTGTACCGCTCTACAATATACTGTAGCCTAGGTATCAAATCTCCTTTTTTTGAACGTCCAAATCTGCACCATCACTTTCTTCTGGTTTAAGAAATTGGTCTAGTCGTCTTGTTTATAACAGAACGAAAAAAAATGTAGGCAACAAAAAATTACGTAAATAACTCTGTTCATAATAATTATTATATTCATTAAACGATAAGCAATCTCTCGCTCGAATCGCGGAAAATTTTGAGGTCCGCCATTTTTGTTTATTGTGTACAGAGAGCCTTATTTTAATTGCGAATAATACAGGCAGTGTCCTAGACCTAGATATTAATAATAAATTAACGAGCAACACTTCCTGCCATTCATCTTTATCGGCGAGAATCGTAGGAGGTTATTCACAGAGCCAGCTAGACATTAGGGTCTGGACAGACGGATTGCATTTTGGATTGCAAGCCAACGGTAATTTGCAGTTTGGATTCAGTTCTATTGCAGTTGATATATCTATCTGCCTCGCAAACGGCCGATCGACAGCCCAGTCCGATTTATTACATAGAAATGCATGCAGACATCCCAGCTGTCAGAATGTCGGTAGAATTGTATCCTAACTTTAATTTTGCTGTTTTGTTTGCTTTAACAAATGCATTCTGTCTGTGTAGATACTTAAGATTATCTAGGTATCGCAATTTTAAATCAAAGGTTTAAAAGAAAGAGATCTTAAAAAAATGGAAATTAAATCTCAGTGTTTCGAATTATGAGCTTTACACAAAACATACGATGACATAATTTTTTTTATTACAGTCCTCCTGTATTACTTTCTGTATTAATACTTTAGAGTTGTATTACTATGTTTTTCGAGAAATATCATACAACTCATTATAGAACTAAGTAATTAGCGATATATGTCTCTCAATGCAAAGTCAAGATCACTGATCAATAAATGATACGACGGAGGCGCGAGGCGACCAAGGCGCATTGCGAGGTCAGCGGAAAGGATAAACACCGTGACGTCATCACACTCGACTCTGGAATATGCACGTCATCAGTATCAGCCATTATGAATCCACTGTAGGGCAAAGATCTCTTTTTTTTTAAAGAATATCAGCCATGATGATTATGCCTAATATTTCCCTTTCCCCTCCAATTGTGGGTGTAACGGGTAGGGTTAGAACCGTCGACCCTATACGGTTCCCGGTCCACGCCCGACGACCGTTAGACTATTGAGGCTTTAAGAGGACATGTGGTCGAAGAGACTTTTGAAAATTAGGTATTTTAAAAAACTATCGTTGTCGCGTTCGACCGTCCCGCGCCTCAAATTCGTGCAATAAGGACAACTGCAAATCCCACTCAATAGCCGTAAGTAAAAAGTCATAATTCGAGGTTTGGCTCTCTCGTGTTTCCTCCTCCAATATTGGACCAATTTAAAAGATATTTCGTAAACAGAATATAAAGGATATATACTGTGTCCCTATGTTTTGCTTTTTTCATTATTAATTGTCAAATTTGTACATTAGGCCTCTGTTGAAAGCGATCTAAAATAGGCAATTTTGAGCATTTTGTAACGGTTCTAGTGCTTATAAAATTAATGTATCTTCAAAAAGGAAAACATAGGAACATAGAAGAGGTTAATATTTATTTTATTGTAAAAAATCATTACTTTAGGATTGTAAACCAGGGAGAAAACACGCGAGAACGTTTGTATGGAGAAAAGAGCACCCGCGTTTCCTCTTAAGGTAGCGTCAAGTCTTTTAGTCTTCAGCCTTTCGCATTCAGTGCCAGTCACTTTTCGGTTATCGCTTCACCTGATAGTTGAGCGGCGCTAGTGGCGTGCATAGGGTTCGAAGCCAGGGTATGAAATAAGTATATTATTAAAAATGCCTTCACTTTTTGACTTCTCTTCTTTTCCTATATTTTTTAAATTGTACCTAGGTAATACTTTTTTCAGGGTAGTCAGTCCGTGCTTATCTGCCATTATGGCATGTCACTGACTGCACCTCGCTTGTTGAGACTCGGTCACAAATCGAGGAAGTTTCCACTCAAGCGGCCATCGGTCATCCAACAGACGTAACCTGTATGCTTAGTCTCAGTTTCCACAGCTTGAAAACTTTACTAAATATTACTGATCGAAACACAATGACTTCAGAGTAAAATGGACCTAATCTGACTTATTTTAAGATTTGAGTTCGGCAATACATTCAGCATTCGTTTACTTATAGCCAGAGCCCTAAACAGAAATGTTGTAAATATTCGAAGTATTGTATTACGACTTTAAAATAAGAGTATTTGCGTTCATTTTGCATTACTTAATACAGTTTTTCGATACGTAGTATTTGGTAACGTTTTGGAGGTGTTCAAACTGAGACTAAGCATACTGCCCACTGCCATTTCTACGTGCTATCCTTGAGAGCTATGTCGGTCAAGTTCGTTGTCGAATTAAATCGTTCCAGACTATATGTAAAAAATACGATCTATTCGCACTAGAAGGCTAGAATCGATTCCTCATTAAATCAAGCATTGTAAGATCGATTTTTGATTAATCTAATCGTTAATTGATTTTTTTTAAAGTAGTTCACATTTCCCGCACTAATTTCCATGCAACTTTCAACAAAATTTCCTTTTAATTCAGCTAATTTACATAAAATTCTTTTAAATTATACACCTAAACCTTCTAGCAGAATCAGTCTAAAGTTGTGTCGGTGACAACCGAAAGAAAACACCTCTAGTAGTTTATGAGATCAGCACGCACAGACCTACAAACTTGCGGAGGGACTTTGTTTCGCAATATCTATGTAGTGGAGATCATGATGATATTTATATAATTATATCATTATTATGCATTTAGTGTGAACACTTACACAACATTAAGAAATATCATACTTGATTGCAGTAAGCAAAGTATTTCCGCATAAGAAAGCGACATTTTATAATTCACCTGAAATTAAAATAATTATTCAAATGTATTCGCGCTCTCCGTAATAACTTTCTATGTCAAAGGACAGAGAATCAATATCGCTCGATATTACATAAAGTAATATAATATTAATTTATGTTGATACTTGTCGGAATTCCAGTTTAGCATGTTTGGATTAAGAAAGACAAAATACGTCTACTACAGTTCTAATGGTCGAATATTGAAATATTTGTTCTTAAGAGCTTCTCTAAGTCTTCTGCCTCCCTTTTTTAAATATTGTAGGAAGCAGGAAAGGAAATCAAAAATCTCAGATTCAGACTGTACTTAGTAGAGTAAATTCTACTGAGAGAAAAGTCTGCTCATATATCTACGTACTAATGCAAATACACAAACAAATACCAATGGCCAATGCAAAGTCGCAGATTCTGTATAGAATAAAAGATTCCAAAATATGAAGTTAACATACACGCTACGGAAAAAATATAGCTACGCCGTAGCACTGCTACGGAATTTTGTACGTACGAAAGAGACACCTCATGTCAGTAGCTAGCGATCGATCTCTGTATATTTTATTTTATTATTTAATTACTATAATAATCACTTCTCACTTCCTTCGATGCTACAAGCCTGTACCCTTTTCTATAGTTTTCTTCCATTTCATTTTTTCACACGACATAGACTTCTGTACATAGGTTTATTGCAAGGATCGCCATAGAGCACGACTTTGTGCCGGTCGTGTCCAGCGGCTGCCAGCGATCGCTTGAGATCGTCCGTCCAATAGTACGAGGTCTTTCAATGCTACATTTTGCGGTGCGAAATCGCCATTCAACTACCTTGAGACCCCAACGTTTATCGGTTTTTGTAGCTTTGTTACTATTCATTGCGTGCGAGTTTGTTTTTGAGTTTATTTTCTTTTGTTATAGTCAACCATGGGTGTTCTCTCATGTAGGGTAGCAGTCTGGGAGGCTTCAGCCGTGACTGCTTACCACATAGACGCATACATATAACTAAATAGATTTAGCGTTAGAAAACGATATACAATTGTCTCACATCTCTCCTATCACGTTCCCATCTTATATTTCATCGTCACCCCCATTTAATATTGCAGCCGAAGGCTAACTTGTTATTGAATAAAAAATAATCCTGACGAAAAATCGCCTTAAGTCGCAACACGTGTTTCGGATCAGTTATTTTTAGAGACTATCCTAAACTTCCGGTGGGCAGTTCATTGACAATATTATTTCGCATTTTATTATTTTTCATAAGCACTTGAAGGAAACCTCACAATTTGCAAAACAAACACCTACATTCCTGGCATCGAGGTACATGAGTAACTTGACAGGTTTAAAAATATTACTATCTTTTTCACAACGTTCTCCTGTAAAGGTATATCAGTATTTCGAGTATTATAGTATTTCTAGTAGTATTAGCACCACTGTCTATTGATTTTTTGAACTCGAATAAAATTCACCAGGAAAAACAACATTTTTCTGAACAAAACAGCTACGAGATTTCAAAGAAACTACAAGTATAAATTAAAAATTAAAAAAACCCCCGAACTTCGCTTTTTTGTGGCGGCGGCCATCTTGGATTTGCATAGTGCTATTCTACTAGTCAAGCCCTTTCATTTGTTACCCATATTAAGGGAGTTGTGAAAAAATATGTAATCCGGCATTTTGTAGCGGCGGCCCATCTTGGATCGATTTTCATCAAACATAGCTCATAGCTTTTCAGCAACACTCTCGACTAATTCACCTCTCAAACAAAAAAAAACCGCATTCAAATCGGTTCACCAGTTTGAGCGCTACAGAGGAACAGACAGACACACACACACACAGACACGTCAAACTTATAACACCCCGTCGTTTTTGCGTCGGGGGTTAAAAAGTAGAATAATAAAAGCCATATCGTGCTGGGTGGAATTACCCCCAAACGGGTAGGTGGGTTCCTAGGCAACGCTACACGTGTCTAGTACGCGGTGAACTTGAAACACTCCAAAAACAGTTCGATGGAAACTGTCCTTGAAGTTCTTGTAGTTCAGAGTGCTTAGTCTCAGTTTGGAGCGCTCCAAAACTTTTTAGTATACTATAAGTATAATATTGATCGAATCACCATGACTTCAGAGTAAAATGGACCTAAAATAAGAGTCTTTGGGTTCATTTTGCTCTGAAGTCATTTGTGATTCAATCAATAGTATACTTCTAGTATACTTTTAGTTTTGGAGCGCTTCAAACTTAGACTAAGCATTCTGTTGATTGTTTGATACGTAGATAATAATTTGTCTCGTTACTCTTTGAAGTTGGTGTCGTCTTATTGTGACAGCGTATGTTACTTGATTTTGATGATTAAGCCAGGTTGAACCAAGTCGGAAACTAGAGTGGTCTAAATAATTATATGGAATTAATACTTTATATAATTATATGGAATTCATATTTTATACTCCATGTCTCCCTGGAGAGAAATCTTTGATTTCTTGGCCTTTTTTTATCTATGTCAATTTCCAGAACGCATGCTATCTTCGTGCCAAATTTCAGGCAACATACAGACAGACAGACAGACACTTTTGCATTTATAATTTGAAGTATGAAGCTTCCCTTTTGCCTCTCCAACTAAGAGTTATTGTATTTTATTCCGCCCCTTAAATGTATGTTTCATTAAACAACAAAATTGTATTAATATAAGTAATTTGTTATTCCACATACTCTACCTACTACCTACTACTACCTACTATTATGTTAGGTCTTTTCGCCTCCATACAAGTCGTTCAATGGTTCCATAGCTACTACGCAATAATTCTACAAATCACAATATTTGTTCCACCCCCATTGATACACGTGTACCCCCTCCCCCTTAGTGTACCCCCTTCCCCTTATCGAGGTGGGCGTACGACCCCCTCTTATCGAGCTATGAATGAGGCTTTGGCACAAGGAGTTTTTTAATATCAGGTTACGTTATGTTTGTTATATTTGTTTAGCTTTGTACACGTTTTTGATGTGAAATTTCGTAACCGGCGTTGAATCAACACTCCACGTGGCGGCAACCTCGTCGGCCTCCTCTGAGTATTTTTAATCGACTTCAAAAAAGGTGGTTATCAATTTGACAGTAGATATACTGTATATATATAATTTTATTGGAACTGCAAAATATTCACATATTATGATAATCTATAGGTAAGGGCTTACAAACAAATATACAAAATTTTATAGGTGTATGTATGTTTGTCTGCGGATAACTCCGAAACTATTAATCGGATAGTGCTTATTCTTCTTTAGTGGCTTACATATTTACTTCAACTCAGGGAACAGTGCAAGTTTTATCAAAATCGGTTGTGTTGTTTTCAAGATATGGACTGTTAAGTGTTCGGTGATGTCGGTTTAGCTTTCAATCTTTTAGATTATCACTAATTGTTCAAATAATCTTTTACAAAGTGCATTTGAATCGTCCTCTACCAGGTGAATCTACTATTGGTTCAGAATGCCTTTCATACCAGAAGAAGAACCAGCAAAAAATTCGCTAGTTCATTCAAAACATTCAAAGAACAATGATTGTGCCATGTGTACAATTATATTATATAATATATTCAAATCATTGCACGTATACATAATTAATTGCCGTCTCACGCATTGCTGGAGCGAGTCAAATCCACGCTTTTATATAATTTATATTTCGATTGTATAATATGCTTTTTTTATGTGCACAGTGCACACTTTTAATAAATCTCTCAAAATCGTGTAAAGGCAAGTCTAAAATAAACTCTGGATATTTATAAATCGTGCCGCTCATTCCCACAAACTATTTTCGGGCTTTATTGAGGCGTAGTTTAAGAATCATCAACCTATTTCAATTGCTAATGCCGTCCATTAAATTACGCCATGATAAGTTTGAGTTGATACAAAATTATGGTCAATTTTGAACACTGGACCTTATTGAGACAATTTTTGATTTTTTACCGATATGTTAAACATGATCCCACGTGCACGAGTCTGATTTTTTAGAAGATCGATACTCTTAATCGATTTCTATCAGCATCCTAGGCCGATAGATTTGATAAGTGTCCTAACCTACAGTCTAAAGAGAGCTTGATACTTAATCTGAGCCTACAGTTGACATTATTAGCTACTTATTTTACAGAATGATTGTAATCTGACAGCCAGCCATTAAGGGCGAATAATGACATTAGATGAATCATTTCGTACCTTAATGGTTACTGTCAGATGGTTAAGTGATAAGACTTCGTGTGGGTTTTTTTTATTTGTTTATTCTCAAACATGGTGCGAGTAAAGAAAACTTGATCACTAGAGTTTGCGTTTATCTGGAACGGTTATATCAAACCCCAAAAAATATTATAAATGTGAAAGTGTGGATGTTTGTCAAATCATGCAAAAACTACTGGATGGATTTGGCTTAAATTTGCAATTGAGATAGATTATACCCTGGATTAACATAGACTACTTTTATCCCGGAAAATCACAGAGTTCCCACGGGATTTTTAAAAACCTATATCTACGCGGACGAAGTCGCGGGCATCAGCTAGTAAACAATAATTATGTACTCGTATTACCAAGCCATTTTTAAGGCCGCGTTTCTTTCCCAATCTATGGATGGCATGCTTTTCGGGCCGCAAATAAAGTAGGTGATATTTCCCACGTCCATTCGAACCATTGCTATACCTATATAGCTCTTATCAATCTCTATGGCAACGACTAATCTGTACAACGTAGTAGCCGAAAGTTACAATCTCGGGACGGGTCGTACATAGTACTGCGTAGTGCCCTTACAATGAGAACTGCGTAGCCACTACGCGGATCGATAAGGGCGCCGCCCTGCGCCCGCCGGCGTACCACGCCGTGTCAGCGCCCTGCGGACCGGGGCACACCGGGGAATAAATGTGACGTTGTCGTCACGTGACCACACGTCATCACCAATAGCCCTTATGAATATGTGCTACTAGCTTCTGCCCGCGCCTTCGCCCGCGTGAATTTCGGTTTTCCAGAAATCCCAAGGGAATCGTGGGTTTCCGGTTTCCATTCCCGCTCCCTTTTCCAACCTTTATACCTACTTTCAAGGAAGTTTGCTATAGTAAGTAACCTATAGCTGTAGCTATAGATTTCGGTTTTTTCCATATCCCGTGGGAACTTTGGATTTTTCCACGATAAAAAGTAGCATATGTGTTAAGTCAGGGCATAATCTCAAATTCAAAATTTCAGCCGAATCGGTTCAGTAGTTGCGGCGTTAAAGAGTAACAAACATACACACACACACTCACACACACAAACTTTTGCCTCTATAATATTTGTGTGATAATTCCTTTATGCATCACCGCTGTGCTTCGGAAAGCACGATAAATTGTATCATTATCACTATCACAAATAGGTCAATTAGACAGATGAAGGATCAAACAGAAGGATTCTTCATTTGTCAAATTTTTGTTTATATAGCCTATCACCTACACACACGAAAAATCTACAAAGTTAACCAAACCAATTGTTCAAAATAAATGAATATAGTTTCAGCGTAGCGAGGAAATATACACATAAAAAAACGTGAACCGTAAAATCTTAAACCATCCAAAAGTAAAAAGATAGTAAGTAGGTACCCACTTTATAGCTAAGGTCCTAAAAGATTCCAGGCGGAAATTCTATTCCGCGTTTTGTCCGCGTAGGTATGACCGCTTTCCTAACATTTCAAACATGCTACACATTTGAGCGTTTTCCGCTCGATTGTACTGACCCGTACACTAAAATTTGAATAACCCAATCAAACCAGGGTAAAGCATAATCAGCTACCTACATACGTTACTTAATAAGAATATCTTAATCCGCTTACAACTTTTATACATATCATAAATTGTATATTTTTGAACATTTTAACACACATTTAAATGCATAACTATTTCAAATGGGCCCTCATAAATTATCTTCCTTATTTGCATATTGCTTGATATCTGTAATGAAAGCATTATATAACTCTATTACGTAAGTTAGTAAGACCTATTAATTTTCAACCGCAGGCCCTTTTCTAATTAGTGCGGTTATGGGTGTTCATATTACATCCCTATTTATTTTATAAGTATTGTAATAAGTCACTTTATTCATTTCTTTATATCTAAATAGTGGATCAAAATTACGGCGACTTCAAAGTTGTTTTTGACAAATAAAATTGATTTTTTGGGAAATTGAATCATGAATATTTATTGAAGTCTGCGTGAATTGTTTATGTGTATTCCGTCATAGTGATACGTAATTTTTCAGTTATGTACATATTATTATATTTTATTGCGTGGAGGCATCTCAAAATTTGACAGATAATATTTGTCGCGCATCCACACGTCGAGCGTGCAAAGGGTATTTTTTCAAGTCATTAGTTCTTATTGTAGCCCCAACTTTACGCTGGTACACTCGTGTTTACCTACAAATGCGTGTGACCTGCGCACATTAGTCACGTTGCGTAACAGATTTTTGAATGGCACGATGCATGGGACGTAACATTGTTATACAAACCCGCTTACACAGTAACATAACAAGGAGGGTGTTGTATATTATGTGAGAACCTCATAGGCCTTAAGACTTAAGGGGTTACAACGACCGTAATTTTTTACTTTAACCCAAGAGGCACATCACGCACAACACTCAACAGGACCTCTATGGTTTATGTGCGGACACCTGCCCAGTATGAAGATGAAGATGAAGATGACCGTGATTTTTAGCAAAAATGCCCGTGAAAATGATGCCACTTATGAAGAAGAATGAACTATGACAATTAAAAAATTTTTAACAAATTAAAAAAAAAATAACTCGATAATTTTAAATTCCGAAAATTACACAAATTCTCAAATTGTCCTGTTAGCTGATGCCTAACTGTAATTCCTTTATGAAAATAAATATGTTTATAGGGATGCTTGTCGTTTTACTACACAAACTTTTTTTAAGGTTTCATATAAGTTTCATTAAAAAAATATATTATTAATGTTACAAGAAAAAACCTATTCGTCTAGGTCGTTTCTCATAGAAAGGTGCCTAAATCCTTAAACAATCTCGAGACAAAACAAAAACCAATGAATTAAAACATACCTTTACCTACCCATTAGTAAAAAGTATAATCATGGACAAAATAAAAAAAAATGAAATCAGAAACAAAACAAACTCCGATGACGATGAGCGTTTAATTGTGACTTTCACTCTCGTCGATTAGCGTCGTTGCGCGTTCTTACTTCTGACTTGTTATATCGTTACTGTTTGTTGGACGATGGTAATGGCTGGCTGGTAATCGTTATTACGTATTTGACATAACACCTAACGGGTTTATCATTGCTTATTGCTTATTATTTCGGTTTAACTTTTACATTGAAACTCGATAAGTTTGTGTTTTACCGCGACGGTTGTATTCTACATAAACGTTTGATTTTCGGAACGTCCCTAAAACATTTCTGAAATACGGTATGATGAATTTTTGTACTTTTCCAGCTTTTCCTTTATGTATAATTGTATAGTATTGTTAATATTAAAAATGTAATGAAATATTACTTTTAATACCAAACTAGATCAATAAAAAGTAATACAAACGTTTACAAACTTAAATTTTTTAATTTAAATCATAATTCAAATCTGCAATTAATCTCGGACCAAAATCAAATTTATTTATTTTTGTTTGTTGAGCAATTTCAGCAAAATAGAAAGTCAGCAGAACCAAAAATAATATATCGCTATTAAAACTTATGAGTTATGACGACAAAAATAATTAACGACCGCCGAAGGAATAAATAGTTACAGCCAACTTACATAACAAACTATAAAATCATATTTTAGGTATCGACAAGGAACAGAAAACAGGATGCCGTTTTCGGGAAAAGCAAGGAAAATCCGACGTAAAGGCGAAACGGGGTCGTACAATGGCTCGCAGTAAAGTTTTTACTGCCAGTAAAACCATAATAAAAATCATTTGGCTCGACTTTACTCCAACAACGATTTCCTGATGGACTAACTTTCGCGCCCTGCAACGCTCTGCCGGTAACTAAAACTTAGCCAAGTCGCATGTGACCAATTTTGAGTTTTTACGTCACTTTCTTTAACAAGAAATTCTGTGATAAGTTGAAATAAATCTATAGTTATGTATCAAACGAAACGTGTTATTGTGTTTATTCCGAAATATATAAATAATAATAACTAGACTATGCTCACTTCTTCTGCGTGGAATTAGGTTTTCTGAAAACCGGAAAATCATAGAGTAACCGCGGTAGATACTCTATGAATTTCCGGAATAAAAATTATATCCAGGATAAAAGTCAAGATTTAATCAGCAGTTGAGCCATGAATAGGTAAGAGACAGACTTTGAGGCAAACAGAGAATGACTTTGGCGTTTATAATATTAGTATGGATAGTCGGGTTTTAGTTTTCGAGCTTTATCTTGTACTTTTGTTACCATTTTACAGATAAACTGTATTGTATATTGGTAGATACTGTATTGTATGTATAATGTATATAATTAATAAGTGTTTTCCCGAGACACACCTCCTTGTCGCTTATCCTTTTCTGATATGCATCAAAATAAGTAATAACTAAATACGAAATAAAAACGAAGTAGCTTTTTCGCACTTAGCTGCGTTTGAGTAAACGCGAAGCAACGCGGGGCTTTTCGCGTCTTTCCTGAGAAACTGCAGCCATCCCCCTCTATTGTGTAGCGTTGTTTCGTGTGAAGGTCGTCGACCGGGGCGGCGGGCGCGCGAAAGCACTTTCACTGCGCCGGCGCATGCAAGTCTCTAACGATAGTCGCTTGCTTCGCGTTCGTTGCGTAGAGTTATGTATGAAAGATTGGAGATAGCCCGAGACGTTTGTACCTCGTGATAGTGATAGATAGGACAAACTAACAAAAGTCATGAACCAAACGAGCCTCCCCCACACAGGTGCATTACAACGGTCGATAATAATTAATAACGCAATGCATTTTGTTGCGACACCTGTGCAACGATTGTGCAAGAGTTGCATCAAACATTGCTACAACCTAAATTGTGGTGATTGGCCGAATGCATTTTAGCGAACAGCGAGAGAGTGTAGGTCACACTCTCATTTATATCAGGTACTTTCACTAAAACATTATTTTTGTCAATAGTTAAATACTCTTAGCAAACCTAAAACTGTTAAAGCAAGGGATGTAATTTTATATTATACATCCGAACTAAGATTTTGTTTGTTTGTTACGCTTTCATGCCTAATTTGTTGAACCGATTTTAACGAAATTTGGTGAGAGATAGACTAGACCTTAGAGAAAGACATAGGCTACTTTTTATTACAGAAAAACCAACGGTCAAAATCCACGCGGACGTAGTCGCGGACATCAATTAGTAGATTAGAAATAGAAGATGTAGCCGTTCTACCATTAGAGTAAATCTCTTCGGCGATAACGCATCTGTTAATAATAGCCAGTTGAGGAATCGACGATGCCATAGAGCAGATAGTTGTAATTCATCTAGGAATGTCTGTTTGTCTATTCAACAACTTGGCCTCTCGTGAGCTTTGCCTTTGAGCAATGAATGAGAAATTAACTCCATTGTAAACACGTTATTCGCAAGATTTCGTTTTTCATTTCGCAAAACATAATCTTTTTAGTGTAACAAAAAAATTAAATAAGCTTAACTGATGACAACTGATTTTCATACAAACTTTCATCCCCTATTTAACCTCCTTAGGGGTGGAATTTGCAATAATCCTTTCTTAATGAGCGCCTTCGTCATAATAGGAAGCTACTGTGAAATTTTCAAGTTTCTAGCTTCAGTGGTATAGATTGTGCGTTGATGATCAGTCAGTCCGTCTTCGTCAGATCACAAAAATCTTATAGGTACATATAATAAGAAACGGTCATTATAATTTAATACGATATAATTTTTAGAAATTATTTAATTTGCAGAAGAATCCATTCCTTTCAAGTTTAAAATAGTGCTGATTAAATTGTTATACAACAATCTCTAAACTAAACGAACTCGACAAATCTAAAACTGCAAGGAACATTGTGAAAAGAATAGCACTATTTTTAGATCTGTCAATTAATTTAGATATTGTTTGCAACCCACAGAATTCAGGAAAGGTTTACTGTATTATTTAGACTTCTGTGGTTTAACCGATTTAGCTCCAATGTCACACTTCGATATTAAAATTCCACGTAAAATCACCTTGATCTAGAACGACGCATCTCAAAATCAAGTTCAAAGGTATGTTTTCGTTTCGACGAATGAATGTGACTAATTTAAACATTTTAAAAGCAAATTTGTCTTTGAAATGTCACGCTTAATGCTACAGGTGCTCTATTTCGCTCTCATTAAAGGCGGTGGGTAGCTATACATATAATCTGTCACTGTCATGTCTCGGCTATGACATTTTTTCGCATTTTTTGTTTGTACTTTAATGACATTTTTGTTTTTGTTGATAATGATGATTGCTTTAATGAGAAAATGAGAACTGACGATACGTTTAATGTCGTTTTTTTACAGGCAATAGCACACGGCTTTATCGTTGGTTCCTGTAGGATTATTCCTAACTTAGTGATCATCACTGAATGAAAGGCACCGAATTCGTTCAGTATAATATTATATTGGTGCTTTAAGTACTGTGTGAAATAAAAATAACATTTCATTGCAAATCTTCAATGGATAAGAAATATACTTATGTCAGTGCTCAGTGCTCAGTGGCTTTTTAGGGTTCCGTAGTAAACAAGGAACCCTTATAGTTTCGCCATGTCCGTCCGTCTGTCCGTCCGTCCTCGGTTAATCTCAGAGACTATTAGTGCTAGAAATCCGTAATTTGGCATGAGTATAAATATTAATCACGCCGACAAATTGGTGAAATTAAATTTTGATAAATATTTTTTTTAGGGTAGCTGCCATACATGTAAAGTGGGGATGAATATTTTTTTCTCGTCTACCCCATAGTGTGGGATATCGTTGAATAGGTCTTTTAAAAATACTGTGGGTGTGGGAACATCATTTTTCGATTTCTAGATCCGTTTGTAAAATATGATGTTTTAAAGTGCTAATTTTTATTAGAGTCAAGTGTCCCCCCCCTCTATCAGCCAAATGGCAGTATATAGGAACTTGAAAAAAATTCACAGCAGTAGGGTATATAATCAATTTTAAAGGAAAACTATCACGGCTAAGTAGGGTTCACAGGTTAAGGAGTTATATCTGTTTTTCGAGGATTGTGACTACGGAACCCTACACTGCGCGTGGCCCGCCACGCACTTGGCCGGTTTTTTTTTAAATAATCACTAAGTTAGAGAATTAACCGCTCCGAGTTTGAATTTTGAAGTCAACGTTGATTGTGCATAAATCTGTCTATTACCTATCAGTCGTGTTATATTATAAACGTAAAGTATCTATGGCTAACGCGACATTGATCTATACTCTTACACAAAAATACCTAAAATTTACAATACTTTTTATTTATTTTTATTCAACTACAAGTTAGCCCTTGATTGCAATCTCACCTGATGGTAAGTGATGATGCAGTCTAAGATGGAAGCGGACTAACTTAGAAGAGGTATGTTATACTTACATATACCCTGATCGGTTTCTACACGGCATCGTATCATCTAAAATTTAGATTCTAAATCGCTTGGCGGCATGGCTTTGCCGGTAGGGTGGTAACCAGCCACGGCTTAAGAGGAAACGCGGGTGCTCTTTTCTCCATACAAACGTTCTCGCGTGTTTTCTCCCTGGTTTACAATCCTAAAGTAATGATTTTTTACAATAAAATAAATATTAACCTCTTCTATGTTCCTATGTTTTCCTTTTTGAAGATACATTAATTTTATAAGCACTAGAACCGTTACAAAATGCTCAAAATTGCCTATTTTAGATCGCTTTCAACAGAGGCCTAATGTACAAATTTGACAATTAATAATGAAAAAAGCAAAACATAGGGACACAGTATATATCCTTTATATTCTGTTTACGAAATATCTTTTAAATTGGTCCAATATTGGAGGAGGAAACACGAGAGAGCCAAACCTCGAATTATGACTTTTTACTTACGGCTATTGAGTGGGATTTGCAGTTGTCCTTATTGCACGAATTTGAGGCGCGGGACGGTCGAACGCGACAACGATAGTTTTTTAAAATACCTAATTTTCAAAAGTCTCTTCGACCACATGTCCTCTTAAGCCTCCCACCAGACCAGACTAGAAACAATTTAGAAATTATAAAATCCCGAATTGCCCCTGCCGGGAATCGAACCCGCGACCTCCACATATAAGACCACAGCGCTCACCACTGCGCCAGGGAGGTCATCAAAATATGATGTGCATCAACCGGATTCGAACCCGCGAGCCCACCTGCGTTTCGGCGAAGGCCATCAATCGGTTGACTCACTAATTATGAAACTGGTACGTAGGCGAGGAATCCGATTGAACGGGCACCCGATATGGAAACCATATGAGGACGAATAACTTAATTTTCACGGCCCCTTCTTATTATGATATGTACCTAGATATATGATTACTTTTGAACAAGTAACAAACAAGCTAACTTTGCGGTAATCCGAAAAATCGATTTCGGTTAGCTCTACTCAATATATATAGGCAAATAGTAGATATAGGTAGGTTACATCTAAGCATTGGATTATTTGACTGTATCTCCAGTCATATTCATTACCTGTAATATTATATGGAAGTGAGATGATAAATATTTAGGTTATTGCTGCATAAAAATAAGAAACAAGTATAAATTAAAAATTTAAAAAACCCCCGACATTCGCCATTTTGTGGTGGCGGCCATCTTGGATTTGCATAGTGCTATTCTACTAGTCAAGCCCTTTCATTTGATACCCATATTGAGGGCGTTGTGATAAAATATGTAGTCCGCCATTTTGTAGTGGCGGCCATCTTGGTCCGATTTTCATTAAACATAGCTAACAACACTCTCGACTAATTCACCTTTCAAACAAAAAAAACCGCATTCAAATCGGTTCACCCGTTTGAGCGCCACAGGGGAACAGACAGACACACACACACACACACACACACACACACACACACACAGACACGTCAAACTTATAACACCCCGTCGTTTTTTCGTCGGGGGTTAAAAAGAACAAAACGAACAAACAAACTCCTACTACTACTATCAGTAGCCATTATTGTTTTTTTGCCTTCTATTTAATGTCTTATTTGCGTTTATTTTTTGTTTTATTTGCTCCCCATTAGCGTCTATACAAATCGATTTGAGCCATTAACAATCAACTCTATTTAAATAAAACAAATCTAAAACTTTCTTTATTGTATACTATCTCAAGTCTGAGCTATGTAAAAGCGTAAAATTTAATTTAATTGTTTTGTTTGCTGTTTCTTTAGAATCGTGTTTAGTATTATTAATCTTAGAAATAAAGATAAACTTGTGTTGCCCACTACTAGGCTGCGAAAAGTTGGAAAATCATTTGTTGGTAATTCTGTACTTTTTTATAATATGTTGCCAGAGAACATTTTGGATATGTCTCTCAATAAGTTCAAAGGTTTTATTAAACGCAAATTAATTGAAAAGTCTTACTATAGCTTAAAATATTTTTTTAATGACAAAAATCCATGGACATAGATTGCTCTAAAAGCCAACAGTTCAAATCATTTTTATGGCTATTATACCATATTGTAAGATGGTGATAATAAAAAAAAATAAACCCGGCTGAGTTTGTTGTGGGCTCTTCTCAGACCAGGGCGCGTTTGGAACCCTCGTAGTTTTAGTTTTAAGTTTCCGTAAATAATTATCACCATTGCCTGTACCTAAATTGACGTTCAAAAAGTGTACAGTGTACCAATTTTGAATAAAGTTTATTTGATTTGATTTTGATTTATTTACTTTAAGAATTTTTGTGTTAAATTCAACCCGATTGAAGAATAACGGCTGTTGATAGCTCTTTCCACTTTTTCTTAATTTTCTTACGTTATTTGTTGTCGAAAACTACTCTGGATGTTTTTGGTTCAATTTTTTTTAAATGCTATTTAAAATATTGTTAAAATAATGTACGACGAAAGAAAAGGATTATTTAGTTATTCTAAATAATAAGGAATACGTCTATTTTTCGTGGAACATTAAATTCAATTCAAAAAAAAGTATAATTAATTCATCTGAAAAGTTCTGAATTTAAATGACAGACGTGTAAAACTTTCATTTAAAAATGAGTGAAATTAAAACGAATTAAAAAAAATTCAACCTACAACTGTCTATTCTGCTCTGTTCGATTGATCGAACAACCGGGAAGATAAAATTCTATTGTTAAACTGCATAAACATATTAAAAAAATCTACGTTCAACAATATTTTCATCGTAACGCAAAACGGTTTTAAACTATCGTAATATCTTGATAAGTACGAGCAAAGGAATGAAAGACAGCCTACAAGCCGGCACGTGGACTGTGGAGCTCCAACTGATGGTGGTTCGAGTCCCGGCTGCGGCTATTTGCAGTAAATGGGTCACACCGCTCCCAACTTAGATGCAAGAACGAATACAAAAAGAGTAAAGCGAGCGGGCCGGGTGCACCGTGCCGCTGACTAGAAGTTAAACCGTGGTTAAAATATTACGGATTATGTTAAACCGTAACTATGGAATATTAATTATCTTTAGATAATCTAAATAGATTCGTTTAGCGCTACCACGGAAATATAAAAGTTCCTGGTAATAAGATTTTTTTTAAACAATTTGCTCATTTAAACTAGCATTGCGTTTAATTGTGTCACAAATATGATATCATTCCAAGTAGGTACGATTTCTGGATGTCTGAAAAAAATCTAGCGAAATTCATAATAAATAATGAGTATTTAAGCATAACCGTATAGTTTAAGGTCAATTAGTCTAGACTGTATACGGCTATTCTTGGGAAATTTTTCCTAAATGCTGAATTAGATAAACTTATTTCGAGAACCGGAAATATAAGCTGATATAATTTAACACTTTATTAACTATATTTCTAAATTATTTATAATTTTATAGTTGTCTGACATTTATAGTAAGGAAGTTTGCATATTGTGCGTTGTGTATTTGGTGTAGCTATACATGATATTTTTTTAAATCAAACTACTCGAACAATAATTTAGTACAAAATTATTTTAAAATCAATAATTTATCCATTGGTTTAAGCCAGAAACCATTAAATTTTTATAATATTTTTAAACTATGTATTTATAAAATTTTTATAACTTACTATTTAACTATTTCTAACTAAATTGTTATCATTGGTCATGTACATAACGTACTTACATTTTGCTTCTAGTACTTGTCCAGTGGTATTACAGACAGCTTTGTAACTAAAAGATTGATCGAACGATCAAAACTATTAGTAATTTTTTTTTCTCTGCGGTAATCTGCAATCAGTGAAAAGTTTAAGCAGATGTGTTTCATGATTTTACACAAGTAAAGTGTGTTCTCCCCTGAGAACATCTAGTCTTTACTGTTCCGATATTAAAAAATAAAGTAAATTTATTGGAAAAATGATTTCCTCGGCCCAAGGCCGCGTGGAAGTTGTCCGCGAAGTTCAGCCGACCAAGGTTTAAGCCGTATAAAAGAATAGTGGGTGACATTGGTCGACGCGTATATATACATAATTTAAATAACATTATTGTACATTTATTATTATGTACATTACGGAAGTGTCTCCTTGCCGACTCGTTAGCCTTATACGAGCAACGCGTTCATATTTTATATTTGTTGTGTGTGTGTATGTATGTGTGTGTGTGTAACATGAGCCGATGTCATTAATGTACCTTTAGGAGTGAGGTTTGTAATTTTTTATCGATGAACAGTTTGCACCGACCTCACTTGAAGATGACTGATGTCGCAACCATAAAGTAATGGCAAAGTGCAATAAGTAGAAATAATGGCCTGGCTCACCGGCTTCTGGTAGTGTCCATACCTACCTATCTGTGGATGAAACTTCAAACCTACTAGATTTGTAGAGCGTCTAAAACGCCGGGCAAATTGCTTCCACATTTCTCCGAGAAGTTTTCTACGTTTTGTAAGCTAAGATAAAATAGATTATACCTACCCAATTGCAAGTGGCCTAACGTGCCACGGAACCAATGGTCTTGGAATTTTTCAAAGAAATTTATTTTAGTTCTTATTTCATTCTGATATTGTTCAAACTTAAAAACTGATTTTACAGTTGAAACACAAAGAGTCGTAAAATAGTAACGAACATGTACCTATATAAGAACAAAGAACTACATATATATATGAGAACAAATAAACAAGTTATATAACACTAAACTCGTGCATAACTTGAACTAACCGGTTTTCGGAGATACTCTTTTGTATAGTGCCGAATCATTGGATTGTGTTTCAGATTTCTACACGCGTATTTTCTACTTAATTACTAAATGCATATATATTAGCTCCCACATATTTACTATGTGGAGGTCCGTATAAATAACAAGCTATACCTATTTTAGGAAAAATTAAACCAAGATCAATAGGTATACCATAAACTTCAAAATTCTTCAGATCCTAGCCTGATGACTATGGGACTACCTGGGAAGTACCTATACCCTTTCAAACAAAAGAAGAATTTTCTAAATCGGTTCAGGCGTCTCTGAGTAATCGTGGTACATACATAAAAAAAGATTGCGACGAATTAAGAATATCCTCCTTTTTTTGAAGTCTGTTAAACGTAGCAAATATTTATAAATAATAATATTAATGCCTAGGACAAATCACTGGAATTAATTAAAGATTAACCACTGTAGCAGATAACGGTGGCACCGGGCCGCGGTGCATCGTCCGGCGCGGAGCATCATTGCGCAACTCTCCTAGAGTCCTATTTATAAGCACCCTCTGACTAACGCCGCGTCTCCGGAACTACGCGTATGCATGCAGCGGAGAAAGTTCGCATAGTTTCGCTTCCTCGTTCCATGCGGATGATTGAGCCCTTTGTTTGACGCCTCGATGGGATGAGATGAAGGATGTCGGACTAATGGGCCGAGTTAGTCGCGGTTAATATTCCGGTCTACCGCTATATAGATAGTTCACGTATATTATAGAAGCATGGTCGTTTACTATGAGCCTCATAAGAAAGCTCTGAGTCATTCAGCGGGCAATGGAGAGGGAGAGAGCTATGCTCGGAGTTTTTCTATGATCAAATATCAGAAATGAGGAATCCGTTGAAGAATCAGAGTCACCGACATGGATCAAGAGGTTGCGAATGGGCGGGACGTATAGGCACTCTCCATCGCGTGCTGAGTGACTTTCTTATGAGGCTAATAGCGACCGAGTTTCAGGTTGAGATCTATAGAGCGTACTCTGACTACTTACTTATATTCAGACTTAAGACAGAAATAAAACGAGAAAGATTTATATCAGGCACATATTTACGTCCCGTTTTAACTCTGTCTTGAGTCTGAGTAGAGTCAGAGGAAGCTCTATAGATCTCACCCTCAGATCCGTAAGTGTCCTTCAAGTGGCTACTTTAAAATGTTCGAGCCCGAGTAATCCACATCAAGATCGAAATGTGGAAACATTCGTGGAACTCGGAGAAGCCGACAATTGACCAGAGAATTTAGAGGCAAGTGAGCGAACTACAAGAATCCTCTAGTAATATCGTTTATGTTCCTGCCACATAACATTATGCGACTATATTTCACTGTCGGGAAATTGTATGTAGTTGCTACAATTTTCTTTAGAATTGCGTTCAAATTATTACAATTGCGTGTAGAGCTATAGGGGCAGTCACCAGACGTCGTAAACCATGTAGCCCTCATACCCCGACACGGAAGCACACCACAGGTTGGTGGTAACCTACGCATTGTTCGCTACGATTGTTTTCCCATTTTCAGTCGCCCGGCCGTCGCTCCCGGCACCAGTGTGCTTAGTCTAAAGCGGAGCACTCGAAAACGAACTCGAAAACTATTGATCGATTTCAGAGTAAAATAGACCTAAAATGGCTTGTATTAAGGTTTGAGTTCGCCAATACATTCAGCATTCGAACAATGCTAAATGTATTGGCGAACTCAAACCTTAATACAAGCCATTTTAGGTCTATTTTACTCTGAAATCGATCAATAGTTTTCGAGTTCGTTTTCGAGTGCTCCGCTTTAGACTAAGCACACAGATGACCGCCGGCGACCGTGCGTCGACCTCGCGCGCTCCCGCCGTACCTACCACTGAAAGCACGTTATCGCGCGCTTTCACATCTAATCATCTTGATTGCAAATTGCTATTTTCAATATGATTACGATTCGCAATTTTCTCAATTAAAAATACGTATGAAATGCAAAATCAACATTCGAAAGGCGAGCTACAGCCGTGCGTCGATCTAGCAAAGTTGCTGATTATAGTTATATTATCAATTTGACCGCGTTGCAGCCCAGAGATAGGCTTTTTTTTGGATGTCAAATTTAACTTTAACGGTAACCTTACTTTAGAAGCATGAGATGCAACAGACCCTTAACTTGATAGATTCCATATAGAGATGAACTAAGGATTCAGTATACATAGTACGACTTTACACATCTCGACAATATTGAAACACTTCGAGTATCGAAACACTATACCGTCCTAGTAAAGCGGACTCAAAGTTCCTTACGATTGCAAAGTCCGTTGTTAAGTCGACATCTCCTGAAGATGCTCCGGTGTCGGAGCGAAACGATCGTCGAGTTTTTGTGGTGAATTTGTGTGGTGTTGTGCCTACAAAGTCACTGTTAGCGGATTATAGCAAAGTAATTTTGTGTTCATTGTATAATATCATGGAATTCCGCAAAGTAACGCCTACTTCTATTCAAAATTTCTGATAGTATAGTTTTTCGATATTCGAAATCTAGTGCCGTTTTCAAGGTGTACAGACTACAGACTCGACTTCAGAGTTATGGTGACAACGCACGCGGGGACGTCGCACCCTGGCGCTCGTCCAGTCACCCACGCTTTCGGGGGTGCTAGACTTTGTCCAATACTTTGTGTTTACCTACTCTCTATGCACATTCATGGCCATGAATCTAGTACTAAATCACGAACAAATAATTACTGAGGTAGGATTTTGACCTTTTTTTCTCAGTCGTATTATAGATTACAGAAAAAAGAAAACGTGTACACTTACATACATATATTACTTGTCAGTATCTATTAAAATGGCTCTACAATAGTGTTCTAAATTTGGTACGCAAGAGGAAATTATCAAAGCAAAGAAAGTTAAGGCAATGGAAAATGGAATGGTTAAGATTAAAAGGAATAAATAAAAAACAAGTTAAAGGATTTAAATTCTAATTTATTAACAGTATAAGTATAAGGCTATTTGGCATAAGCATAATATGCACTTTTTGCGTGCGGACACGCAACTTATAAAAAATATTGCGTTTTTCTTTTCAAGAAATTGATTTTTATTTATACTTATGTAAGTTTTGAATTTATCATCTTTTTTGTGGATCAACTCTTTTATCTCTGGTAACATTAAGAAACGTCAGATTCCACGGCATTAAAAATCAGAGTATACTAGAAGAAAACCCGGCTTCGCTCGGGGGACTCATAATGCACCTCTAGGTAAAAAATGTAGGTAGATATTTCTGTAGTCATCGGTTCACAAGGAATATTAAAGGAAAGCAAGGCATAGACTCGTACAGCTTGTGTTGTTGTGTCGTTGTTCATTGTGTTTAATAAATATAGTAGGTAAATAAAAACTGCAAAAGTTTTCACACAGATAATTTTTATTTTAAATTAACATTCAAAATAAACTAACTCTGTAAAACAAATCGGCTAAATAAAAAATAATCTTAGAAAATAATACCTATTAGGAAATATGTAAATTGTAATTTTACAATGAGTATCTCACCCGAGAATTTGGCAAAGATACCTATAAAGGATACTTATCTCTATTATACATCACAGGTTGATTATCATAAAATTTCTCTATATTGAAATTGTTTATTTTTTACACAAATAGTTTTTATTTCAAATTAACATTCAAAATAAACTAATATAAATTAACAAAACATAAGTTTTAAGGCATAGCATAAGTTAAGGCTTATTCTCTGTAAAACAAATCTAGTTATTGAAATTCTCTAAAATGTATTATTTCCCTATATTTCTCTGGTTCCCACATGGCTACCACAAATAATTTCGGCATCAATGACACGTGAAGCTAACGCTAACAATAAGACGGGTTCCGTTGCACAACCCGACAGTCGGGTTTAAATTTCTCAAAAGCATTACTATACAACCAACTTTTAATTTTAAAATGTGTGGTGGTAGTCCTGCAGGCGTTATAGAATTTAGGAATTCTACAGGATAGTTTAAAACATCATTATGATCGTCCTCAACCACAGCGATTGATTTCTTCAGCTAAAATTGCAGCCACCTTTTTGTATACTTTGACAAAAGGATCGGATTCATTGAGTATTGTTTGTAAGGACGTCATTATATTGCTTCTATATATGTTATTTCTAGAATCAGATCATTTAATGAATAGAATCGTTCATTTAATGCTGCTTCATCTTCAATTATATACAGTTGGTTGTATTGTGATTTATTACCTTGCAACCGAAACAAAGATCCAGTTTTTATATAAATTTTTCCTTGTACCCTATAAGTGAAAAATCCTGGAGGGAGTGTATTCAAGTTTGAATTTATGGATGCTATTGCAAATACTGAATCATATTGTCGTATATTAGCTTTATAATTTTTTTCAAAGAAAAATGAACCGACTTCAAACGAATAGAACTAAAAAGTTTAAAATAATTTTTTATTCATTTAGATTGACGATTAAACTACCTAACTCAAATGATATATAATTTTTTGAAGTCGGCGCCAAATGACTTCAAGTTCACTTCAAGTCAAAATGTGCCCCCCGGGTCCCAGACTCACCCTCCGCGACTAGGTTCACCGCGCTCGCATTCAAAAGTGGATATTCTGATTTTACTTACACGAATTGAATGTGGTTTGGCGCCGACTTCAAAAAATTATATATCATTTGAGTTAGGTAGTTTAATCGTCAATCTAAATGAATAAAAAATTATTTTAAACTTTTTAGTTCTATTCGTTTGAAGTCGGTTCATTTTTCTTTGAAAAAAATTATTTTATGCTTTTTAGTGATTTGTTTTCTTTATATTAGGTAATAATAATAATAATATAAATGAGAACTATGTAAAATAGATTATGACCTATATATTATTAATTATTATTAAATATCCTGTGACATATACATTTTATGTGTCATACTGAGTGTGACTGTGAGTGGTTTTATTATGTTCTAACCCAACCTAACCTAACTTTTGATCTATACAAGATTAGTTTGTATGCGTAAAACTCTTGTATAATTTGGATAGACCGTAATTTACAATCTATACGCGACTAGTTTCACACCCTTGCGGTTTGGCTTTGTATAGAATGGAAATACACGTAACCGTGCACAAACTCCAAGGAATCACTCTATATGCAACTGTACTGACTTCGGCCCAAAACTTTTTGCAAAAGGTCAATGTTACGTAGGCGTAGCAGAATGAAGTCTTTGGACAGAATAGCTATATCAGACTTCAGCAATAGGTCTGGCAATCTCAGAGAACATATTAGTGACATATGTGTACATTTATGCTTATAACTTCGTACATAAGAATGATAACTCGATGTGTTATATACTAAAACCTTCTTGAAAGTATGTAGATAACGATAGTGAAACAATCATCAAAATCGGTTCATTAGTTGCGGAGATAATCGCGAACATACTTACATACATACATACATACATACATACATACATACATACATACATACATACATACATACATACGGGTCGAATACAGAACCTCCTTTTTTTGAAGTCGGTTAAAAATGATTAGCATCAGACGTATAAATTGCCTTTGTATAAATCTAATAATATATCTGGAATTGGCTTTAATACTCTATCTGGGTCCATTTATACCTTCCCATTATGACAACAATTTTTAAAATGATTTTTAATTTTTTCACCTAGAAATGAAGTGCCTTGACATTGAACACATTCATAAATCATAGAACCAACTGAATGTACTGATACTTGAATGGTGTTATTTGAAAGTGCTAAATATACATAGTTAGTCCTGGGGGGCTGATGTTCTGTACTAAACCTGCTTGAATATTTACGTTGAGTTCTGCCAGCCATTTGATGTGTTTTCTTTCTCCTCTTCTTCTAAAGAAATAGAATCATTGCTGACTGACAGCATTGATTCTTGTTTTTTCTCGTTGTCCGAAGAAACATCATCAGTCACCAGTTAAACCTCTTTGTTTTCTTTAAAACAAAGAGGTTTACACAGAATAAACCTTAAAACTTATATTTTGTTTGTTTTGACAATCATGAACGAAGCTATATGAATCTATGCCTTGCTTTCCTTTAACAATGAGAACCGATGACTACAGAAATATCTACCTACATTTTGTACCTAGATGTGTATTATGAGTCATTGTCTCAAAAGGGCTAGAACTCAGAGTCGTAAAACCTGTTAAATCTCCATGGTTAAATCAAATAAAAATAAAAAAAGATGTGTCAAATTGGCGAGTCGTATCCATGGCGACTGCGGTTTGTTTGGATGACAAACGTGATTTGTTGTTTGTCAGTGCCGTTAGAATTTAACGAAATTCTCCATAATACGAATTTTGCGGATATATGTTGTCGACTCGAAATCAATATTTTTTCATGCCCTGTTATTCTTATAAGGTTTCGATCGAGTCTACCGTACCCCTGCACGAAATTATTAATATAAATAGTTTAGAGATTGTACCTACATAACATTTAGCCACATTAATTTTATTATTTTACTTCATTTATTGATTATGTGGACAGATATTGTGTAAGCACCTTAACAGTTAATTCTCACAAGCATTGTCGATTCGAGTTTATTACGATCCAACAATAATGAGAAAATCGCCGCCGCAACAAGAATGAACTGTAAAGTTTATCAAATAATAATATACATATTACTTAGTTACATACATTTTCACTTCACTGTTTATTTAGGTTTAGTGCGCATACTTTCTTCAATACAAGGATTATTAATGGTTTAAATCTCAATTATTCGAGTGAATACTGAAAGGTCGTACGTAATTTTTCGTAATTAACAACAGATAAATGAAGATTGAGCTTACGACGACAACTTTTACTAATCGTTTCCTCGAAAACTAATTTTGTCGCTCAATTTTTCTTAAATAAAATAAGCTGTATCATCATCTTAAATAATATAAGATGATTAATTTCATAACAAACACTTTTCATAACAAACCTCTCAAAATTGTTGCGATAATATTTGTCCAACGTATGACATTTGAACCTCAGACCTTTCGAATTCCGGTCCATCTCCTAAATTGTTGAGTTATAAAGGCACAATTGTCGTTCAAAATGCCTAATGTTATTTTTTTTAATTTTTACATTCCACGCAGGCTGTTTGAATACGTGATTGAAGACCGTGCATTTTTTAAATTCAGAAATATAAACTAAAATTTCCAAGCTTGATACGTCTTGTTATTTATGCTCTACGTCGATAGACCAGTCATCTGAAGGAATCGTAGCCAATGTAAGAATACGCTATTAAAGCATTTGGGAAAATTCCGCAAGTTACGGAAATATGGGAAAATCAAACTTCACCCAAACGGAATCGTGGTCACATAATAAGTTGGAATAGTCCCTTATTTATACGGTTCCGTACACAAGAGGTGACAAAAAGGGATCCTTTTACAAAGCCTCCGCTGTTTGTCCGTCCGTCCGTCTGTCACGCGTTCAGCGTGCGTTTTTATGAGTAATAGAAACTTGCCGGACGCACTGCCGTGCATCTAGATAAGCGCCGCCAGCGACAATATTAGATTAAGGGCCTGTTTCACCACCGTCTGATATTAAGTGTCAGATAGCCTAAACGTAAGTTTTGTCACTTTCTTACTTTATATCAAGTGACAAAGACAAAAGTTGTGAATAAGCTATCCGACACTTATCAGAATGTGGTGAAACAGGCCATACGGCACCTAAAATGGTACCATCTACCTATTTCGCATAATATAACATTTATACACTATAAATATACAATTATACACGTAAGTAAAGCCGTTGTAAAACTTAACTGGTTACAATATACTATTTCATATCGCCTAATTAAGATACTATTTACTACAAGCTATACTTTAGGAAAAATTAAACCGACTTCAAATATATATCATAAAATGCAAAAATTTCCCTCGACTTCGCCAGGATCACATCATCAGATCCTGATATGATGACCACCTGGGAAGTATGCCCTTTCAACCAAGAGAATAATTTTCCAAATCGACCCAAGCGTCTTTGAGCTATCGGGGAACATACAAAAAAATATTCCGACAAATTGAGATGCTCCTCCTTTTTTTGAAGTCGGTTAAACATAACATAATACGTGACAATAAAAGCTTTAACAATCATCGTTCAACGATATTAATTAACACGATATGTTCCCCGCGCACCAAGATCTGCGGTAGATGCCTGGTGCATTCCAGTATACCGCCGCCGACCTGTGTCTCAGTGACCACTGGCACTGGCGATATCGTAGCCGCCGTCCCTTTTGGCACCGGCGTTCCTAGAAAACAATGTTCAGGTTGTCTTAATTATTCTTATGCCCGATCCAGACTCGCGAGGCGCCTCCTAGAGGCTCTCGGCACGAGTCTTGGTGAGTGGAGGCTGCAGGAGTGGTAGCCATCCAGGCTCTCGATCCTCGCGTCCATTTACTCGCACCCGAAAAACCTCGCCTCGCCTCCACTTTCTATGAAGCGACAGCGAGACGAGGCGAGGAGACGCAAGCGCACTGTCCGCACTCTCGCTGACTCGTGTAGCCTCGTGGAGAGTCTCGGCATCGGAAATCGGGCATCAAAGCAACAAATAACACACCAGAAATTAGATAAGAGCTAAAAAAATTGCATTCATCAAATTTCCATTCAATAAATGGTTCACACAATTTTTTTGAAATCTACACAATTGGTGTTATACTTCTTTTGTCTTTGTTAACTCTTTTGTTTTGTAAATACAATCTCTAAACAGCACTACTTTTAGACCCTTCAATTGAGAATTTCTGAAAGTCAACCCCTAAAGGGGTTAAATAGGGGTTGGAAGTTAGTTTAAGATTTATATAAGTCGTGGACGAAGTCGCGGCCTAGTACATAATATTTGAATGGCGTACGTTCCAACAACGCGAAATCGCGATGTTTGCACTCACCCAGGCCGGGGGGTATCTTCCTCTTCTTGGGCGCTTTCCTCTTCCATATCTCGAGCACGTCTGTGAGCGCGAGGTTCCACTGCTTGTCGAAGGCCACCAGCGTCGCGTGCAGAACCCCCCTTATTCCGTTAGCGTGCCGGGTTATTATCTGTAGACAAAATTAACTTTTAATTTATACAATTATAAATTAAAAATTTAAAAAACCCCCGACATTCGCCATTTTGTGGTGGCGGCCATCTTGGGCCGACTTTTATCAAACATACCTAGCTAAGTAGCTAAGAACACTCCCGACTAATTCACCTTTCAAACAAAAAAACCGCATTAAAATCGGTTCACCCGTTTGAGCGCTACGGTGGAAGAGACAGACACACACACACACACACACACACACACACACACACACACACACACACACACACACACACACACACACGTCACGTCAAACATATAACACCCCGTCGTTTGTGCGTCGGGGGTTAAAAACACCCTTCTTCATGTGACTCTGCTGTGACCATTGCTGAAGATCAGCAGTCGGTTTTTTGAACCACTAGGCTAAGGCGCAATAGTTCTGCGTATAGTTCTGAGTAGTCGTAAAAGGCGACGAGGAGTAACAAACAAACGGATATACACTTTCAGATCTGTCATACGTATTAGGGACGAGCGGATACCCGCGACTTCGTTCGCGTGGATATTGATTTTAATAATCCCGTGGGAATCATTTTGTTTTTCCTAAGCTCCTTTGAGCTTATACCTTGCTAAAAACTCTAAAAAGTTCACTGGCGGATGTTTAGGTACATCAAAATGTAAACATCCGCCAGTGAAAGTCCCATCAAAATCGGTCCAGCCTTTCAGAGATTAGCCAGTAGTCTTTAAAGTATCTACTTTCTAACAAAAAAAAAATGAATGAAATCGGACCACCCGTTAACGAATTACAGCTAAGTACACATTTTACCTTTCATCCCCTCTCCCAAGGGAACCGTGCTGAATTTCGGGATAAAAAGTATCCTATATGTTACTCCATAGTATGAACTTAAATCATGCCGAGTTTCATTTCAATACATTCAGTAGTTTTTACGTGATGCGCGCACAAACATACAGACAAACAGATAAACAGACAAACAGACAAAAATTTCAAAAATAGCTTTTTTACGTTCTATTACTTATCCCTAACATCCCCCAGTTATTATTTTGCAAAAATCTTCAATGTACAGATACGGCATTTCTACGATTTTATTATATGTATATAGAAGATAGATGAATAAAATGTATAAAGCCCCACATTATAAAGACAAAAATCAATATGAAACAATTAGACAAAATATTTAATTTCTGTTAAAAGGTGCTGTATTCCCTATTCCCTCACTCTCATAGTCCGATCGACGAGAAGTCAGGCGCAAAACCAACAGCTTCACACGCATTAAAATTAGAAAGTGTTATTAGAATTTTTTCTCATTGTTACAGAAATCAAGAGGAGGACGGAATCAACCTAATGTGTTCAAGTGAAATACTGCCTTTCTTCGAGTATACGTCTGTTAGCTAACCAAGTAAGTGATAACCGATAACAATGACGTAACAATTAAACAACAAATACCCTTCTCTACAGAATTTCGAGTCTGGTTTTTTACATAAAAAGCTACATAAAAAGTTTTCGAAATTCAATTTTTTTAATACAACATCTAAGTCAGTAGAAAAGGGTCAGTCTGCCTGCGCTAAGTGGTTGCAAAGAAACTCAACCCCGTAGTGGACACATTCCAAAGTTTGGACATTTGGCATCAGAGAGTTACTCACTACCCTGTGCACCAAGAAACAGTCATTTCGGAGTTCGTTACTTTTGTTACTACCTCTTACAATGTGATTAAAAGTAAGAGTTCTATTAGACAACAGGTTCTGCACCAGTCAGTTCCGTTAATCGTGAGCGATAATATCGTCAGTCATCTGGTGCAGAGAGTGTACCAGATTTTTGTCATTCAAACATCACTTATTTGCATTGTGGTAGGTTATCTGTCAGTCACATAATTGAGTTAAACTGATAGCAAAACCCATCGTAGAATAGACCTCCATAGCGGAACGTTTAAAAACACTGTATCGCCATCTTTGTTGTAGCACTTTTAACAGATGCAAGGGCGTCGCCAAGAGGACGCAAGGGGGGGCAGCTGCCCCACCCTAGAGGTTTGAAAAAATATAGCTAAATGCAACCAAAGTCCTAAATTCCCTCATTTGACTTATAAAATTGATAACCTCAACTTCTGTCAAGAGCTCTCGACTGACCCTAAATTCATACTTTTCCCATCCTCCATATATCAACTTGCCCCCCCCCCCCCCCCCTTGCCCACCAGCTGGCGACGCTCTTGAGTAGATGCTATGCGCTTCACAAGCTTTCGCCATATAGCGTGGAGTGCAATGTAATGCAAGGGCGTTCTTAGCAGATTTGATTTGGTTGGACCATCACTTTTCACGCGGTCTATAGTAGACTCCAAGACTAGTGGCGTTCACGGCATAACGTGGAAAAGACGTCGATGATAATATTACGGGCCTTACGGGAGACGTGAGTGATGCGCTATCGATAATGAGTCTGGCACAACCCTAGACCTGATGACTAACATGATGATGATGACAACCCTTGATTGAATGAAAGATTTATGGCGGCAACCGCCACCAGTTTTGCTGTTTACTGTTTTACTTCCACTTTGCCCTGCACGACAAGGCCATACGAATTGACAAATTAACACGGAAGAGTTTTGTTTACTCGGAAACCAATCGAAGCTCAGTATAAAATAAGAACTCGACAACAGGTAAATATGATCAAAATAAACATTTTACATAATGTTTTCGGCATTCCGTCGTCGTATGTTTTAAGCCCTTCTTTAGATACAGCCTTCACAGCGGATCACATTAATAGTCATTAAGTACGCTATGCTCGACCCAAACACCGGATAAACATCGGGGAAGTAAACACGGTTGGCGTGCTAATAGAACAAGCTATATTTTACAAAAAATGTAACCGACTTCGGTCCAGCCCAGAGAAATCGGTGTACCAACCAAAATATCCCATATGTGTAGAATGATAACCAGATGTGTTTATCCACTAAAACCTTCCTGAAAGTATGTAGATTACGATAGTCAAAAAATCGTTAAAATCGGTTCATTGGTTTTTCAAATACATACGGATTGAAATCGGAACCTTCTTTTTTGAAGTCGATTAAAAATACCATCTCGGTACCACCAGGCCAGGCGCACTCCGCAGTCCGCATTACCTACAATGCGCTCGGTGCGCGGTCCGGACGGAAGTCCGCAAATTCGCACAAGTAGATTCGGAAGCCGTTTCGCACGTTCAAAATAGCAGGCGTTAAAATCGCAATTGATTTCGTCAAAATGATTATGATAAGTATCACCTTGACATACAAAGATATTACTATAAATCATTCCTTCCTAGACCAAAATATATACAAAAAAATTCCAGCATTGTTAACCAAGGACATTGCCGCTTATCCCAACTGACCTATAAAATTCAACCAATGAAATCATAGCTACCTGCACACACATTCCTACTATCAATATGTACTAGTTGATGACCACGAATCGTCCGCGTGGAGTTAGGTTTTTACGTGAACGCCGCCCGCACGCACGAAAAAGCATTTCCCAAAATAAAATATATGTAGGCTTGTCTACAAGATGCAAGCTGTTTCTGTCGTAGGTATTTAATAGAACTAGAAGAAATATGAATGCTAATGAAGGACACTTTTCGCCATTTAATTATGGAAGTATGGATTGAAGTAATGGTCAATACTGCAATCTGCGGTGCTGAAAATGTGTTGCGTACGTTTCTTGCAGTCGTGCGTAATCATCGAATGTACATACACACATATACAATCATATTGTACCCGTATATAAACGCCGCGCCGCCGATGCGACCTCGAGCGCGGCCGACTCAATTCGTAAGTACCCATCCAAGGTCCGACCGAAAACGGCTCACACATATTATAGCGCTGATATTTTTCCACTGACTGAGATAATTTAAATAAAAACACTGTTAATATGTGTTAGAGCACCGTTAGAGTTGAGGAAGATCAGTTAGCGTGCAAGGACGCTTATGAGGAATCGCTGAATTAATCTATGGTGATGACGATCACATACTGCGCAGTTCTCAATTAACAAAATGTTATGAATAATTTTAACTATATACTGAGGGTATAGAGGGTCTATACGGGTGGGTATACTGTTTAGTTGTTGTGTTTGTCGGGTCATCGGTTCCCTAGGGTCTATACGGGTGGGTATACTGTTTAGTTGTTGTGTTTGTCGGGTCATCGGTTCCCTTATATCGTCAAACTATTTATCAGGTGCCGCTTCCTTCGTCTTAGCGTTCCGCGTGTCATTGGTTATTATGAAGATGTAAGAGCATGACAATATGGAAGATATTGCCGTCATGGACGGATAGATCGAGAAATACAATCTATCGAGTTTTGGTATCAAAACGATCAGAATTCAATAATGCACAAGATTCTGAAAAAGTGTTGTAGTAGTTTTAAAAGTACTTAGTAAACGGATTTTACTCGTAGTTTCTGAAATCTATTTTAAGCATTTATTGTTTTCACCTCGAAAATTGAATTAGTTTTCAGTATAGAAAAACGTTTTTAAAAAGCCATAATTGAATAAGTTAATGGAAATAAATATACCAATTATATTATTAACAACTTTATTCATTTGTACAAAATTGAATTCATAAATAAATGAGATCACGTCATACTGAATAATGATTGAAATTCCATTACGATATTAGGTGCAAGCTGCAGCTTTATGTACTTTATTCTGCATGTACCTACTACCTAACTGCTTTTATGAGATAATTTCTGTTTTCAAGAATGTTGGATAGTTGCGATATATTACCACCATTAAAACCATGATTTAACAGTGAAACTAAAAAGTACTTTACTGCGAAAAGAAGCGACACTTATTTGTCAAGCAAAAGTATAACATTGTAAAGGTGCGATAAGACTATTGTAAATCTACGATAGAACCATTGCGTATAAACACGTACGTGCGCGACTGACTTGCAAAATGTCACAAAGATGTAGAAAAAGCCCGCAGATGTAATTAAACAACTACTTAAACACTACCCACCAAATTATCTAAGCTATCTAGCTTCATTAATTAAAAAAATGTCAAACAAGATCCAAAAAAGGGCACCCGCATAAAAGCCACCAAGAGCGACGGCGCTCAGCGAGTGATAAAAATGTCTCAATGTTTTCCGGGTGGAAAGTTGTTCCGCGCAAGGTCGGAGGCGAGGGCAGACCGCTCGCGTCACGCGGCGCGTCATGTAGCATCGAACGGTAGACCTATAATTGCAGACCGGCTATTTACGGCCGAAATTAATAACCTAATTAATAATCCGGGGGATTATTCTCTAACGTAATGTCTGTTTTTCCTTAATTGTCTTAAAAGTGTCAAAAAAGTAAACAAATCCATTCTCGCAGAATCTTTTTTATTTCCTGTTCGTTCGTTGTAATTCTTACTTCGTAATATTGTTTTTCATGTAATAAAATGACTATTTGACTTGGTCTCTACTACATAAAATAGGTTATGGGCCCAGAATCACTCCTGTTTAAACAGAAATTATTCTGAGCCCATAACCTATAATGTTGTTAATTCGTACCGAAATTTAGTTTAAGAAAATTCTGATAATATACTTGGGTAGCTTAATATACTTGGATACCAGAGCATCCCCAGATGGTTGGCTACGTTTCTGATACGAACCGCTAGGGTGTGGAACGACCTTCCGGCTTCCGTGTTCCCCTCCTCGTACGACTTGAGTACCTTCAAGGCAAGAGTGAATAGGCATTTTCTAGGCAAGCGCGTTCCAGCTTAGACCTCATCATGGCTTTTCAGGCATGATTGTCGTCAAGCGTAAGCCTATTATACAATAAAAAAAAAAAATGGTGTAGGCTACTGGACTATAGCTAAACAAGCTTGTTGTTCATTGTGTATCGAGAACTTCCGCACAGTAACGCCTGCTTCTATCCAACATAGGCTATGGCTAAGGATAGATTTCATATGGTGTCCAATGTCTATATATCTACATATCCAGCGTCCAGCGTATTTAGGTTGGATTAAGAACGTAGAGTATTCCATAAACATTGTTTCGTAGCACTTGTCTCAATATACCCTTTTGCCAACCCACGGCCACATGTCACGCATATGTCGCGCAAGGTACGACCTTAAGAAGAGCCGAGTGGGCGGCACGTCCCTTCACCTGCTGCAGTAATTGTGCATGTCCCGGCGTTGATTGTAAAATTGCGTCTCAATGCTCTTCCTACAGCCATGTTCCCACAACGATTACCTACATCACACCACGGGATCGAGGTGACGTAATTGTGCAACGAGGTATAAAATATTCTCCATCTCATTTAGTAAGTATTACAACCGATGCGTTTTCTAGACCAAAGCCAGCCGTACATATCAAGATGTACCCCAGAGGTTTACTTATTTACTGTTGGTTTACATACCCAGTTATACCAATAATCAAGATCACCATAGATTCAGCCTTCTTCTTGTACCTCTCGACACTTAGAGGTTGGCCGTCCGTCGTCATATAATTTCCTGTCTTTCGCCAAACGGAAAAGTTTTGCTACGTGGGATATATATATAGATTCAGATTTAGCAATTTTCAAGTATTGCCAGAATCAAATCAAATCAAATCAAATAAACTTTATTCAAAATTGGTACACTGTACACTTTTTGAACGTCAATTTAGGTACAGGCAATGGTGATAATTATTTACGGAAACTTAAAACTAAAACTACGAGGGTTCCAAACGCGCCCTGGTCTGAGAAGAGCCCACAACAAACTCAGCCGGGTTTATTTTTTTTTTATTATCACCATCTTACAATATGGTATAATAGCCATAAAAATGATTTGAACTGTTGGCTTTTAGAGCAATCTATGTCCATGGATTTTTGTCATTAAAAAAATCTTTTAAGCTATAGTAAGACTTTTCAATTAATTTGCGTTTAATAAAACCTTTGAACTTATTGAGAGACATATCCAAAATGTTCTCTGGCAACATATTATAAAAAAGTACAGAATTACCAACAAATGATTTTCCAACTTTTCGCAGCCTAGTAGTGGGCAACACAAGTTTATCTTTATTTCTAAGATTAATGTTATGACAGTCACTTTTTTTCTTAAATTTATCGATATTTTTGTGTACATATATTAAATTTTCAAGAATATATTGGTTATAAACTGTCATAATTTTAACTTCCTTAAACTTATTTCTCAGTGACTCTCTGGGTCCCATATTATATATGGCACGAACAGCCCTCTTCTGCAGCACGAAAATGGAATTAATATCAGCAGCATTACCCCATAAAAGTATGCCATATGACATAATGCTGTGAAAGTAACTAAAATAAACTAACCTCGCAGTTTCAATATCAGTTAGTTGGCGAATCTTTTTAACCGCATATGCATAATCTTCTTGTATATTGGACGTTTATAAGTTATTGGTCATCCAAACTCTATAGTTTTTAATTGAGGAGTTATTTTGGTCAAATGTAATAATGACATTACCGCGAAATTCCTATCATAGCGCCACGTGACTATGAAGTCACCCGGTAGATATCCCGGACCAAAGTCCAATACTTGTCCCTAGAGACCACCCGTGGTATCTGTATATTTTTATGAGAAAATAACCTACACTGAGGGCTTATAATAGATTTCATACTCTAATATTAGTAGGGTTGGTGATTGTCTTATAATAAAATACTAACTTTAATTCCATATAGTTGATTGTGGATGATTCATAATAACCCTTCCTCATAAAATGTTCTAGTTTAAGTGATGCCGTAAACCGCACTGAAATCCACTACCTTAAGAAGATAATAGTGAAAAACCGTTAGACTGCATGGGGTCCCAAGGTGTCGCCTAAGAAGTTAAGAAGTTGTAAGCTAAGAACCGATAGACATGGGGTCCCAAGGTGCTCAAATGGCAACCCCGCACGAGCAAACGCAGCGTTGGAAGACACTCCTCCAGGTATAGGTCCTCGTTGGATACAAGTGACACAAGATCGTGTTCTGTGGCGAACTCATGTCTAGAAGTTAGACGACGATGAAGCGAATACCCCAAAAAGCGCGCATCGCAACGTGTAGAGATATAATATTATGTGTGTATTATATGCAGTATGTATTCGGTGCTAGAGACTTTTTAACCTTCGTAACATGGAAAGTTTCAACGTGCGTATGCGTGTCAGTGTGCATGCAGCCTGGTGGTATTTCCACGCCTCAGTTACCTTTAACCTTGCTCTGTTACATTGAATAGGTAAATTATTATCAAAAAAGTAAGTATAGGAAAAGTTATTTATTTTAAAAGTTACATAATTGTGTACATGAAAGGGGATTTTCAGATTTTTCACCAAAGTGAATTTGTAGCAAATCAGCTAGTCGTTTAGTAGTGAATTCCAAATGCTGCGGTCTTGTGCCATCAGTATCCAGCGAATACCTGTAACTTGTTGAATATCGTCGGTTCACCTAGTAGAGGATCTGCCAACACGGCGCTTTCAATAACGTCCTTCGGTTCTTAGAAGTATTGACCTCGCCTATTGCCAAATCAGTTTCGCAACTCGTTGTCAGGGACTCTGGTTCTCCTACGGATCACCTAATTTAAAATTTAATCGGGTAGAGAAACACCGAGCATCTTTTTCATCCAAATCGGTCCAGGCGTCTTTGAGTAATATGGGAACATACATAAAAAGATTCCGACGCATTGAGAACCTCCGCTTTTTTTGAAGTCTAGTCTAGACGTCTAGTCATTAAATAATGTGAATGGCAGCCCTAGTGCAGACATTGGTCGGAACATTTGGCTCCAAGTGCCAAGGCGAAGGGCGCCGTAGTCGCTGGGCGCGGTCCAGTGGTTCAGTCGATTAAACGACGCGATGAAAATTAATCGTATCATTTGTTAACCGCTGATTTTGGCACAGATTTCGCATACTGGAGACGGAAATAGGGCTTTTTACCGCGGAAAATCAAAGAGTTTTTAAGACCGATCTTCTTCTTCTTGTTGCGGCTATGCAGGTTCTTGAACCCCTGTAGCACTTTGACCGATCTAGTGTGAGTCCAACTCGTGCACGAAAGGTTCCGAAGTATTACGCAATATAAATAATTCTTGGTATCTGTATTGTTATTTACTATAACAATACAGATACCATAGCGACATCAAGGCGACAGATAGTGATAGGGCCTGACCAACAATTCAGCACCCTCTGATCTGACTAAAGAAAATTGTAGTATATTGCCATTCTTAAGATGGAACTGATATTTAAACACTGAAAAAATAGGGATTTTACTTCGAGCTTTTAATATTTTGGGTTTCAATTTTTTAAATTTTTATTATTCACCCATTATAGGCCATAGTAATGCGTATTATAGGAAAATTTCAACTGCCTATTACGGCTTCGGTAGTTGGACTTACGAATGGACGAACAAATAGCAGAGATTCAGTAATAGGTTTGACACTCTTCGGGTATGAAATCCTGAGTCGCAGACGCCAGCTACTCTTAGTAACAACATATAACAATAGCGGTTAATATCGTTAATTGTGATTAATCAATCGAAGTGTTACCGCTATCGGAATCGATCAGCACTGACCTCCGCGATAACACGACGAATGTCCTCCGTTTGTTGTTGATATTACAAGTGTTGTGTATTATAATATTTATAACAAACAACCAACGCTTCCTGGTAGCTACAAGTTCAGTGGCGACGTCGCAACGCCGCGCCGGCCAAGGATAACGTTAATTCAGTTAATTGATGAAATTATTATTGCAAATGTTGCGGGTAGAGGACAGAATGCAGAAATGCTTCATACCGGTGTAACTAGTAAATGTTACGCGTACACACTATGTTGGAGCTCGACCGCTATAATGTGACGTCATAGCGGTATATTTTAACGCACACCGTATTGCAACTATGCTGTGACACAGCTGCAGCACGGTGTGCGTAAAAATACCGGAAACTGAATCACCTTAAGTATCATATTTCTCTCACAACTATGAATAGTTTTCTTCCCTTCAATTTTTACGGCCTCAAACGTAACAAAATAACGGTAGTATATTATATAACAGCAACAGTATGCACAAGTAACAAATAACAAAATTAGCTGAAATTCAACAATGTAACAAAATTAACAACAGGAAATTGTTTGACAGTTCGGTATTTAACAGTAATTGACCTATTTCTTATCAAAAAGTAAGATCGTGGTTTTATTACACTGTTATTTAACAAATCTTGTCTACGACTATATCACGATATCACTATTAAAACAAAAGATTACCCAAAAGGGCGATAAGATAAAAAAAGTATTAATTCCTCAGCCAAAAGTTATATCAATATAGGTACTAATGGTAACTATCGAAGTAGGGTCGTGACGCGTAATTCATACTACCACTCGTCTAAGAGAAAATACGTAAAACAATAATTAATTACATAACACTAACAGACCAAAAGCAAAGCAAAATAACATTATCAACAATAGCCTACGAATTAAATCACCATACGACCTCCATTTGAATTTATATCTTTGTGTATTTCCTCAATTTGTTTCTTTGAGTACGAATATCATCTGAAAGCCAACAACAATTGAGTACATTTTTCTTTGCATGTAACATTACATTGAGTGTGTGTAATCATCATACGAGGGCTAAGGGCTCGTGTAATCGATAGACATAGCCTTGAGTGGTAACAACAAGTACACAAACAAGCTTGTCACTGGAGTATCAAACGTGGTTTTTTAAATCACGACATTCGTCCGTACAAGTAAGTCATTCGTCCATACAAATTGTCAGATTAAAGATTAATGATCGCACACGAGCCGCCCGCATGAGACGACAGAGTCAGAAAAAGGTACACATAATTTTCCCAATACTTCCAATATTATACAAAAAATTTAAAAAACCCCCGACATTCGCCATTTTGTGGTGGATGGCCATCTTGGATTTGCATAGTGTTATTCTACTTACTAGTCAAGCCCTTTTATTTGATACCCATATTGAGGGAGTTGTGAAAAAATGTGTGCCATTTTGTGGCGTCGCGCGGTCATCTTGGACCGATTTTTATCAAACATAGCTACACTCCCGACTAATCCACTTTTCAAACAAAAAAACCGCATTCAAATCGGTTCACACGTTTGAGCGCTACGGTGTGTACACGCACACACAGACATGTCAAACTTATAGCACCCCGTCGTTTTTGCGTCGCAATTAAAAATGAGTTTGAAAATATTTCTTAACTTTTCAATTTTATAAATGTTGTGTGAAAAAATGTTAGATGAGAAATGATACGAAATTTCTATAAATTAAAATTAATTTTAAATTCTGAAATCTAAGTATATTTAAATTGACTTTTACAAATCGGCTTCGTAGACTCCCTTTATTTAGGACCTTCTCAGATTCTGGCTTTACAAAAACACTTGAGGTAGGTTAAATAAGATTGCTTGGAGTAGGGATGACTAATTGTTATATTATATTGATATATATTGATATATTAAAGTTTTTATCATTAAAAGACTATCAATGCGTTGGTATGACTTACGCCTTAGTTATCACTGTCAAAGCCCACCATGTATAGTAAATCTTATGTCTATACTGTCCATAGTTTGTGATCTGCCTATATAAGTACATGATCGTAAGGAAAAAGTGTTGGTTTCATAATACGCCGCACTAAGGCTGTCCAGATAACTGTGAACGGTTCACAAGGTAAAGGGGATTGATTGCCTTTTAATTCTACAGCCAACGTGAAGCTTCCTAATGAGTCAACAGCCTTATTAATGAGACGATACCTAGATGATCTTTGATTGGTGATATACGGTAATACTACTGAATAAGAGATGATGTATTTAAAAATGTGATATCATAGATTAAAGATTGCTATTATAGAGTTCAGGCAAATATTACAATTTGAAAGCAGTCAAGTCCTAATTCAGTGGTTCACTTTGTTTCTATGTAGTTAGGCAATTTTTTCATTTTTGGAATTGATAAATTAGTTTTAAAGCTTGTGAAGAAGGTAATCTAGGTAGCAAGTTTCAGCGATGCTGATTTTTAAAATAATGTAAAAAAATTTAAAAGTCAAGACATATTCATCATTTTTTAACAAAAATAGAACATCGTAACCGGTAGTAAAACTAACTTTATGAGCGTAAATCAAGTGGCGTTTGGTTACGTAACACGCGCGAAAATGATTGAGTACATTTTTTTATTTAACGTTAAAACTTGAAAATCAAGCTGTTTGTCAGATTTCCGTGAAAATAATATAGTTCCGTAGTTTCAAAGATCAATGGGCTCGCAGATATTTTGTGTGTAAATCTTTGAACCCGTGTAACTTTGAAACCACATATTTTTACGGAAATCCGACAAACCACAGACATGACTAGTTTAATTTCATTGACTTTGTTAGTTAAAATATTTGAAATAGAATGAAATTCAGTTACCAAATGTTCGCGGACTTCTCTGAACACTTACTTAATGTTACGTTATTGAAGTACAATTAATTAGTATAGTAAGTAAAATTTTCTCTTTCTCAATCACACTATCAAATGCACACGTTTTCGAGAATAGTTAATGCTTGAAATAAAGCACCAAGCTCTTAAAAAGGTTAAAGTTAGGTCAAAAAGCATAATGTCAGTGGTTTTGCCGCACTAGTCTGTTGGTCCACACGTCACGTTCTCACGAGCTAAGTGCCAAGAGAAAGTGTACAAAATATGCAAGTCGTGGTGCTCAGGCGCACGCCGTCGGCAGCAACTACAATCACTGACAATTTAGACCATATAAAGTGACATTTGCAACCAAAAAAAGGTTACTTATCCTTGAGAAGACGTTGGAAAGCAAACTTAAAATATTGCGAGGTTTTATCCACAACGGAATTCAAAAAAGTAACATTTGCAATAAAAAAAAAGCTTACTTATCCTTGAGAAGACGTTAGAAAGTAAACTTGAAATATTTTGAAGTTTTATCCGCAACAGGTTCAAGAGTTTGAAGAAGAAGATGAATTGGTTCAGAAAGAATCGTTAGAAGGATTTTGGGAGTTTGGGGAGAAGTTTCTGAACTCTGGAACTGATGTTTTCATCATTCCAAGAGTAGAAGGAACGCAATGGAATTTCTTATGATGAGTATAGTGCAATAATTTATGATAATTCCTTGACATTCTATAAATTATCTTCAAGAAGGTTTGAAAGGTTAAAAGTAAAAGAGGGATTAAAGATAATAGCTGTCTGTTTAAGATTACAAAAATGTATAAATATTTTTATTACGAGAAATATATGAGTAAATACCAGGAAAATAATAAACCCTGACAAAGGTCTGATATAGATGCAAATAAGGTTTGATGACGTCACTTAATACTTGCGTCTTAACTTTTTGTTTTTTTTTAAAATAAAACCAAGATACGTTAAAAGCAAAATTAATTGTAAAAGTAAGATATAAAATTATCTCACTTTCCAATCGAGCCAAAAGCCAAAATTACAACACGACTCGAATCTACAACTCACTTTTATTTTTCGATAGCAACAAGTCTACGACGGCCATCGTAGTATCTCTCTGTTACAATAAAAACCCGACCTTGAAAAACCAGAACCTATAACTGAAATGCCAAAACACTGACCATTGACCGCTATAGAAAGTAAACAACGATAGAGCCAACACGAACGGCCTTCGAAGCCTTCAGAAGCATCAAACAAGAATGTGCCTTAGCTACCAAAATATGCGGTCTATAATAGATGTTATAATGTAAGTAGAAGTATGGTGACTCAAAAATTTAAAAGTGACGACCTTGAAAATTGTGTCTTACCTCATTCCAAATAAGGTGCACAGTAGAAAAGTGTGTCTGGTGGTACCTATCGTGTCTAAGTCAGGCAGTCCCACCACGTCGTCGCAGTGAAAGTGAACGGTGACGTCGTGGTACGCGGAAGCGTAGCGTAGTAGCTAAGGTGAAGGTATGATACTATCGGCTTTTTTACTCACTTGGTAATAAAATGAACCTGTTCCTTTTACTAATGTGTTGGTAGTTCACCAAACTTGATACTAACAGGTCTAAAAGTAGCCCCGCACTGTTCACCGTTTTTTCTTTCAAAAGGATTTTTGATTAGTGCTCAACCGAATCAAATGTTTATTGAAAACCGCACCGGTTAATTGGGACGCTTCCTCAGGTAACTGCGCGGTTATCACTTTATATGGGGAAGCTGTATGCGAAAACTCAACTCTCAAGTTTATATATCCAGCGGTTCCATCTATTCGTCAGTATCTATGTTAGTCAGTTTCACTTTTAGATATAGAGGAGATTCACGAATATTTTTTGGGATTACTGCGATGGTTATGCCTTATAACTAGGCACGTTTTTCGAGGTTTCTTCTGTTCTCTTTAATTAAGCGACAAACGATATAATTAAATCCAGTTCTAATTTTCGCATTTTGGTCACTTTCGCAGTAGAAAAACATCTCTTAAAACGAGGTCAAAAACTGGTATTCAACGTTTCTAACTGTACCAAATAATTATATCAACTCTTTTAAATATCTTACAGTCAACATTATAACTTAAATTACAATCGATGAAACACAAAAAGCACTAAACTGAGAAAGTTTGTCATTTTTAATTCCGGTTAGGTCGACATGAGCCGCACCCGAAAGGTCAATGTTAAATATAAAACAAAGGAATCCGCGAGGTGACAAAGACTATTTCGGCTTTTATGTTGGGCCACGACAATAGTGCAACATGCGGTTTGAACTTATAATCTTTGAGATTTCAGTCCGCGGTCCGCCCGGTTACCGTTGAGCTTCTGAGGCTTTGAATAAATGTGGCGCGAGCTGTGACGTCATTCCCTTTTTAGCGCATTTAATTGCGTACAGTAGTGATGTCATTCGAAACTTTAATACCAAACCTTATAATGCGGAAAGTCAGCGTACGCTTTATGTGCAATAAGCTTGAGTTTTTTTTTAATTAGAATATTTATTAAGAATATCAGCCGTGATGAACATGACTAATATTCCCCATTCCCTTCTAAATAAGCGGAAGCTTGTGTTAGGAGTGGGTACGACAATAGCATAACGAGTGGTGTTTGAACCGTCGAACTTTTGGTTTTCGATCCACGCCATATTATATAGACGACCGTTGCTATTGAGGCTACAACGCTGAGTTGCCGCTTATGCGACAAAGTCGTGGCCCGTGTGCAAATTAGCTTTAGTTGCCGCTTAGAATAGAATAGAATACAATAGAATTTTTTTTATTCAAATAAACTTTTACAAATACTTTTGAATCGTCAATTGAATCTGTCACTGGTTCGGAATGCAGTTCCAACCGAGAAGAACCAGCAAGAAAAGCTTACGCGACAAAGTGGTGGCCCGTGTGCAAATTAGTTTGAATTGCCGCTTATGCGACAAGGTCGTGGCCCGGCGCATATTCGCAAGTGTCGCGGCCTGGACGCGCTCGCGCAAGTCAGTGTTCCAGATCCGGCACTGTCGGTTTCGGCGAGCCACGGTCACGGACGCGTTGCCTTTATAATAACACTTTTGTCCGGTGACATTGGCTCGGGTTAGCCGCCATGCTAGATCGCCTTACCGATTAGCCGTAAAAACAAGGTTCATTGTATCATTCTATATACATATCTATATTCATATTAATAGTTTTATCTTGCAAATTGATTGCGATCTACTTCCTATTATGTAATTCCAAATGGACTGATTATTTGGAAACTTTTAACAGAAATCAATGTAATTTAATTTTCTGTTTGTTGTTGGCTTCTTCTCAGATTATGGCACGGCTGGTACCATCGTAGATTTCGTTTTTAATTTGACCAATAATATACGACGCACATTAGTCACATCCATATTAATACTATGAATACGAAACAGTCTATCTGTATGTCTGTAAACCTTTCACAGCTCAAAAGCCCTGAACAGATTTTGACGTTTGGCTCAGACATAGCCATTTTGGAAACGGACACTGGATACTTTTTATCCCAAAAAATCCAAGAGTTCTCTCGGGATTTTAGAAAACCTAAATCGACGCGGAAGAAATCTCAGACTAGTGACTTATTACTGAGCAGCCCATACTCTTAAATAAAGCCTTATGAAAAAACGAAAACAATAGGTTGGTTGAAAAGTGTCAATAAAAGTCACTCTACGCTTGCAGTAAATCTTTTCGCTATGGAAACATCCAGAGAGCAGTGGCAAATGGCAATGACTTAATATCGTGCACTCATAGGCCGTGACTTCCGTGCTTTTTGCTCACCGGTCGACCCTCGAGCGAGCCAATCAATTTGGTGCATTCAGACATTTATGAATAGCCGTTTACGTATCGTTTCGGCTATTCGATTATTAAAGTTACATTGAGGAAATATTAGATTAATTGCTTTTGCATATTTTGCATATGTTATAAAGGGTTGTGGGGTCAAATTAATTTGAGAGTTCAGGTAAAACCAAGTAGCTTAGGAACTAGCTTGAGACAAGATAGAAGAGACATTGCAATTTGCAGAGTAAGAAGGTGTTATATGCCACCTTTGAAAATACTGTGAACCTAATTTTCGAACAGTGTGATACGGCTCTGAGAATGATCGCTAAAGCGCAGGGCACATTGGGAGCGAGGCGAATTGAAACGAGGTTCGTTTCGCTTCGCTCATGTCACTACCGCGTCTTTTCATACTTCGGTTCACACCGTGAACTATAAGTAGAGCTAAACTAAGCTTCGCTTAGCTTTCAGAATTGAGCGACATGAGTGAAGCGAAACGAACCTGCAGGGCGATTCAGAACACTTCGATTCGGTTCCGGTTTCGACAACTACCCTGTCGATACGGTTATTCTGAATTGAAATTACATCTTATCGTACGATAACTTACCGAATCGATCTATAATTACGGTATCGAAGTGTTCTGAATTACTTATCGTACGTTAAGATGTATTTTCCATTCAGAATAACCGTATCGACAGGGTAGTTGTCGAAACCGGAACCGAATCGAAGTGTTCTGAATCGCCCTTCTGTTTCGCTTCGCTCCCAATGTGTCTTGTGCTTAACTGTGAGCCTCATAAAAAGCTCACAGTCACTCAGCGAGCGATGTAGAAAGCTCTGCTTAAAGTTTCTCTATGTAATCAATCAAATCATAAATGAGAAGATCCAAATAATAACCAGGGTCAGCACCATAACTCAAATTTGTACCGAATTTTGACAGCAATGATTGCAATGATTATTGCAATTGACTAAGGTTGTGGCGGGTAAAATATTGTTTAGCAAGAGTCTGTTCATTCAGCAAATAATATAAACTTGACGATGATGACTGGACTGAAATTGAAAGATTTCTAAGTCAAACATTACGTGCGTTTTTTAATATACTTGCCGCAACAGTAGTTAGTAATAATTATTCTTTGTCCTTGCTTTGTCTATTTCAAAGTCCTTTATGAAAGTGTGAGGCAAACCCGTATTTTTGAAATACATCACAATTTACAAGCTCCATTGCTAATGGGCTCATGTCGTACCTACTTATAAATACAAAATGACTAAAGCACTTCGTCAACGCTGCGCGCTGTAATGATTCAGTGTTTCAAATGACTAAACATTTTTTTCTGGTAAAACTTCAAACAGAATCAGTCGTCTAGAACCCTTCAGCTTAAAGCAACAAAGCCTGAAACAATCACAACATGACAGTGCGGCACCTATTGAGTCACTTTGCCAATTGCCAAGTTGCCAATAGCTGTATCTACACTTAGCCCGCCAACCCGCATTGGAGCAGCGTGGCGTGTCTAAGCTCCAAATCCCTCTCTCCTATGAGAGAGGAGGCCTGTGCCCAGCAGTGGGACGTCAAAAGGCTGTAGTGGTGGTGGTGGTGGTGTCTACACCAGTGCGCTTTCAATTGCGCTTTCATGTTCATTTTGCGTTTCAACTGTCAATTCGTCTTGCGTCAAGCGCTGTGCCTTATGACGCATGCAGTTTATCGTCTACACCCGTGCGCCTGTCACTTGCGCGCCTCGGTTATTCGTTAGGATGTGCTGCTGTCGATGTAGTGTTAGCGCATGTGCTAGCATGCGCTACGTTTGCTCAAGCATGCGTCACAGGAAAGCGCACTGGTGTAAACCTAGCTATTGCGCCGTGCTGCCATCGCTTGCTGTTTCAACTTTCAGCCTCCATCCGAATCTCAAGCGGGCAAAAACCCGAAGGCAAACTTGTTTAGTATTAATTTGATAACATTGACCCTTACCCATCGGTTGACGTCCGCGACCTTGCGTCTAGATGATTGGGCTCTTATCTATCCAGTCTGTATCACTCGATAAAGGGCTTGGCCCTGCCCGTATCAGTCGAAGGCCGTTTCACATCGATTCCGGCTTGGTTTTTTCCCCGCAGATCTTTATGCACGGTCGATAGTTCCGTCTCGCCTTCCTTCCTCATTGGTTTTCGGCGCACAATGCAAAGCGATTTGGCACCGAAGGTCGGTAATTGTTGACAATTTAATGATTTATTTCACGTTTATAGGGGTTTAGAGTTTTTTTTTTCTTTTTTGGAGTCAATTCGGCAGGCGTAGTGCAAGAGAAAGTTGTGATTTGCGATTATCACATGATTGAATATCTCTACAATTTTAAGAGTTTGTTAATAGGTTGATACGAATTTATTAGTGTAGTATATCTACTCATAGGTCACAGCACACCTCCGACACTTCGTACAAGCGAAAGTACTATTGAACAAGGACAACAATATACGTAAATCGAGCGGGACAACGACAACGCTATAGGTAGTACTGCTAGACGCACTTCTACGTTACGGGAGACGATTGGCGTGGGGAGTGAGTTATTGTTGCTTCTTTGCATAACATTTAATATTATTTGCTTGTAGTAAGTCCGTAGAATTCTAACTAGGACAATAGAAATGATACATTTATTTATTTATTTATTTATAAAGCCTATCTAATATTTCTAAAAAGAATGTGTTCCATTTTACACTTATTTTATATTTCATCCCACTGCTGGGCAAAGGCCTCCCCCTTCTTCTTCCATTCTTTTTTATTTAGGGCTGAACGGGACCATAGTTTTCCTTCATATGATTCTATTTCATCTCTCCACATGAATGAATACACATACACACAAATGATACATTACACCATTACACCATCTTTAATACAGCGTGTCATATGTACATAGATAATTCGAAAGCACACATCTATAGCACCCAAGGCGACGTAAATCTCAATGAATATTCAGCGCTACTTCAACACTTTTTCATTGTGTACAAGATAGATAAAGATAAAATGAAGAGCATGTAACAGCCAAGTCTAACAGCCAGGCGCAAGGTCTCGGTCCCAAGTCAGTGGGTAAAGGTCAATGCTGCCGTGTTATTACTTTACTGAGTCGACACTCAATTTAGGATTTTTTCCGTAAGAGCTGTGTGTGGCATTGGTCGCAATTTTGACGGTCGCGGCATAAACCGCCTTGCCGGCGAGCGTCACACTGATCGCTGATTACAGAAATAGAATAGAATAGAAAAGTTTTTTATTCAAATAAACTTTTACAAGTACTTTTGAATAGTCAAATGAATCTACCACTGGTTCGGAATGCCATTCCAACCGAGAAGAACCAGCAAGAAACTCGGCGGTTGCTCTTTTCCAAATTTACAATATCAATATAACAATTTTATGTTAAGTACATGATGGAATTGCCGTCTCGCGCATTGCTGGAACGAGTCAAATCCACGCCCCTTTATCTATACTAATATAATAAAGCGGAAGAGTTTGTTTGTTTGTTTGTTTGTTTGAACGCGCTAATCTCTGGAAGTACCTATCGGATTTGAAAAATTCTTTTTGCATTTGGTTGTCCAATTTTTGGGGCAGGTTATAGGCTATTTAATATCCCTAAAATCCTCCCCTAAGGGTGTAAAATGGGGGTAGAAAGTTTGTATGAAAGTCCTATGTTTTTAAAGTTACAGACTTGAAAATCGGCATTTAGATTATTAGTTTTAAATAATAAAACTCTGTATATTTTATTTTGAAAAATCTTTCCTTAAGGGTGGTAAAATAGGGGATGAAAGTTTTAATGGGAAGTTTTAATTATAATTTTGCTATTATCAACTTGAAATTTGGAAGGTAGGTTAATTCTAGGGCTTAGATATCAGCCTGGAAAATAGTTCACGAAAATCCTCCCCTAAGGGGGTAAAATGGGGGTTGGAAGGTTTTGTTTTTGAAGTTACAGATATGAAAATATGATATGAAATTAAAATTTTTAAATGATAAAAACCTGTATAAGTTATTCTGGAAAATCTCCCCTTAAGGGTGGTAAAATCGGGGATGAAATTTTTTATGAAAGTCTATGTTTTTAAAGTTACAGACCTGAAAATCGGCATTTAGATTATGAGTTTTAAATAATAAAACTCTGTAAATTTTATTTTGAAAAATCTGCTTTTAAGGGTGGTAAAATAGGGGATGAAAGTTTTAATGGGAACTAAAAACGATTGCAGCGCCCTCTGGCGGCCAAAACTGGAAACTAAAAACGATCACAGCGCCCTCTGGCGGCCTAAGCCGGAAACTTGAAGCAATTGCAGCGCCCTCTAGCAGCCAAAACGGGAAACTAAAAGCGATCGCAGCGCCCTCTGGCGGCCAAAATTAGAAATTAAAAACTATCTCAGCGTCCTCTGGCGGTCTAAGCCGGAAACTTGGAGCAATAGCAGCGCCCTCTAGCAGCCAAAACTGGAAACTACAAAACGATTGCAGCACCCTCTTGCGGCCAAAACTGGAAATTAAAACGATCACAGTGCCCTCTTGCGGCAAAAACTGGAAACTAAAAAACGATCGCAGCGCCCTCTGGCGGCCTAGGCCAGAAACTTGAAGTGATTGCAGCGCCCTCGTGCGGTCAAAACGGGAAACTAAAAATGATCGCAGCGCCCTCTAGCGGCCTAAGCTGGAAACTCGAAGCAATTGCAATGACCTCTGACAGCCACAGGTGGAATCTCGATACGACAGCTGCGCCATCTGGTGGCCGAAGGCAATTAAATAAATACTAAATTAATAACTAAATCAATAAATAAATAACTAATATAACTAAATAAATAAATAATGTAAAGCTATTTAGTTATTAAATAATTATCTACATGTGAAAGTGCGGATATTTGGATGTTTAGATGTTTGGATGTTTGTTACTCTATAACGTCACAACTACTGAACAGATTTGGCTGAAATTTTGAATGGAGATAGATAATGCCCTGACTTAAAACATAGGTTTTTTATCCTGAAAAAATCCAGTTCCTACGGGATTTTGAAAAACCCAAATCTACAGCTATAGGTAGATCAATATAGCAAACTACCTTGAAAGTAAGTATAAAGATTGGAAAAGGGAGCGGGAACAGGAACCAGAAATCCACGATTCCCTCAGGATTTGTGAAAAACCGAAATTCACGCGGGCGAAGCCGCGGGCAACAGCTAGTCATTTATATAAGTAATCTTCAATTTTATTCAGATAAACTTTCACAAGCGCTTACGAATCGACAAATGAATCCACCACAGGTTCGGAATGGTGCTTACAATTCTACACATGTGAAGAAATGGCGAGTATCATCCGTGACAACTGTTTTAAGGTCATCGTGGTCTGATTTTCATCAAACATAGCTAACAACACTCTCGACTAATTCACCTTTCGAACAAAAAAAACCGCATTCAAATCGGTCCACCCGTTTGAGCGCCACAGGGGAACAGACAGACACACACACACAGACACGTCAAACTTATAACACCCCGTCGTTTTTGCGTGGGGGGTTAAAAATGCTTTGCGTTAGGCGCATGCGGCCCGTGTTACTCGCCTCTATTAGTATAACATGAAGTGAAAGGACATACTCTGCTAGATGAAACTTGTGTCAGATTATTGTAGAAATTCAATTAGAATTTTTAGAAATGGTTTACAGATTATTAATTTCATAATTGAAATATGTTAGAATGAACTGACATTTGATTCATTTATTGGCGCCGAACCGCCATCTTGAATTATTGGTATAAATACGGGCACTTCGAAGCCATGAATTCAGTCTCCACCAGAGACTCAACCGACTATTAGATGCTTCAGCGTCTAGGTCATGATATTTGATTGAGGGTTGCGATAGCAATCACACCCTAATCGAATAAATGCTGCCATTTTGGACTTGGCTGAGTGTAATTAATTAATTAGTTTATAATAGATTTGAACAGAGATCTCAGTTAAACTAATCTGTGATTCGATATAAATTAAGTTTGTGCGGGTGATAAATAATAGTAGTTTATGAAACGGTTGCATAATAGAGGTTATTAAAACACGAGTGTTAGTTTAAAAAACGAGCCGCAGGCGAGTTTTTTAATAGTATTACACGAGTGTTTTAATAACTAATTATGTAGAGTTTCATACACTACTTTATCTAAGCTCATCAATAGGTATCTTACGTATAAAAGAAAAGACTAAGAAATTAACAAAATTATTTATTATAATAAGTATTCATGTTTTGGATATTGCAATTTATAAATGTACTCAATTCTTCAGGGGAGAACGTTTTTGCATTTTTTCCCTTAAAGCCCTGCGATTTTCTTTTTAAAATAGCAATCAGTCTTGTGTATTTAATAATATCGATTTGGTTGTAGATACTCAATATACTTTTGAGCATTGAGTATTTAGCCCATAAGGACAAAGACTTAAATTTATTTGATAATTCTTGGAAATATGCTAGCATTACATTTTCCGAAAATGAAGTGGTTTTTTTCAAAATTTTCCAACTCATAAAATCTTGGTAACATTTATCGTAAATTTTCTTTGATTTTGCTGGCAAAAGATTATTTGTCATTCACGATGCTATTTCCAGAATGTCTGGTGGAGTTAAATTCTCTTCAGTATCACTGCTAGACATTTTTCCGCGCAACAAAAATCACTTGCAAAATTTTGAGTTACAAAAACTGAATAGTAAATAAATAATAAATTAAAAATTTAAATAATAGGCGCCAAAATTCAATTGTCAATTTCGAATGTGCGGTGCGTGCAGTGCGTCTATGGTCAATTATGGTAGCACTACACTCTGTCCTCTGGCCGCATCTTGCTACCGCCACACTTTCGCAGTAGTAGTAATAGGGTAACTTTGATAGCGGGATAATCATTGTAAGTAACAAAATTAAACTAACTAACTATTGTAAACTAACTATTGTACCTATTTCTTTTAAAATGTTTCTTTTGTTTAATTTATGTTTTTTTGGTGTACAATAAAGTATTAAATAATAATAATAATAATAAACACCCGGCATGGCTCAAAAATACCAGAACCCAGTGCCTGTACTATAATGTAGAAAAAATTATTTTTTAACATTGTTTTGCAATAATTTCCTAACAAAGTAGTGTTATAATGAACTTTTTTAATTTTTTTTTTAATATTATAGATGTATGTGAATAAAGTAGTCCAATATATGACACATTTTGATTTCATATTCGGAATTTTATGATATGAGAGTAGATAAAGATATTTTAATAATAGTTTGATTTAGTTTTAATATTAAACCTTATCCTGCTTCTGTAATGATGATGTTTACACTTGTTTCGTAAAAAAATACATATTTGGCCTCTTCGAGTATCCCTTTCCCTCATCTCAAGAATACGGTTTAAAAAATTATGTTTTTAATTAATTACGACTTTTAAAAAAAAATTATAAACCATTATCCCTTAGCCCTTATGTAACCCGAGTCTTTGTCTTCCTCACTAGTTCTCGGTATTTCAAGTTCTGATTATTATTCTAAACTGATTTTGAAGCAAATTATTCGACCTCTTGAGGGAACCGGAAATAAAATTCGCATATTTTATTCGGATACGTGTCCTCTAAATTTAAAGCTGAATTAAAACAATTTTGAATCACGCATTCGCAAAATTAACAACAAAAATCAGCATCTTGGAACCTCAATTAAATTAAACTTCCGTAATATAAAAGAGATAAATATTCACGATTTTCGTATTTTTCATAAATGCAACAATATTTCAATTCTTAGATAGCGCTGTTAGGATTTTCGTTAAACGCTAACCAGAAATATACCTCACTACCAAAAAATTCATAATCCATGTCTAAATGGATAAATTACCTAATTGCGTTCATCAGCTATCTTATAATTGTAACTATTTTTATTTTATACTATAAAAATAAACCCGATAAAGTTTACAATACCCTAAACTGTTCCCTAAGCGGTAGTCCAAAAAGCGAAGGAGTGGCATCAATTTATTATTGAAGATGAAATACAACACAAGGAAACTATACAGAACTATAATGCTGCTGAAGCATAGATAAAAGAAAACATATTAGAGAAGAGAGAAATAGCAAGAATATAATGAACAGTGAATATAGTGCTTGTTATAAAACCTACTTATCAGTGACGCTAAAAAGAACACGTAAAAGGCAGGGTCTCAATTAATAGAGCCTTGTAGTTCGATTAAAAGAAATAAGAAAAGAAGTTGAATACTACGCCAATATCATCATACCTAGCCATTCGAAAACGCAATCAATCATCATCATTCATCATTTACTTTACAATAGCGAAAAGTAGGAAGTGTAATTTGAGCAGTTTCAATTATATTGTGCAGTAATAGGGGTATTACAAAGAAGAGAAATGAAAATAAAAGTGACGAAATAGTAGCTTTTTCTCATTGATGTAACGTCGGAAATGGGGCTACTTTTGTCTGCCCTTCTTAACGTGTAGAATTCTTAACGTGTAGTAGCACCATTCCGAATCAGTGGTAGATTCATTTGTCGATTCAAAAGCACTATTGTAAAAGTTTATCTGAATAAAAAATATGTCTTAGACTTGCCTTTACACAAGTTTAAGAACTCTATTAAAAGTATGCTCATAAAAAAAGCTTATTATACAATTGAAGATTATATAAACGATAAAAAAGCTTGGATTTAACTCGTTCCAGCAATGCGCGAGACGGCATTTCAATCATGTACATTAATAATAATAATTGTTATAATGTTATTTTTTTAAAAAGAGCAACCGCCGAGTTTCTTGCAGGTTCTTCTCGGCTGGAACTGCATTCCGAACCTGTGGTAGACTCAATCGACGATTCAAAAGCACTTGTAAAAGTTTATTTGAATAAAAAACTTTTCTATTCTATTCTATTCTATTTCATTCCTTTAGATAGATAAATAATCTAATTAATCGATCGAAGAATCAAGGATGAAAAAGCTGCACATGCAGTTACAAACTTACAATGTTACAATAGCAACCGGCCGAAAGGAGATCGGGGGAGTTAGCTAACTTAGTGATCATCACCTAATGAAAGTCATCGTTTAGTTCAATATACATTGCTGCTTTACTATTTTGAATAACAATAACATTTATAGCAAACCTTCAATGGACCAAAATTATACGTCAAATAAGCTCAGTGACATTCATTTTTTAATAGCCACGGAGTTAGTTAGCGTGCCATGTCAAATCCGTTGGCTTTACTTGCTGATCCATCACATTCACACGATTTATACTGCATGGTCTCTAGACATAGATCTGCATTACAGCCCATCGTCATAACTGCATAAACTGCATCTGAAATTGCCTCAAAGTAGTTTCGCCGCTGCGTGGGACGGCCCGAGGTTAATAAATGCATGAGCTATGTCCAGACGCGCTTACATGTCGCCCTGAAGGAATTCAATGTAACACGCTGGAATTAGAATCGTGTCTGCATTGTGTACGTTATGCAATCAATTGTCACATTTTATTATTAAATAGCCGATGTCTGCGACTTCATGAAACTGTTTTCCGGGATGAAAATTTGTCTATGACCGTCTCCAGGATGCTCATAAGTTTTAACTCAATCGGACGAACGATTTTTTATTTTTATACTAATAAAAGAAAGGATCATTATCTACTTTTACTCTATGTTATAAACATCGACACGAACATTGAACGCTGAGGGAAAGTGGAAGGGGTAAGCTATTGTATTACGTGCGTGACAGTTCCCATACGCAGCTATCCCCTCCACGTTTCGTTCAGTGTTCTATCTACGTGGCCGCGGGTATACTAAAATGGCAAAATTATGAAAAATATAATAAATAAATTATGATAAATAAGGGAAAACTGTTAAATATCGTGGATTTCATTAACGAAGAATTTATTAATGCTCTAAATAAAATGACAAAAGTACATGACATAATATTAATAAAATATATTTTTTCGAGGAGGTTTTATGAGGTTGACATTAATTTGTGAAATGGTATTGTGAGAACAGTGGTTTTCGTTATTAATATTGATATCGACTCCAGTGAGCAAGTTTTCGTTTTAGATTTTATTTTACTGATACTGATAAAGAAGGTCATCGTTTAAGTTATTCGGAAAAAATAAAGAATTTAATTTTTTATTTAAACATTTATTAAAAAATTGGTTTTTATTAAAAATACATAATTAGTATTTTTTAACACGTCCGTCGTCGGCGGCTTGCGAACGCAAACTGAATCGCGTGCGACCGGTCGGCTCGGCGGTCGGGCTCTCCGTGTCGACAGGCGGAAGCGTGCGCGCGCACCCGCGCAAGGCTACGCTCATGACCTCGCATCGTCTTTGTCTAGCACTATCTAGCGTTTGTTTACCCGCGAGGCCAAATGCATCATACCCACCTACCGCCCGGCCGACGTACTTCACTACTAAATAATTATATTATTGAATCCATAAATTACTACTCCTACTAGTAGTTTCTTTTTCTAACAAGCCTTGTTGATAATTGCCGCGATAACAACTCAGATACAGTAGTTCGATATGGCGTCTTGTTGCTCATTTGATTGAGTTCACTTATTATAACACTAACGACCAACTCAATCTTTATCATTAACTGCGTCATACTTTACCGTGTACCTACTTACAATTGCGTTATTGAGAACAGTTCTCTCTTTTGAAGCCTAAAGCTTCCATGCTATTGACATTTCTTTTTTTTAATACAGTCTGACACCGTAAATTATCCCAAAAATGAAAAACCTTTCAAAAGTCAATTTATATATCTTCTTGAAGGTAGTTTTAGACTTTAAAATCATCTTCATGAAATCACGGTTGGGCGGTTAGACTCATAGATCTAGGCCATCGATAGCAGCATCTGCCACTCATCGCTTTTGCGCCACTTCACGCCAATCGGCCTTTTCGAGGGCTTGCAGGTCTTTCTTTACCAGCTTCACCAATCTAGCTACACCTAGGGAGTCTATTTTATTCCTATTGGACAGAGACACCCCAAGCAAAGAATACTAACTAAGTATTAACTGTGCAAAGAAGCGACATTCATGCCCGTTGTCACCGACTATCTCTTTGGGAACACCTAAATAGGGAAACCACGCAATCAGATGACACGTTACTACGATTTAGTTGTCACCAACGTTTAAGGGAAACATAAACGGTCAAATGATGATCATGATGGGATAACGTCTTAATTTAGGTGACGTCTTACACTCATCATCACTTAGGGAATTGTTTAGGTACCACTGGTGAAAACAGATATCATTCGCCCCGCAAACCGCCATATTATGCAGCATTTGTTCTTGTCCCGCTTGATTTATGTATAACGTTTTCCTTGTCAGTATAGAAGTTCGCTTGTATTAAATAACGGGAATATGCCACAAGTATGCTTTTCTCAGAATGAGTATTTAAGTTATTTGAAATCATAAGTTGACACAATTTGGTATACAATGAAACTGTCTATTTCTCTTACGCCTCTTATCTATACTAGTCCATATTAATATTATAAATGCGAAAGTGTGTTTGTTTGCCCTTCCTCCAAGTCCTAACCAAGCAACCAATCGACTTGATTTTTGGCATAGAGATAGTTGAAAACTTGAAAGGACGAAGAGTAACATAGGCTACATTTTATCCCGGAAAAAGTGTTCCTGTGGGACTTAAAACAACGCCATCTATCGAAAATAAGTTAAACTTTGGCTGTTAAGGGTGCTGTTCTTAATTGTCTTACGTGCTTTGACCGCTGATTCACCGCGGTATTCGGGTAACACCGCGGGGCGCAGTTAGTGATTCCATATTTATTTGACTTAATGATCATGGAACAATGAGCAATTTTTACTAATTTTCCCTCAACACTGTAAGCTTTGTGTTGGTTTCGTTTTTAACTGGAATTACCTTCACCAGCGGAGATGGACCGATAAAGCCGAGGTTAGATAATTCTTTTGATATCTATCTCATTGTTAGGTAAAAAACAACGTAATACTGAATTCAGCGCATTTTAATCTTCGTTGTTTGCTATTTTTTAAATTAACTTTACGGAGAATTTTATTGAATTAAATCTGGACGCGCTCCGTGGAGCATCGAGACAAGTTTTATTGTTTACTGGTATCAATTATTCAGATATACACAAAACTCTTAACTAATAGCACAACACAAAAGTTGTGCTATCCTTTTTCTCAAGGATCATTGTGAGAACGATAGCATTACTTTTAAACCAGTCTAATAGATCAATCAATAGGCACAAGCAATCGCCAGAAGGATTTCTGGCGATTGCTTGTGCCCTGGCCTAAATAAAATCCATTTTTCGGCACACGCTAAGTAATCTTCCGAATCTAATTGTATGGAGATGGAGTTAGCTTGAGAGACATTTGCATAACTGAAAATGTCATTCCATACTTTTTAATCGTGATGCTTCTTAGAGCGGGGCCGCACTGCGAAAATTATTCGCGCGGTTTATATTCCGCATTTTAATATATTTTTCTCGCGAATTTTAAATCGCATGTGCGTGCAGATCCATACATTCCCATATGTCACAGAATTTTGCGAAAAAATTCGCTCGAATAAATTTCGCAATGTGGCCTAGACCTTAAGCTTAAGAAAATAAATGTCTTTAACTGTCTCTATTCTGTTTGTATTGCTCTTGTTATTTTCACCAGGTTGTTCTTTATTTGAAACGTGGTTTATTTAACCTTTTTGGTGTTATGTTATAGCGTGTTATTGTTCTAATAATTTAATTAATTATTTTTATTTATTTCAGGTAATGGCACGTTGTAATTCGTCTTGGTGAACGTCGTACTATCGCTCGTGAACCACACTAGATTGTAAGTAGATATAATTGTATTATCTCCATTTCATTGGTCAATAGAAAAGCATTCGGTATTTTTTAACCCCCGACGAAAAACGACGGGGTGTTATAAGTTTGACGTGTTTGTGTGTGTGTGTGTTTGTCTGTTCCCCTGTGGCGCTCAAACGGGTGGACCGATTTGAATGCGGTTTTTTTTTGTTTGAAAGGTGAATTAGTCGAGAGTGTTGTTAGCTATGTTTGATGAAAATCGGTCCAAGATGGCCGCCGCTACAAAATGGCGGATTACATATTTTTTCACAACTCCCTTAATATGGGTATCAAATGAAAGAGCTTGACTAGTAGAATAGAATTATGCAAATCCAAGATGGCTGCCACCACAAAATGGCGAATGTCGGGGGTTTTTACATTTTTAATTTATACTTGTTACAAGCCCCCCATGCGGGCAAACAATTTTAATGCAGGGAAATTTTCTAACCGCCTAATCTCAGCAGTCGTTATCCCGCCTGTATTCCCGCATGTTGTATATCGACCGAGCTATCGACCAATGACTTCCGGTTCCTAGATTCAATCTATCCACAATCTGTTGACCTAGCAACGTTTTTATTTTTATTTGTATGGATTTTATCTAACAAACAACAAGGTTACCAGGTATATGTCATATAAGCTTATCTACTAATCATAAAATATCTACTACTGAAAATCTGGCAAACTATTAATTTATCTGAATAACAAAAGAAACATAAACTACAGAGCTCCTTTTAAAAAGCAAAGTTCTAAATGTCGTTTACAACTTTTACGCAACGATAAACTAAACCATTCTCAACAAACAGGCAAAAAAAAGAAAATCTCACTTAAAATAAGCAACACTTGGGAGTGCTTTAAAACTGCCTGTTATTTTCCACATGCACCGAGATAATAATATGAAAATTAACCGCAATTTCAAGATTCATCTCAAACTGGAGCACAAGACACCTGCGGAATGAAAATAAGACTATGCTTTACGAAACTAAAACTCGTCCAAAAGTTTGTAACGAGTTAAACTTCATTTACATATTCGGACACTCTTACAAGTTTGTCTGACCTAAAAGTGTCTCTACCGTACTATATACATAAGTATTTTAGTTATACAACTATCTTATTGTATGCACTGAGTTTCTCTTTATATTATAGACAAAGAATAAGAACAGATTTTTCAAAATTTCCACGGGATAGGGAATTGGCAATCCTATGCGGGCGAAGCCGAGGGCCGATCTATTCTATCGTTTAAATCCTAAATAACTGGATATCTTTAATGGATTACGACATAATTTTGCAAGTATACTTAGGAATAAAGATGCCACCTTTCATACCAAAAAATATTTGAAAATATTATACTTTCATCCCGAAAAAACGTTTATCAAGAAACGCATATCATCCATCTGAGATAGCTCGCATTCTCGCCGTGGATCCTGGATTATTTTTCGTGTCCGCGGGAACAAAGTCACGGGCATCAGCTAGTTATAAATATTTTTCGAGTTTTGTAATCAACTGTAATTTTCACACTAGAAACATCGTAATATTTTCAACTAGTTCGGACCAACGCGGTCAGCACGTATAGACGATCTTTAACCACACATGTTGACTGTTGAGTGTGATACGGACAAATACAGACAACAAAGCCTATACGTAGCCTCACTTCGATTGTTGCCGGCCTTCGCTACAATTCGGGGTGAGCTGCTTAGCACCTTCGATGTGCTTTATAAAAAAGGGAACAAAAACAAAAGGGTAAAAAAAACCTGAACTTCGCTCTATATTCGCGTACATAGTCGCTTATTAAAATAAATCGCTATCATTTAATTTTAAACGGTAAGCAGAAAATTTAGCCACGAACAGCTAAATTTTCTAAGCTCTAAAATTGCTTTTGGTCGGCAAACACAGCTAGTTGGTTCGCAACTTTAACAACAAGAGTTTTAGCGAAAAGTAAGTTAAGTAAGTAGTTTTAGTAAAATATATAATTATTAATTTCTTTATTCGTCACAGTCAAGCATCTCGTCAGAGTCAGACCTGAAGTAATTTTGAAATTATTAGTCAAAGTCAAAATCAAATAATAGAACAACGTCAAATAAATTAGCGACTTCGTCCGTGTGGATTTATGTTTTTACAAAAATCTCTTGAGAACTCTTTGATTTTCTGGGATGAATAGAAGCCTGTGTCAGTCTCCAAGGCGCAAGCTATCACTGTGCTAAATATCGTCAAAATCAGTTCAGCAGTTCTACCCGGTTCGAATTTATGTGGTTATATGTATATTTATATGGATAAATTCCCAAATCGACACCCCCGGAAATAAAACCCGAGAAATTCCGCTTATAAGATCACAACGCTCACTATTGCACCAGAGAGAGAGAGAGGTGGTTGATTCTTGTTTTAATGATTATTATTTATTATACGCTTACGTTTATTTTATTTATTACACACATAAGCATCATACTATGGCAATACACCTATATAAGGCACTAGTAATATTGTATTGTAATCAATGCGTGATCCATCCGTCCTAAACATCATTCATACATAATTTCAACTGTATACCTCTATTATACAAGAATTCATAATAAATTAAAAGATACTTACAATAAATAATAGTTTAAAAAAACTAAAAAACACGCTTTTTATAGAAAACCAAACTAAAAAATAGAAAATAAATTTTAATAAATATAAATTAATAATAGTGTGCATATGAAAAAATGTATTTTATTAAAAAAAACGTGGGGTGCATGGGTGTATAGAGGATTATCATTTCGATAATATCTTAAAATCACCCCACGCTTTTTTTAAATAAAATACATTTTTTCATATGCACACTATTATTAATTTATATTTATTAAAATTTATTTTCTATTTTTTAGTTTGGTTTTCTATAAAAAGCGTGTTTTTTAGTTTTTTTAAACTATTATTTATTTTCTACTTTTTAGTTTGGTTGATTTATAAAACACTAAAAAAATCATGTCACTTAAAATACAACAGATATTAATTATTAATAAATTATTTTATTTGTTTTTTATTGTAAATCGTACATTAGGATTAAAGTAAATAAGTACTAATTAATAATATTATTATTTTTTTTTAAATATTGTTTTATCTTCGCATTCGTGCGTTTTGTGCTTAGATTTTAGTTGTGTGTGACATCTATTTTGTTTACCTTAGTTACAGTTAGTTACCGTACGGTTAGTTATTTCAATGGGTTCCTGGATGGATTGAAAACACAATTACCGGGTAGGTAAAGGTAACCTACCGGGTCTCGGTAGGCGGCGCTGATGTCGGTATGTCACGGGGCAGGACGAAGTCTGCCGGGTCCACTAGTTCAATATAATAGTTAACTTATTCAAAGTTGGCAACGATGACAAAGGAATATTATATAAAAATATCACGAGTAATATTTTCAAAACGCAAAAACTCTTCTAATACCTATAACGTGAAACAAAATTTGTAAACTACAGTCGACTTTCAATAATTTGAAACTCAAGGGACAAAGAAAAATATCACATTACCAAGAGTTCAAAATAAGAGTTAAGCCTTCAGTCTATCATTGTCCAATTAATTTTCGATAGTGGTGAGAGATGAGAAGTAGGTACCTAACCGTCACTTCTCACTCACTTTAACATTTGAAGAAAGACTGAAATATGAACTGCAAATGACTCTTGTCTCATTATCTCATTTATGTAAACAATCGATAGGTCTGTGCATGATAAACACTTCAAATTATAGAGAGTAGATACGGAAGCCCGGACTTCAAATTATTGAATGTTGGCGGGCAAGATTTAACTTCAAATTACCTAGTGGACCAATTAGTATTGATTTTATTCAATTTATCGAATGTTTTTCAAGGGACTGGGAAAAAAGTTTAAATTATCAAAAGATTTAAATTAACGAGTGTCAAATTATCGAGAGTCGACTGTAGGTACATCTATCGTAACCTCACGTAAAATTAGCAAATATTACTATTACCACTCGAAATACTAACCACTTTATTATAACGCACAGCCGGTAAGCTATGCGCAATACTTTCTTTAATGAGAGCGCAACTAACACCGGCCATTGGATCACACCACCGCCGACTCTGCTGTTGCCAACGCCGTCGATCAACGACGAAAACTGGGTCGATATGTGTGCCCGCTCACCACATCGGAAACACACAACCGATTTGCTTTATTGAGAAGTCTTGATATTTCCTAACCAGAAACTGCTTCAAGTTGGTCTGCCTGCCTGCAAAGCCTGTTCTATAAGCGCACGACTCAAAGCCATTATGAGAAGTTCCTTGCAAATCTGGATCTGTGATGCACATATCCGCGGTCGTAACCCATGCGCGAGCGTCCACTTTGTTCTTATTCGGATTAAACTCAGGTATACCTGGATATCTTTGCTAGTAGACGGCGCTTTCATTGCCTCGACCAATGCCGCAATTACGGTTTTGCTGTTCCATGAGTAAGCGCCATTTTATATTGTCATAGCCGATTAATTGATTCACACCGATTTTCATATCGGTTGCGTCCCACTTCTGTAACGGAGGGCCGAAGGTGTCATCTCGTTACCGTGGGCGATCATTGATGGTTGTATCGAGTCCGCATCATGACTTCGAAATATGTTACGCCGAATAATACGACACCGAATGTTTATAATAACGTATAACGTGATGACGAAAGCACATTATAACGTTTATCGTTACAACGAAAATATGTGATAACGTATCACGCAATAACGAATGCACGTTATAACGAAAAACATCATACCGAACTACGCGCCTCGAAATAACTTAGGGATGGCCCTTTTTAGGGTGCCGTACCCAAAGGGTAAAAACGGAGTCCTATTAATGTAACTCTGCTGTCTGTTTGTCCGTCTATCTGTCTATCCGCTGGTCACAGGTCTCTAGCTCGTAGACGAAATGAGTTACAAACCTGAAATTTTGGTACATATTTTGTGTAAAACGTTGGCGCAAAACCAAATATTGAATTAAAAATTGAAAGAAATTATTTTTCAGGGGGCATACATGAAAAAGTTTCAATGAAGGGTTTTTCTTTCACGGTTAGCTACGATATCTAGCTTGGAAATTAAATATTTCTTACACCCAAAATATTATGTTGTTCATAATTATGTACGGAACCCTAAAAGAGCGAGGCCCGATTCACACTTGGCCGGTTTTTTTTTTTAATTCAATGTTTGGTTTTGGGTCAATGTACTACAGTAACTACACCAAATACCAAAATTTCAGGTTTGTAACAATGTCTGTTGTCTACGTAATGTACGTGTATGTAACGTAATGTAGTTCGTCTACGTGCTAGACACCTGTGACCGGCGGACAGACAGACAGACAGCAGAGTTACATTAATAGGACTCCGTTTTTACCCTTTGGGTACGGCACCCTAAAAAGGGCCATCCCTAAGTTATTTCGAGGCGCGTAGTTCGGTATGATGTTTTTCGTTATAACGTGCATTCGTTATTGCGTGATACGTTATCACATATTTTCTTTGTAACGATAAACGTTATAATGTGCTTTCGTCATCACGTTATACGTTATTATAAACATTCGGTGTCGTATTATTCGGCGTAACATATTTCGAAGTCATGATGCGGACTCGGTTGTATCAGCTCTTCGTCCATTGTAAATTACGGAAATAAGACTCGAGTTACGCTTGATAGATTTCATAGATTACAACGAATCACCGCATAATCACACTTAAATAAACACACGTAGTTCAGATATGAGCGGATTTCTTTCGAAACGTGTCGGATTTAGGTTGTTTCAACGCCTGAGCGATATCTTTTGACAAGCTTTTTTTTCAAAAGTCCATGTCAATTCACCTCCGTGTGTCAATCCCCCGACAGTTGACACATTTATTCGAAAATCCCAACCAAACTCCGCCGAATACGCCCAAAACAACTCGTTCCGTTGCTTACTCAACGAAATAATAATTTAACAAAAATCTTATTTTGCAAATTGAATAATGGAATAATCTTATCAAATTAGTGTATTGTCATCGGTCCTCGATAAATCTACAAAGTTTGAATGAAATCTGACCGTTTAAAGTGGGTCAAAATCGCGGTCAAAGGAGTCGGTTACAAACATACATACCGGTGAAGCTAATATAAAGCGTGTAAAAATATTGATTACTAGCCGACCCCCGCAACTTCGTTCGCGTAGATATAGGTTTTTATATAGGATCGGATCGGATCCCATAATTCTTTTATGTACCTAAACTAAATGCAGCCTAAGATCACCTATCTGCCATTGAAAGTTCCATCAAAATCGATCCAGACGTTTCGGAGATTAGCTGGAACAAATAGACAGGCCGACAAACATAAATTGAAACGCACGCCAGTTTAAAATAAGCCGTACCTACATAGATCCGGCTCCCAAGTTATTTGAACCCAATAAATGTCTGTAATTTCTGAACTAAAAAACTTATGACCTTGAAATATTTACGGGACAATACTTAAAGTACTACCTTTCTAACAAAAAAAGAATGAGTAAAATCGAACTACGCGTTAATGAATTACAGCTAAATACACGTTTTAACTTTCTTCCCCTCTCCCAAGGGAACCGTGCTGAATTTCGGGATAAAAAGTATCCTATGTCCTACCTCGGAGTATAAACTCAAATCGTACCAAGTTTCGTTTGAATCCATTCAGTAGTTTCGGCGTGATGCGCGGCCAAGATACAGACAGACAGACCGACAGACAGACAGACAGACAGACAAAAATGAAAAAAAATGCAGTTTTGGCTTCAGTATCGATTATAGAGTGCCCTCCGATAAAAAATTTCAAAATATCTTCAATGTACAGAATTGGATCTGTTACAGTTTTATTATATTATAGAAGATAGATAGATGTGTAACATTTGTTTTTTTTTTATTCAACACAAGTTAGCCCTTGAGTGCAATCTCACCTGATGGTAAGTGATGATGCAGTCTAGGATGGAAGCGGGCTAACTTGGAAGAGGTATGCATACCCCTGATCGGTTTCTACACGGCATCGTACCGGAACGCTAAATCGCTTGGCGGCACGGCTTTGCCGGTAGGGTGGTAACCAGCTACCACCCTAAAACCTCCCACCAGAAACCAGACCATTTGTTTGACAACAGTGACTTTAATCCATATTCAGCTAAATAAGTTTCTAGATCAAAGTGCATGGCGTCCATTACATGATAGGATTAAGGGACCGTTCAGATAGACCGGCGCGGAGAGCAGAGCAAATTTTAATCGCATTTAAAATAGAATCTTATGGCATTGAAATAAGGTTTATTTTTACATTTTATCTCTTTTGGGAGCATCCTCGAGCATCCTCTTATCATAAAAGAGATAAAATGAAAATATAAACCTTATTTCAATGGCTTAAGATTCTATTTTAAATGCGATTAAAATTTGCTCTGCTCTCCGCGCCGGTCTATCTGAACGGTCTCTTACTGTCACATTCACTGCAGTGACAGAGGATAACCTAGAGTCGTATGGCAAATAACACTAACAGTGTCAGATGAGTAAAGAAGAGACACTTACGCCTCTCTACCGTAGAAGTAGAAATATAAATCCAAAGTAGGAGCATACTTAACAGCGGTTATATTATGTCCTTGTCCCGCACGATTTACGTATAGCGTTGTCCTCGTTGCGATCAGCCGCTGTGGCCGAAATTCGGTCAGACAACATTACGAGCCGTACAATCTAAAAACATGCCAATGGACTATACGCCCGGGGTTTCATGGCTATTCATCGAGAGGCGATATTAATAAATAATAATTATTTATCCATTGAAGTATTCGATTCGTCAAGGTGAGCGGCACCGAAAACAACTAATGACTGATAAACGGATTAAACATATCAGGAAGTAAATAAATATCGTGCGCGATTCGTCCTAGCAGACCCTTGTTTGTTTGCGCGTAGAGAAACATGACGGTTTAGTGCGAGTAGAACTCGCACTGAGAGGGTTCCGTACCATGACTACATATTTTATATATTGGTGCTTGTTCTCCTACTATATAATTGCACTATGTAAATAATGTGGCTAATTCGATTGTACACAATCTCTAAACCTAAACTAAAATGACAGGGCTAAATATTTATAACGCTGTCTCTTTCACAATGCTCTCTGCGGAAAAGGATAGACTCGTCAATTTAGTTTAAGTCTAAACTAAATTTACAGGTATACAACTATTCTTATCTTTTCCACAGGAAACATTGTGAAAGATAGCACTATCTTAAGACATGTCCATTTAGTTTAGTCGAGAGTTTGTGTACAGCCTTAGTGTGCAAACACATTTTAATAGTCGTAAATTTTTAGTGCGTTAGACGGGAAACCTTAACTTTTTTCAGCAGTGTGAGGCTATAGATTTTGGTAATCGATAGAATTCCTGCGTTACCTCAAGCCCTTATCGAAAAAAAGTCCTCGATACACGGACAGACAACCAAATGTAACCCTATTATTAGGGTAACCGTTTTTTCCATTATAAAGTACGGAACCCTAAAAGTATTGGTACGAGTTGTATTGTAACAGACTCACAAACACATGCTCACATACACGAATGAAAATGGCAATGAGATAACTAACATCACAGCACAAGGTCTTGAAGTAGAGTTAGCAGGAAAAACTTTTTTGCTTAATATTTTCTTTAAAATATTATCGAATAAGGTTTAATGTTACAACCTTTTCAAGTTTCTACATGTCTTGCCTAGTTTTACTCGCAACCCAATAAAAAAATAGTGAAATGAAAATGAAAAATAATGTCAGTTTTCGTGTGACTTTCAGTTAAATGTAGCGTCGCATAAAATAGACTGATGATAAAAAGATGATTATGATGTTAAAATAATAGCTAAGCTATATTTTAGACGAAACTTTATTTCAAAAACTTGTTACTTTACCTGTTTCCTAATCAGGTTACTAATATTCGTTGTAATAATATAATGAAAAACAAAGTATAACACGAATAGTATATTAATAGCAATAGAGCCTTGAGAAAAAAACACAAGTTTTCCTTGAGTGTTCTACTAACCAACCTGTTTAGCTACTGGTATGCTGTTATATCATATAACGGATGTAGACTGTTACAATTTTTGGCCATTGATGATACGTTAGACGCGTGTTTTATAAAAATCGTAGCTCGCTAATACTATCCAAATGTCGGACGTAAAAAAAACAGTTATAATTTTAAATAAATTGATTACTCAGTTAGATTATATTTTTAGGCAAGCGCGTTCCAATTTAGACCTCATCATTGCTTTCCATCAGACATGATTATCGTCAAGCGTGAGCCTATCTATCTATAAAAAAATTGGTTGTCTATAAAGTCGGTATACAGACGATAATTTTACGTGATAACGTCATAAGAAAACAAAGAGAGATAGATGCCTCACAAGCCGAACGCTTAGGCCGCTCGTGCCTTCTCTATTGCTTGTTCCGCGTTCTCGCCTGCACGCGGAACGTGACAATGACTCGTGCTTTTTCGTGCGTGTAACCGGCGTTCATCGATTTACGAGTATAAGACGTTATCACTTCAAAAATATTTTCCAATAAAACAAGGGTTGCATTTTCTATGCTGACGCTACACACGTGCAACACGCATGTTGCGTACGCGGTAATGACAGTCGCTGCTTGCTCGACAGGCGGCAGTCGGCGGCCTTCGAGGGCGGAGCGGCTTGACGTTTTTAAACCGAAGACAAACTTACGCTTTGTTTGGAAGCCCAATAGCTCATACAAATCTTCTATAACTATAAAACAGTACCTACTTACAGTACAATACCAGACTGACAGACAAGTCGACAGGTGGACTTAAAGATTACTTTGAGGTATTTTTGAAATTCCATCCCTGATGGCAAAAGGGTGGTAAAAATTTGTATGAAGAAAATTTTTTTGAACCTAAATCCACGCTGACGAAGTAATTAACATCAATAAACCGACATTATAAGGTTCTGACAGATGGACAGACAGACAGTAGGACAAGTGCAAATTCATCCATGTGGACTCGAAGGTTATAACAGGCAGGACGAAGTTTTATTTATAAGCTCGAAGTATTCGAGGATCAGAAGGTCCATTTATTTCTGAACAGTCTGATCTTATTCCAACTGGATTAAAGTCCAAAAGTACAAGATAAATGATTTATCCAAGCCCATAAATAACAATATAGTCGACGCGGCGTTCTCAGCTGGACTTATGACCACACAATGTAAGATACAGCTAATGGACTTAAAACTCATCGCACATCTACTACGAGGCGACCTGCAAGAGCCGCAAAAGCAGTCAAAGTCGTATAAGCAGCACGCACCGCATTTTTCAGAACTGGAAATGCAAATGAAATCAGTGCAGTGCGAATCAGTTTCCTCAGCTGACGACGTTTGCATCTTTGAAGCGCTTGATAAGGCTGGGACGGTCTCTTGATTTATTATATCGCATTTTCAGCACTACAAGAATGCGTTGCATACAGCTCTTTCTCTACCTCTAGGGGCTTTTGCACATCTTGCGATTTTTGGGGTCTGGTACCTCTTGCTCTTGCATTTCTTGTCTATGGGACCTTTAGCGCCTCTTGCACTTTTTGCGGCTTTATTATCTCTCGAGGCTCTTGTGGTTCATGCGGCTCTTGCGGCTCTTACGGCTATTGTCTGCGCTCACTTTTAAATTTACGATTTCTCTGAAAAGTGACTAGCGATGGAAACGCGCTCTATGAATTAAAGGCGTCCATCGTATTCCCTTTCTCTTTGTTTTATCTGTAACAGCGGACTTTCATCGACCATTCGCGTGTTGTATTGCATTGTAGTTGTCGACAGTAAATCCGCTTTATAAACCAATCTGAGGACACTACGTAATCTACTGAAAATTGATAATAATGATAGATGGTAGGAAATAAGAGGGCGATTGTTACTCAGATGATGCAAGGAAAAGGGAAACATCGAACTGTCGAAGACGATGAAGACGCTAAAGATAGAATGACAATGTGGCCGATTCTGTTGTACACAATCTCTAAATCTAAACTAAAATGACAGGTCTAAATATATTCCTGTCTCTTTCACAATCCTCCCTGCTGAAGGGGATAGCACTATTTTGAAATCTGTCAATTTAGTTTAGGTTTAGAGATTGTGTACAACAGAATTAGCCACAATATCTGGTATCAAGTAAATGCAAGCACTTAGCAATAACACTTTACACACGCTATTATAAACATACGTAGAAAAGTACGGATATCCATATTTTCGTATCATTAAAAACATAACAGAAAATTTTCAACAGAGATTACAACAGAGAATACATAATAATATATGTATGTTAGATTAGTTAGATATCCGGAACAATTATTATGACTAAATATAATTATATTAAATATAATTTAATTTATAATAATATAATTATATACGTTTTTTCGTCTGAAGATAATTGTATAATTTTAATGTACATATTATACAACTTATTTGATAAGAATCTTTGATGTGATGTCCAATTTAATTTCAAGGTAAACCGAAGTTTTGGTACGCACTTAGGCATACAATAATATAAAAAATTGTTAAGTTGAGGAAATAAGATCATAACAAAGAAAATTCAAATTTCCTGTCAAATACCGGAAACACGTCAAAAAAAAAAAAGAATAATAAGCGGGCTCTGGTCAAATAGTGAACTGTGCTGCTGAAAAGAAACATATCTATAGTCTGATATATTACCCAGAACATGTTGCATCAAAGGTATAAGAAGAATTTTTAGATTTGTCATTGGTTAGTAAACAATTAATTAATTTCTTAGACAATGTTTTCATCATTTTTCACATTAATGTAGCTACATAATGTAACTTGTGTTTGAGTTTATTTTCAACTCTCCTCAGCAGAATCTGCTTTCCCAACCGGTTGACAGTCTTGGCTTGTCAAGAAAACCTCAAATTGGCCCACATGAAATAAATAATATTGAATTTGGAGAAGAACAAATAGGCCATGATGTGAACTAATTAAGACTAACACTGAAAAGGAGAATATTCAAATACCTAAGATTCCTTACACATTATTTGTTAGCAAATCGCAAGCGTTGTAGACAAATTGCAATGTATGCCCGCCAGTAATAGATGCTGCGCAACGCATCGGGTGACGTAGCCGGTTGGCACCGGGCAAGGCTCTTCCTAGACCGTTTTCACTGAGTCACTGCCCACTGGACGATTCGGTTCTACGCACGTATCAGTTGTATCATTAGGTTGATCTCCATTTTCATGTTTGATATTATATTTATATGGTGATGTAACTTTTGTTTTGTAAATTGAATCACTGCTTGTTTAATTATGTCCGGAATCCTTTTTTGGTGTGGCCTTCAGTCTTAAGATGATCGACCGAACAGCGTTATATGCTTTGGTGTTCTTTGGTTTTCGCGAACGCTTGCGTTTCGTTAAACGAAGAGCTTTATCTCCTTATTAATTTTTGTATAGCAGTTGTATAGTTACACAATGATTTTTTTTTTTCGAATGTCGAATTACTGATGGATTCGGTTATGGCAGATTTTAGAGACCAATATCCCTTATAGGCCAATCGCAGCATCGTATCGCATCGGAAACCCGCTTAGTGGGTATCCTACCATAACAGACCTCGTCTATGGTATCGAGCATTGAAACACAATAACTTCAGAGTAATATGGACTGAAAGGTCTTTGCTTTAATGTCGTGCATTCAATTGCTACTCATTTTTATTTCGTAAAGTTGTCGCTTAGAGGCCTGGCTCTAAAAACTACTGGCTCTAAAAATATCTACATTTGGACAAACGTGAGCCTCCATCAAATCAGTTAAGGTCCATTTTACTTCGACGTGTGTTTCGAGGCTCGAAACACTAAAACGCAACGTTAACGAGATACATAAACTCGTACTAACCCTGCTGTTAACTACAGCTGGCGTGTTCCGGGTTGGAAGTCCGCCAGAATGCACAAAGGATGCGACGCCTTTGTAGTTTTGGCGAAGCGTTTAGGTGGTTTAGGCTCTTTAGTGGCACTTAACATTTTTCGACTATATTCGATATGCTCTACTTTTTACAAATATTCCACTTTCCACTCCAATTAAACAAAAACTTGTACTAGGAGTGAGTACGACCATAATGTATCGAGTGGGGTTTGAACCGTCGACCTTACGGTTTTTGATCCGCGTCCGACAACCGTTGCGCTATTGAGGCTTATTACTTTGACAGACTTAGATTTACAACTGCTGATGTCCGCGCCTACGTCCACATTGATTTAGTTTTTAAAATCCCGTGAGAAATCTTTGATTTTTTAGGAAAGGTATCCTGTTTAATCCTCCAGGATATAAACTATCTTTATGCCTTTGGTCAAGATCCGTCCAGGGGTTAGACCTTAAGAAGGTGACAGACAGACGCACTTTCGCATATAATAATATAACAGTATGGTATGTACAGATTCTTTATGTAAATATTTATACATACTCGTACTTAGAGACAAGGAAACGGCCTTATAAATAAGAATATTTTCCTGATAAATAAAAATTAACTAATGCTTCATAATAAAATGAGAGCCGAAATTAATAAACTTAAGCCATAAATGTTGTACATCACACAAAGGACAAAGTACTTCTTAAAGATTTCATGACTCCAATAAATTCTTTAACTTTTACCTTGAAGCCGATTTTTTTCAATAATTCGACTTCTGACAGTCTAAGTATGAGATCCATAGACCGTACTTTGACTCTACTCACACTTAACATAGAGTTAAAACGGGATAGAAATATGTGCCTGACATAAATTCTTCTCGTTTTAACCCTGTCTTGAGTTGGAGTAGTGTCAGAGTACACTCTATAGATCTCATCCTTTTTGACAGAGTCGGCCAAAAATAGTATATTCCTGAATCAATAACTTCACTTTCTCTAATCCAGAAAGTGATTGAAGTAAAGAAAGAAGTAAACAAGTATAAATTAAAAATTAAAAAACCCCCGACATTCGCCATTTTGTCGTGGCGGCCATCTTGAATTTGCATAGTGCTATTCTACTAGTCAAGACCTTTCATTGGATATCCATATTGAGGGAGTGTGAAAAAAGATGTGCCTAATCCGCCATTTTGTGGTGGCGGCCATCTTGGACTGATTTTCATCATACATAGCTAAGAAAACTCCCGACAAATTCACCTTTCAAACAAAAAAAAAACCGCATTCAAATTGGTTCACCCGTTTGAGCGCTACGGGGGAACAGACACACACGAGAAAGTGTTTTTACCTTAATCCTTAATCTCTGGTCGACGCATTCCTTCAATGCCCCCAACGGTCCCGTCATCGTCTCAATGCGGGTCAAAACATTCTTCGCTCTTCGAACCTTTCTTTCTGTTTGCAGACCTGAGAAAGATAGATATAATATATAAATTACAGCATAATATTATAAACTAGATGATGCCCACGGCTTCGCCCGTGTGGTTTGTAAAAATCTCGTGGGAACTTTGATTTTCCAGAACAAAAAGTAGCCTATCTGTAGTAAGTAGTAACCCGTCCACAAAACGGAAAAATTCCGTGGGATCCTTACGATTTCGGAATGCAATTCCTTACAGCATCAGGGTTGAGGAGTTGGACATGTACCTACTCGAGGTCATTCAACAATAAAGTCTTTAATTGGTATCCCCAATATCAATTTAAATAACCGACAGTGCCTAAATCCCATTAGTGTTGGGGATCAGATCCCCTACAGCATCAGGATTGAGAAGTTGGAATCCAAATGTTTTGTAGGACAGTGTCGCAATGTTTTTCTATCGATTAAAAAAAAATTACGCAAATCGGTTCAGAAATCTCGGAGATATCGGTGTACATAGGTAGAAAAACACAACTCCTCCTTTTTTGAAAGTCGGTTAAAAAAGTAGCCTATGTTACTCCCTGGTTAATTCTCTACTTGTATGTGAAAGTCCCGTCAAAATCGGTTCAGCCGTTCCAAAGATTAGCCCGTTCAAACAGACAGACAGACAGACAGACAAAAATTTTAAAAACGTATGATTCGGTTATAGTATCGTTCAAATAACCATATGAGCTTAATATGAGGTAGTTATTTCGATATTACAGACAGACACTTCAATTTTATTTATTAGTATAGATACGAAATTGAGTTTTGTTAATTTGTTTGTTACGCTTGCAAGCCTAAACCGCTAAAACGATTTTGACGAAATTTTGGTTCAGACTTCAGAGATACACTAGACTTTGGAGAAGGATATCGGCTACTTTTTATCCCGGAAAATTATAGAGTTCCCAAGGGATTTTATAAAATCTAAATCCATGTGGACGAAGTCGCGGGAATCAACTAGTAATATAATCTGACAGATGAAATAAATTTTAGCAATTGGCTAGTTTTAATATAAAATAGTTCATATAAATATTAATAGCTCTATCCCTTCAGGTAGATCTTTTTTATTATGTAGCTGTATACTTTTTTTAATGAAATTCTCTTGTACGTAAGTACGAACAACACCTACAAGCAGTAGCGAACACCTGTCGATTTTCAAGCTAAAACCCAGGCACCAACCGTAGAGATTTACGTATAGGTAGAGCGACTCATAAGAAATAGTGGAGTTCAATTATGTTTGTTGAATGTATGTTATAGGTAGACCAGAATCTCATGAAAAATAGAAAATTTAAATTTTGTAGTAAGCAACACTAGGTTAACTCGGCTGCCCTAGTGATGAACAAAGTAATTACATTCAGAACACCTTACCTGGGATCGTTTCACGAAACGAAAAATCAAGCAACTGCATTTTAAATACAAAAACAAAGTAATCAACATCCAATTACTTTGTTTTTGTGTTGTGCTTGTTGTTTACTTGCTTTTTGCATTTATATTCCGGGTTAGTGTGTGCAGTTACTTTGTTTGGGCAATTCAAATTTCAGTAAACGGTTCAAGTTATTTGAAATATTAAACTGTGGTAAAATACTACTCGACATAAAACTTTTGTTAATGCAAAAAGTCAATTTCACAAAAAATGTCAGTTACTTTGTTTATCGCTAGGGCAGCCGTAGTGTTGCTAACTTTGGAATTTCATTTCCGTATTTTTCATGAGATTCTGGTCGACCTATACCTACAGATGATGCGAGGTAGGTACTACAAATGTGTATCAAATCATGTGACCTTTTGATTATAAGTGCATTTTTCTTAATAGTACTACTAATACAAGAAGGTTTTTTGCAAATACTCTTATACCAGACTAGAATTTTCTATCTATCAGTTATTAACAGTTTAAATATCTTTGGCACCAAGAAATTAAAATAAATCGTATTTTACATATAAATACCCTCAATTCCGAAAAGTACCTACTCGGTAATTTGAACGTGAAATTGGTCAATTTGCAATAAATGCAAGCTTTGCTCGTTCGAACTTCGATCATGTACCTACTTACTAATTGAATTTAATCGCTATACATAAAGGTAGTTTCACATAACCTCACATTGTATGGTAAATGGGCACTTATAGGCAATTGAACGTTCACCTTTACCATATACCACGATAGAAAGTGCCACGTAATCTCTAAAAGAAACTAAGTAACTTTTCTTACAACAAGTTTAAGGCTGCCTTCTCAACAGGGATATATTCGAGGATACGTACGGAATGTGTTTGAATTATAATATTATTAATTAATCGAATCGGTCTTTTATGCAATTCGGACATCATTTAAGTGTCAAAATAAAAATAATAATCGGTTTTCAAACAAGAAAATAAAGTTGTAAGTTAATTATATAGTTCCTACTTTATTTAATTTGTAGTCAACGCTTTACCTATTTACTAGAACTGACCTATCATACTATAATACAATGTATATAGAATGTGTATAGAATGTGATAGGTATTTATAGTTATGGCTACATATAATTATAATACGGCAATATATGACAAGCGTGTTTTGTATTACTTAGCCCTCATACGCATTAGCGGTCAACCGCGTATGCGGCTAACCGCGCGGCTAGCCACTTGTATAGAATTTCGTCGCGGTTTAGTGCGTACAAAATGATCGGTTGCATATAAAAATATAAAAGCGGCTAGCCGCGCGGTTAGCCGCACGCGCGGTTAGCCGCTAATGCGTATGAGGGCTTAGTCCGCATCACCACATCCTAATCAGGTGTAATTATTTAATTGTTGTATGTTTTACGAAAAAGGAAAACTATTCTATAAGTACCTACTTTGTAACTTGTACCTAAATATTATTTTTATTAAAAATACTTAGGGCCTGTTTCACCACTTTCTGATAAGTGTCGGACGGAAACGTAAGTTTAGTCTCTTTCTTAATTTATGTCGTGTGACAAAGACAAAAGTTGTGAATAAGCAATCCGACACTTATCAGTAGGTGGTGAAACAGGACCTTAATATAATATATATATTACGTTAGTAATAAGTTTAGAGTAATTGAAGAAAGCTATCAAAACGTCAAAAGTCTTCAGTTAAAGATTAGGTACTTGGAAATTGAAAATTAGCGCTTACTCGCATTTTAATAAATAAATAAAATAAAATCATTTTATTTCAGGTCGGTGTGACCCATAAAAATTTGCACAAAATAATATAAACATATGACATAATTAATTAATTAATTTAATGACATAATTAAGATTAATTGTACAAAGTGATACGACAAGGATTAGGTATATAGGTAAGGGTCAGCTTAGAACCCGTGACCTTTCCGGTCGTGGTCCAAACAACCTACCAGCGAGGCTTCACCGCTCCACATAACCTTTGTGAGCAATGTATTGTACGTATTCAAGGCAGAAGTTAGGTGTGTAGAATTAATTGTATATTAGGTATAGGTACGAATACAATGCGGTTTTTTGACGTGATAACGCCTTATCGATGAACGCCGGCCGCACGCACGAAAAAGCATGACTCATTGTCACGTAGGTACAGCGCGCAAGCGAGAGCGCGGAATAAGCGATAGAGAGGCAATGTTTTCTGTTATCACGTAAAATTATCGTCCGTAAACCGACTTTACAAACACCAGTTTTTTTGAGGAATGCGAAAGTAACTCTGTCTGGCTGTATGTTACGCCTTCACGCTTAAACCGCTTAACCGATTTTGATGAAATTTGGTACATATATAGACTCGACCTTGGAGAAGACCGGACCTAATCCCGGAAAATCCAAAAGAAAAAACCTAAATCCACGCGGATGAAGTCGAGGGCATCAGCTAGTTAAAGCATAGTGCTTATAATCATGTTAAGAATTCAAACGACATAAATTAAATCTAAAAGTATCGTATTGTGTTTGTATGTTTATTACTATTTTCACAGGTGTGTTTCTCATTACTCCGAAACTGGAGAGCAACGACTTGTGCGAATACGTCAACCTCTGCTCCATTAAGCAATATCGAAGGTTAACAATCGTACAGTTGGTTTACTAATGCATAACAGCGGGGAACACAAACTGGGCGTGCTTGCTCAAGTGGAGATTACAGTCGTGTGTGACATTTTCTTTTATCAATAATCGTTAATAGCAACTCTAGCTGATTCATAGCAGCAGATATTTTTAACGCTCTGCATCAAACGTATTTAATTGCGATCACAAGAATTGTTGTTATTAAAGTATTTATGGTATACTTGCTAAAAATGTATATTGTCAGTAAACTTGCGAGTAGTAGTAACCGACACATATTACCTCCAATACTAATAAACGAAGTTTCTTTGTTTAAACTCCCGAGGGTTATACTTGAGTGTATTTAATTATTTGAGTACCAAAACGGCAACGGCCGCGCCCGCCGGTGTATGCAACGATCATTAACCAACTTTGTGATTGTCGAACTGTGGCATTACACACACTGTAGTTAAATATGTACAAAAGTTTTAAAAACAAAAGTGATTTAAAACATTTGTTTGAGTAAACTGAATTGTAAATCGAGAAATCATTTATTTTAAATCGAACCGAACTCTTCGTTTATTAGTGTTTTACTTTTATCGGTATTTTTAAAGAGGTAGCATTAGAAGGGATGTCAATTGATTACTATTCAATCATGTGCGAACTTGTTTCGACGAGTTGCTAGTGTGTATCAGACTTTATAATGCAACAAGTTACTTTGTATCGCCATCGAAAACGATCCTGTGCCGCTAGTATCCATTGCCATTTTCCAGCGACGTGCTATAATAGATCGTATCGCATATAAAGCAAGCATCGCAAACTCAAAAACTACTGAACGGATATTCATGCCGTTTTCACCAATAATAAATTAAAAATTTAATAAACCCCCGACATTCACCATTTTGTGGCGGCGGCCATCTTGGATTTGCAATAGTGCTATTCTACTAGTCAAGCCCTTTTATTTGATACCCATATTAAGGGAGTTGTAAAAAAATATGAAAGTAATCCGCCATTTTGTAGCGGCGTCCATCTTCATCAAACATAGCTAACAACACTCTCGACTTATTCACCTTTCAAACAAAAAAAAAAACCGCATTCAAATTGGTTCACCCGTTTGAGCGCTACAGGGGAACAGACAGACACACACACACACACACACACACACAGACACGTCAAACTTATAACACCCCGTCGTTTTTTTGTCGGGGGGTTAAAAAGAGTTCTTTCATGAAAAAGATTTAGGTGTATAATTTGTTAAGGTTTTGTATAAATCGATTGGAATATGACGATAATAATAGCTAACAACACTCTCGACTTATTCACCTTTCAAACAAAAAAAAAACCGCATTCAAATTGGTTCACCCGTTTGAGCGCTACAGGGGAACAGACAGACACACACACACACACACACACACACACACAGACACGTCAAACTTATAACACCCCGTCGTTTTTTTGTCGGGGGGTTAAAAAGAGTTGTTTCATGAAAAAGATTTAGGTGTATAATTTGTTAAGGTTTTGTATAAATCGATTGGAATATGACGATAATAATTGTTGAAAATGTCAGGAAAAGTCAAGCCGCCTAGTCTGGGAGCTTTCATCAAAAACGCTGCCTAAGCCCTATGAGATATAAACGTGGTATGGTGGGACAGTAGCGGATAATTACTACGCGTGCAAAGCCGCTAGTTTCAAATCAAAATAGAAGAATTTTGGAGACGTCTTTCAATAAGTTTTTATAAAACGCAAAATTGAAAAAAAATTAAATTATTTTAAATTCAAATTACGAGTAGTATTGGGTACTATTTACTACCCTGTTTTAGTTATACCGCAGAGGTTACTGCAGGGTGATTGATATCAATGTATGTCAACTAACGAAATTGCAATGTGCCAAACGCGTTCACTGATTCATACGGTCAAAGATCCCGCCGCGCCGGACCGGACCGACGAAAACGTTTACCAATACACGCTTCAAAATATCAATTTTTTTTATCTGTCCATAACCTAAAATGACAATCAACAAATCAAGATGCATATTTCAACAAGCAAAACATAATTGAAACAAAAATCTACATCAAAGACAGCTACATCAAAAGGAATATTAGCTACATCAAAAAAAAGATATTCAAAAAGGAATGCATTCTTTTTTTTTAAAGAATATAATGAGTATGACTAATATTCCCTTTCCCTTCCTACTAAGCGTCAAGCTTGTGCTAAGAGTATGATGTAAGAGTAGGATTTGAATATGTATTTATCTTTCAAAAATAAAGAAAGACTGGTAGAGTCCAAAGAGACCCGAACATATTAAATCTGGGAAAAAAAAGTAATCAAACTCTTTTTTTGAAATCAGTAAAATAAACTATTGTGATCAACTCACAAAATGTCATCAATGCAAATTTGCAAAATAACTCTTGAACCATCGAACTATTACGCTTAGAATGGAAGTTTCTTACAAATTTCCGCTCGAAACGTAAGCTATAAACCAACCCATGTGTGCCCTGTAATTACATTTGCCGACACGCACACAAGCGCATGAGTACCTTGAGCACTGACGCGACGATAGACGTATCGAGCCTTTTAAGGCCCGTTAAAAACGGCTTATCGCCGCGTCGACGACTGCCTTTCTTTACCTATTTATTCTAAGTCTTGAACTAAGTATGTAACGAAGTAATAAATTCGCAAATGTCAGCGCAATTCTCTAGTCGAGATTCCTACAAATCGATAAATAACCTCTAATTAGGATCAGTTAAAAATCACAACAAACGTTCGTTAGTCGTGTCTGTCTGTCTGTCGCAAAATACCTCCTAAGCTACGTAACAGAGTAATAAATCAGTGCGCTCTCGTGTCGAGGTACCAGGGAGGCATGGCTCGCGAGCGGTCGCCGCGCCGCGCGCCGGTCGCGAATTACTTTCACTCGACTATCCCCGGGCGGTGACCGCGCGCGGGGTCGCCGACCGCGGCGAGGCGCGAGCGCGGGAAACGCCGCCATCATGCCATTCAAGAAAAGCGCGCCATGTTTACACAGATGCGCGCCGAAACGCGGCCCGGCGCGTTGCATCACTTCCGTTTGCGTTCCATTTCGTACTCGTTGCGCCGTGCGCGTACGTAACACGTGCCGATTGCCGATTTATTTGTTGTTCCGTGCTAACTGATAGATTGTATCTGCTAACGAACGGAGAATGTTGTTTTAACAACACATTATAGTAACAGACTGATCTTTATTATAATAATTATATTATTATTCTCTATATTTATAATTTTTTTAATTAATGGATAGTCTTAGCAACATTTTTTTTACTCCTTTTTCATACGCGGGACTCCTCAGAGAAATAAATTAATTGAATTTCTGACTAAATATTCGATTTTGAATCAACATTCTACACCAAATAACTTTCAGGTCTGTAACTCATTCCGTTTACGAGCTAGAGACCTGTGACACATACGGACAGACAGACAGCAGTGTGACAATAGTAGAGGGCTAGGGCTCCGTTTTGCCATTTGGATACGGAACCTTAAAAACTATCACTAATCTATCTATCTTCTATAATATAATAAAACTGTAACAGATCCAATTCTGTACATTGAAGATATTTTGAAAATTTTTGTTGGAGGGCACTCTATAATCGATACTGAAGCCAAAACTGCAATTTGTTTCATTTTTGTCTGTCTGTCTGTCTGTCTGTCTGTCTGTCTGTATCTTGGCCGCGCATCACGCCGAAACTACTGAATGGATTCAAATGAAACTTGGTACGATATGAGTTTATACTCCGAGGTAGGACATAGGATACTTTTTATCCTGAAATTCAGCACGGTTCCCTTGGGAGAGGGGAAGAAAGTTAAAACGTGTATTTAGCTCTAATTCAATAACGGGTACTTCGATTTAACTCATTCTTTTTTTGTTAGAGAGGTAGTACTTTAAGTATTGTCCCGTAAATATTTCAAGGTCATAGGTTTTTCAGTTCAGAAATGACAGACATTTATTGGGTTCAAATAACTTGGGACCCGGATCTTTGAACGTACGGCTTATTTTAAACTGGTGGGCATTTAGAGTTATGTTTGTCGATCTGTCTATTTGTTCTAGCTAATTTCCGAAACGGCTGGATCGATTTTGATGGAACTTTCAATGGCAGATAAGTGATGTTATATGGAGTAACTTGGGCTACATTTAGTTTAGGTACAAAAAAGGATTATGGGATCCAATCCGATCCTATATAAAAACCTATATAACCACGCAGACGAAGTCGCGGGGGTCAGCTAGTAATATAATAAAACTGTAACAGATCCAATTCTGTACATTGAAGATATTTTGAAAATTTTTATTGGAGGGCACTCTATAATCGATACTGAAGCCAAAACTGCAATTTTTTTCATTTTTGTCTGTCTGTCTGTCTTTCTGTCTGTCTGTCTGTCTGTCTGTATCTTGGCCGCGCATCACGCCGAAACTACTGAATGGATTCGAATGAAACTTGGTACGATTTGAGTTTATACTCCGAGGTAGGACATAGGATACTTTTTATCCCGAAATTCAGTGCGGTTCCCTTGGGAGAGGGGATGAAAGTTAAAACGTGTATTTAGCTGTAATTCATTAACGCGTTGTTCGATTTCACTCATTCTTTTTTTGTTAGAAAGGTAGTACTTTATATATTGTCCCGTAAATATTTCAAGGTCATAGGGTTTTTAGTTCAGAAATGACAGACATTACAACCCTCAGTATGGGTTCAAATAACTTGGGACTCGGATCTTTGAACGTACGGCTTATTTTAAACTGGTGTGCGTTTATTATGGGATCCGATCAGATCCTATATAAACACCTATATATCTACGCGAACGAAGTTGCGGGGATCAGCTAGTATCAAAAATAATTCTTTAGTCTATTTTTAGTAGGTACCTATAATACTTAAAATGTGCAACTTTATATTAAGCTGTTGTCTAGTATTTAGCCGTTAGGTGTAAAACTATGTATAAAAGCAATATCGGATTCGCTTTCTACCGAGTACAGTTGCGCAATAGAGAAAATTTTCCCTGGCAGTCATTTTAAATTGCATGTCATGGATATTAACATTTCTCTTGAATACGTAAATTTATCTGTGTGTTCCTAACCCAGTGTGACCAATTTTATAGCGCGTCGTTAGGGTAACGCAATGAAGTAACAGAGATAAATATACGCGATAAGATGGCGACCATCGGCGCACTCGCAGACGCCGCCTAGCCGGTGAGATAGCACTTGTCTTTTTGTTTTTAATACTTATGTCTTATGTCATACATTTTTAACCGATTTAAAAAAAATTGGTTATCTGTAAAGTCGGTTTACGGACAATAATTTTACGTGTTAACGTCATAAGAAAACATTGCCTCTCTATCGCTTGTTCCGCACTCTCGCTTGCACGTTCGGCTAGGCGGTACGTGACAATGAGTCATGCTTTTTCGTGCGTGCAGCCGGCGTTCATCTATACTAATATAATAAAGCGGAAGAGTTTGTTTGTTTGAACGCGCTAATCTCAGGAACTACTGGACCGATTTCAAAAATTCTTTCACTGTTGGATATGTAAGTGATCCTTGAGTGCTATAGGCTATATATGTACCACGGGCGAAGCCGGGGCGGACCGCTAGTCGATTTATAAAACGTTACCACGTCAAAAAGGGAATAGTCGGGCAGCCGCCGAACAAAATTTTTAGTGATTAATAACAAGCTGAAACTTCGTGAGTAGGTTCGATTCGACGAGACGCCGAATCGAGAAGTCGCCGTCTTTAGAAGTTATCAATTCGACAATATGTATGTGATATTATTGGAACTGCTAAATATTCACATAAATGATAATCTGTAATGGCCTCCAAACAACTATACAAAATTTTATAGATGTATGTATGTATGTTTGTCCGCGGATTTCTCTGAAACTATATTGATCGGATTGTGACCATTATTTTTTACTTCAACTTAGGAAACAATGCAAGTTTCATCTAAATCGGTTCGGTAGTTTCTGAGATATGGACCTGTGTGCTTAGTCTAAAGCGGAGCACTCGAAAACGAACTCGAAAACTATTGATCGATTTCAGAGTAAAATAGACCTAAAATGTCTTGTATTAAGGTTTGAGTTCGCCAATACATTCAGCATTGTTCGAATGCTGAATGTATTGGCGAACTCAAACCTTAATACAATCCATTTTAGGTCTATTTTACTCTGAAATCGATCAATAGTTTTCGAGTTCGTTTTCGAGTGCTCCGCTTTAGACTAAGCACACTGTTAAGTGTGTGGTAAAGTTTCTTTCAATCTTTTAGTAAATCTGAATTGCGAACTTAAATCTGTATTGCATGTTTTAATCATGTTTTGTCGAAGACATAAATGTATTGAGTCAAGGAATATTTAAGAAAGAGTGTTAGTATTTTGACGTTCGGAAAAAAAATTCTTACACTTTCTAGTTTCTACACAAAAAAGTATTTCATCGGTAGCCAAATTGCCAAAAGCCAAAAAATAACTCACAGTATTTTTAAAGACGATAAAGAAATGTACCTGATGCATTACTTTTTATAACGAACATTGCACCAGCGAATCTGGAGTGTCAATGACCGATGCTCCAGGGAGCCCAGTGTGTCGAGCTAGCCAGCCCGCAGATGCCATGTAGCCATAAGGGTTGTCAGCCGTGTTTTGTTTATTTTGTCTTACATAGATAGATAATAGATAATACAGATAGACATGTCTATTAGACATAGATAAAATTACACATACATAGTAGGTACATGTATATGTATTTCAAATCGGAAAAATTCTACGTAAGTATACGATAGTATGAAATTATAAACAAAATTATCACCAGTATCGTGAGACAAATGCCCAACAAGGTACAGTCGATTAAGATAATGTGCAGCTAACCCAGTGTAAACTTGGAACAAACAGTATACTGATAGAAGTTACTGAGCAAAATCTTGCATCCTCGTTCTTGCAGCATATTACATAAAATTGTACATCATATTATTATACTTTTAGTTCATGAAAGAAGTTTAAAAAATGAAAGAAGTTAAGAAGTTTTTTACTAACGTGACTAAGGGGACCGTACCATGTTCTCACATGCACTTGACATGCAGTTATTATTCTAATATTTTATCTCCTGCAAAACACGTGGCAACCCTCACAACCCACTCACGTGGAAAGCGGTTATGCAACGTGCTCACGCGAATGTTTTCTAGCCTCAGGACGATGCTATTCGCAACTCGATGACAAATTATGTGCATGAATCAGGTATCATGGATGATGCTACAACCAAACTATCTGCATGAATCAGGTGTCAAGCATCATGCTACAACCAAACTATCTGCATGAAACAGGTGTCAAGGGTCATGGTACAGCCAACAATCTGCACGAATCAGGAGTCAAGGATGATGCTACAACCAAACTATCTGCATGAAACAGGTGTCAAGGATCATATTGTTATAGTTAAACTATCTGCACGAAACAAGTGTCAAGGATCATGTTACAGCCAAACAATCTACATGAATAAGGTGTCAAGGATCATGCTACAACCAAACAATCTGCATGAATCAGGTGTCAAGAATCATGCTATAACCAAACTATCTGCATGAATCAGGTGTCAAGGATCATGTTACAGCCAAACAATCTGCATGAATCAGAAGTTAAAGACCATGCTACAACCAAATTATCTGCTCAATTTCGTGCGTCGATTATATAAAAATGATTGCTATAGTGTGAAGATTTACCTCTAATTGCTGACATACTCCCTCTATTAGCTCAAATGCATTGGAATAGCGAAATTCAGCCAAGAGATTGTAGCAATGATTGATGCAGCTCTTTTAATTGTCTACTAATCGAGAATATTGTAATGACTTTGGACGTCAACGTCGGATCAGAACATTGTAACAGAGCCCTAAAGGATCCAGTTTCGTCTAAGTTAATAATTAATTATTTAAATACACACTCCACTACTACTAACTCTACTACAATCAATGGAACGGTAGCTATAATTAACACGGACGATAGTGATCTATTTAACATCAATAACAGGTGTTCGGAGTACAGTTTGTAACATAACTATAAATCGCAACCCAATATCGATTGTGGTTTCGATTTCGATACCCGGGATCGATCCAATCTAGCGTCTAAATCAATATACAATCGATTACGCTATCTCGCGCTTCGTATATAACGCAAGAGTAGTAAATAGGTGCCTTTTGGTAGATATAGAGACGTTCTTTCTCTACGTTTCCGTATTAAGTGTCCGTTTTCATATTATTCGATCCGATATTGGTATTACGCACCAGATTGAATTTTCTAGGCTAAATATTCGATTGAATATTGATTTAGATCTTTTTCTCTTAACTTCCTTTTATCGCATCTTATGACCCAGGTTATTTATATTCACCGCCCTCTGAGACATCGAAAGCAGTCGAAAGTCTAGCGTTGCAGACTTGCACTGTATCTATACATAAAGCCCAAATTAGACGGTTCATTTTTCGAGATTTTTGTTTTCATTTTCGAGGGTTCATCGATGAGTCATCGGAAATGAACCGTCTAAACATCGACCTTTTATCGTTCACAGGCACTGTGCCATAGCAAATATTGCATCGTACATCGCTCATCGCAAAAATGAACGATGGGCACCGTCTAATTTGGGCTTTAGTTTTTAATTCCCTTTTTCATAAACATAAGTGAGAAAGCGCTTCCTTTTATCGCACCTTATGACCCGGGGAACTCATATTTACCACCCGCGCCCTCCGGAAAACAGTTTTGGAGTTTTGCGCGCACCGATATCGGATCGGATATCGTGAAACGTTTCTATAACGGTTTTGATACGCTAATTAAACAATGATAAAATCAAGCGACCGGTTCGAATTAGGATACGTATTGCACACTGCATCTCGCAAGCCTCGAACAAGGCTCCGCGGACACAGCTGTGCATTGTGAATGCGGCTAACTTTCCCGGAGCCATTTTCGTCAAATGGCAAGAAAATATATTAGGCATAATTGGTAGCTAGGCTTTAGTCACGCAATCGCATGTCGGCCCTCCATAAATTATTAGCCTTTTAGAGTAAACGGAGTGGCTTTATTGTTTACATTTTACAATATACAATTATTAATATTATGATGAGTTTTTATAGATATTATTACACATAAAATATGTAGTGCCTGATGTAACTAAAAAAAGTGGTCGTTAAACGTGAAATCATCGTCATATTTGAAGTGCAATGTAAAACTTATGATTTGAGATTTTTTTTTCTGCTTATTTTTACTTCCATGACTTTTTAACCGACTTCAAAAAAGGAGATTATTAATTCGACAGTATGTATCTCATATTATTCACATACGATAAAGGCTTCCAAACAACATACAAAATTGTATAGATGTATGTATGTACTATGTACCTATGTTTGTTTGTCCGCGGATTTCTCCGAAACTATTGATCGGATTGTGACCATTCCTTTTTATTCGCTTACATTTATTTCAACTTCAACAGAGCAAGTTTCTTCAAAACAAGTTCGGTAGTTAAGTGCGTGGTTTTCTTATATAGGTTAATATTTTCACGGTCTTACTGCTGAACCGATTTCGACGAAATTTTACACAGAGATTGCGTCTCGGAGACGGGTTAGACTACTTCTCACTAAACCAGGGAAATCAAAGAGTTCAGAAGGAATTTTTAATTTTTTTTTCTGGCTTCAGCCGTGGCTGGTTACCACCCTAACGGCAAAGCCGTGCCGCCAAGCGATTTAGCGTTCCGGTACGATGCCGTGTAGAAACCGATCAGGGGTATGCATACTTTTTCCAAGGTAGCCCGCTTCCATCTTAGACTGCATCATCACTTGCCATCAGGTGAGATTGCAATTAAGGGCTACCTTGTACTAATGAATAAAAAAAAAATCTACGAAGTCGCCGTCATCGCTTAGTATAAAGACAGACGTTTAGTGTAAGGTGGCAAGGCCGGTGGCACCGGGTCACGGGCGCTATGCAAATGGCGGTTGCCATTGTTGATACGCTAGTGTTGCCACTAGGGTTCAGAACCGGGAAATCCCGGTCTCGAAAGTACCGGGAATTCCCGGTTCTTTTGTCAGTAAAAAGAACCGGGAAATAAAATTTGATTCCCGGTTCTTTCGGTACTTTCGGGAATTTTATTTTACTTACATGATTCACGCTACTACTTTCATACATAATCTTTACAATACTAACTTTACTTTTTATACTTCCTACTTTTCAAAAGTTCAAAACTAACGTGAAATCAGCGCTAAAATAAATGGCACGCGGTAACTTACAAATCTACTTACCTCTCTCGCTGTTGTGTGCGATCGCTCGCTTACTCAGTTTTCGGAATGCAATATTTAATCCACTTGGGATAGAATTTTCAAAAATGCTGTTTCAATTTTTTATTTTTTATCGAAAGCTCAAATACCAATTTTCATGGATATAACTTGAAAAATGACAGACTTTCATACAAACTTTCATCCCCTATTTAACCCCCTTACGGGTGGAATTTCCAATAATCCTTTCTTAGTGTGCGCCTACATCATAAAAGGAAACAATGTGAAAATTTTAAGTTTCTGACGCTGTTGCGCCATCTGTTCGGCTTTCAGCGTTGTGAACAGCACTTCGGCAACATTCATGTTGAGAGTGCTGCGGATCTGATCAGTCCAGTGAATTGGACTCCTACCTCTCGATCTCTTGCGTTAATTTTCCCGGTAACTATAAGTTTTTGTAGGTTATCGCCGGGTTTACGGGCGATATGGCCGAAGAACTCAAAGATCCTCCTCAGGCATATGTATGTTGGAGAGCCTCGGCTTTTTGTCATTTTGAGTTCTTCGTGGATCGATTGGATAGTCCTGAATGCAGTCCAAGGGATTCTGAGCATTTTCCTTCAGCACCACATCTCAAAGGCGTCTATGCGCTGGCGGTCTCCAGCTTTTAAATCCATGTCTCCGCCCCGTATAGGAAAATGGAGAAGACTAAAGTGTTGACGAGTGTAATTTTTGTCTTATTACTGATGTTACGATCATTCCATATTCTATCGCGCTGAGACATTGCAGCCTTGGCCATTTCGATTCTCCTGCGAACTTCAGCTTCACAAGAACCGTTATTGCTGATTCTAGAACCCAAGTAATTGAAGTGATCAACGGGTTTTAAATTGAGTGTTCCATTGAGTTCTAGCTTAGAAGCACGATCCACCACCATGATCTTAGTTTTAGACCGATTTATGGCCTGTGTTGCTCCATTTTGTTCAGGAGTTGGAACATTTCAGCTTCATTAGCTGCGAAAAGGATGGTGTCATCGGCGTAGTGAAGGTTTTGAATTTTAATGTAATTGATGGTAATTCCACCGTCCCAGTCTTCGCAGGTCCGGCGTATAATGCTCTCTCCATAGATGTTAAACAGAATAGGGGATATGATGCATCTTTGACGAACTCCTTTGCCAAACGAGATTGGTGTTGATGTCGTATTGTCAATTCTTACTACCCCCTGACTATCTGAATATAGGCTTTGAAGCACTCCGACCTGATGTTTTGGGACTTTCCTGAATAACTGTCCATAGGAGCTTCCAGTTCACACAGTCAAAGGGCTTACTGTAGTTGACGAAACACATAATGAATGGGTACATTGAATTCGTAAGCTTTTTCAACGCAGGCGCACACTAAGAAAAGATTATTGGAAATTCCACCACTAAGGGGGTAAAATAGGGGATGAAAGTTTGCATGAAAGTCGGCCATTTTTCAAGTGATATCCATGAAAATTGTTATTTAAACTTTCAATAAAAAATAAAAAAATTGAATTTCAGGATTTTTGGAAATTCTATCCCCAAGTGTGATAAATAGGGGATGAAAGTTTAAATGACAATAAAAATTACATACATATTTAATTGTGGTTTACTTTTAAAGTGTAAAACTTGTTTTATAAAAAAAAAACTACAAAGAACCGAAAATCCCGAAAGAACCGGGAATTCCCGGTTCCTTTATGTAAAAGTACCGAAATTCCCGGTTCTTAAGAACAGGACCGGTTCCGTAAACCCTAGTTGCCACTGAGTTGCCACGTCACGATCGCGTGGCGCAACGGGAGGAAAATTGTCTTTTTAATTGAAAAAAAAAAAAAAAAATGGTTGTCTGTAAAGTCGGCTGTCGGTTTACGGACGATAAGTTTACGTGATAACGTCATAAGAAAACAAAGAGAGATATATGCGTCACAAGCCGAACGTTTAGAGCGAGGTCGCACTGCGAAATTTATTCGCGCGAATTTTTTCGCAGAATTCTGTGACATATGGAAATGTATGAAACTGCCCGCACTTGCGATTTAAAATTCGCGAAAAAAATATATTAAAATGCGGAAAATAAACCGCGCGAATAAAATTCGCGCGAATATATTTCGCAGTGCGGCCCCGGCCTTAAGGCCGATCGTGCCTTCTCTATCGCTTGTTCCGCGCTCTCGCTTGCACGCGGTTCATGACAATGAGTCATGCTTTTTCGTGCGTATAGCCGGCGTTCATCAATTTATTTAAAGACGTTAATCACTTCAAAAACTATGTTTTATTTATTTTATGATATGTTTATAGTAGGTAATATTGATTGGAGTATATCTCTGCTGGATCAAATCAGAAACAAAGAGATCATAAAGAGTCATAGCATATCGAGTCTTCAAGTTTAATTTTCATTAAGGCCTAGGCCGCACTGCGAAATTTATTCGCGCGAATTTTTTCGCAAAATTCTGTGACATATGGGAATGTATGAAGCTGCACGCACATGCGATTTAAAATTCGCGAGAAAAATATATCAAAATGCGGAAAATAAACCGCGCGAATAAAATTCGCGCGAATAATTTTCGCAGTGCGGCCCCGCTCTACGAAGTATAGAAAAATCCTTTTTTTAACGTCAACACAAAGTAAAAAGTCTTGACGAAATATAATTTGACATTTTAGCCTTTTCCTTATATATATGCGTCACTTAGCGCCAAAAATCATGCGCAGCGGTTCAAGGCAGACGAAAATGTAGAGATGATTGTCAGCACGTAGGCAAACATTGAAAATTACTGTATCTAAGGGCCTGATTCACCTCCTTGTGATAAGTGTTTTGTCTTTGTCACTTGCCATAAAGTAAGAAAGTGACAAAACTTACGTTTAAGCTAGGTATCCGACACTTCTCAGAAGGTGGTGATACAGGCGCTAAATGTTGCAAATATTTCGCACCGGGAAGCGCTGGCAGAAGCAACACTAGACATCACAGTCACAGAGAGCCTTTGGATCAGGGGCGTAGCTACCGCCGTATCTGCCGTATCAATTATATGGGGCCCCCAAGCCACGGGGGCCCCTGACGTGCGTAAGCAAAAATTAACAAAAACTTCCCAAAAGACATGGCCGGAATTTGCCCTGATTAGTCGAAAAAAAACTTACTTAAATAAACATAAATGGAGGTTAATTATTCATATGTGAAAATTGCTTTTAAAATAAACTAAAATATATCGTGGCAATTACATTTCTCCAGCGCAGGCGTGGAAAAAACCACAAAAAATAAGAATGTTAACTGATATTTGTTTTTCTAACTTTTCTAAGGTTATATCCAAGAAGGTTATTTATATACTCTATGTAGATACTGGAGACTGCGCCTGAAACATTGTAGTTAAGACAAAATAGTCATTTTATTTACCAGTTCTCTCTCGAGTCAAAATTCCTTATCTATACCCTGATTTCTAATTCCGTGGAATTCTGACGTTTCGTAATGTTACCAGAGATAAAACAATTCCCACAAAAAAGATAAAAAATTCAAAACTTATATAAATAAAAATCAACTGCCGCATGTAGAATGACAAATGCCTAACAGACACTTCATGGTGAGAATGTCATTTGACTTCCATTTTTGAATGAATTTTTTCAATGTGCTTCTTTTGTTTTCTATTGCTGTTAGTGTGCACTTTCTAGTTTCCACTCTTGCCGTTTTCTATTTTAGGGCGAAACGTCTAATATTATTGTTCGGCATATGGCTTTTTATGATGACTGGGAATTAAAGTAGTTTTGGGTAAAATCGTACTTCGTAGATGTTAACCCTGTTCTCCATACAAATAACTCATCTTTAAATGACAATGACAGCTGTCAGAATTCCATGGAATTAGAAATCAGGGTATAAAAATATTATTTAGGTTAAGTATAGAACGTCCATATTTGAATCTCCCGCTGTCAAAGAGTTGTTGGGGGCTGAATCTAGATGGCGCTGAATGGTTCTCATTTTTTTACTATGGAGTTTTCATTTTTCTACGGTAGGAGTAATGTATTCTGTGGTACCTACGCACTATGTACACAAAAATCGATTCTCCGATTAATCGATCTCAGATCGCTATCCTTATTTTGATGTTTCTGGCTGGCTTCTGCAATCTGCGTTGTGCGTAGGTAACCTAAATAATATTTTTAGATAAGACATTTTTACTGGAGAGAAAACCTTAAAATAAAATGACTAATTTATACAATGTTTCAGGCGCACTCTCCAGTGTCTATATAGATAGAGTATATAACCTTCTTGGATATGACCTTAGAAAAGTTAGAAAAACAAATAACAGTTAACATTCTTATTCTTTGTGTTTTTTCCACGCCTGCGCTGGAGAAATGTAATTGCCGCGATATATTTTAGTTTATTTTAAAAGCAATTTTCACATATGAATAATTAACCTCCATTTATGTTTATTTAAGTAAGTTTTTTTTTCGATTTCGAGCAAATTCCGGCCATGTCAAAGGGCACAGCTCCATACAAATTCCGGCCATGTCCTTTTTGTTTATTTCAGAAATGACAAAAGTCAAAAAAAGCAATTTTGTTTTTTTTTTTTTCGCGTAAAGCGTGCGTTCAAGAGTTGGCAACACTCTTCAGCTATAAATCTATACTAATATAATAAAGCGGAAGAGTTTGTTTGTTTGAACGCGCTAATCTCTGGAAGTACCAGTCGGATTTGAAAAATTCTTTTTGCATTTGGTAGTACAATTTTCTGGGAAGGTTATAGGCTATTTAGTATCCCTAAAATCCTCCCCTAAGGGGGTAAAATGGGGGTAGAAAGTTTGTATGAAAGTCCTATGTTTTTAAAGTTACAGACCTGAAAATCGGCATTTAGATTATTGGTTTTAAATAATATAAACCTGTGTATTTTATTCTGAAAAATCTTCACTTAAGGGTGGTAAAATAGGGGTTGAAAGTTTTTATGTTAAGTTTTAATTATTGTTATTATCAACTTTAAATTTAGAAGATAGGTTCATTCTAGGGCTTAGATATCAGCCTAGAAAAGATTTCACGAAAATCCTCCCCTAAGGGGGTAAAATGGGGGTAGGAAGGTTATATGAAAGTTCTATGTTTTTGAAGTTACAGATATGAAAATAGGCATTTAGATTATAAATTTTAAATAATAAAAACCTGTGTAAGTTGTTCAGGAAAATCTCTCCTTAAGGGTGGTAAAAAAGGGGATGAAACTTTTTACGTGAAATTTAAGTTATTGTTATTATTAACTTGAAATTTGGAAGTTAGGTTCTTTCTAGGGGTAGGTAGGCATAAGCTAAGAAAAATTTGACGAAAATCCACCTCAAGGGGGGTTTCCTTTCAACATATTATTATCATCGGACATTTAACTACAGATTGACGTGATTTTTTGCAGTCGCATTTTTTTAGTTGAGGACCTGGAAAGTGACAGACTACTATTTTATCCCGGGGAAACAAAGGGTTCCCGTTTAAAATTGTTTAACGCGGACGAAGTCGCGGGCAACAGCTAGTGATTTAATAAATCAGTTTGCTGAAAAAAGGCAAGGAGAGTATATATTTAATTTGAATTGTTTGTAAAAATTTTAGAAAAAATTTGAACAGATTGAATAATTATGATGAATAAATATTGCTTTTAATTTTATGCAAACATTTTTTTTCTTTTGTGAGAAATCTTTACCCTTCATAAGGGCCCCCAAACAAATTTTTATACGGGGCCCCGCCAAGGTACGCTACGCCACTGCTTTGGATACAAGCGGCTCAAGACCGCGGCGTATGAAAGTCTCCCCAAGAGACCTACGTCCAGAAGTGGACGTCTTAATGGTTAAACATTAATTGTACGTAAAATCACGACAGTCATAAGACAAACCAAGCTAATAAAAGTCTGCAATTAATTAGTGAAAAGCTCTTGTCGATTCGAAGAATGTAATAGAATAGAATAGAAAAGTTTTTGAATCAAATAAACTTTTACAAGTAATTTTGAATCGTCAATAATGAATCTCCCAGAATTCGAAGAGTATCACATATACCCACATCTACATTTATATTTGTGTAAAACCAGGGGGGTTATTCTGTAACTTAGTTAGCAACTGAAAATAGTTGCCAACTAATTAGTTAGATATACGTTGCTGCTTTACTTTGTAAAATTATGAAAACACTTTATATTTCCCACAGTAAAGCAGCAATGTATATCAAACTAATTCGTTGGCAACTATTTTCAGTTGCTAACTAAGTTACAGAATAACCCAGCAGATCTTGAAGGCAGTAAGTAAGTGAGGCATAAGGATAAGTGATGAAAATTTTCCGTAAGAAACGTGCAGACAAAATTGCGTCTTCTCATAATCAGGTTCACTTAAAATAAATGCAAACCAAATGAAAAAAAAACGGCTAAGTATAGACGTCTATAAACCTGACTACTTATGGTTCCAATATAAATGACCCTTTTTATTTTCAAAGAATATTAGCCATGATGAACATGACTAATTTCCCCTTTCCCTTCCAATTAAGGGAAACCTTGTACTAGGAGTGGGTACGACAATAGTGAAACGGGTGGGGTTTGAACCGTCGACCTTACTTACGGTGTTCCATCCGCGCCCGACGACCGTTGCGCTATTGAGGAATATTTTTTTTTTTTTTTCAAAAAATTCAAAAGGGAGATGCGCGAGTTTTCGACAACGCAAATCAACGTTTGCCTTAACGTTAAGTTATATGTAGACAAGTGTAAATTGAAAATTTAAAAAACCCCCGACATTCGCCATTTAGTGGCGGCGGCCATCTTGAATTTGCAATAGTGCTATTCTACTAGTCAAGCCCTTTCATTTGATACCCATATCAAGGGAGTTGTGAAAAAATATATCATCCGCCATTTTGTAGCGGCGGCCATCTTGGACCGATTTTCATCAAACATAGCTAAGAACACTCTCGACTAATTCACCTTTCAAACAAAAAAAACCGCATTCAAATCGGTCCAACCGTCTGAGCGCCACAGGGGAACAGACAGACACACACACACACACACACACACACACACACACACACACACACACACACACAGACACGTCAAACTTATAACACCCCGTCGTTTTTGCGTCGGGGGTTAAAAAGTAAATAGATAACATAAAAGTTAACGCATTAGCAATTGTTTTTCGAATTTTGTTATATTTTATTTAGGCTCGAAGTTTCCTTTTTGTTCCAAATTAGAGATTCAATTTTAAGTTTGCGATAAGATTATGAAGAAATCTACATATTCTCTCTTTATTTTACATCACGAATAATAAACAAAATCCTATAACCCTCCTTTTTGCTTCGTTCGCCGTAGTCGGGCAAAACTAGATTTATCAGCGTAGTATGAGCTAATCAGTAATTTCATTGAGATTTTAAACGCATGAAGTGAACTGTATATCCCGATCAACCCTTCCCCGCGTGCGGCCGACGTCACGCGTCGCACCCCGCAACAGGTCACGCACGAGGTCAGGCTAGGCCGTTGCCGTTCAACGCGCCTCTGTGTAAACAACACCCGTCACAGAGGTGTGTTCTATCTTGGTTTTATCTAGGTTTTGTTTTATCTGACAATTTTTACCCGACTACGGCAATGATTATCATAGTTTTAGAAGATATTAGGCAATCAATACAACTACAACTAATTAATTGTTTAAACCTCGTTTACTCAAAGTTGTGAATATGTCACTAATGAGTTCTAGCGGTAAGCCGACGATATATAAAGTACTACCTTTCTAACAAAAAAAGAATGAGTGAAATCGAACAACGCGTTAATGAATTACAGCTAAATACACGTTTTAACTTTCATCCCCTCTCCCAAGGGAACCGTGCTGAATTTCGGGATAAAAAGTATCCTATGTCCTACCTCGGAGTATAAACTCAAATCGTACCAAGTTTCATTCGAATCCGTTCAGTAGTTTCGGCGTGATGCGCGGCCAAGATACAGACAGACAGACAAAAATGAAAAAAAATTGCAGTTTTGGCTTCAGTATCGATTATAGAGTGCCCTCCAATAAAAATTTTCAAAATATCTTCAATGTACAGAATTGGATCTGTTACAGTTTTATTATATTACTAGCCGACCCCTGCGACTTCGTCCGCCTGGATATAGGTTTTATATAGAAACGGATTGGATCCCATAATCCTTTTTTGAACCTAAACTAAATGTAGCCTAAGTTACTCCTTATAACATCACCTATCTGCCATTGAAAGTTCCATCAAAATTGATCCAGCCGTTTCGGTAATTAGCTGGAACAAATAGACAGATCGACAAACATAAATTTAAACGCACACCAGTTTAAAATAAGCCGTACGTTCAAAGATCCGGGTCCCAAGTTATTTGAACCCAATAAATGTCTGTCATTTCTGAACTAATAAACCTATGACCTTGAAATATTTACGGGACAATACTTAAAGTACTACCTTTCTAACAAAAAAAGAATGAGTTAAATCGAACTACGCGTTAGTGAATTACAGCTAAATACATGTTTTAACTTTCTTCCCCTCTCCCTAGGGAACCGTGCTGAATTTCGGGATAAAAAGTATCCTATAACCTACCTCGGAGTATAAACTCAAATCGTACCAAGTTTTATTCGAATCCATTCAGTAGTTTCGGCGTGATGCGCGGCCAAGATACAGACAGACAGACAGACAGACAGACAGACAGACAGACAGACAGACAGACAGACAGACAGACAAAAATGAAACAAATTGCAGTTTTGGCTTCAGTATCGATTATAGAATGCCCTCCAACAAAAATTTTCAAAATATCTTCAATGTACAGAATTGGATCTGTTACAGTTTTATTATATTATAGATATTATAGATAGATAGATAGATAGATAGATATAGATAAGATGTTCCCGCGCCTGATTGATGATTTTGCAACCGCCATGACGCTGCCAGATCAAGATTTTCTTACTTTGCTCCTATTGAATAAAATGACTATAACAAATGTTGAATGGAAGCAGGCGTTACTTTGCGGAATTCCATGATATACAATGAATATAAAATTATTTTGCTATAATCCGCTAACAGTGACAAATTTGTAGGCACAACACCACACAATCTTGTAGGCACAACACCACACAATCTTGTAGGCACAACACCACACAAATTCACCACAAAACAAACTCGACGATCGTTTCGCTCCGACACCGGAGCATCTTCAGGAGATGTCGACTTCACAACGGACGATTGCAAAGTCTTTGCAATCGTCCGTTGTGAAGTCGACATCTCCTGAAGATGCTCCGGTGTCGGAGCGAAACGATCGTCGAGTTTGTTTTGTGGTGAATTTGTGTGGTGTTGTGCCTACAAGATTGTGTGGTGTTGTGCCTACAAGATTGTGTGGTGTTGTGCCTACAAATTTGTCACTGTTAGCGGATTATAGCAAAATAATTTTATATTCATTGTGACTATAACAAAGTTCCAGACTCGTATCTTGGACATTAGTTGAGGTGCACCGTGCAAGCTGACTTTTGGAATAATATTTAAACTTTGCGGAAATCCATGCTATACGATGAAAAACGAAAGCTGCTATATATGCAAGAGGGCGGGCAATGCATAGCACATGCTGCACACTCACTAACGATCATAATTAAAATTTAAGAGTCCAAATCCCGTACTCTTAGTCGTGTCATATGTGAAAAAATCTGGGCGTGTTACAAATGGAAAGGAGTTTCATCTCAGCAATGACGAATACGCAGAGAGGAGATACAGAGCGGGCGGGAGAGTACTTCAATAAGCAGAATGTTGTACCCCGTCCCACGTGCGCGGCGTGGACGTCACACGTCACAGCCCCGCATCAGGTCACGCACGAGGTCAGGCTAGGCCGTTGCCGTCCGCGGCTGTGTGTCAGCGGCGGTCGTCGCCCGCGGGAGGAACGGCCACCCGCCACCCGCACCCGCGCCCGGACACCTCACTTGCGTGGCTTCCACTACACTGTCCACTGGACCGACTTCACACGCGATTGATTGCATTAAATTGACATAAAAGGTTTAAAAACAGATTTTCCCTGGGTTTATCAGATCCTCCGCCGCGCCGCTACATACCGCCCGTCTGTCACTACATATTTTTATAAAACGAATCTCCCACCGCGCCTGTCTGTCTGTCTGTTCACGATAAACTCAAATATTACTGAACGGATTTTCATGCGTTTCTTACCAATAGACAGAGTGATTTATGAGGAAGGTGTTTAGGTGTATGATTTTGTTTAAATTGGTTGAAATATGATGATAAAATTATTGTTGAAAAAGCCGCTTGGGAGATTTCATCAGAAACGCTCTTTAATCACTTCAAGATATAACAAAACATATAATAATGTTCCCGTGGGAGGTGAGGCAGGTCGCTTGTACATAATAATAGTAGTTTATGAAACGGTTGCATAATAGAGGTTATTAAAACACGAGTGTTAGTTTAAAAAACGAGCCGCAGGCGAGTTTTTTAATAGTATTACACGAGTGTTTTAATAACTAATTATGTAGAGTTTCATACACTACTTTATCTAAGCTCATCAATAGGTATCTTACGTATAAAAGAAAAGACTAAGAAATTAACAAAATTATTTATTATAATAAGTATTCATGTTTTGGATATTGCAATTTATAAATGTACTCAATTCTTCAGGGGAGAACGTTTTTGCATTTTTTCCCTTAAAGCCCTGCGATTTTCTTTTTAAAACAGCAATCAGTCTTGTGTATTTAATAATATCGATTTGGTTGTAGATACTCAATATACTTTTGAGCATTGAGTATTTAGCCCATAAGGACAAAGACTTTTTATTTGATAATTCTTGGAAATATGCTAGCATTACATTTTCTGAAAATGAAGTGGTTTTTTTCAAAATTTTCCAACTCATAAAATCTTGGTAACATTTATCGTAAATTTTCTTTGATTTTGCTGGCAAAAGATTATTTGTCATTCCCGATGCTATTTCCAGAATGTCTGGTGGAGTTAAATTCTCTTCAGTATCACTGCTAGACATTTTTCCGCGCAACAAAAATCACTTGCAAAATTTTGAGTTACAAAAACTGAATAGTAAATAAATAATAAATTAAAAATTTAAATAATAGGCGCCAAAATTCAATTGTCAATTTCGAATGTGCGGTGCGTGCAGTGCGTCTATGGTCAATTATGGTAGCACTACACTCTGTCCTCTGGCCGCATCTTGCTACCGCCACACTTTCGCAGTAGTAGTAATAGGGTAACTTTGATAGCGGGATAATCATTGTAAGTAACAAAATTAAACTAACTAACTATTGTAAACTAACTATTGTACCTATTTCTTTTAAAATGTTTCTTTTGTTTAATTTATGTTTTTTTGGTGTACAATAAAGTATTAAATAATAATAATAAACACCCGGCATGGCTCAAAAATACCAGAACCCAGTGCCTGTACTATAATGTAGAAAAAATTATTTTTTAACATTGTTTTGCAATAATTTCCTAACAAAGTAGTGTTATAATGAACTTTTTTAATTTTTTTTTTAAATATTATAGATGTATGTGAATAAAGTAGTCCAATATATGACACATTTTGATTTCATATTCGGAATTTTATGATATGAGAGTAGATAAAATAAAATATATAATAGTGTTACTGGTAAAGTCCGATTTTATCACATAGAGAAACCAAAAAGATAAACGCAAAGTATCTATTTGCACAAATATAAAAATTTAATGTATGTTTGTAATTTTGAAATGAAACCCAAAATCAATGAAGTCACAGTCAGTAGCTAGTAAACAATATTTTACAAAGAAAAAAAAAACATTTGATATGCATGGATGCAGCCCATTTAAAAATGTTAAATGAACCAAAACACATAACATAGTACCCAGGGTAGTGACCTGTACAACATTTCTTTTTTTTTTTTCAATTCTACATTACTGTTGTATAACAGTTAATTGTGTGTAAAAAAGTTGGTATGCAAACATCACTTATTTGATTTGCATACATGCAGCTGTCTTTATAAAACTCCCTACAGTACTCCATGAGCCATAACAAACTGGATAACTTGGTTATTTCAATAATTTATAGTGTGGCTGGCATTAAACTAACCGGGAAGGAACTACTACCTAATAGGGCGCTACCCCTCCTCCTCCCAGTGACAGCCATTTCAATTTTGTATGCTTCTTTGGGTATGTAGGTATGCCACAAGTAATAACTTGAAAATCTGTTACTTCACAAGTCCTCAAATCAGGTGTAGCTATTCCTACATAGGTTGCTAGACACCTAACAATAGTGTTAAAAATTAAAATGCATCAGAATCAAAAAAACATTGCTCAAAAATATTGAAAACTACTACTCGACCAAGCGAACTCGGCACCAGATTGGAATGCGGCCTCCTATACTCTAGGTGCCTAGTTGGCTTGGTAGAGTAGTACATGTATATGCTACATTTAGAAAAAAATAAAAGTTGTTAAGACAATTTGTCGCTGCCATGGAGAGGGCTCTCCATGGCAGCGACAAATTGTTGGTGAGTGGAGTCTAAAACAGTGATTTCTGCATTTAGAGAGCGAGACGTCTTCAGTAAAGAAGAGTACTAAAAATATATACATAAATTAATAAAAAATTAATTAAATAAATAAATTTTGCTTGAGATATCATGATTTTTAGTGAAAAACGGCAAAGTAAAAAGATGCAAATCTAGGTTTGGAATTTCGCCTATTTTAGCAAATATTTGGCAAATTTTACATGAACTAAAGACATTTGTAATTATTATGAAGTAACCTATGATAAGACTTCGGTCGTTTTTCAATTTTCTAGTTTCTTATATTATAGTTTATTTACGCACGAAGTTGCCCCAAAATTTGCCCAAAAATAGTGATTTTTCGAGCATCATAACTTTGAAAATAAATATAATTTTACTAATATTTTTATTTTATGGCATAGATAATGGAGATATAAATTGATATCTGGCTTAACTTTAGACCTATTGCGACAAATATTAGAATAATACGCGTAATACGTTTGTATGGATAAGCGCGTGAAGAGAGTGGCCTTAAGACCACATTATTTAGTATTAAATTGACAGTCTTTTAAGATAAGCAACAAAATGACATATTTTTTATTATTATTAATACTTAAGTTATTTCATAATAATGATGCTGGTTAAACAAAAATGACATCTGGATGCTTTTGAAGGTCCAAAGCCTATATATCATTCCTTCCTATTACAGAAAGCATGCTAATCTGTCAATCATAGCTATTATCACTACCATGTACTAATTCCGAGTTCCGAGTTGACATCGTAATGTTAGCAAGAATGTGTCTGGAAGCCTACCATATCATAAGAAAACCCCTACTATTATTGGATGAGGCACAACAATATGATCCTGAGATATTAGCACGCTATATGCCATAGAAGGATTAAGGAAATATTGATGGCATAGATATGGTTAATAATATTTACATGTATAATTCGCTGATGCGCTTGAAACACTATGATATCAGAGTTTGGTATCTATACCTCATACTGTGGTAACTTCTGTGATTTAATGGTCAAGGCACAATTCTGAAGTAGATGCATATTTAAAATGTTTAATATTCTGTTAAAAATATTTATAATTTATATACACATCTAAATAATTTGTGTGAGTACTTTTAACACAATAACAACTTCTAATAACTAGAGACTTGAGTGATAGTGATAGATTACGTGTTTTAGTTATTTTTCACCATAATATGTTCTTAATTTTATGAATATGACTTGTACATGCATTAGCTAGGTACAAAACAATCAATATACTATTCAACTTCTATCATTAAACGACAATAACAAAAACATAACCTCAAACCTACCTTCATACTGTGCAAAACGCTGCTTGTTCTTTTCAGCCAGCAATCGAGCCTCTTCTTTCCTCTTTGCCTCTTTATTTTCTTCCCTCTTCCTTACCAATTCTTGTTTTCCAACAGGTATGATAGACGAACTTTCTGTTTCACTGTATTTCAGTGCCGCTTCGTATTGTTGTAAATTTTCATACAAAGGTGCGTTTTTAACAGGAATTTTCACCTTTTTTGAGTATAAAGCCTTAATTGGATCAAATTGAGAGCTAGTAGGACTGGTTTCCGATTCTGAGGATGAATTTGAAGACATTTTTCGCGTAGGTACCTACTTTCGTATTACTTATTTATACAACAACAACAACACTTTCCTAAAAAATATGAAAAATACAAAAACAATGTTGACAATTGACATTTGACATTTACTACAAATGTCAGTGTCACGTTTGACCATCGACAATCGTTTTTTTTTTAACTCATTTATCGTTTTCGGATTCTAGGGTTTTCGAGACTGACATCAGTGTTACCACTTATCAGTTAACCAAATACCCTAAAATCATGCTAATTTTTCTTCAAAATGAAAATGAAATATAATAAGTAATTTAAAAAACTGATTAAATATTTCTTCTTTGGAAGCAAAGTTTTAATTTAATTAAGATCGTTGTACCTAGTTTATTTAATTTTATTTTGAACACAATATTGTTAATTATACTATTCATTAATTTGGAAGAATGAATATTATGGAACGATATTAATACTATCCAATGAAAGCAATTTATAATCAAAATTATAAAAATATTTCAGTAGCAATGAATTAAAAGCGATCACAAGTGGTTTGACTTGATGCATGTTTTTTGCACTGACATTATTATCGCTGGCATTGCAGTCATAGCGATCTCGTGATAGAATGTTGAAGGCTCTTCCTAACTCCAGTAATGTATTTAATTATAGCAATTATCAAAGCAATCAACTAGAATAATATTCGATCCTTTTCTTTTATTTTTACAAAAAATAAAGCATAGGTAATTATATTTAATTTTATAATGACTGATACAATATGTTTCACATGGATTACTATTCGGTAATAGATGGCGCTAGTATATGGTCATCATTAAAATTAAAATGTTTATGGCACTATAATAGTATAGTAGGCCTTTTAATTGTATTAGGTATTAGGTAGAATAATAATATTTGTAGTTGAATCGAATAAATTAGATAATATCGTGACATGTGGAACTCGTTGCCAATGTTGCGATAGTATTCAACAAGGTCTTAGTAGTAATATGCACTAGGAAGTAAACGAATCAAGGTCGACTGGAATTCATCTGGTAAACTACTTTACAAGGGAAATTTTTTATGAAATAATTATATATTTAGCATATTGATGCGTATTTAATCGTATAATCAGTTAGAAAAAGCTGATAACTTTCGTAAATACCTAACGAAACTTATATCATTTAATTTATTGTACTTCCCACGCAAATACCTAATATAACCTATACCTACAGACCCTACAGTATATATATTATTATTTTTACTAACTATTAATATTGAAAGACTATAATCAGTCCATAATCAATTAGAAAAATTACATAATGTGCATAACAATGACCAAGTAGGTACTAGTAGATGAAACAAAACGAAACAATGCACAAGAAAGTGGCAAGGAAACAGAAAACAAAAGTCTACGATTAAAACCCAAGCACTGCAATTATAGTGAGAGGACTGCATTGTGAAGTTTTTGCCATATTGTTTGTATCTCGTCATTTTCTATATCATGGTTAGCTTGCCTTCCGGGCATTGTCATCGGAGAATTTGTTTCTTGTTTACATATTTTGTTCTGAAGTAAAAATTGGTAAATGTATCTGGAGTCACTTTCACCGAAATTAAGTATTAAATTATTTTTATCCTATATTTCCTGTTTTCCAAAATATTAATAATTTCACCTTGACAAATGAGATCGTCTGTTATCTTGACAACTACGTAGGTATACCTCGTTGCTCTAGTGGTTAGCTGATTTGAATGCGGATCACGAGGTTCTGGGTTCGATTCCCGGGTCGGGGAAACAATTGCTATGTATTTTTCTGTCAAGAAATTCTCAGTTCCAGGCCAAAGTTGGTAGTTGGTGGCGTTGTACCTCAATGTCTCGGAGAGCACTTTAAATAACCGGACTCGTTTATTATCACTATCATGTGATAATAGTAGAAAGAGCCTGCCGTTTTTTTATAATAAAATAATAATCCTTTGCTTTGTCCGCAGAGCATCGTGTACGCGGCGGTGGGGTGCGGCGCGCCGCCTCTATGCCGCATCGACGCAGGTTCGACATACACCGGGACGTTGCCAGGTGATCTCGTCACTCTGCCATTTTCCCGCTTTATTCATCTTTAACTTGATCATCTATAAAACACCTAATATTTGTTTCCTGTGCCTCTAAGAACTAAGTGTTCGACTGTTTCCCATTATTGTTTCTCATCTATTTTATTTTTGTCTTCTTCAGCTGTAGTAAATTGATGTTAAATCCCATTATTTATTTTATTAGCTTATTATTACTTAGATAAAACTCTATATTTTACTAAACTACAGTTAAACCACTCAGCATTAACTTTTTATAGCAAATTCCAGAAAACGAATGCACGGATTTGCGTACTCTATATGGGTAGATGAGTATGTAGGTATGTGATACCTTTGAAACTGTATACTAAAATAAAGGGTTTCGGATTTTCTTCTCCATTCCTGTCACATCATCTTGTAAATTCCATAACTGATAATAGATTAATTTATTAGAATATGCGGTGCTAACAAATACTCCTTGTTATGATTTTGTGTAATAACATGATAATTATTTTTAAATGTTTGATATTTTCCTAAAACAAACTGTGACATTATATATATCTGCAAACATATCAATCCATATTTTTCCTGCTTTTTCTCAAACTCTTGTCTCAATTCTCATACCTAATTGCCATTTTACCACCCAGGTTACGTTGCTTATAATCTTGTTGCTTAAACCACAAAAAGCACCGCCAAGTTCGGACCTTTGAAATACGTGAGAGCCTACTGTTTCTATTTCCGCAGGTCGCTGTTGAAGAGAAGCGGAGTGCAGGGAGTGAGGTAACCTGGCCGGAGGAAGAAACAAGCTCGCAACCAACGACAATACAAAACCGTCATGTGTTCCGTAACCGAGTACCTAAGCGTCACATAGTATATACATCGAATAATGTACGATCCGTCCAAACACTGCCAAACTTTAAAAACGAATTTATTAGTGTATAGTAATTGTACGTGTTCACCGCGAGTGTAGTGGCCTGTGTTAGACTGTGAGTGTGAGCGCCATCTGGCGTGATCGAGGCGCGGCACGGTGGCGGGGACGCATGCGCCGTCGGGGCCGGCGTTGGCGATGCCATTTATTGAAGACGAATGGTGGTCAGCGGAGAATGAGGGCAGGATGGTCGATCTCTCCAATTGCCTTCAGGTAATTTGATTTTTACGTTTTCTTAATCTTAACTAATATTATAAATGCGACCTGAGTTTGTTTGTTTATTTGTTACGCTTTCACGCCTTAACCACTAAACCGATTTTCATAGAATTTGGTACAGAGATAGACAAGACGATCCTTGGAGAAGGACATAGGTTACATTTTATCCTGAGAAATTATAGAGTTTTCAAGGGATTTTTAAAAACTTAAATCTTTGCGGACGAAGTCACAGTCAACAGCTAGTAATCTTGTAATAAATTAATGTCGTTCCGAGTCCCGATCAAATGAGAAAATTTCTTTTAGTGCACAAGTGTGTACGCAAAGGAATAGGGGGAGTTATGGAATAGAGACCTATACCTATAGTACTCTCTATTCCCAACTCCGATAGTCCAATGAGACGCCAAATATGTGTCACGACCAGATAGAAATCAGGCGTAACTTCGATGGCTTTACGAGCTCTTTATGGCACGGGGGTTTATCTAACTTTATGCCCTGATGAATGGTGACTTTAGAATATGTTTGTGTAATTTATATTTCTTGACAGAAAAACCCAATAAATTTTTGTTTTGCTCTACCCGGGACTTGAACGCAAGATCTCATGTTTCGCAGACTGGTAGTTAGTCACAAGACCAATGAGGCAGTCTAATAAACTAAACAGTACGAGCTAGCAAGTCCATAGGTTGTGCTAAATGAACTCTGTTCAGGCAGTCCACAAGAGCCTCTGGGAAAAGTTTGAGGAAAGAATTACTATCTCTACTTTTTTTTCTCAAACTTTAGACGACCTAACAAGAAAAGGTACTTGTGAAGATACTTACGATACTTTAATGACCGTTTCCAGGACGCGGTAGCCGCGAGTGGTCATGCAGCAACTCAACTCCAGTTACAAATGGCGACCTCCCTCGGTGAGATGTCGCAGGCGGAGTTGTCTAACTTCGTGGGCGGCCTTACCCTTGAGGCCGACGGCTCGGAGGCCGCAGATCCTGATGACATACTGAAGCAGTTGGGGGAGACCGCGTTCGACAATTTTGATACGTTTTTCACTGACCTGACGAACTCCACCGCATCTGGAGTACCGCACGTTGAAATTAAGGTAATTATACGTATGTTTCTATAGCTAACTAACAGACCAGATTCATGACCTTTTCAAAAGTTAATTTACATACACAAAAATAGAGAAATAAATCCATGATATCAAGGATATAGACTGCCCAAATCTAACTGTTCTGTGCTTCAGTCAAGAGTCTGCATCTTCACTTACTATCAGGTATGATCGTAGTCCAGTTGTAGTCTATATTATATGCAAAAAAACAGTACGGGTATCAAACTTTAAAACTGCCGTGTCGTCTGGTATGCGTATTTTCTTATTAGAATACCGCATCACCTTATATCGTGATGAGAAATGCAGTTCTGAAGTATTGATATGGCTAAAATAAAGATAAAAGAGAAATAATGAATGAATATTGTATTGACAGTATTGTTTTTATAGATAAAGATTTTAATAAATATTAACCGATAACTAACTTAATTTTTCTAAAAATTTCAGCAAGAAGAAAACAACAACATATCGCCAACGTCCGGAAGCCAGTCACAGAACTCTTATTACCAACAAAGCCAACACAATTTGCCAAATAATGGCCAGCAAAGATTGCAACAGTTGTTACGATCCGGCACTAGCGCCATTAACCATGCAGTTGCAAATAATATAAACAATGGAAGATATAATATTGCTTCAGCAAATCCCTTGCTCGCCGAAAAACTAGCAGCGACATCTAGCGGTATTAAGCAAGAACCGATGAGCTCGGATTATAATGGAACGAGTATGAACTATGGAAATGCGTCGCCAATGCAGCGGGTGCCGAGTGGGAAGCCGCAAGTAAATGATGCTGGTGGAGGAAAAGGTAAGTTTCGTAATAAATATTTCGTAGAGTCTATTCAAAAAGACCGGCGTGGCCAAACAGTGAGCTGACTCGCTATAGTATTTTACTTTTAATGCCCGCTAAAAAAAGGACAACAGCGCCCTCAAATCCCACGCGGCACGCCGATTCTCTTTCTGAACAGACTATTAATTTTATCTTAATAAAATAACATGGCCCTGCCATCTAGCGGCGAATAGCAATATTAGCTTAGAACATTTTTCTTCTGCCACATAGATGGCGCTGTTATAAAGTAAGCACTGTTGTGGTTAACTCCAGTGCCACTAGATGGCACTTCAAGTCGGAAACTTGAACTGCATCTTGGCCTACCTACCTTGCATAGGCTGAGTTCTTATGCTGTTGTATGCAGTTTTCTCTCGATCACAATCCACTTTCAATTTCCGCTTGAGGAAGTGTGATTTTCCTTTCGCGATTCCCCGCTTTTACCTCGAGGCTATTAACTGGTAGAAAGTTAAGTAGGTAGTTAAAAAAATTTTATCTACCTGCATTTAGATTAGATTAGGTAGGAATAGGATTATATTAGAATATATATCTAACTAGGCAGTAGGCAGTATTAGTGCAGTATTAGAAGTATTCGCTATTAGAGCAACACATTTCCTAGATTTCATAATATCATTAATAAAATTAATTTTTTTATATTGAAACTGATAAGTAAAGACGTCATGAGTTTAACAAGGACTTTGTTGCAAAACGTATCTAGTGGTCTAGGATCCCACCTTAGAAATTTCTACCCTCATCTGTTATTTAAACGAATTATATGTCAAATGAAAGATTATTTTATTCTTAATCGAACCGTATTTGGTTGCCTGGTCAAAAGTGGTGCTAAATCATGGTTGCCTGGATTTTAAGATATAAAATGTTCGGTGCGAGTGTTGAAAGTGACAGAAAAGTGTTGCGCGCGCAATTTCATTTGACAGACAAAGATGCAGTGAGGCAGGCGTGCACTCGGCAGGTGCTTAGTCTATACATAGATTAAAACCATAGACTTTCTGTGCCTGTCCATTAAAGATATTTACAAAAAAATAAGTGAGTGACGTAAGGGATAAGTAATAAAACGTAAAAAAGCTGTTTTTGAAAATTTTGTCTGTTTGTCTGTATGTTTGTGCATGTATTACGCAAAAACTACTGAATGGATTGAAATGAAACTTGGCATGATTTAAGTTCATACTACATAATAGCATATAGGATACCTTATATCCCGAAATTCAGCAGAGTTCCCTTGGGAGAGAGGATGAAAGTCAAAATACACATTTTGACTTTCATCCCCTCTTCCAAGGGAACTGTGCTGAATTTCGGGATAAGAAGTATCCTATATGCTATTATGTAGTATGAACTTAAATCATGCCAAGTTTCATTTCAATCCATTCAGTAGTTTTTGCGTAATACATGCACAAACATACAGACAAACAGACAAAATTTTCAAAAACAGCTTTTTTACGTTTTATTACTTATCCCTTACGTCACTCACTTATTTTTTTGTAAATATCTTTAATGGACAGGCACAGAAAGTCTATGGTTTTAATCTATGTATAGACTAAGCACCTGCCGAGTGCACGCCTGCCTCACTGCATCTTTGTCTGTCAAATGAAATTGCGCGCGCAACACTTTTCTGTCACTTTCAACACTCGCACCGAACATTTTATATCTTAAAATCCAGGCAACCATGATTTAGCACCACTTTTGACCAGGCAACCAAATACGGTTCGATTAAGAATAAAATAATCTTTCATTTGACATATAATTCGTTTAAATAACAGATGAGGGTAGAAATTTCTAAGGTGGGATCTCCTACCATAGTTAATACATAACTACTACGGTCTATTAACTATGTAAAATCTTATATTAGCCGTACTTTCTGTATCATTGTATACTATCTGTCGTAAATACAGTGGCGCCCTCGCGCGGCCGGAAGTGAAAGCCACTCTCAAGAGGACGGTCACAGACTTTCACTAATAATATCTAGTAAGTATTTCTATCACCTCTCGTATTTGACTACTTTATTGGTCTAGTCACTAGACTCAAGATCAAGTTTATTCGACTTCTGATTTGAGTCCAAGATTGGGCCAAAAATGTAGAATGGGATTTTCTTTCAACACATTCTCGGAAGCAGTCCGGAGTTGGAGGTTGGCGTTGTTGCACCCCCGTGCCTCGGAGAAGATGTAAAGTTGTACGCCTGATCTCTCAACTATCCTGTCGATTTGCCTTCTCATCGGACTATGAGAGTGAGGGAATAAAATGCACCTGTGTTCCCGCTCACACTTGTGCTCTAGTCGAATGTATGGTGAAAAATTGAAAATCACCCGATTTTTCGATCAACGATCTTCACCCCTTTAACGATGGAATTTCAAAAATACCTCCTTAGTGAACGTCTAGGATTTCTTTTATGATTGTTTTCTTTTGAAAAAATTAATTTCCTCCATTTTGAATTTTAGTTCAACCGGTGTAGGCGCCATAAACAGCGTTGCCTGTCAGACAGTCAGCTAACTATTTTACACGAATAGGTATAAGTTAGAACATTAAGGGCCTGTTTCACCACCTTCTGATAAGTATGTAAGTGTCGGATATCTACAACTTTTGTCTTAATTGTCACTTAACATAAAGTAAGAATGTGACAAAACTTACGTTTGGGCTATCTGACACTTATCAGAAGGTGGTGAAACAGGCTGTTATTCTAGCACCCTTTCGTTACTAATAAACGTTGCTATGGTCGTATAAATAGTATGATAGACCATCTTTTCTGTGAAATGGCAAAAAATGAAACTACGGCTGTCATCTTAGAATTTCATACAATTTGACTACAGGTTAGTGTTGTCAGTTCCTTAAACATAAAATACCTACCTAATTAATTATATAATAAGAAAAATCTTTTCGGAAATTAATATAGAATCCGTAATTATTTCTTAGCATTAATAATGCCAAAAGCTATTAAAAGTGATGCCTGGAATAGAATTCTGAATATAAAGACATTTTTTGCAGAATCAGGCTCCGATTATTACAAGCGAGTAGGTATCTGCTGGTACAGTATTATCAAGTGCAACCGGTTTGAGAGCTGTTAAAACCCATTTAAAAACAGACTAAATTTATCATTAGTATACTTACGTAATATGTAAAACATACACATTAAAGTGACGATAATATATTTATGCGTCTTGGCGGGAGTGCACATGATGCGATGAGTCGTATTGAATCCCAGATTGGGATTACTAGGGTACCTCATACGTACTGTTATGGGATTTCCGTTTTGTCGAATATACGATTGTACGGCAATACTAAGGCGATACTAGCGACCTCCCTCAGTTCACAGATAGAATGGTCGCACTGTAGATACACGATGCAGCTTTGTCTTCTTCTTTGAATGTCAAATTCGTAATGACAGAGAAGAGAAATCGATGCTTTAGACCTAGCCCGCACTGCGAAATTTATTCGCGCGACTGTTCATCCTCTATATTACAACTAGCGGCCCACTTTGGCTTCACACGGGTAGTAATTACCCACTACTTTCCCACCATACATTGTTTTATTAGGCACAGTGATTAGGCAGCGTTTTTGATGAAAGCTCCCAGGTGGCATGACGTTTTCCGACATTTTCAGAAATTATCGTCGTATTTCAACCAATTTACAAATTATACCTTAACAAATTATACAACTAAACGCTCCTCATGAATCATTCTGTCTATTAGTGAAAACTGTTTAGTCGTTTTTGAGTTTATCGCGAACAGACACAGAGAAACGCGGCGGGGGACTTTGTTTTATAATAATGTAGTGATGTTAAGTGAAGTCGTAGGCATTGAAACTTTGTCGTACTAAAAGCTTAAAGGAAAAAATTCAGTGCTCCGTGGACGGCGTCGGTATGTTTACCTACCACACGTTTCCTGGTAATAGCGTAGAGGAATGACGGTAACTCAGAAATCTATATAGATCAATGTGTCAAGGTGGCTCCGTCACGACGACCCCATTTCGACTCTGACGCAGCCAGAGCTTCGTGTATTGAGACTCCTAATTGGGCATCTATTATAGCTTAAAATGCGTAAGCGGAAAGTTTTCGTATCATAATAAATTACAAGTAGTTAAATGCTCGCGTGGATTAACCCGTTGTCCTAGGTGTACGAAGCGACTCGACGTCATGCGACAATAAGTAGGGAAAAGAGAAGCCTTTGAGTTTCTTGCCGTCTCTTTTCAGTAGAAGGTTTTTAACCCCCGACGCAAAAACGACGGGGTGTTTATTTACGGGACGATAAGTTTGACGTGTCTGTGTGTCTGTGTGTGTCTGTCTGTCTGTTTCCCTGTAGCGCTCAAACGGGTGGACCAATTTGAATGCAGTTTTTTTTTTGGTTGAAAGGTGAATTAGTCGAGAGTGTTGTTAGCTATGTTTGAAATCGATGCAAGATGGCCGCCGCTACAAAATGGCGGATTACATATTTTACCACAACTCCCTTAATATGGGTATCAAATGAAAGGGCTGACTAGTAGGATAGCACTACTGCAAATCCAAGATGGTCGCCGCCCCAAAATGGCGAATGTCGGGGGTTTTTAAATTTTTAATTTATACTTGTTAGTATTATCGAAGTTATGGTATAGTCTCGAAATTTAAGAACAAGTTCACTTACGTGTACTTTATAAATAATTTTGATTTTTTTTTAAACTTTTATTAAGTACGTACTTACTAAATATTTTTTGTTCTATAATGCATTACTAACATTATACATTATACCTACCTACCTAAGAGTAGCATTTGTGATAATCCTAATAATAAGAAACCTAATAATAGAATAACAATTTCACTAATAATTATAGAAATCCTAATAATAAGAAACTTCTCCTGGAAGTCAGTCGATTAAAAAAGCGTTTTAACCGACTGACTTCCAGGAGTTTCTCAATTCGGCGCTTATCTTTTGTATATGGAAAATTAATCTGAAACAGCATCATTGATGGCCTCCCAATAATAGATTTTTGTACATATATACCTACCTACCTTGAATAAATTACATAAAAATCGACTCTGGCCTCCCTTGCCACTCGTTGCTGCATCAATCGTTGCTACTTGCTATAATCTCAATTGTGGTGATTGGCTGATTTTATTGTATTCCTGCTGCACATTGCATTTTAGCCAATAGCGAGAGACTTTCGGCCAATCAAATGTGAATGCGATCATTTTTAGACGATCGACCAGCGACCAGCTGTTCCCTGACGTAACTGAAAACTTTAGTTATTCGAGTTACGAGTAACACCTAATTCGGCATAGCTATTTTAGTCCACAAGTTTTGTTTTGAAAACAAGAGAAAGTTACGTTTTGAAAACTTCCGTGACGCAAAACCCGAGTTCATTCCCCGTTCGCTGAAATAATAATGTTCCCATATTTCAACGCTAATGTACTTAATCCACAGTAGAATAAGTTCGAATTCGTAATTAGAGACTATGTAATTTGTCGTATCTTTATATTGCACTAGAGTGCCTTCGCTGACGTGGAATTAGAAAAAAAATTTATCCCGAGGGAATTTCGAAAAAGCCGCCCTTATTCCTAGTTTCCGAAAGGCGCCTGTGAGCGTTTCAGAAAAAGATCCAACGGTTTGGGCTGGGCGTTGAGGATGAGTCAGTCAGCGAATGAGTCAGGACTTTTATATTTTACACAATACTGCAGAATATCACACAGAAGGCGTGTACAATTTGTTGCACGTTGCGTATTGACTTTCCTCCTAATAAATCACAAATAATACGACTTTTCAGCAATCACATTCAACAGTAATTTAAGTATTCATTCATTTTCCTTTAAAACGGCAGAAATAGTTACACTTTGGCCCGAAATCAGAATGCGGCCTTCTGACAGTTCTGACTTCTCAATTTGTTCATCGGAATTATTCGTATTTTATGTCAATTTTGTTAAGATCCCGATTTGGACCGAATCCCGTTTGGACCTAATTAGAAATTAGAAACATAATTTATATTCCATTTAAGAGTCATGTATGTCGCCTACCTATCTATTTTATACCCAAGTTTATGTACTGCATTGTATAGGTTGTAAACGATTAAAATTGCTTAGTCATAATTATGAAGTAACTATTATCTAACATGTGGTAATAATACCATAAACTAAGTCGAGCACTCTTTATGGGTAATATTTACTAGGATTTTCAAAAAGTACCTATTAAACACTAGGCCAGTCACGTACGCAAAAGTGTAGTTTAGTGAAAAATAGCTACTATTGACGTATTTCCAACAACATCACAGTCGTAACTCATAATAAATTTTAATAAAACGTCAGTGATCCAAACACAATGATATATTTGAAGTATAGTCGGAATCAAGTATTGTTTTCCTGGTTGCATGAATTAAAATGATGCACTTTACGCACTCGTAGTAAGTATTTATATAAGATGTGACACTTTTATAATTATTTATCGTTGACATTATATTTTATAAATAACAGCTAAAATTGCTAGACCGCCGTAACATTGAGTTCAGTGCTTTTGACTCACGTTTAATTTATCAGAATCCCTTATTATTTTTTACGAAGAGATACACAAAATAAACTAAATAAGTACCTACTTTGTAAAAATGTACCAAATAATAAATATTAAATCTAAGTATAACTAACTGTTCTTAACAAGGAATATAGGGGTTCTCTACTAGCAGCAAGTGTTGGATAAAAGAGGTGTTACTATGCGGAGGTCCATGAGACACAATGAAACCAAATCTTATAATCCGTTAAAACAGAAAATCAGTGTGGTACAACATACAACATGTGCTATGCACCGATTTTCCGCTGCTAAACTTAACAGAAAAACAAGCAAACAATACGCACCACCATTAAAAATTATTTAGTTTTTCATTGTGTACCAAATAGAATTAACGAATTACCGAAGCAAGAAGCAAGCAAGAATTACCGAAGTGGCAATGGGCCGTCTTAAGGTGCGTCCAGACTTGAACATTTCACCGAACCGAACTGCGAACATTTCGGCGAACTTGTTACGCTCAATGTGGACGGCGCGCTTGGAGCGCTTGAGATGGGTTACTGCGTAACAGTTCGGCGAAACTTTCGTTTCGGTTCGTCGTTGAAATCCCCTCACTAAATGAACGGAGGATCTCGCAAGTCGCTGGCAGCCGCTGGATCCTTGCAAGAGACCTGTGTCCAGCGGTGGGCGTCTATCGGTTCAGACGATCACGACGAGGATAGCTAGTACTTATTAATAAATAAATCTATCCTATTTTTATGCACAATAATAGTTGTTGTTTGTTTAGTTCATTCAAGCCAGAACATCTATCTCACCGCAAACTCGTACGACACCGTAAGACAATACCTAAAACTGTGATAATTATGACACTGAATTACTTTGTAAATAGTCTTCTTAGAAACTCTACCGAGACTATTTGAGGCATTAGGCCAAAAGCTTAGTGCCTCAAATGACCAACCGAACTCGGTTGCTAGTTATAAGGTGATAGGTTTTTTGAGTCAGGCTGAATAAATAAATAAATAAAAAAGCCTTTTATTCATCCTTAATATTTACAATTATTTCATTTCATGCATTATTTTATTAACATTATTTGAAAAATAAAATAGAGAATTTGGAATACTTATTAAATTTTGATTAAAATGTAAAAAAAGCAAATGTCATTAATTTATAGTTGTGAAATAAAATTAAATGATAAAATATGTTTTTAACTTATACAATAATAATAATAATTAATTTCTAAGTGGGTTATGTTAATCTTTTATTTTTATTTTTTAAGGATCTCTCTTTGAGTAAAGGCCTCCTCCAGATTTTTCCAAGTCTTTCTGTCTAGAGCTTTTTTTGCCCAGTTGATTCCGCATATTTCTTTGATTTCCCTATCCAACTTTCTAGTGGTCTGCCTCTTTGCCGTTTTCCAACCGGTCCACTCCATTCTGTTACTGTCTTCGTCCATCTCTTATCATCATATCGGGTTATATGCCCTGCCCATTTCCACTTTAACTTCATAGAATGTTCTAGAGCATCAATAGCTTTGGTTTTTTTTCTTAAAGTTGTGTTTCTCGTCTTGTGTAATCTACGCAAGCCAAGAATGCTCCGCTGATGTAAAGCTCAGGCTGAATAAAACAGGAAAAAATATTGGGTTTTCTGTCAAGATTTTTTCAGCAGTAGCCCGGAGTATTTTTTATTTAACTACAAGTTAGTCCTCGGCTGCGATCTCACCTCTAGTAGGTAGTTATTAGTGACGATTTGAACATCATGTAAAGACTTTCTTCGGTCTTTACGTCCCGATATGGGTATGTGACGATTTTGTGTAAAAAACAAATCTAAATACAAAGAATGTCTTACGTGATTATAAAGTAATTATTATGAGTAAGATTACATATAAGAATTACATTTATATGTGAATTTCTTAGAACTAAACAGTAGTGTTAAAAACTGCGCTCATTGAGGTGAAGGTAAATATCACCAGATTAAAAAGGATTTAGAAGTGACTCATTAGAATTATGCCAGTTGAGGCATCCGCAATGCATTTCCGACCTCAATAATTTATTGTATATTACCTGTTATTTTTCCTCTAGCTCTAAAGTCAATCGTTAACTGGGTGAGCGTAAAACTGACTAACTAGTTAACTATAAATGCCTATGTGCGAGTTTCAAATTTTGACAATTCGAAGCGTAAATTGAGTAAATTATCTAGATAACCACCACTACAACTACAGACTTTTAACGTCCCACTGCTGGGCACAGGCCTCCTCTCTCATAGGAGAGCGGGATTTAGAGCTTAGACCGCCATGCTGCTCCAATGCGGGTTGGCGAGCTTTAACGACTATTGTCACATGATATAGTGATAATAACCGGGACCAACTGCTTAACGTGCTCTCCGAGGCACGGAGGTGAAACACCGCCAACTACCAAAACCGGGCTGGCACTGAGAAACTTGACAGAAAAACCCATTACCTAACAAATTGTTTGCCCGACCCGAGAATCGATCCCGGGACTTCATGATCTGCAGTCGAATATGCTAACCACTAGACCAACGTGGCAGTTAACCACTAGATAACCGCAGCCATAATATTAGGTATACCAATTTGTTCTATATGTATACATACGTATTCCGCAGTTTATAGACACTCGTGTTTTTAACTTATCCTATTTAACATAGTTTATATAAACTTCAAATTGTAACACCTCGAATCAATTTATGTGGTCTTACGGGAATTTCAATAAAGGCTGGAATACTAAGCTAGTTTTTGCTAACACATGCCATGTCATTGTGAATTACCCATTGATTTATGTATTACACGTAAATTCTACACAAACAAAACGTCAAGCGCAGGAAAAGTTTTGATTTACTTATCTTCTTATTTTTACTCGTACGCACAGTTTCAACATGTTTAGGAGGTAAAGACATATTTTATTAAAATATCGGCCAAGTGCGAGTCGGGCCTCGCTCTTTTAGGGTTCCGTACATAATTATGAACAATATAATATTTTGGGTCTAAGAAATATTTAATTTCCGAACTAGACATCGCAACAAACCGTGAAAGAAAAACCCAAAAAATGTTCGTTTGTTTTGGTCACAGCTTATAAACTATTTTATTAATTGTTGTTTTCAGTATCTTTTGTTTAAATGGAGTATATGGTACATAATATACCGAAATATCATATTCCTAACTAGTTTAGTTTTTGAGATAGCCGCCGTCACAAAAATGGTCTAAACCTGACAACTTGGTGGCCCCCCATTTCCTTATTTTATGAGAAAATAATTAAAAAAAAATATTCGTACTCTACTCAATGAGTTCTAAACAATGATACCCCACAAGCTGGGGTAAGAAAAAAATATCCGGCTCCTTTTTCATGTATGGGAGCCCCCATGAAAAATAATTTAATTCAATTTCTAATTTAATATTTAATTTTTGGTCCACGTTTTACACCAAATATCAAAATTACAGGTTTGTAACTCATTTCGTCTGCAAGCTAGAGACCTGTGACCGGCGGACAGACGGACAGACAGACAGACAGACAGCCGAGTGGTATTAATAGGGCTCCGTTTTCACCCTTTGGGTACGGAACCCTAAAAACGGCCAAGAGCGAAGCGGACCTCAATCTATGGTACTAGTTAATACTTGTTTTGATCTCAACTCAAACACTACCTGTATTACGAATCGGTGTTTTCAGTATTTGTTGTTTAAATACAGTGTGGCCAATTCTGTTGTACACAATCTCTAAACTAAACTAAAATGACAGGTCTAAATTTATTGCTATCTCTTTCACAGTGCTCACTGCGGAAAAGGATAGCAATAGATTTAGACCTGTCATTTTAGTTTAGTTTAGAGATTTGTGTACAACAGAATTAGCCACAATGTATGGTTTAATGATTTAAAATTACAATAATACAGAAATTCCGTAATTTATATCTAATAGCCCCGTAACAAAAATGCTCTACAACTGACACCTATATGACGGCCCTTCATATATGTATCTCTTTCCATCGGCCCGGTACACATTTGTTATGTGTAAGTAAATGATCTTGTAGTCAGATAGTATAAATCCGCAATCCATCGCACTGTCTTGTGCGTCAGTCGCACTGTCTTGTGCGTCAGTCGCACCGTCTTGTGCGTCAGTCGCACTGTCTTGCGCGTCAGTCGCACTGTCTTGTGCGTCTCTCGCACGTGTGGGAGCGCCGCGACCTCATTCGCGCGCAGTCTGTTGCCGCGAGTCGTGACTGTGCGTTATGTCACATGAGATGGAGTGTGCGTGTGCGTGCCGTGCCGCGCTGCAGTTTACTCCACTTATGTACGTATAATAAAATATATAAAAGGAGTTTATTAATTCGACGAGTAAATTATGTAATGTTATAAAAAAAATAGTACTTATTAGAACTGTAAAAAATTCACATATGATATTAATATTAAGGGCTTCCAAACAAATATACAAAGTTTCATAGGTATATGTATGCACATTTGTGCGTGTATTTCTGCAAAACTATTAATCAGATTCTAACCATTTTTTTATATTGGCTAATGGCTTACACTTGCTTCAACTTAGGGAACAGTGTATCTAAGTTTCTTCGAAATCGGTTCAGTAGTATTCCAGATATGAACTGTTAAGTGTGTGGTGAAGTCGGTTTTTTCAATCTTTTAGGTTACTGTCACTTGTCTAAGCTGATTCAAAAGCTAAACAAATAGCAGCAAATATCTTGAAAAAAATTGTAAAGCGTAGCGGTTTGCCTTGGCGCTTTCAACGTTTTAAAATGCCCCATGCATAGTACGTCGCTTACTAGTTTCTACAAGAACAGAATCAGGTACCATTTAAGTCGGGTAAAAAAACAGCCTACAAATTTTACAGTAGGTTGTCAGTCAAATGCAAAATGTATAGCCAGCAACAGACTGATTCTTATATAAGTATATAAGTATATCTACTGTAACCAATCATAAATCTTACTCCACCGTCGCGTCGGAGTATCCTCAGGAGATAAGTAAAATCTACAACCTATTATAGGTGGTCTCCTTACCGTCCCTACTTTTTAATGTAATTATACAAATAGGTAGAGCATAGTTCAATTCGAGATCACTACGCAAGCCGCAAATATCCGTAGTAGTCGCCTTGAGAGTTAAGAGCTGTAGAATATTATGATACTCATGTGTGGTGGAATGAACGCCGACAGGGTGTCTACACACCTAAGACAATAATAACTAAATATCGTTCACTACACAAGATATAGAGCAGACAGAACTCAATTCGAGATCATTACGCAAAATAATATTATACTTATCGATTACGATACCATATAATTATAGATAGAGATTAGAAAATTAAATACCACCGTGCAATTCCTTGCGTTATTGAGGGATACGAATCTTCTATTGAACACCGGTTTGAAAAGTTTAGTTTACAAATCCTTGCGGGTTCGGCCGCTCCAATAAATCCTACTGAACAAGAAAGCGAAAATAAGCTTATGAATTCTTGCGTGTTTGGATGTTCTGTTGGATCCTAAACAAAGCTTACAAGTCTTGGCGTGTTAGTATGCGATGTTTTGCTGAATATTACAAGAAAAGGAAACGTAAAAATACGCAACCGGGAATACCTAACTAGATATAGATAAGCTGTGTATAAGGTACAAAATAAAACCCTTACGATTGATGAATTAATGATTTATCGAACCTACTATATACTTACCCAATTCGAAAACATGAAACAATCTCGCCTAGATTGTCCTTGATTACTTAATACGCAGAATGACATGTGCCGATAGTGCTCACGTGAACATATTATACTAAATCCATACGCATGCATGCAAATACACCTCTTGTAAGCTAATGAATAAATTCTATTATCGCTTGTATATTTTTCGATTTTATCATGACTACAACTGTTAAACCAAAATCACGCTTATATGTATCACAATAAGTTCTTTAATCTCTAGAATATATTTTAAAATTTGAAACTGTTCATAAGGGAGAAGGTTTCATTAGATTTGCCACTTATTGCCAGGATAGAAGTTATATTCAAATATAATAACGTCAATAATTAATATAAAAACGTCACTGAAAATTCGCACAATACTCAAGTAATGCGAATTTTCAGTGACGTTTTTTACATAAGGTTCATCATCATCATGATCAACCCATTACCGGCTCACTACAGAGCACGGGTCTCCTCTCAGAGTGAGAAGGGTTTTGGCCATAGTCTACCACGCTGGCCAAGCGGATTGGCAGACTTCACACACCTTTGAGAACGTTATGGAGAACTCTCAGGCATGCAGGTTTCCTCACGATGTTTTCCTTCACCGTTAAAGCAAGTGATATTTAAATAGGTACTTAAAACGCACATAACTCCGAAAAGTTAGAGGTGCGTGCCCGGGATCGAACCCACGACCTCCGATTAGAAGTAGGTCGTCCTAACCACTAGGCTATCACAGCTTTTACATAAGGTTAGGGATACTAAAAAGATATCTACGAATAGAGACAGCACAGGTAATTTCTCTTGTTACAAATAATTTAATTTTAAACAAATAAATAATTTTATCTGTCCACGATCTCAAAATTAAGTAATTGAACCACAGTATAACCCAGAACACGTTTTTAAATTTTTTATCTGTTTGTCTGTTTGAACGGGCCAATCTTAGGAATAGCAGAACAGGTTTTGACGACATTTTCAGAAACAGCTAGAATATTGTGCAAGGAATAACTCAGACTACTTTTACCCCGGAAATTTGAAGAGTTCCTGCGAATGAGATGAATGAATGAAATTTTAGATTGACAATATAAAGTTCAACATAAACATTCTCACGAACCATGAATTGCTAATTGCGGAACCGATCTTGACGCAATTTGGCACGGGGATGGTTTACGTCCCAGAGAAGGACAAGGTCACTTTTTATCCCTGAAATCACTATTTTCATAAGTCCTGCAGTTTCCATAAGTTCATACTATTTTGATAAGTCCATGCAGACGAAGAACCGAGCATCGTGACCATATTAAAGGTTATGGACGATATCGATGCTGCTATGTAAACTACAAAGTATGTATATACGCTATATTATATTAGGTGTTACATACGAGTATAACAATATTATGTAGGGTCTAACCTAATAATAGAAAGGATCCGTAAGACCCAATTACTGCACATAGGCCTAACGACATACGCTGTATGTATGTGTGCGTATATTACATTAATTCCTGACCTACCGTACGGGCAGTCGACGGAAACGCGTACAACATATTACCTTAATTACACTGCCATTGTACTGATGGCAAAACAATTGACTGTCCTTTCATTGTTCAAAACAATTTAATTACCCGGCTTTATTAGCCTAAGTTACTCGTTGTATAATCCACTATACGCCTGTGAAAATCCCGTCAAAATTGGTTCAGCCGTTCCGAAGATTAGCCTGTGCAAGCAATTTTATAAACATTTGTTTTGGTTATAATTATTATCGGCAATTGTTAGGGTCAAAGGAAGTAAGTTCGCAGGTTCGAACAAATCTCGAAGTTCCGTTGTGGTTCTGTTGCCTAATTATTACAATCCTGCTCGAACTTATTTATAGAAATAGTTGCTGATATATTTAAGGTTTTTTTAATCCCGTGGGAACTCTTTGATTTTCTGGGATCCGTCTCCAGGATGCAAGCTTTCGTCAAGATCAACAGTTGAACCACGAAAAGTTATCAAATAGCTAGACATAAACTCTTTCGGATTTGTAATAACAATATCGATTATGTAACAGATAAAACACTTTCGACACCTAGGTCTTAGACCGCAAAACTACTCTAAATAATTGATGTATCATCTGTACACATGATTAGTGCACCCACTGGCATCTCCCACCAAGTGGGTGTCCCTACCCGTGCACCCATTGCGTTATGGTTGGAATTAAGTTTAAATTAATTAAAATAAAATAACATGTTTTTGCGGACGCTACTCGCGCAGCAGCTCCTTGGGTCGGTGCGACAACCTGATTCGTGTCAATGACAACCCGGCGCGCACACACGCGCACCGCCTTGCATCCTGCATACGAGACCATCGATACTGTCTCAAAATATCCTAGATACAGTGTTCGTATTGTAAAAGTGAGTGGTGAGGAAGAAACCTAAAAAACCGTGAAAAAAATTAAGTCAGTTTCTATTCGATACTTTTTCATGCATCATTTTTATTATAAAAACCCTAAATTAACTCATGACAATTATTTTTCTATTCAATCTTCGGTGAGGCCCGCGGCGCTAAAAGCGGATGCACTTCGACCCTTATGGATCTTTTGTACTCGCCCAAAACAAATGTGACAAAGTCTCATGACACCCATGACAAAGTCATGAGACTTTGTCATGGGTGTCATGAGACTTTCGCACTTTCGCACAGACTACTTTCGCACAGAGTACTTTCGCACTTTTTCGGACACATACTCATGAGAGTATGTGTCCGAAAAAGTGCGAAAGTACTAAAATTCATTCATTTATTCATTCATTCATATCTGGAATAGAAAATTTTGAAAGTTTCTATGAGCGAATATAAAGTCAAAACTCTTTATTCGGAAATTGTACACTGTACATTTTTTAATGCTATATTCATTTGACGATTTGAAAGCACTTTGTAAAAGTTTATCTTTCGTTAGCACAAAGCGGTAGACGTCCTTAAGAGGTTTAACGAGTATACATACATACATAATATATACTTCTGACAAAACTATTCAATGAGAATTGAGTATCTTCGGCAGTTGTTTCTTATACAGATATCAGCGGTGTCGGCGCATACAGGCGCATGTGATAAACGTTGATATGTTGATATTATCTCGGCTACTTTATGTTTGAATTAAATGGGCGTACGGACAGCCGCTCGGCCGGACAGGCTTTTACTGCGACTCTGTACGCAGGCGGCAGGGCTAGGGAGTCCTTTTATTGCATACTACCAGTGTATACTTACTATCAGACTAGGTAGGTATAAATAGATTTATTACACCAGTAGATTGACTAGGTAGGTAATTATAGCTAGAGGACAGGACTGATGAGCATCTTTATGCGAAATTCACTTGCAGAGTTAACTTTTCAAAAGTACCTTACAGTCTTACAGTCATAATATATATTTTACTTGAATATTTGTTTATCTATTGTTGCTACGTGCAGAGTACTCACATATATATCCATACTAATTTTATAATTGCGAAAGCAGCTCTACCTGCCTGTACTTACTTTTTCAAGGATATGTGCAGGATGTGTTTAAAGCTGACTTGACACTACTAAAACCCAAAAGGAAAAGGAGAAGAAAAATGTTATGTATATAAGTTTAATAACTGCCTCGTTGTTTTTGTGGTTACCATGTTCGACTACGGATCGGGACTTCCCGACCCGGGAATCGAACGCAAGACTTCGTAGTCCTGGGTTCGATTCCCGGGTCGGGTCAAAAATTGTAAGGTATCGAGGTTTTCTGGATTTTTTGGAGGATGCCTAGGCCTAACTGTAGAACGTTAATAGTAGTGGGCTGCTGTGGTGGTAGTGGTCACTATAATATGATGCTTTCGACTTCGTTCACATGAATTTAAGTTTTAAAAAATGCAGTGAACAAAATGCACTCTTTGATTTTCCGGGGTAAAAAGAAGTTTGATTCCATGATCAAGTTATGTCTCTGTGCTCGTCAAGATCCGTTTAGTGGTGAGTTTTTAAAAATCCCGTCTTTGATTTTTTGGGATAGAAAATAGCCTACATCTGTTCCCGGGATATAAACAACCTGTGTTCCAAATTTCGTCATGATCAGTCCAGCGGTGAAAAGGTAACAGACACACTTTCGAATTTATTATATTAGTAGATATAATATGTGTACGCAGTATGTCGTACGTAGGTATCTTATACTTGTAGTGCGAGAGAGACAGTCGGTCCGATTTTGAACTGTTGCTATTATCACAGAGTAGCTGTCAAAGCACTATCCTACAGGAGATCCGGTCCGGTTAGACTCCTTTCGAATTTTTTACCTGACTATCCTTTTGTAGTAACCTAAAGAGATTCAGGAGGCACCGGATAATAGGGACTTGATCACGCCGCGATAGGTACGTGTTGCAATTGAACGAATTGGGTCGGACCATGGTCGTACCTCATCAATTTTAATGGCGGATCTAGTTTTCAGCCGTTTACTACAACAACTGTTGCGTTGTAAGGCCTTGTTGACACCGCCGAAGAGGTTATTTATTTCCATTTACGCTACGACCGTAGCATATGCCTACGCAGTTTTATAACTTTGCAACCGACTCCCAAATTTTCATATGAATTATTGAATATTCGACCGAGGAGGTTATTTATTTCCATTTATGCTACGACCGTAGCATATGCCTACGTAGATTTGTATCTTTTCAACCGACTTCTGAAAAATCTTATGACCCGATTTGATGAAAGCTTCCGTCTGGGTTTTCATTTTCGATTAGTAGCTAGTGTACTAAAGTTAGCTAGTTGCTGTTTGAAAAGAAAATATACTTCTACTACTACTTATATGAGAGCTGGTAATGTCTTTAGCTTTACTGTTAAGAAATTTTCAGTAGCAGCCTGATAACAGGGATATGAATGTTTTCATAAGACCGTGCCTCGTGCACATAGAGAGGTCGTATTGTGAGAGTGAGGGAATAGAAAGTGCACTTGTGTTTGGACGTTTGTGCACTATAATATCTCCTGCATAGTTGAATAGTCTCTAGGCCGCCTTGACTGAAATTCGAGTACGCTCCTCGTACTTACTCAGTAGATATAGTCTGTCCCTGCCTTAACGATTGTAAATGTATATTCAAATGTATGGGATAAATAACGGATCCATGAATGTTAAACTTCTAAATATGCAGTCATTGAACCAAATTCATACTCTTATCTAGGGTTACAGAAATGTTGCGTTCGTCAATACGCAACCTGAAACATACGAAGTTGCGACTTTATGTAGGTACTATTTGTTTCATTTATTTTTTACTAGATGAAGCCTGCGACTTCGTCTGCGTGGATTTAGGTTTTTCAAAAATCCCACGGGAACTCTTTGCTTTTTCGGGATAAAAAGTAGACTATGTCCATGCCCGGGATGTGAACTAACTCTGTACCAGATTTCATCCAAATCGGTTAAACTGTTGAGTTGTGATAAGCTAGAATATATAATATTAGTATGTAGATAGACAGACAGACACTTTCGCATTTATAATATTAGTATGTATTTTCATTTAAGTTCCCGTACTTTGCTAAGTTTTTATTCGATGACTTAATACTTAGTTTAGTTAGCGTGCAACCTATTCAGAGTACGAGTTTAATAAAACTGCCATTTCGTTTCCATTTTAAAATAATTTTTCAATTAATTTGTGTTTTATCAAAATCTTTGAACTTATTTTGAGACATCTCCAAAATATTTTACGATATTTTATTTCAAAAATGTAAGTACCTATTAACTAACAAACCAATTTTACGCAGCCTGTATCTAATGCGATAGAGCACAGTTTTGTTAGTAGTTTTTCTAACTTCCCAAGTTGATAATTGCCGTAAGTTTAATGTTTAGGCGCCACCGTATCATTAAAAATGACGCGTCATTAATAAAGCTGGAACTAGTCGTGTCATTACCGTAACATCGACAACCTGTGCACAACTATTAGCTGCCAGGGTTCCGTAGAGTTCCACCTCTCAATTTTATTATTATATACAAGCTTCTGCCCGCGGCTTCACCCGCGTGAATTGCGGTTTTTCACAAATCCCGAGGGAATCGTGGATTTCCGGTTCCCTTTTCTGCTCCCTTTTCCAACCTACTTTCAAGAAAGTCTGCTATAGTAATCTACCTATAGCTGTAGCCATAGATTTCGGTTTTTTCAAAATCCCGTGGGAACTGTGGATTATTCCAAGATAAAAGTTATCCTGTATATCCGCTACCTAAATGAACTCTAATTTAAGTTAGCATAACATTTTACTTTGATATTAGGTATAAGTAAAGACTTTCAATAATAACTGCGAACTCCACTGAACCCTCTACACTAGACAGTCAAGCTCGAGTAACACGTGGCTTTTGTTTTTGTAGTTGTTTTTGCGTGAAGCCCGCACGGTCTATTAGCGAGGCGCACAACCTTCACGCCCATGGGTGTCGGAATGTCCCGTGAATTTCACGCTAACCAATTATTATGAATTTTAGTGCCGTGTTCTCTTTTTTTTTACCATATTTTTTGTTTGTTTAGTGCCTCTAAATATCAAATATCCGAGTAACTTTTTAAGCTAACTTTGTGACCTGAATTTCTTTTAGGAAAAGGGCTTTATCCCTTGTACCAAACTCAAACCCCGCCTTAATCATGTAATGATATGAAAACAAAAAAGTATCGAAAAAAAAATGTTCGTAGGAAAGCAGAAAAGAGGCCATCTTTAATTCGATTAAATTAAATATTTACTTCAGAATTGTGCTATTTTATATTGATAGAAAAATACTTGCTTTTGTCACTATTAAAATAATACAGTTACTAGGGTAGAATTTATTTAATTTTATTGTTATTTTTTATTTTACAGGTAAGTCGATAGTTGATGCCACCTGGTTGTGTAAGTAACAAATACAGTTTACAATATGTTATAATATTAATTTATTAATTATTATATACCTAATGTAAAAAAAACAACACTGTGTTTACTTGACAAGCATCTTTGTATACCAACTAATACTTACTTGTACCTACATAATATTTACTTTATCTTTTTAGGTTTCCGTACCCAAAGGGTAAAAACGGAGCCCTATCAATGTCACTCGGCTGTCTGTCCGTCTGTCTGTCTGTCTGTCTGTCCGTCCACCGATTCAAAACCAATTTTACAGTTGACTTTGCTGTCTTTTTTTTTTGGTTATTTTTTTTTTCATGGAACCTAACACAAAGGCAACTAATTAAGAGTAAAGTTATTCATTGATTCAGTCACCCTTGTTACTTGTGAATACCGGGGAACATTCTAGAGCGGTGATAAGCAGGACCTACTTTCAGTGGTAGGTACAACGCGGCTTAAAGATCGTACAGTTCATAAAACGAATTCATTTGCACGTATGGCAACTTTGCGGGGAAGCGGGCGACGCGACGCGACGCGACTTGCTTAGATTTTCAAACCGACTGAAAAATCATAAGTTTTATGTAACTGAGACGTGATACCGATACAAAAATTTTAGTCGTAATTATTTTGCTGTAAACCATAAAATAAATCTAAAAGAAACTATAATTTAAACAAAACAATAATATACTTAATTCAATATACCTAGATAAAGAATAACTGAAAAGGGAAAAATATCCATATCTTAAAAACTACTTAACCGATTTTGATAAAACTTGCACTGTTCCCTAAGTTGAAGTAAATGTATTTAAACCAATAAAAAAAAAGAATGGTCACAATCCGATTAATAGTTTCGGGGAATTGTGTGGAAAAACATACATACAAACATACGCACAAATATACTTACACCTATAAAATTTTGTATACCTATTTGTTTGGAAGCCCAATTAGATTAATTATTATCATTATGTAAATTGGGATTCTGATAATATGACACACATACGTGTCAGAATTGATAACCTCATTTTTATGAAGTTGGTTAAAAACAATGGTATCCGCGTCAGAAGTCAGAACTGTAAAGTACCTACACGCTCGGCGCGGCGGCGGCGGTTATGTAACGCTACACTAGTCGCGCGCCGCAGATTTTCCGCGCGACCCTGACACACATACGCGCGCCAACTGACAACTCATAAGTGCACTGTACTCGCTACCCGCTACCCGCTACCCGCTACCCGCTGCTCGCTGCTCGCTGCTCGCGGCTCGAACAAAAGTGAAATTCGATTTAAGTTCCTATACCTACGTTATTATACCTATCTATATACGAGTACGTTAATCCTACAAACTCTTAGCGCAATAAGATTTAGCGTTTGATGTATTACGGGTCTTCTTCGTCTTCTTATTGAATAGATAAACGTCCACTGTTGGACATAGGTCTCTTGTAGGGACTTCCTCCACCACCACAACAGCCTTTTAACGTCCCAGCGCGGGGCATAGGCCTCCTTTCTCAGAGGAGAGATTTAGAGCTAAGACCCGCCACGCTGCTCCAATGTGGGTAGACGGACTTTAACGACTATTATCACATGATATGATTATAGTATGACCGGGACTGACAGCTTAACGTGGTCTCCGAGGCACAGAGGTGAAACACCGCCAACTACCAACTCCGGGCTGGCACTGTGAATTTCTTTACAGAAAAAACCCAATGCCTAACAATAATTTGCCCGATCCGGAAATCGAACCCGGGACCTCGTGATCTGCAGTCGAACATGTTAACCACTAAATCAACGAGGACTTCCCAAGGGCTCCCTGCGATTTGTCCCTTGTTTTCGGTCCACCTAGTAGAGGGTCCGCCAACACTGCGCTTTTCGGTGCAAGGTCTCTATTGGTACCCCCAACGTTCGAACCGAAAGATGTACCCCACAGATTAAAATATACTGCTCCAACTTCAGTCTAAACTAAATACATATATCCCGAAATACCTACTACATGAATTTCACGCGCGTATTTCACAACTATAAAACATGACTTTACAGCAAAAGCTTTACGCATTTTCCATGCGTAAAGCTTTTGCTTTGAATAGTTACGACAGTAGTGCAACGGATAGGGTGCGAACCTATGACCTCTCGAATGTCCTTCCCGTGACCGTTGAGCTATAGAAGTTACAGAGGCAGTTTACTGTATCATTACGGTGTTTCTTACTGATGCATCTCGGGAGGAAAAGGGTTCGTTACAAAATTTTTAAATATTTTTTTTTTAAAATAGTTGGCATTTTCTTTTTTCTCGTTGTTTCATTTTACTTGAACAAGTAGGTATCAAATTCAAAATTCTTTGAAATCATTTATTTAAAGTTGGTACACTGTACACTTTTTCAACGCCAATTTAAGAAGTACTTATAGTGAGTTGATAATTACTACGAAAATTTATAACTAAATCTATGAGAGTTCCAAAAACGCCGGTCTGAGAAAAGACCACAATGGCTGGCCGGCCGGTTGGCTTTTGTTAGCTGCTTGGCTGTTGGTATTTCAAGTTAGATCAAGTCAAAATTAATTCTAGAATGAAACCTATTCAAAGATTAAGAATAATGCGCTTATATGGTGGACTGGTATTTAGGTTTCGAGCAGGCTTCGGTTGTAAAGCATTAGGTTATATATTTGTGACACTGGCTGATGGAAAGGATCAACCTTCTACGGCCATGTTTGGGCAGGCCGAGCCGTTGCGTGGATTTGTGGCTCTACACACGATTTGTATGTTAATAACTTTAATGCGCATTGATTATATACGATGTATTCGTGATATTTTAGATTTATAACTGGGCTTTTGGCTTCGTTAACGTCGAATTCGAATCGACTTTTGAGGCTTTTATCTCTTGGATCGTCGTACCTGTTCTGTTGCGAGTTGCGACACTTTTGATTGATGCTTGTTATTGCTTGAACTGATCGCTTCAAGGGCGAAAACAAACAAAGGAAAAGAGGGCACCAGCCAAAAACTTAGTAATGGATAACTACGAGTTAGTACGTTATTGTTAATGATGATGATTGGTCTATCAGTTAACTTTTCTTGACTTGGCCCTTACCGCTGAACAGATGCTGACGAAATTTGGCACAAAAATAGCTTCCATCGTGGAGACATCGTAGACGTAACCACGACATAACATACATAGGATATCAAAGAGTTCACAAAAGTTTTTAAAAACCTAACCCCATACATGGACGTAAAGTCGTTTGAATATTTCCGAAGTCGTGTATCATCTCGACGTTTCTAAAGATAATTTTTTTGTGTTACAAAGTATTTTTATTGCGTATTTTTAGACCTATCTAAGGTTAGTTTAGAGATTATGTACTATAGAATTAGCACCACTGTCCCACTACTGCGAGATATATACCCACTTTACGACTCTTCAAGCTAATTGAGAATATTTCTAGGCAGGCATATCTCATTGCGCCATAGTAGTTTCGATAACTACAGTACAGAGTGGTAACTCGAGTCAATGTTTTCCTCAATTGCATAAACGAAAGCCTAAAAATTACATGTTGATTTTAAAAAAAGAACTTGATTCTATGCAACAGTGTCCACAATAAAAACGTTGCGGTTTACCAGAGAGATGTACTCAAAAAATAGAGTGGCTAGAAGATCCGTAACACGCCTCTATACCTCAACCGGCATAGCTCGAAGAACTGATAGATGTCGGGGTTCAATAGCGACTGCGCATAGGCAAACCCGCAGATAGTGGCAGTGTGGAAAACCTCCCACTAGATACAAGAATGATCTCAAGCGAGTTGCTGGCAACTGCTGAATAAATACAAGCGTTACAAATAATATCCTTTGTACGATTCTTACAAGAGAATTATGTTTCTACCTAACCTGTGACCTAAGCTGTAGTTTAAATTCTATCAGATGAGACAACGATGAATCATAGAAATATCAAATCAACGAATTCGCTTAGTTTTGTAGAAAGTGCAGAGATATCCCTCTGGGTAGTTGTTTACTCTACATACTTGTAAACGCAAACTTTCAAGGCACCAGATGAAGAGCAGCCAAGTGGCTTCTTTTTCTAAGCCAAATGGAGTCTTAATTCAGTGTTTCGTTCTATCTGTTTACTGTTAAGACGTTGTATCTCCCGCGGCACACACTCGCGGCCGGCCAAGGTCTGGGTGTCGCAACTGGCGGAGAGCAGTATGTCCGGTTGGCGAGTGTGTGTGCTACGGTATATTTGTTTTTGTACATACCGTTTTGAATTACTTTACCTATTTATAAATAAACGGACATATTGCGCTGGAGGTCTTGAGTTTTCGAATGCATTCACACTATAAATGCATTTTATATTTAAGGCTTATAATCTGCTATATGTATAATACTATTTAATAAGCTATGTATTATTAAAGTATATTGGTGAATCAATATTTTGCACGTACTTAGTATCTACTAGTTTTTAGTAGCTGGACATAGCCTCATACCTAGGCCTCTTGCAAAGATCTCCACATAACACGGTCTTGTACTGCTTGTAGCCAGCTACTCGCTAGAGGTCATCCTTCCCCCTTGTCTTCCCCCGAGGTCTTTCAAAGCCGCGTTTCCAATGCAAGGTCACCACTCGAGCAACTTTCAACCCCAACATCTATCGGTTATTCGTGCTATTTTGTTCAGTCTCCAGTAGTAGAGCAAGGAGTTATTTTACTGTATACTACTGTTACTACTACTGTATAATGTTTATTTGATTATCCCATCTATGCAAATAAAATATTTTTATTCATTATTAAATGATGCCCGCGTCTTTGTTACCGGGGGAACTCTTGAGCGAGATGAAAAGTATCCAGGAACCATCTCCAGGAACAGTCTCTATACGAGGCCAAGTTATTTCTGTGCCAAGTTTCATCTCAATTGGGCAAGCATTCTTTAAAACTATTCCAAACAAATCGGTAACATAAATGGTTCCTGAAATAATAATCTATGACTTGCGACGGACGAACAAAGTAGCGTATAAGCGTTCTCCATTCGCCATTTCGTTACGGAACCCTAAAAAGCGCTAATTAAACAAAGTTCAATAAAACATTAGTAATTTGGAGGTCACTCCATAAGAAACCGCCTTTCAAATTCGTACCATGTTAGTTACATAACGCGTATGTAGCACCTACAGCCTGCTAGCTGGCTGCGTCCTGTCCGTGTGTCCCACATACTGAGGTGAACCGGTCAACTGCACCGCACTTTAGCTTTGGTACATATTGCATACAGAATTGCCTCGTTGGTTTAGTGGTTAATATGTTCGATTTCTGCAGGGTTATTCTGTAACTTAGTTACCAACTGAAAATGCTTGCCAACGAATAAGTTCGATATACCTACATCGCTGCTTTACTGTGTGAAATATAAACGGTGATTTCATTTTTCACACATTAAAACAGCAATGTATATCGAACTAATTCGTTGGCAACTATTTTCAGTGTGCTTAGTCTAAATCGGAGCACTCGAAAACGAACTCGAAAACTATTGATCGATTTCAGAGTAAAATAGACCTAAAATGGCTTGTATTAAGGTTTGAGTTCGCCAATACATTCAGCATTGTTCGAATGCTGAATGTATTGGCGAACTCAAACCTTAATACAAGCCATTTTAGGTCTATTTTACTCTGAAATCGATCAATAGTTTTCGAGTTCGTTTTCGAGTGCTCCGATTTAGACTAAGCACACAGTTGGTAACTAAGTTAGAGAATAGCCCCACGGATCACGAGGTCTCGGGTTCGATTTCCGGGTCGGGCCAATAATTAGATATTGGGGGTTTTCTATAAAGAAATTCACAGTGGAGTTGGTAGCTGACGGTGTTTCATCCTCGTGACTCGGAGAGCACGTTAAGCTGTCGGTGCCGGTGATTATGACTATCATGTGATAATAATCGTTGAAGTCCGCCAATCCGCATTGGAGCAGTGTGGCGGGTCTCAGCTCTATACCTCTGTCATATGAGAAAGGCCTGTTCCCAGCAGTGGGACGTTAAAGGGCTGTTGTGGTAGCGGTAGCTTACAGAATAACAATACAGAGGTGGTGGTGGTAGCATACAGAATAGCAATAAAGTTCTTCTGACCGAACTCCGCCAACAACGGCGAATCTCAAGTAGCCAACAAAGCAGGAGTTATTATAGAGCACAAGTGTGCAGCACTCTCTATTACCTAACTCTCATCAGTCCACTGGGAGGTTAAGTCGACACAACCGAAGAGAGCTCAGGTGCAGAACAATTGGCTTAACTTGCTCTCATAGGCATAAAATTGGTTGTCTGTAAAGTCGGTTTTCGGACGATAATTTTACGTGATAACGTCATTAAGAAAATATTGCCCCTCTATCGCTTGTTCCGCGCTCTTGCTTGCACACTCAGCTAGGCGGTACGTGACAATGAGCCATGCTTTTTCGTGCGTGTGTTCGGCGTTCATCGAATTATAAGACGTTATCACGTCAACGTAATAAATAAAAAAGCCTTTTATTTCCTCAAATAAACTAATAGTTAACTCGTAGGCACGAGCGTATTGACACCGCTAACTTTTGGTATTTTCACTTTTCAGCCCGCGTCTTGTCTGTCTGTTCCACTAATAAATAACATCCCTATCGCATAGTAGCTCCACGATTAACTAGAATTCATTATTTAAGGATGATTTAGCTGCTGAAAGTCACTGTAACTGAACTCTACATCACATTATCAAATACCTATTTTGAATTCACACAATGTCGCTAGGGTACTTAGCTGCTATTTGTATATCGTTCTTTGATATTTAGTAAAGAGCCTGTTTAGTAGAGAGAAACATCTAACACACTCATGCGACAAGGCCGGAGGAACTTGGCCTGGCGCACTTCGTGCGCCTAGATTAATGAACTGAAATTAACAACTCAAAAAACTTTATTTCACACGCTAAAACCGAGACATCTAAACCATCCCGTTCTTCAACAACATCCAGAGCCTATAATAGTATTAATGTCATAAAAATAAACTTAATAAATACAGTATTTCCACTGAAGCGCCAATATGGCAAATCATTTTTTACAGCGATTAGACTAAAAAAGGAGCGCATTCGTGTCGCCGTCTCTAGCCAATTCCATTAATTAATCGCAAAAAACAACCTTACACCTCACGTAATAGAGTACAATGAAACTGCATCTATGCAATTGACTAACCAACTTATTTATATCGACGATTTGCGCGAATTTCAGTCCTGTTGCGAATGGCGTAAGGTTGTTTTTGTGTGAATATAGAAGTTGGCACAGAATCTAGGGCAAGCGCCTTGAGAGTTGCATTTACATGGGTCGACCTCCGAGGGTCAGTGATCTCTGTCCTTAGTCGGATTGCGGAGTGGTTTCCTTCCTTCCCATCTAAACATAGATAATTTTAACAAACTACTATTTTATACAGTTATTAGGTTGTTAAAGAGGATTTGAATTTTGCAAATATCAGCTGGTAGTGGTAATAATTATATTGAATTCGGAAGCTGCGTGGCGCGGCGTTGCGTCATGTGGGTTCTGCAGGTTTTTTCCTCAATTTTGTCATTGGATTAAGGCCTCGGTTGGGATTGGAAATACTTGCTAAACTTTTTAAAATTTTATCGTTAATTTAATTCTTTTGTTTCATATTCTTAAATATATACTCTATACTAATAAATAAAATTGAAGTGTCTGTCTGTAATTTCGAAATAACTACCTCATATTAAGCTCATATGGTTATTTGAACGGTACCATAACCGAATCACACGTTTTTAAAATTTTTGTGTGTCTGTCTGTCTGTTTGAACGGGCTAATCTTCGGAACGGCTGGACCGATTTTGACGGGACTTTCACATACGAGTAGAGAATTAACCAGGGAGTAACATAGGCTACTTTTTTAACCGACTTTCAAAAAAAGAGGAGTTGTGTTTTTCTACCTACATGTACACCGATATCTCCGAGATTTCTGAACCGATTTGCGTAATTTTTTTTTTAGTCGATAGAGCAATATTGCGACACTGTCTTACAAAAAATTTGGATTCCAACTCCTCAATCCTGATGCTGTAGGGGACCTGATCCCCAAAACTAATGGTATTTAGGAACTGTCGGTAATTTAAATTGATATTGGGGGTACCAATTAAAGACTATCGTTGAATGAACTCGAGTAGGTACATATCCAACTCCTCAACCCTGATGCTGTAAGGAATTGCATTTCGAAATCGTAGGGATCCCATGGAATTTTTCCGTTTTGGGGACGGGTTACTACAGATACGCTACTTTTTGTTCTGGTAAACCAAAAGTTCCCACGGGATTTTTAAAAACCTAAATCCACACGGGCGAAGCCGTGGGCATCATCTAGTATTATAATATTATTACGAGTAAATATTGTATTTCTATATTACTATTATAATATAATCATTTTAATATTTATTTTGTTACTTAATGGTCTTTTTCTCATAGTATATCATAAATTAATTACTTAATTTAAAAGGATTTAGAATTTTATGGCGATTATTCTTATACATATATATTTTGTTTTAAAAGGTATATATTTTAACATAATATTGAGAATTTATGTATGCGATTTTTGCTAAGCCGTAACTTAAAAACAATAAAGACAATTGAATTACTCATATGCTTTTAGGGTCTTTCTTTCTTAATCTAAATTCGCTATAAAATAGAATAAAAATATTTATTGGAAATATTGTCTCAATAAAAATGTTTCTAAACACTGTTCCAAAAGTTTAAATCTTTTAAAGTTTACATCGGTAAACGGCAAATAATTTTTAAGTAATTTTATTTTATTTATTATATGTCTTTACAGTTTACAGTATACTATACAGTTTACAAAAACGTCGTAAATATTGTTTTTTATTAATGTTCATACTTATTTATATTATGTACATAGTTAACTGATTGCCGTGTCGCGTGGATTTTTAAAAAAAATGTTTTTCATAAAAAAATTACCGTTCCCTTTCACCCACATATTTAATCTCCTCTGGGATTGAATTTTCGGGAAATTCAGGATTTTCGGAACGCGTATTTCTTCATTTTTAACGAAATACCTACCAATATGATTTTTGCTCACTTTGCAGCACATGCATTAGTGCCAACTCTCTCTCGGCACGGCTAGGCTTCCACTAGGTACCTAATATTTACATCCAATTTGTAGAATAATTTTATTTCACATCAGTTCTATAACAGCTTAAACTTTCGATTGCTATCTTTTCGTCCAGCATTGACGCTTAATTAAATCTAGGCTATATATACAAAATATTTTCCACTAAATACTGATAAGATCCTAATGACTGCTTTTTGTTTATCCTGATTGTCCACATAACACGGCACCGAAGATTCTGGAGACATAAATTTCATCTCCCTGTGAATGAAGTCGCGGACATATAGTATATTAAATGAAGTCGGTTAAAAACTAAACAATTCTGCACAGTGAATAATCTTTCAGGTCACATGAAATCTATGTCATACCTGTATTTTACCTACTTTTTAGTTCTAAGTCTAGCCATCTAACCCGCTGTAGATTTCGTGACTTGCAAGCTTGTTCAGCTTTCAAAGCTTCGATAAGCCATCTTAATACCCACCACCTACCCGCTTGATGCATTGACGTAAGTTTTACAAGTTCTTTCACCCGGGGTTATGTTGATTCTGTTGTACCTCTCTATGATTCAACTACAACCTAGGAATACTTCAAACAAGTACTCGCTTGAAACCTTTTTATTTGTCAGTAGGTAATATTATTTCTATTATTATACATATATGAGTTAATTCATTAATTGGTAACATAAATCTTAAGTATGATGTTCGTTATCGAATAAAAGTTTTCTTTCTTCTTCTTTCTTCCTTCTTTCTTTCTTTTATTGCAGGCTATAACGAATTGAAACGTAGATCGATTTTTAAATTGATAAAGATTCGTTTTCCCCTGTTAATAATTTTGAAGTATATTCATGAACAGTGTTCTGTTATTGTTAACTTTTCTTTTAGTGTAGGGTAGTTACATATAAATTGCACAGTTGGGTGGCAGAGGGACCTCAAATTTTTTTAGAAAATATTTCTCGTACATCCATATGTATAGCGCGGAATAGCGCCTCTATCAAACACTCTATGGGTAGAAAACAGAAATGTTATTCCAATCATAAAATCTTTCTTGGCTAATTAATGGCTTGCCGCAAGCAGAATGTCAGACTAATAATTTTGAAGCTTTTCGATATTTACTTAGGCACTCTAGATTCTAGCGAACAGATGTCTTTCTAGATTTCATGTTTGATTTAAAACTATTGAACTATAACAATTTCAGTGAATGAAAATGTTTTTTTTTTCACTATCTTTAACGGGGTTCGGATCAAGATGGATCTAGTTTTACTTACTACTAGATGATGCCCACGGCTTCGCCCGTGTGTATTTAGGTTTGTAAAAATCTCGTGGAAACTTTGATTTTCCAGAACAAAAAGTAGCCTATCTGTAGTAAGTAGTAACCCGTCCACAAAACGGAAAAATTCCGTGGCATCCTTACGATTTCGGAATGCAATTCCTTACAGCATCAGGGTTGAAGAGTTGGACATGTACCTACTCGAGGTCATTCAACAATATAGTCTTTAATTGGTATCCCCAATATCAATTTAAATAACCGACAGTGCCTAAATCCCATTAGTTTTGGGGATCAGATCCCCTACAGCATCAGGATTGAGGAGTTGGAATCCAAATTTTTTGTAGGACAGTGTCGCAATGTTTCTCTATCGATTAAAAAAAAATTACACAAATCGGTTCAGAAATCTCGGAGATATCGGTGTACATAGGTAGAAAAACACAACTCCTCCTTTTTTGAAAGTCGGTTAAAAAAGTAGCCTATGTCACTCCCTGGTTAATTCTCTACTTGTATGTGAAAGTCCCGTCAAAATCGGTTCAGCCGTTCCAAAGATTAGCCCGTTCAAACAGACAGACAGACAGACAGACAGACAGACAGACAAAAATTTTAAAAACGTGTGATTCGGTTATAGTATCGTTTAAATAACCATATGAGCTTAATATGAGGTAGTTATTTCGATATTACAGACAGACACTTCAATTTTATTTATTAGTATAGATACAGTAAAAGCTCTTTATTCGCGCTTCCTTCATTCGCGATTTCACTATTCGCGGATTAAAAATTTGCGACCCAATTTCTGTATTCGCGGCGAAAAATTTCGTTATTCGCGGAACCAAACGGTATATCGTTAGATATAAATATAACGGTACAAATATGTTGTTAAAATATTAAGCTATCTATTTCTTTATGAAAATTGATCCGTCTAGAACGAAGTCTTATTTTTAAGAGGCAAATTGCTTATGCCACTGCTGACTATCTATTTATCAGTCTGAATTGAAGGAGCTTTCAAAACTACCAAGCAAGAAAAAATTACAATATTCTTTAAACCATTTCCTAAAAACTTCATTGAAATTGTTTTTTCTATCCTTTATTTATTTTTTATTTCGTCGCCTAGGAACGTATCCCCTATATAATCCCATATAAATTACAATTCCATATTCACGGTTTCTGTATTCGCGGCATATTATTAGGTACTTGCGTATATTATGTCTTTCCAATTATTCATAAAAATTCTTTGCTCTCTGTTTTTAACCCCCGACGCAAAAACGACGGTGTGTTATAAGTTTGACGTGTCTGTGTGTGTGTGTGTGTGTGTGTGTGTGTGTGTGTCTGTCTGTCTGTTCCCCTCTAGCGCTCAAACGGGCGAACCGATTTGAATGCGGTTTTTTTTGTTTGAAAGGTGAATTAGTCTAGAGTGTTGTTAGCTATGTTTGATGAAAATCGATCCAAGATGGCCGTCGCCACAAAATGACAGATTACATATTTTATCACAACTTCCTGAATATGGGTATCAAATGGAAGGGCTTGACTAGTAGAATAGCATGATGGAAATCCAAGATGGCCGCCGCCACAAAATGGCGAATGTCGGGGGTTTTTTAAATTTTATGTACAAGTAGTAGGTATATAAAGAATAAATTTTATTAGAAGTTTTGTCGCACAAAGCAGGGCGCGAAGCCTAGTGCAGATCGGTAGTTCGTTTGGAAGTGCATCGCATGCGAGTCGAGTGCAATATCATTGCGCAGATATTATTAACTTCACGACGTTTTCCTTTACCGCGATCCGAGCCAGAATAGTGTGGACATTCTCACTAATAAATAAAAAGTATAAAGTTCGTAAACTAAAACCCGACTACGCTTATTAATTTAATAATAACTTAGTGTGCAAAAGCGCGAGGCAAGCAGCTAGTGGCGCCATTTGTTATGTGATTGCCGAAACTAATTAAATAATCTAGAAAGCCGCGCGAAGGTCACTTTTTGAATTTTTTCGTAAATTCATCAAAATCGGTCCAGTAGTTTAGGCGCTACGGTGGTACACACACAATCTCATACAAAAATCGGCCACAAACATACATACATACATACCATACATAGGTACATACATACATACATACATATACATAGACTGCTAAACTCATAACCCTTTCTTTTGGCTTTGCCGTAGTCGGGTAAAAATATAACTACTTACCAGTACTATAAATTAAATGCGAAATTACCTCTATCTGCCTGCTTTTCACAAACCACTGCATCGATTTCGACATCATTTGGCAAGGGGATTATTGCAAATAATTTTTTATATAATTATTTTTGCGAATTAATATAAAAAGTATATAAAAAACATATTTAGAAAATATCGGTGTGCGGGTATTCGTAATTTCTTCTCCACCTAAACGGCTTGAATAATTTTGAAGATTTTTTTGTACTTATAGAATCTGGATGGTTCTTAGCTATAGCTGGTCTCGGTAGACGACGCTGCTGTCGACATCTAGTTTTTTTTTCCTAAACAATAAACGACTTTATATTTGTATACAATTATGTAAACAAAAATCTACCTAATAAATCTAATAATTTGTTAAAAAAAAGAAAACATGCAGCACCTCCACATAATTCAATCGATCTGACGTCAAGCCATCGCGGTCGCATTGACCCACATAGCGGGTTCGACACCCGACTGAGGTCGTCTTCGCCAATCTGGTTTATCTGTTCTGTTGACGATACTTTCCATAACTTTTTGTTTCACTTGACAACAAGTAAATGTTGCATTTACACGCATTTTTTTTTTACTTATATTTAAAAAGAATATTAGGCATGTTTTAAGCATTAAGTACTTCAGCTGCTTTTCCACCAGACATGTGCGAGGTAGATGAATGGTGAGCGAGATAAAACCTAAGATACGAAACGATGTCTTTTTTAGATGTCTTTTTCTCTTCTAAAGCTAATGAGTGTAGCGGAGTTGGTAAGATACGCGCTAAGTACCTACGACGTAGTATATCGTGTACTCAGTTGCTCCTTACTTCACATACTCGGGCATTCCTAGCTCGCTACTTACCTCGCTACCTACTTAGCTTGCATCTTTAGTTCGTATATTTAGCTCGCATCCTTAGTCGATAACCCTCGCTTCGATGGGTGTGTAAAAAATTAGCTTCGCTGATCCCTTCTCCACTCGAGTTAAACTCAGCTATGAAAATAAAACGTATGGTAACATTCTTATTCCTACGCTACGCAACTTAGCACATTTCTGGTGGAAAGGCAGCTTTATATTCGTCTTTCCCTGGAGCTAAACTTGAATCTTGTGCTAGCAGTAGGTACGACAAAAGCATATCGGGTGGGAACGTATCACTTCTAGGATTTCAGTCTAATCTATAACCGATAAACTATTGAGACTAATAAATTACAAGAACCTTTCTTGTTCTATGGCTAGTAATTATTTTACCTAAAGACAAGTGACGAAGCAGTGATGGAATCAGGCTAGCTTGGAAGGCGTATGACAGTTACCCCTAATCGGTTCGTATCAAAACGCTAAATCGCCTAGCGATACGTGCTTGCTGGTTCTTGATTCATTACGAAAATGAAAAACTACTCTTTGGTACCTACTTTTCGAGATATAATTTGAAAGGCCGATGGGACGACAATCCAACACGATGCCACTGAGAATTTCTTGGCAGAAAACCCAATGAATTTATTCTCGCACGGGACTAGCAATCCTAGGAGACCTCATGATTGGCAGCCGAATACGTTGGCCACAAGAACATCGAAGCAGTCAGGTACGTTTCGCAAATGGAACAATAACAAGTAGTATTTTGGGAACACTTAAACCGACTTCAATATACCATCAATGAAGAGTTCCCGCGATTTCTCCAGGATCCCATCATTAGATCCTGGTCTGATGACCATCGGACCACCTGGGAATATACCCCGGTCAAACAAAAGAACAATTTTCCAAATCGGTCCAGTGGGGCTATTCTCTAATTTAGTTACCAACTGAAAATGGTTGCCAACGAATTAGTTCCATATACAGCCCCACAAATGTCTTTGAGTAATCGAGGGACATACATAAAAAAAAGATTCCGACGAATTGAGAACCTCCTCCTTTTTTGAAGTCGGTTAAAAACGCAAAATGCGATACAACTAACAACACTCCGTACTGCACATAGCCGTACAACGAATGATTTTAATGTAATTCTCCTCACAGCTCCATACGTTTCCAACTATCTGACGTCAAGCCATCGCCGCTGCATTGACCCACATAGCGGGTTCGACACCCGACTGAGGTCGTCTTCGCCAATCTGGTTTATCTGTTGACGATAGTTTTAGCGGATCGCAAGGCCGCGATGTTACTTCATTTTATCATTATTGCTGTTTAGCTAATAATCATTACGACTGTGATAGTACTCGTGATTCTAACTGATTTAATTGTTGATTGAAAATTACCCACCTACTCCTCTTCTGCAAAAATATCATACAAATATTTTTCTAATAAAAATACTAAACACGCTAAACATAAAGAATACTCCCCTTTCCCACCAAGTACGAATAAAGCTTGTGCTAAAAGTAGATACCTCAATAGTGCTACGGATGTGATTTGAATCGTCGATCTTTCTTTTTAGGGTTCCGTACCCGAAGGGTAAAAAACGGAGCCCTATTAATGTCACTCGGCTGTCTGTCTGTCCGTCTGTCCGCCGGTCACAGGTCGCTAGCTCGCAGACGAAATGAGTTACAAACCTGAAATTTTGGTATTTAGTGTAAAACGTTAACCCAAAATCAAATATTGAATTAGAAATTGAATTAAATTATTTTTCAGGGGAGCTCCCATACATGAAAAAGGAGCTGGAAAAAAAAAATTTTCTTTACCCTAGCTTGTGGAGTATCATTGTTTAGAACTCATTAAGTAGAGTACAAATATATATTTTTTAATTTTTATCTCAAAAAATAAGGGAATGGGAGGCCATCAAAGTTGTCAGTTTTAGACCATTTTTGTGACGGGGGCTATCTCAAAAACTAAACTAGTTGGGAATATGATATTTCAGTATATTATGTATTATATGCTCTACAAATACTGAAAACAACGATTTATTAAATAGTTTATAAGCTGTGACCAAAATAAACGAACATTTTTTTGGGTTTTTCTATCACGGTTTGTTGCGATGTCTAGCTCGGAAATTAAATATTTCTTAGACCCAAAATATTATATTGTTCATAATTATGTACGGAACCCTGAAAGAGCGAGGCCCGACTCGCACTTGGCTGATTTTTTAATTATAGTCCAAGCTTTTTAGGATAATAACCAAGCAGCAGCGATTAAGACCCAAAAAAAATATTTTAAAAAATATCGATACCAGAAATTTCAATTGTCGTAAAGGACATGGACAGGACTGTCCTTTACGACAATTGAAATTTCTGGTATCGATATGTACGTCGACTATAACCCAACTGTGCTTAGATAGTCCTTTAGTACTTAATTTTTCACCTGAATCTTTTTCAGCAGTTTCCACTATAGATCGTTTGTATAAAACTCAAAATCTGGTTTGGGATTATTTTCTTTTTACTCAAAGTACGTATACGAGTAGTTTGACATTAAGTAACAGAGAATTCTAGAGTGTACTCGCGACCTTCCTCTACCGGCGCCGATGTTTCGCAACAGTTTGAGCAACACATACGTTTAACTGCCGGTGCCGGATACTATGCATATTAAAACATACCTACTGAATATAAGCAAGCGTCTATCAAAATTAAGCTGCGAGCAGAAATATGACAGTATACATTTTTGGAAAGTAAAGCTGAATTCACATTACGCGCACGGGCCGCAAGCAACGCATTTTCAGCGTTGGAAATTCAGTATGTGCCGCAACCTGTGGCCGCAACTGTATAGTTCGGCGAAAAATCTTTACCTTCTTGTTTATTTAACAACCATTGGGATTTTTTGGGATTGGGACCTGCAAGCGCTTTGCAGTTAAAAATTTCGAGTTTGAATCCTTATGACAAGAAAGAAAAACTTTTATTTGATCACAAACAAGTTTAAAATAATTAAATTAAATAAATAAAAACTGTTGCCAAAATACCTATCTTCCTCTCAACGTCATGTTGCCGCAAGCTGCAGGACTGGTTTTCAGAGGAGACTGAAAAGATTTTCTGCGTTTTTTAAAATGATGGACGAAACTATGACGGTATAAAAACTTTAAGTTACATCTAATTTAGTTAAAAAAAAATTAAACAGAAATGACGAAAATATACAGGCAAAACGGGAATTATAATTTCAATTTAAAAACAAAGAGAATAAAGGAGAGTGGGCAAAGTGGTCTACCTACTCAACACAAATGAAACATATTTCAATGAAAAGCTTATTTTTAGTACTTAATTTTATTATATGGAAGCAAAGCTGTAAGTCTTGGGGTTCAAGAGATTTTCGAGAAAAACATAATGCAGCCCTTTACCTTGTTTTCTGTTTTATGACCGCAAGATATGCATTAGGCTACGAAGGACATAATATGCCACCTAGTAACGATAGGAATAGTTCGCAACTTTCTACAAACAAAGAGTCACGTTTACGTCATGGCAGCTAACCTTCCGGAATTTGCAGATTTTTCGCATTTAGAAGAAGAACATTATAATATTATCCTCATCGCTCTAGGAACATACCATACCTATTAAGATAGCTGCACCATACTGTGCTGAACATTTAAATAATGGCATTTATATTATTAATCGAACTACGTATAGGGAAAATGACCCTGATTATTTGATAGTTTGGTATAGAAGTACCTAGGTAGTGGGGTATCTCTTCTGAGGGCCGATACAGTCGCGTCATAGCAGAGACAAACAGTATTACACCTGTATATTAGTTTAATAGAAATATGAATGGAAGAGATACTTTAAAGCATAATTATTGTACGTGTTTGACTGGAAGTCGCACAATTGGTAGGTAGGTACATGTGCACATGTGATTTCTATTTTGTAGTACTTATCTATGGGCCCGACATCAGGCCGGTTTTATGCCCCCTGCTGCCAACTTGACCAATGTATTTAATTCTAGACGCTACGCCACCACCACCACCACTACAGCCTTTTAACGTCCCACTGCTGGGCACAGGCCTCCTCTCTCATAGGAGGGATTTAGAGCTTAAACCCGCCACGCTGCTCCAATGTAGGTTGGTGGGCTTTAACGATTACATGTTTGTTTGATGGTTACATGATAGTGATATTAACCGGGGCCGACTGCTTAACGTGCTCTCCGAGGCACGGGGATGAAACAGCGCCAACTACCAACTCCGAGCTGGCACTGAGAATTTCTTGACAGAAAACCCAATACCTAACAATTATTTGCCTGACCCGGGAATCGAACCCGGGACCTCGTGATCTGTAGTCGATTACGCTGACCACGAGACCTAAGAGGCAGTTTAACGTAGAACGCTACGCACTATTAATTAAATTCATAGTGGAATTACAAATACAAAGTATTTTTAAAACATTTATTTTTTAGTGAATTTTGAAAAACTCCCATATATTTTGGCATAAACGCTATACGTAATTTGATTAACTACTTATTAGCTTCTTATTTCCATAGAGGGCGTTTGTGTTGATTAGGTAGACCAACGTTCATACATTTTTGCCCATCCTCCTTTATTTAAATACGATACTACTTCCAATTTAACGCATTTTCATTGCTCTCTAAAGCCTCGTCTGTAATATCTTTGAAGGAATAAAAATCATCCCTTCAGTTCAATCACTCGTAAAAAAAAAAATTGCAATCGGTTCAGAATAGAATACTATGGGGTAACATTGTCATAAAATAACTCATCGAACCGAAAACCTAGGCCTTTCATAAGTTCATATCATATAACGAGATTTATTATCCAATGCTAGTAAACTCAGTGCACCAGAAGGGCAAGGGCACGCCGGGGGGCGACGCACGAGACGTCTAGAGGACGACCATGATCGATCCCGGGTGTAGGCTTTCACCAACGCACTTTACTTTTATGGGGTAAACGTTCTGGGAGGGAAGAGACACCTTCATGTTTTGTACAAAAAATATTCCACTCCGTTTATGGGGTAAACGTTCTGGGGGGACGAGACACCTTCGTGTTTTGTACAAAAAATATTCCACTCCGCTGCGTAAATAAATACAAACTCCCAATAATATTTTGTCCGATGGTAATAAATAGGGATTCTATTGAATTCAAAGGTATATAATCGTTCTTTAGTTATTATATAATCTATTCATACAATCTAAAAGCTCTAGATCTTTCCCAGAAGAAACCACGTAATAAAAAGTGACAAGTTAGAGATTGTCTCAGTTGTTCTCAATTAGTTCTTAGATAGAATTTTCAATGCACTAGAAGATTTTATCTCGTGATAGAAAACACGCTAGGATACTTGTAGTTTTCAAACTGACAGCGATTAAACCAGAAAAGAATTAAGAGATCATGATCACCGCTGCGCCATAAGAGAGCTCTTTACGAGTACATACATGATATTTATTATCGTTCTAGTTTACCTAATAATATCTAATAATGTCCTCCCGTCCGAATTTCAGCCACGGCGGCCAATTTCAACGGAGGCGACGACTAGCCAACTACGCATTATATATTATACTGTACAAGTTTGTGCGATAACACGATCGCACTTTCGATTCCCTCACTCTCATAGTCCGATGGGAAGGCAATCCAATACGATCGGAGAGAGACCAGACGCAGAACCGACAGACTTACGTGCTCTCCGAGACACGGAACGACTGAGAATTTCTTTAAAAAAAACACAATAATATTTTTTAGAACCCAAATCTAGGCACTCATGATTCGTAGACAAACAAACTTGCAGCTAGATCAAAGGAACATTTTTTTAAGAATATTATCTATAACTTGACTAATATTCCCTTTTCCTCTCCAGATATGCAAAAGCTTGTGTTAGGAGTGGGTACGACAACAGTGTGGGGTTCGAACCGACCTTTCGGTTCTCGATCCACGCCCGACGACCGTTGCGCTATTGAGGCTCTTTAACTATTAGATTAAGGATAGAGGGCAATAAACAATAAGCTAAAAATATATCACCTTTGTTACAAAACGATTAGCTATCTTCGCTACCCCGTAATAAACATAAGGTTGGTGAAATATTGGGCTGAAGCGGGTTGAAGTGGTGGTCAATGACACGTTAGCCGCCGTCTGGAGGTCGGGTGAACCCGGGTGGTCGGCCGCCCGCCCTTGCAGGAAGGTCTACACTCTACAGTGCACTGGAGGTACACACCGAAATTCTATTAATTCAGACGTCTGGGATGACTTTTATTAGATACGGACGGGATGGGTGGGAAATGCTGTAACGGGTGGAAATAAAACAGTTTACATACTCAACGTTATATGTTCATTTTTTGCCATTTTTCTTTATTGGTTAATACACACAAACCTTCATACGATGGCTGCATTGGTGTCTAGTGGCTGATAGTTCATCTGGGGATTACGAGGTCCTGGGTTCGAGTCTAGGGTCGGGCCCAAAATGAAATGTTAATGACAAAGAAAGGGTTTACTGACAAGTAATTCTCAGTAGAGCCCTGACTTGGGAAGTTGGCGTATACGTTCCTAGAACTAATCAAATCTTTAACTGAAGCCATACACCGCGGTGTTCTGAAAATAATGAAATAGGTACGCGTTTATGAAATAGCTTTTAACCCCGTCTGGGTTATAGTTCGAAACATCTTTCTTAACGCAACCTACTTTAATATCAACAACAATAGTCCTTGTAGACTGTTCAAAATTGAATTCCTAGGACTTCTTAAATTCCCATTCGAGAGTACATATTATTATTTCCAAGGCTTCCTATAATTTGGAAACCAACAGAAAATTTATAACATCAAACCTCTTAAAAGAGTAGCACACATGCCTCTAAAGATCCGTGCACATTAGGGCGGGCATATAATTATATCCTTGTTATATACCGTCACTAGCGGACCCGGCAGACGTCGTCCTGCCCGGTGAGATACCTGCATCAACGCCACCTACCGGGTCAAATTGTGTTTTCAAACCATCCCGAAATCCATTATGAAATATACACAAAATTTCATCCAAATCGGTCCAGCCGTAGGAGGAGGAGGAGTACAGGAGGAGGTAGGTGACAAACACACGTACTGAAGAATTATATATGTATATTAAGATTTGTAGACAGTGAAAATAAATGTGTATATAAACGAGAACAAAAGACCTTTGTGTTTTAGGCGCACAAACAAATATTCTCGCCAAATAATGAAGCAGTATAGGCACCGCTGGCCGATGGCAGGTCGCCAGCCGCCCTTGGTTTGCGCCCTTGCCTTCCTGAGCATTCACCTGCCCTGCCCGAGCACACGCCTACAAGGGTCTAATCCTATTTATATTTATCGAATTTGCGTTAAGAAAAAGTCTGATAATATAATCCTTGTTTTTTTTAAATTGATGGAAAAAAAGTTTAAAGTCTGACGTAATGTTTTTTATTTTATTTATTTTTTTTCTAAATATCTTCACTTGAACAAACTCTAGTTGTTTTGTATAATACAGCCTTGAATGCGCGCCGAGAGCTTACCTGTCCATAAGACTAAATGTGAATGTATTATGCATAAACCTTTCATGTGAAATGATGGTGAAACGGCCTAAAAATACACCATGAACTTGTTAAGTTAGAGACCAATTATTTGGAATACCATTATATGTCTTTTATATGTAGATAAAAACAATCAAGCAAATAGTTTCAAAGGTAAAGCTGCACTAATAACCTAATCTAGTAGAAAAAACATAGATATACTTACTGGAGCATATTCTGATGTTGTCAAATAAAATATTTGGATCCCGAAAGGCCGGCGAATCGATTAAATATTGTAAATATTACCAGTGCATAATAGAAAACATGTTTACAGTGTTTATATGATTAATCAATTTTCAAATGTATGAAAAGTCGGACAGGCCCAAGTATTATGGTAGTTCTCACATCACACGAAAGTCTAGAAGATTTTCGAAGTTCAAACAACCAATAGGTAGTAATGCGAGATCGACGTACTTTCGACTTTCCATCGGTCGGTCGTAGCACCGTAGCGTCCTCTACGCCGTAGCGCTTATCGCATTTATTACATGGGCCCTGTGATTCCATTGTTTAAGTCTGAGTGTTATGTATTAGCGGATTAGGCAGTGGATTTTATTTATTACCTGATGGAAACCAGAGTATGGGTTTTGAAGAATGACTGTATTACGATTAACATTGATACTTACGTCATGAAAAAAGCGTTTTACGTTTAATTTAAGATTTTGAAAACATGCATGTTTATATTTACATGTTTTTAGTTTATTTATAGATACTATAGTATTTTCTGGATATGAGATATTCTCTTTATTATAGCTAATGGATAAGCAAACAAAATCCCAACTTTGAATTATCTCTCCCTGCATCGTTGTGCCTCATTTCTGAGAGTTGCAACTTGCAACGTCTTTAGTCTTTTTTTCTAATTTTAATTTGTCGTGCGTTTAAAGCTTACAAATATATAATATAAATAAACAAGTATTTCCACATTTCCAAAATTCGATCCCTGTTAACCTCTGTAAAATAAACGAGAATAAAAATTTAAATTTCGTGCACAAAATTCGCTCGCGCGGGAAGCTTCTGGAAAAAGCTCATCGCATAATACACGCGATGAAATGCCAAAAAACGTAGGAAAGTTTTTAGTTCGTCTCGGCTAGGGCTAGGCGTTGCACCCGGGTCGCTGGCCCCTCGCCCGGGCGCAGACGAGGTGAACGGGACTGGGCCTGCGACTTCCACAAACCTATGTTCGGTGGAGGGAGGGAGGGAGGGAGGGGGGGGGGGTGATCAGATGGATCGGAGGTATTGCACTTATTTTGAGGGCTTATTTAATGATGTTTTAATATGTAACTTAGATTGCATAGACTTTATGTTAGGTTTCCTTTTTTTATTTTCTTTGACAAGTTTGTTCTCGACTTCCACCTCACGGTTGTATAGTGTGTGTGTGTTCCATGTAGTCTTGCATGGAACATATAATACGGATAATATGACAGCCAAAGATTGCAATAAAAAAATTATTAACAAATTTATAGTTTGGTTACTTATTTTTATGTATCTTAAAAAAAAATTGCCCAAATGGAATTTAATGGTCAGGGAATTCTTTAAAATTATTTATTTCATATAGGCATACTTGTGGCTCTTATGACCAATTTATACTCTACCATCGGTTCAGAAAGCGGGGTTTGCTGAGAAGAGCCCGCAAAAACCTCATTAAGAAATTCATTAATAATCTTGATTTAATAATGTGTTTTATCTACACCCATGTTTTAAATCCTCTATAAAAGATTCTGAAACAGTTAGCTTATTGCCAACATTAAAACACCCATTTTCCTAATAACCATAATATCATCCAAAGGAACGTGTTATCATGAAATTCAGTACAACATTATATCATCCGTTTTCATAATAACACTCCTTTGAATGATATTATTTTTACTAGGACTCGCTGTTTTAATGTTAGCAGTAAGCTAACTGTTTCAGAATCGTTAGAGGATTCATATTATGGGTGTAGATAAAGTCTTGTATGCAACTGTTGATTATTAGGTATTAAAACAATTAGATACTATTATCACATAAAATATAAACCGATAAACCCAAATTCGTGTTTTAATACCCCTTATTATACAACAGTTGCATAAATAACTATTAACACATCTTTTAAAAAAAGCGGAGTGATTGAATGCTTGATCGTTCAAATCTCACCCATCGCTCTATTGTCGCACCCACACCTAACACAAACTCAGCCTTAATTTGAAGGAAAAAGGGGAATAAACTAAGTCATATTTAACATGCCTAACATTCTTTTCAAAAAAATGTTTGCTACATAACTCCGGAATACCGGCCGTAACACAAAATGTACCTATACATCCTAAACCAGCTAAGTTCCGAAACACATAACAACACAGCTTAGGTACCCACATAGCTCACGAACATTTGGGACCTGAACAAACAGTGCTCATGAAATATTCCGCTGTCCGCTCTCCAAAACCTAGTATTCTAAGAGGTCACAACACATAATATGTATCATGTATGTATACTGCTGATGTCCGCCTCTTTGTCCGCGTGGATTTAGGTTCTTTTTTAAATTCTTTGGGAACTCTTATGACCTTTTCCAAGGTCTAGTATATCTCTGTACCAAATTTCGTCAAAATCGGTTCAGCGGTTAAGGCGTGCAGCGTAACACACTGACAGAGTTACTTTCACATTTATAATATTAGCAGATATATGGATATATGATTCTGGGTTCCCAGGATAAAGAGCAACTCTTTGATAGTAAATATGTCAGTCTGTCTTTTTTCAAATTCATTCAAAAAGTTAGCCCTTGACTGCGATCTCACCTGATGGTAAGTAACAATGCAGTCAAAAGTGAAAACGGGCTAACCTGGAAGTTTTTATTAAACCAATACCCCTGACCGGTTTCTACGCGGCATCGTACCGGAACGCTAAATCGCAGCATGGCTTTGCCGGTAGGGTGGTGTAACTAGCCACAGCTGAAGCCTTCCACCAGATCAGACCAGAGACAATTTAGAACTTATAAACTTCTCAATTGCCCCTACCAGGAATCGAACCCAGGACCTCTCATTTATTCGACCAAAGCGCTCATCACAGCGCCAGAGAGGTCGTCTAATTAGTCCCTAAACCAACAAGGCAGATTCATCTATATATAGTCTTTACATAAGCTTAGTTTCTATGTACAAGTATATAAATCAATTTCAAAGCATCGACATAAATACTAAATACCTAGCTACACTAGAAACTGGATATTACGTAAATATTAGATTCGGTCCTCAAAGGGCCGCGTCCAATTAACCCCTCGTCATTTGTCCCACCGGAGCGTTAAGACTTCAGATTCAGGGCAAAGCCTAATCTAGGTTCATGACAAACAAGTGTCAAACAACTGTCAAGCAACTGTCAAACTAGTGTCAAAGCAGCTGCTCGACCGACAAACAAGAAGTTGACGCTCTGGCTAGACCTATTGCAAAGTTTTGATATCTTTGACTTTGAAACTGCTAATTTTAGTAAGTGAGCAAGAATTATATAACGGTTACGCCTTGCTAAGTAAAGTATAATTATGGCCACTATTCGAAACTTAGATCTTTTATAAAGGACCCCATTCTAACCAAATCTTACTTCTTAATTAGAACCAAGTGGATAAAGAAAGTGGATAATGTGGCCGATTCTGTTGTACACAATCTCTAAATCTAAACTAAAATGACAGGTCTAAATATATTCCTGTCTCTTTCACAATCCTCCCTGCTAAAGGGGATAGCACCATTTTTAAACCTGTCAATTTAGTTTAGGTTTAGAGATTATGTACAACAGAATTAGCCACAATATCATAACTGCCATACCCTTTCCCGGTTAGTCCGCTTTCATCTTAGACTGCATCGTCACTTACCACCAAGTGAAATATTAATTAAGACCTAACTTGAAAACATTTTTTTGGAAAACGTAGAGCCTCTTTTATATATGTATTTTCTTTCATAGGACGTATCTCCCATATATTTCACACAAATATATAACTAAAGCCAACATACAAACATTTTATAAACACATAACACCTATTTGCAGGTTTTAACGTGAAAATTCCCAAACGCCATGAGAATAATTAATAATTCAATAACGCACATAACCACACCCTGTAACAACACAGAGAATATTCACAGACAGACGCACACCGAGATAAACTTCGCCAACAAACGCACACAGGCTCAGTTACGCACACACGCGGAAGCGTCTAGACAACTTGTTAAAATGCGCTGTTCCGGGACTCGACATTCGTGAGTAGGATAGGTCACGGACCATGGTATTCCCGTCTCCCTCTTACCTACGACCGCATCCCTCTCTTCCCTCAAACGATCCCTCGTTATTCAAAATGCCTCTCTATTCTTGAGTAATAACTCACAATTTTGTTTGACTCAGATGCCAGGTATTTTCGCTTTCAAAGCTCAAATGTTGCCATTTCTAAAGGAACTAAGTAGGACTATTCGTTTTAGAAGTTTGAGCCTTATATTTTAACGGGAAGGTGTATTTTTGAGGTTGTTGAAATGTTAGGTCTTTCAGGTCTCCCAGCATCGCTAGGTTTGTCCTTGGTCGGTCAGGACGAATTAGTCGGGAATAATAATTTATGTAAATGTGCGTGCGTGTGCACATAACGTTCTTATACATAGAGGCGGTGTCCATGTGTGCGGCGGACCTAGGATCAAATATTATATCAGAATGTTGGGTCCTGGATGTCGCCTTTCGTCATTTATACAAAACCTTTGGGTTTTGTGAACAGGGTCCGAAGTTGGAGACCAGTTTTGGATTTATTTAAATGCAGTTGCTGTTTCGGTTTCGGTAGAAGTCGCTTTTCGTACAAAAGCTTAAAAGAGATTTTTTTTAAATTAAAAGCTAAGTAGTAAGCTCAAACTTAGTCAAAATCCTTAGCATCTATACACTATCCGTTTTAAATATTTGATAATATTTCATTTATGCGCAAGTGTGGTAAATAGAAAATTATAGTCGACGCGCAAAGTACTCGAGCCGCAAGCGAGTTTTTAAATAGCACTAAGCTTTGAATAGCGCGAAAATCAAGGAAATCCTAATAATAGGTAATATAAGGCATTAGAAGTGCGGTGTACGCATGACCTTGTCGCCTTGCTGAGGACGCGGACGTCGCCAGTGCAACGATGTGTGATGTAAACGAACAGGTACAACCATGTGTGAGGTAAGCGAACGATGCGACACATTTACAACCTTAACGCGCTAATCCTATGGTTTAATTCTGTCTGCACAGCATTGCGCGTAAATGTCTGCGTGATGCGTAGAACTATGTTTGTGAACAACTGCATATTTGTTTACAAAACAAATATACAGTTGAGCGGGCATATTATAATTGGTCACATATTATGCGGTAATAATCATTACAGCACTGTCTAATGTCTATGTAGGTGACCAACTGTGCGCTAATCTAGTGTGGTAAAAGTCTTCTTTAATTTTAAAATAGTGTAATAATTTTACGAACAAACGTATTGAAAGTGTTAAGTTAGAACATGGACTCTGTATATCCTAGATTTTGGTGAATTATAGATACATTAATGTCGGGTAATACATTATTTATATGCTTCATATAAGTGGTTTTCGCTTTGTGAAGAAATCTGTTACGGACGAACCCAGTCGCTCTTTTATTTATATTTCGGACAATTTCAGCTGAGAAAAAAAATCATCCATGGAAAGAATAACTGGAGTTCTGGGTTGTTTTATTAAGTTTTGATTGAGTACATAAAAAGGGTCTGAGCTGAAAGTTAGATTTCGGTTATTTTAGGCGTTTTGCTGAAAATTTGTTGAATAAATATTACCTCTTACTCTTTTATGAAGTGACTTATAAATCTCATTGCAATAATTTCGGACAGCTTCTCTGTCAAACAGGTGAAACACACAGAATCGGATACAAATATACATACATACGTACATACATAGACTGCTAAAATCATAACCCTTCCTTGTGGCTTTGCGGTAGTCGGGTAAAAAAAATATCGCTGGAACTGCCTATTTTATTCAAGCAATCTGAGAAACATGATGTTTAATATTGTAAGAAACAAGTATAGTAGGACCCATAAGGGCGGAAAGTCCAATATGGACGGAAAAGTAGAGATTTTCTATAGTCCAAATTTGTCCAAAAATATCACCGGAATGTATTCATACTTACCCATCTGTACTTACTAAGTACTACTTCTTGTTAAATTGTTGACATTCAAAAAGTGTATTTCGTACCAACTCTGAAATAAATGAGTTGATCATCGATACATTTATCCCAAAAAAATATTTTCATAATTCCTAGACTATTTTTCGTGAGGAAAGGTGACAAAAAATGAGGCCAAATGTCGCATTGCAGTGTACAAAGAAGACGTCCTTACAGTGTTAGTTTTCTATTAATCAAAAAGGTTTCGGAGGCTAGGTTCGGCGAGCTCAGGTTTTAGAATTTCTTCAGCGTGACGCGCGACTTTCCTTACAATGATACAATGCCTTGCCTTGCCGGCAGGCGAGTGATGAATTACAAAAGCTTTAGAAAAACAGCTGGATTCTGATGTGTCTTACAAGGTCGGTCGGTAACGAATAATTTGTTTCTTTTACAAAGATACCCAAAAACTTACCTCACAATTTTACAAAGCTACAAATTATACTACTTTGTTCAAGTCTCATGTGAAACTAATACCTACATATCGAGCTATGATCTCCGTCATTTCAACCGACAAGAACGAAATTTAACAGGAAAAGATTTCTTGTTATAACTTTTACATAAAAACGACGAATTTTTGGTGATAGTAATCAAAGAGCACTGTGATACAGCGTCTTAAGTACGCTAGTGGGTAATCCAGTCAAATAACTGGATTTAGAGACAGTTTAAAATGGCAGCCATGACGATTGGATTGATAGTAATTTTCAATGGTTTAGACTCCCGCCCTACATTCGTTCTAGATCACCCTCGTCCCGGCTTGCTTGCTTAGATACAAGTGCTGAGTCTGGGGGTGGTCTGGGGCTAGGAACAACTTGTGTGTTAGAAATAATATAAATCGACATTTGCAATAATAAAAACCATATACGTAATAACATACAATTTTCTCGCGTATCATCTATCACATGTATCATAAGGATTGACGAATTCGTACCCCGACTGAGACATCCCCGTAACAAATGTTCCTAACCCTGTACACGAAAGGCTTCCTAGCCACCCTCCCCCTCCCTTCCAGTCTGAAGGTCGTGCGGGAGGCCGTTCACCCCCGTCTGCGCCCACAGACCTCCGAAAAGCCTCTGTGTCTCATCCCCTCTATTCGATGTAACACCCCACTAATACGTGGAAAACCGTTACGTACACGTGTTCGTATAATGTACAATTGTAACTACATTTACACACACATATACATTATAATATGAATATACTTGTTCCTGCCGGTGGCTTCGCTCACTGTAATTTGAATAAAGGTGTATAACAAAGTCTTATGGACCGATTTTACAAAATACATCCTTTACTACATTATACAAGGTGATATTACAAATTCAATGTGTCTGATTGTTTTTCCTTAGTCACTCAACCCGTTACTTTACCGAAGTTACTTTTTATCCCGGGAAAACAATCGCGGGATTTTGGAAAAGCATAAACTGGCAAACTTTTCCAAGACATACAATAGATGTATTACAACTGCCTCATTGGTCTAGTGGTTAGGTTGTTCGTCTGCGGATCATGGATCCGGGGTAAGAAGGTCAGCCCAAAAAATTTTTTTTGTACTTTTATGTCAAGAAATTCTATTTTACTTGCTGGGAGCTCCCGCAAGCTATGCAGCGAGCGAGTTATCGATCAATGAAAATCAGCTTTAAGACATTTCGTGAGCAATAAGTACGAGTACTTATAGTATATTATGGAACCTCATTAATTTACAAGTTTTTGATTCCTATCCATAGAATTGCTTACAAAATAGAATTTTCGTTCAATTCAAAATTGATATCTATCTGTTTACCTGTCTTTACCTGTCCATACTAATAATGTAATTATTTGCCTGTCTAGGTTTATTATGTATGGAATGTAGATAGAAAAGCCTAGGATACAATTTTTCACAATAGGTTTGTGGTCATAACTTTAGTGTGAGTCGAAAGGGCAACCATTAATTTTAATTTTTTGGAATAAATTGTTTAAAAAGTAAAACGACAGAATAAAAACGACATAAGAAAAGAAATATTGTCACGTATTTATTTTTTTGGCGAGTGGCAATACCAGTTTTGTAGAGCAGTTGTATTCGTAGTAGAATGATACGCCAAAACACTGTTTACAATATCATGCATGTAATCATTGAATAATCTCCCTTTAAAAATGCTAATGCAAAACACCTCTATCAGGAGGATTACAATCTCTAAATAGCAATTTCTTCGTCACATTTTTGTATTTTTAAATCTTTATTTCGGGAGGATCACAAACTACTCGTATTCTCAATTTATTGTCTGTGTGACATAGCGTGTTCTACCTCTGTCCCTTTCAATATAAATCACCCCCAACATTTGACATGTGCAGTGAATGTAGCCTGAATACTATAGATTCTTGTTACCAAGATTCTGTTCTATCATCATGAAATAGTCATTAATCACTTAGAGCATTATATCTATTTATTGTTATTTGGTGAAAACTTTTGCTACTGGAATTATAGTCAACAGTGAGCAGGATTCCTAGCTAGATTTCCATGATACATGGTTTTTTTAAAGCAAACGCTTGACCATAATCACATCTGATGGAGAGTGATGATGTGGCCTAAGTTGGAACGCCTAGAAGATGACTATTCACTCCTGTCAGGCCAGACGCACTCCTTTTTGTATGAATTATAGATATGCCGCTACAAGTACCTAGTGCGCTTCGGTTGGTCGGGCCCATTCAACAACCCTACTTAGTCGGAAGGGATAAGAGCTGCGCGATAGAAAGAGAGGCAAAGTCTAGGTTAATAATAACGGTAGTTAGTTAGCGGTAATTAGTGGCGACAAGTAGTGGCCGCCACAAGTCGCGGAAGAGATTTTTCATGAATTTTCTTGTGGCTCGAACGCGGCCACTCGAGCGCTCTGTGTGCGATGGTACCATATAAAATGTATATAAAATGTATGAAAAATCTCTTCCGCGACTTGTGGCCGGCCACTGTTAGGCCAGTGTGCGGGGGCTGTTAAAGCGCTTCGTATGTGATTGTTGTCACTAAGAACGCCTATCACACGTAAAGAAACGTTTGTTTAAGATTATCCTAATTTTATTACCACACAATTTGGCCGCCCCATATCAGAAAACCTTTCATGCGTGTTCGAGTCTATGTACATACCCGGGCACATAAATAATGTACTACAAGTCTGAGGCCCAGATAACCTAAATATAATGCCGGGATATTCAGGCGCGGAACATCGATACAATTACTCACAGCCTGTATACTGAAGCTGAAATTAATTATGTTTGTGAAATCAACTAACCTACGCTTTCGGGAGAATATAGGATTTGGCGTTCTAGAATTCTGTGTAATGAATTTTATTTGATCCCACGTAATATTATATTTTAATTAATACATAATGTTATTTTATACAAGCGGAAACCCGCGACTTCGTTCGCGTGGATATTGGTTTTTAAAAATCCCGTGGGGATCATTTTGTATTTCCTAAGCTCATACCTTGCTAAAAATTGTTAAAAGTTCACTGACGGATGTTTCATCATGATCAACCCATTACCGGCTCACTACAGAGCACGGGTCTCCTCTCAGAGTATTGAGAAGGATTTTGGCCATAGTCTACCACGCTGGCCAAGCGGATTGGCAGACTTCACACACCTTTGAGAACGTTATGGAGAACTCTCAGGCATGCAGGTTTCCTCACGATGTTTTCCTTCACCGTTAAAGCAAGTGATATTTAAATACTTAAAACGCACATAACTCCGAAAAGTTAGAGGTGCGTGCCCCGGGATCGAACCCACGACCTCCGATTAGAAGTCGGTCGTCCTAACCACTAGGCTATCACAGATTGATGTTTAGGTAGATCAAAATACAAACATCCGCCAGTGAAAGTCCCATCAAAATCGATCCAGCCTTTGAGAGATTAGCCAGTAATCTTTAAAGTATTTCCTTTCTAACAAAAAAAGAATGAATGAAATCGGACCACGCGTTAATAAATTACAGCTAAATACACGTTTTGACATTCATCCCCTCTCCCTAGGGAACCGTGCTGAATTTCGGGATAAAAAGTATCCTATATGTTACTCCGTAATATGAACTTAAATCGTACCAAGTTTCGTTTCAATACATTCAGTAGTTTTTGCGTGATGCGCGCACAAACATACAGACAAACAGACAAACAGATAAACAGACAAACAGACAAACAGATAAACAGACAAACAGACAAACAGACAAAAATTTCAAAAAGTACAGATACGACAAGTCTACGATTTTATTATATGTATATAGATAGATAGAATAGAAGATAACGCACCTGTTTTTGATCTATAATATAATAAAACTGTAACAGATCCAATTCTGTACATTGAAGATATTTTGAAATTTTTTATTGGAGGGCACTCTATAATCGATACTGAAGCCAAAACTGCAATTTTTTTCATTTTTGTCTGTCTGTCTGTCTTTCTGTCTGTCTGTCTGTCTGTCTGTCTGTCTGTCTGTATCTTGGCCGCGCATCACGCCGAAACTACTGAATGGATTCGAATGAAACTTGGTACGATTTGAGTTTATACTTCGAGGTAGGACATAGGATACTTTTTATCCCGAAATACAGCACGGTTCCCTTGGGAGAGGGGATGAAAGTTAAAACGTGTATTTAGCTGTAATTCATTAACGCGTTGTTCGATTTCACTCATTCTTTTTTTGTTAGAAAGGTAGTACTTTAAGTATTGTCCCGTAAATATTTCAAGATCATAGGTTTTTTAGTTTAGAAATGACAGACATTACAATCCTCAGTATTGGGTTCAAATAACTTGGGACCCGGATCTTTGAACGTACGGCTTATTTTAAATTGGTGTGCGTTTAAATTTATGTTTGTTGGTCTGTCTATTTAATCCAGCTAATCTCCGAAACGGCTGGATCGATTTTAATGGAACTTTCAATGTTATAAGGAGTAACTTAGGCTACATTTAGTTTAGGTACATAAAAGAATTATGGGATCCGATCCGATAAACCTATATCTACGCGAACGAAGTTGCGGGGTTCAGCTAGTTTTCAATAAAGTTAATGAAAACCGGCCAAGTGCAAATTGGACTCCCGCACAAAGATTCCCGCACCACCACACATTAAAATTCTAGAAAGATACATGCCATAGCATCATAAAGGGGACAAAAAACAAGGCGCTAAAATGGTAGCACCTGAACATCAATTAGGCACCCTCTGAGTACGGAACCCTAATTTTTATTGTGTTGTTTTCTACAGAGTATTTTATACTTGTACCTACTACAATCTGATTAAACTTCAAACTTATTAACATACTCAATACGTACAGTATTAACGTTCTTAAGATACAGCCGAAACAAATAACGCTGAAAAAATGCTATTATTGCCCCCTTTCCAAACAAGTTGAGAATAATATTATTAGGTAAACATTTAATTATTACTTACCTTGATTTATTTCATATCATACTTTGTATCAATAAAATAATTCTTTTTATCGTTCGACAAAGGCAGAAAGATAATACATTTTCAATAAAGGCTATATAATATTGTAAGAAAATAGGACGGTAATATTTTTACAAAGGTCACAAGGACGTCTATATTTCTCTACAAACAGCCGCCAGCCGTGAGCGATTTTCTATCCGTGCTCGAAATTAATACGTACCTACTGACATAATTTTATTGCGTGTACATCTAATCTTATATTTGCTCCCAAAAAATTCGAAGCTAGGGAATTCATCTAGTCTCTAAATAGTAAAAAAAATCGTATTCCGTGTTTTACTTTATAACGTCTAAACTTCTGTGAATTCAAATGCGGTTTTTCAGCATCGTTTAGTCACTGGGAAGTTTAAATGTAGGTACTTGTACGAGCATAAAACGTGTGTAGGCAAACCCCACTTTGGTACCATATTTTTACTTAATAAATTAATTGAACTTTTTTTTTTCAGGTAAGACCTCTACACTGATCCCGAAAAAATTTCGATATCCAGTACATAGACGTAAGTACATAAACATGAAATCATTTTTACTGTTTTTAAATTCTTCAATACAAAATGTATTGTTTGTAATATGAAAATTGGAGGGAATATAATATACATATACCATAGGATATACCATAGTTCTATCTTCTCTGCGGCGGCTATGAAATGCTCATAAGCTTTAAAATTGGACGTCCAAGATGCACACAATTGTATATGGTGGTCTTCTTCTTCTCACTCTTGTGTATAAACAGTCCTGACCTTGTCTATGTAGATTATTCCAACATTGTTTATCTATGGCTCTTTTACCTCCCTCTTGATCCGGCCCCAATTTTCTTCAATGAAAACCTAAAATGTAAAAAATCAGACGCTCAGATGCTGAAAATAAACGCTAAAGCATTGTACAATATACGTCCAGCCTTAATATATTTTGGACTTTTTTTTTCTTTCCAATATTTATTTAAATGGTCGATTATTTATCGACGAAGTTGGAAATCGACCAGTGTAAATCCTGCATCAGTAATAGAAAACAAAAAAAATCCAAGAATCGTTCTAAGTTTTCACTATAAATAGAACCAATACTTAAATCGCTTAATATTAACAAAGCGGAAAATAATATCTACTACTTTCAACTCCATTCACAGACTTTCGTTTATCTCAAAGTTTGTCTGTGTGTGAGTGCATAGATGTAGATGCATTGTGCGCGTGTGTGCAATGCGGCGGAAAATGGCGATGCAATGTGTGTATGTGTGCAATGCAACTGGAAATAGCGATGAAACTTGCGTCAGTGTGCGTTTTACGAGCGCTCTACACAGCCACAGACACAGCTATGTGATAGCTCCAGAGACATTTGTAAGATTTCTTGTACATTTAGTGCATACTGCACAGTCAAATCTACAAGAAATCATTATGCTAGGTATAGGCTTTTTCAGTTGCTAAGTAGGTACTTCTTTTATTTGAAAACTTAATCTGAAACTACAAATGCAGAGTTGTGATAAGAAATCTCAAATCTCCTATAGATACCTACTTGTAAAACGGTACCGTGACAATATACTGACTGACTGACTAACAGATAGCGCTGCTAGAAATGCACGAAAGAAGGATTTTTGAAATTACATTCCTAAAAGGGTGAAAAGGTAGATATTGCATGATAAAAAATTAGTAGTATTATTACGTGCGTTTTATATGCCTACTAGTTAACATTAAAACGTTACAATTAATCTTAATCTATCTATCTATACATATAATAAAATCGTAGACTTGCCGTATCTGTACATTGAAGATTTTTGCAAAATAATAACTGGGGGATGTTAGGGATAAGTAATAGAACGTAAAAAAGCTATTTTTGAAATTTTTGTCTGTTTGTCTGTTTATCTGTTTGTTTGTTTGTCTGTTTGTCTGTTTGTCTGTTTATCTGTTTGTCTGTATGTTTGTGCGCGCATCACGTAATAACTACTGAATGGATTGAAATGAAACTCGGCATGATTTAAGTTAATACTATGGAGTAACATATAGGATACTTTTTATCCCGAAATTCAGCACGGTTCCCTTGGGAGAGGGGATGAAAGGCAAAATGTGTACTTAGCTGTAATTCGTTAACGGGTGGTCCGATTTCATTCATTCTTTTTTTGTTAGAAAGTAGATACTTTAAAGACTACTAATCTCCGAAAGGCTGGACCGATTTTGATGGGACTTTCACTGGCGGATGTTTACATTTTGATGTACCTAAACATCCGCCAGTGAACTTTTAACAGTTTTTAGCAAGGTTTAAGCTCAAAGGAGCATAGGAAAAACAAAATGATTCCCACGGGATTATTAAAATCAATATCCACGCGAACGAAGTCGCGGGTATCCGCTCGTTCATAATAATATCATCTTAGTCTGGAACAATGATGATTAAATTCATAATATTATCTTAGTTTGAAACAATGTTAATACAAGTTTATTACCTGACATGTTTTTGACAAGCCATTTAAGAGTTTTGTTGAAAATTAGCATCACTGACTGTACGTTGGTGTAAACATGGCCTAATGGTGAACCATGGTTTTATTATTATTTAGACGACCAATAAAATGACACTAGTAGGTTTTATACCTTAGATACACGTTCATATTATATTATGATAATTTCTTACCAAAACTACAGACCGCTATTACATTTACATTTCATAAAAAGGTCAAATATAACTTCTATTCTATTTATGATGTGTTAGCCCTTGTAATTTCACCTTTGGCCAAACGGACGGAAATATAAATAATCTATAAAGATAACTACGGCCGAAGATTTCAAGCAAAGCAGACACTGATAATAACGTAGGTAATTCGTTGTCAAGAACATTTAACGACTGGCTCTTAGACTATACGCACGTTGCAGCTGTGTGCAGGAAGAAAGTGCATTCTACGCGGCGGCTCTAGGCGAAACTTGACATTGGACGCGCGTGCACAGATAGCGCGGGACCCGTCCTGAGATATTGGGTTAACTGCTGACCCACTTTTACGTTATGCAACGATTAACACGATTAACGATGTTTTTCCCGCTTTTTGTTTTTGTTGTTACAACGTTTTCGGTGCCAACTATCTCGTCAAATGAATTATTAGAATGTATTGGCGAGATTAAGATGTCTGACATTAAAAAAAAAAATAGGACGTTTTGCTTTAAAGCAACTTTACAAAATAATTAGATGCTATTTTTTTTAAACGGTATTTTTTCACAAAATGTCCTAAAATATTAAATTTGAATATATGTAGGTTTAGATACTGTTGAGCGTGAGTTTGTTGTGGGCTCTTCTCAGACCAGGGCGCGTTTGGAACCCTCGTAGTTTTAGTTTTAAGTTTTCTTAAGTAAATACCATTACCTACCTTTCATGTACTTCTTAAATTAACGTTCAAAAGTGTAAAGTGTAAGTACCTATTTTGAATATATTTGACTTTGACTACACGGAGCAATATCTTCGGACTCGCCACCCCCGTTTATCTCGTGTGTATCAACATAGCAGCAGCGCAGCTCCAGTAAACTTGAAACACTTTGCGGCGTACGATCATCGTAGCGTTTCCCTTTCGAAGCGTCCACTTTTCCTCAATGAAATAAATACAAACAAATAACATTTTTGTTTGTTCCTAAACAAGATATTGAGTTTATTAAAGACGATTACTAATCCCCTATCTAGACCAAATAAGCGAAGCTTTTTTTTTATTCATTTACAAGTTAGCCCTTGACTACGATCTCACCTGATGATAAGTGCGATGCTGTCTGAGGGGTTAACCTGGAAGAGGTATGGACTATGGTAGTTTTTATCAAACCCATAACCTTGATCGGTTTCTTCGCGGCATTGTACCGGAACGACCAATCGCTTGGCGGCAAGACTTTGCCGATAGGTTGAGGTTGGTACTTGGTAACTAGCCATAGCTTTAGCCTCCCACCAGACCAGAGCGGAGATAATTTAGAAATTATACATTCAAATACCAAACGTTAATTTGCGTTGATATCAGACATCTCGCTTTTGTGTAAATAAAGTACACAAAAGCTCTCATAAATAAATACGGAATGAATTAGCCTGTACCAATGAAAAGATCATTCTTGCCAGCCAAACTTTTAAGCGTTAAATTTTAAGCGTTTGCCCGCTCCTTCGTATGCATGAAGCTTCTACATACCTGTGACTTTGAATTTGGAACTAACCTACCCCGAGATTAAATTGTAGCTTTAAAGTAATAAAAATTATGTAATAACATCTCAGTACAAATAGAGTAGTAAGTACCAACAGTAATTATGCGAGCTGAAATTCGGCGCGGTCTAGACTGCGGCCTTGGCAGAGCCCTTGTAGCCCTCGGGCTATATTCGGAACTCCTAGAAGATATTATTTATTCATCAAACACACCGCCTCGCCTGATAAGAGCTAGTTTTCTGAGCGGAAAATTAGGGATGGGATCCGACTATACGCGTAGGTAGTCGAATCTTTAGTCGATAACCTCCTTGGTACAATGGTGAACACTGTGATCTTATAAATGCGAGTTACCACCTTCCATTCCCGGCATCTGAATTGCTTCTGGTCTGGTCTCGTAAGGTTCCGACCGTGGTTAGTAACTACACTACCGACAAAGATGTCCCACCAAGCGATTTAGCGTGTGCATTCTCGAGTAAAACAATTAAATTAGCGGGGGTTTAAGTAACTGAGTAAAATTATTAAATTAGGGGTGTGCGCTTAAATAAACTACCACGGTCTTTCCAATCCCGTTTTTATTAGACTGCATCGACAATTTCAGGTTCCTTTTTACACTGAAAATCACAGAGATCTCAGTGGATTAAAAAAAAATTAATGCACTCAGACGAAGTCGCGAGGTAATGAGTTACAATATTAGAATTAACGAAATTAGAATTCAGGATTTCAATATTCTAAACTAAAATCAGATGCAGACTATCTATTCGACTTGATATATCAAATCTAATAATTATCCGACTCCGGTTTAACAAGCCAACACTATTGCGCGTCTGAATTTCTCTATATACCTACCTAAGTGAGTTATGTACTAGTTTATGTAGTTATAGTTTCTCAATTTACCCAATCTCGTATATAGCCTATGTAAGCTTAACCTAGATGTAACCTTATAAAGGTAGTAATTTTTATGTATATCTAAATATTATTTTTTTATGTATAAATTTTGCTACTACTGCCTGGCTCACATTTCCTCTTCTCCGTTCCTCTTGGCAGAGCGGCCACGGTCTTGACGTCATGACGCGGACGTGACGTTTTTCAGAGCATATGTGCAGTCTTTAGAAAATTTGCCTTCTCTAGGATCTTCTCCTCTAGTTCTTCTCTAGTTTTCTCTAGTGACTTCACCCTGCAGGACATGGCTTAACGGAGTCATTCTCGCTCTTGGAGAGATGTCCGAAGAACCTATGCTGTCCAATGTTTAACATACCACGCGGTCCTTGTGGTCCTAGTAGCGACATAGTGATCCAAAAAGCACTTATAATAATTCTAATACAGTCGCGAAATTAACAACAGATGCGGTGGAAATAGTAGTTTTTTTTTATTGATTATTACTGCCGTCTTTTGTTTATTTCATTTCTTATTTGCTACGAGCGGATACCCGCGACTTCGTTCGCGTGTATCATATATAATAATCCCGTGGGAATCATTTTGTTTTTCCTATGCTCCTTTGAGCTTAAACCTTGCTAAAAACTGTTAAAAGTTCACTGGCGGATGTTTAGGTACACCAAAATGTAAACATCCGCCAGTGAAAGTCCCATCAAAATCGGTCCAGCCTTTCGGAGATTAGCCAGTAGTCTTTAAAGTATCTACTTTCTAACAAAAAAAGAATGAATGAAATCGGACCACCCGTTAACGAATTACAGCTAAGTACACATTTTGCCTTTCATCCCCTCTCCCAAGGGAACCGTGCTGAATTTCGGGATAAAAAGTATCCTATATGTTACTCCATAGTATTAACTTAAATCATGCCGAGTTTCATTTCAATCCATTCAGTAGTTTTTACGTGATGCGCGCACAAACATACAGACAAACAGACAAACAGATAAACAGACAAACAGATAAACAGACAAACAGACAAACAGACAAACAGACAAAAATTTCAAAAATAGCTGTTTTACGTTCTATTACTTATCCCTAACATCCCCCAGTTATTATTTTGCAAAAATCTTCAATGTACAGATACGGCAAGTCTACGATTTTATTATATGTAGATATAGATAGATATCTATCTTCTATATCTATCTATCTATACATATAATAAAATCGTAGACTTGCTGTATCTGTACATTAAAGATTTTTGCAAAATAATAACTGGGGATGTTAGGGATAAGTAACAGAAAGTAAAAAAGCTATTTTTGAAATTTTTGTCTGTTTGTCTGTTTGTCTGTTTGTCTGTTTATCTGTTTATCTGTTTGTCTGTTTGTCTGTATGTTTGCGCGCACATCACGCAAAAACTACTGAACGGATTGAAATGAAACTTGGCATGATTTAAGAAAATTTTGTCCAACTGTGAATCGTCTATCGTTTGAGACGTCGACTTAGCCACAGTGTGACGGAATTTACAAGAATGTATCCGCTAATTAAAGACCAAACTGAAATCCACAATAATCAATCACAAAAAACATAACATCTCAATGCAACAACGGTAAAATGGGAAAAATACAAGTTATTTAATGAAGATACATGTTTACACGATCCACTGCGCTCGTTACCGCCGTCCGCCGCCATATTGGCATGCGCATGCGCATGTCGAGAAATAAAGGCGGTGGTAATCTGCGCGGAATTTTCACTAGTGAGAAATATATAGATAGTGAAAACAGTAAACAAACACGTTATATCGGTACCGTCAGCAACGCCGAGAGAAAGCAGGCGCCTGAAATATAAACGCTTGGTAAAAATATTTCATTATTGCTTTCCGTCAGGCATTATGTACTTTGTTTTTTACAGGCATTATGTAGTTTACTATGTTCAGTCTATCTGTAAGCTAATTTATTCCTTAGCAACATTGCTATTGTCAAAATTTCTATATATTAAGCTTTTTAAGCAAGCCTCAAGGCATGAACTGAAAACCGGATAGGTCGGTTCAAATGCCACACGTTGCAGTATTTTCGTTCCTAATCCTAGCACAAACGTACTGTATCTACAACTGTTTACCTAATTGGTCCGAAGCCCGCTTAGTACGGGAAAGGAGAATAATAGTCATGTTTAGCTTTACCTATATATGTTCTTTGCATCTTCAAAACAAAAACTTTGCTAAGTTACTTTTACTTACAGAAAAATTGAATATAGAAAGACGACTTTGGTCATCCATTATCTTGGTCTCAGACACTAGAAACTGCCACTCATGCTTGTCTTGCGTCACTTTACGCCAATCAACTGATTTAAGGGTGTGCGCTGCAGATCTCCGAACAAAGCTTGTTACAAAAATTATTTGTTTAGGGACCTTTCAGACAGACCGGCGAGGAGAGCAGAGCAAATTTTAATCGCATTTAAAATAGAATCTTAAGACATTGAAATAGGCTTTATTTTTACATGTTAACTCTTTTATGATAAGAGGATGCTCGAGCATGCTCCCAATACGCTCTGTGTGAAATATATGAGAGCAGCCGGTCGGCTACTCGTCGAGCCGGTCGGCTGCTCCATGCCCGTGCCCTTTCGCGTGCTCTTTCATGCTCGCACAGCCGACTGTAGGCCGAATATGCTCTGCCGTCCGGCCCAAGAGCGTACGCTCGGCTCCGAGCGCATCCGCGTGTCCGTTCACACAGACCGGCGCGGAGAGCAGAGCAAATTTGAACGGCCGGTCTGTGTGAAAAAAAAAATGCTCTCCGACGCTCTCCGCGCCGGTCTGTCTGAAAGGTCCCTAAGAAAATAATAATTACGTAAACTAAATACCTACGTAAATTCAAAATTAAAATTCCTTTTAATATCTAAATTTTATCTGTATAAGGAGCAAAATTCATGATTGTATCGAAAAATTAAACTCAGAACTCTAATAAACCAGTAATTCAATAATTGAATTCCCAAATAGGTGTTTTCACGCTCTTTTAAATCGAGTCCATGGCATTCGGTCGATAGCACCTAAGTATATTTTAGTCAATTAAAACTATTTAATATGTAAATCAAGTCAATTTATTACTTATCTAATATTCAAGTTTATATTAAGAGAAGTGAGAAACCTATATATTTTCCTAATTTAATATAATTTTTCTGTTCTGTAAAATAATATATAGTTATACTTCTATACTAATAAATAAAATTGAAGTGTCTGTCTGTAATATCGAAATAACTACCTCATATTAAGCTCATATGGTTATTTGAACGATACTATAACCGAATCACACGTTTTTAAAATTTTTGTCTGTCTGTCTGTCTGTCTGTCTGTCTGTCTGTCTGTTTGAACGGGCTAATCTTTGGAACGGCTGAACCAATTTTGACGGGACTTTCACATACAAGTAGAGAATTAACCAGGGAGTAACATAGGCTACTTTTTTAACCGACTTTCAAAAAAGGAGGAGTTGTGTTTTTCTACCTATGTACACCGATATCTCCGAGATTTCTGAACCGATTTGAGTAATTTTTTTTTTTAATCGATAGAGAAACATTGCGACACTGTCCTACAAAAAATTTGGATTCCAACTCCTCAATCCTGATGCTGTAGGGGATCTGATCCCCAAAACTAATGGGATTTAGGCACTGTCGGTTATTTAAATTGATATTGGAGATACCAATTAAAGACTTTATTGTTGAATGACCTCGAGTAGGTACATGTCCAACTCCTCAACCCTGATGCTGTAAGGAATTGCATTCCGAAATCCTAAGGATCGCACGGAATTTTTCCGTTTTGTGGACGGGTTACTACTTTACTACAGATAGGCTACTTTTTGTTCTGGAAAATCAAAGTTCCCACGAGATTTTTACAAACCTAAATACACACGGGCGAAGCCGTGGGCATCATCTAGTTGTAAAATAAAATTGATGTAATACCTACATCAGTTTTATTTTACAAAGTATATATTTTACAGAACAGAGCAGATACAGGCCCTAAGTGTTGTAGAGTAACTAATGGCAAAAAACTTAAATTAATTACTTAATAATTAATTCTTTTGTAAAATAAGTTTTTTTTTTTGGAAAATAAGTAATTTTTTTGCTATCGTTCCTCCCCGGGGGAGCGCATGCAGTTTTTGCGGCGTCAGCGAAATTGAAAGTGGAAACCGCGGCAATTATGACATTGTTCTGCGAGAAAAACTGACGCTGGCGTGCGACCAGCGGGGAAACGTCGCGCGATCCATTCAATTACCTGTGTGACATGTACATACATACTCGTATGTCACTGTCTCTCCCGATTGGCTCTTGTTTGCAACATTTAAAATTATACTGTAACTAGCTGATGCCAGCAACTTCTTCTTATAAATCTCACTTGGAGGTGGAATTTCCAAAATTCCTGAAATACGTAATTCTTTATTTGTAACCGATATCTACTACAAATACCAATTTTCATTGATAAAACTTAAAAAATGACAGACTTTCATACAAACTTTCGTCCCCTATAAGCCCCTTAGCCCTCATACGCATTAGCGGTTGCGGTAGCGGTGCGGTTATATTTTTATATGCAACCGCTACCGCAACCGCTAATGCGTACGAGCGCTTAGTGCGTACAAAATGAGCGGTTGCATATAAAAATATAAAAAGCGGCTAGCCGCACCGCTACCGCAACCGCTAATGCGTATGAGGGCTTAGGGTTGGAATTTGCAATAATCCTTTCTTAGTGTGCGCTTACATCATAAAAGGAAGCTACTATAAAAATTTCAAAAGCTGTGATAGCTTAGTGGTTAGGACGACCGACTTCTAATCGGAGGTCGTGGGTTCGATCCCGGGCACGCACCTCTAACTTTTCGGAGTTATGTGCGTTTTAAGTATTTAAATATCACTTGCTTTAACGGTGAAGGAAAACATCGTTAGGAAACCTGCATGCCTGAGAGTTCTCCATAACGTTCTCAAAGGTGTGTGAAGTCTGCCAATCCGCTTGGCCAGCGTGGTAGACTATGGCCAAAACCCTTCTCACTCTGAGAGGAGACCCGTGCTCTGTAGTGAGCCGGTAATGGGTTGATCATGATGACTATAAAAATTTCAAGTTTCTAGCTTCAGTGATTTAGGCTGTGCGTTGATGATCAGTCAGTCAGTCTGTCAGGACAAGCCTCTTTATATAGATGTCATAGTAAAAGTGCGAAAAACCTACGTGCTGTCTTTTGCTCTAGAGAAACTTATTCGTATACGACTATCGCTAGCTTTTGCCGGTGACTTCGCCTGCCTTGAATTCGTGCTGTCGTGAGCTCTGCTCTCTGCTAGCGTCTCATGCGTCTAGAGGAGTGATCCGCCTCTGAACTTTTGTATCTACTCAAGCATACAGGAGACATTATAAAACAAAATCTTCCGTCGCGTCTGTCTGTCTGAACTAAACTCAAAAATTACTAAACGGATTTTCATGCAGTTTTCACCAATAGACACAGTGATTCATGACAAAGGTTTAAATGTATAATTTGTTAAGGTTTTATGTAAATTGGTTGAAATATGACGATAATTGTTGAAAACGTCGCAAAAAGTCAAGCCACCTGGGAGCTTTCATCGAAAACGCTACCAAAACAATGTATGATGGAATCGTAGCGGGTAACTACTACCCGTGCGAAGCCAGGACGGGTCGCTAGTAGGGGATAAGAGATAGTCAGTTACTCAGTGGGTAATAGATAGACATTGTTTGCGGTGTCCAAGGCGACTGTTGAGACATAAACACTTGTGCTTGTTTGTTGTATTCCCTGCGCGACTGTTTGACTACCACTCACCGGTTTTATTGTTTTTTAACTGTTATCTGTTCTGGTAACCGGTGGTTATCTCGAGTGGTAAGTTTGATGACCAGGTTGTAGGTATTTGTATTTGTAGCAACAGTTTTCCGGAAGGGATTTCGAAATCCGTACAATACCTCTAGGAAAGGATAAGTCGGAATAAGATAAGTTCCTACCTTCGGTCAAATATTGAATTATGTCTATTTTCATAACCGTATTTATTCTAAAAAAAAATTAGTTACTAGCATCTAGAGTTTGTCACTTGCAGTTAGGTAGGTACCTACATTTTACTAAGTTCTGTTAATAATAATGTAGTTAGTCGAATTTTGTTTAATTTAACTGCTGATAAAATTCTGCTGAAAATTCGGAGCCTATTAGAGAAAGAGACCTAAGTGTCATAAATAGTAGTATGAAATTTTAATTTAATTTTTTATCCAGTATAACCATGCTTTTCATATTGTTTTCTATAGTTTGTATCAATGCAACTATCTTAAATATAATAATATAATTAGCATAAACAAAAATTCTTCGTAAAATAAACTGCAGTGAAATTGTGAGCGGCTTACATATTGTATACCCGGTGTCCATATAAAAGATAACTGTCTACATAAATATGGTGTCGCGAACTGCAGAAAAAGATGCGAACACGTTGATACACATCCACCAAAGATAAACAGTTGCTTGAAATGAACTGATCGCTTCTGTAACGTCTGAAAATTTATGTCTCGTCAAAATAGATTGCAAAGATGTTGCAAAGTGACACTTTATGTTTTTCATTGAGCAACATCCAAATGAACATTTGGCATTGTTTAATTAATGTCGGAAATATGTAAAACATAAAAATTTTGTATTTCTTTATTTGAAAAAATGTCTTTATTTGGAATTTTTGTCACATTTTGATACTTTTACTCAAAAATTTTGCTCGCTCAACTTTGGATTTTGTATATCAGTGTCAGGATTGCAGAAAAAGACGCAAGAATGAAGTAATAACCAAACGCAACCTAACCTAAACCAAGCGGCGCCAACTTGACCGGATAGGTACTATTTATATGACAAAAAAAAACCATACACGGCGAGTCTTCCTGTGCTAATCGTTGCCAATTACGAGCGCGTGCGTGTGTGTGTGTATACACGGGCAGAGGGCGCGCGTGTGTGCGTGCGCAGCCGTAGCCTTGAATCCGTACATCGACTGCACTTGCCCGCGATATCTTGTTCGGAAACGCTGCGTAATATTTTTATTTTATTTTGAAATTTCTCTCTTTAATATTAAATTATTATTAGTATCGGTTAATATTATGTCAGAAACGTATATGTGTCTTTATTTTTTTGCAATTTTCGAAATATCAAGCTTCAATCTATCTTTTGTAACTAAATAATGTAACTTAGGTATTTCAGGTATTTATATCAATCTAAATAAATAGGATAGATTTAAATCTGTAACGTTAATATAACTGTTGTTGCGTATTAAAAAAGAATAGATAAAAACCAATTTTCTAAATAAGTTATGTTAATACAACTTTTTGTATTGTATATTTAAATGAGTTTATGACAAATCTGAAACTAAAAACTTAATTCAATAATAGAGTCGACGTTAAAAATTCTTATTAGATTATTTATGATTAGAATATGTAAGTATATTTAAATTAGAAGCGGCAATGTTTTATTCAACTTTAAAATTACAACATAACCGGAACACATACTTATTATATTATAAAATACATAACTGAGTACACTTAGTATAATGGCCGAGTAGGTAAACTTAACTGTAATATTATAGCTAATTATTGTACAAACGTGTGCGCAGTCGGCTGAAACATTTCAAGTTAATCTTGAAGCATCAAATACCTATCTGTATCATGGTCCGGTTGTTTTACTTAATTGCATACTGTAGTGGTTGTATATTGAAAAAAATAAAAGATAGATAAGTAGGTATATCTTTTTGCAAATATATTTTGCATCTTTGTAGTTTTTTTTTTTTCAATAGTCGGCTAAAATCTCACTGCATTATCTGAAAAGCTCGCTATATAGTAAAGTCTTTGAGTTTAAGAAAACTCTATTATGTATTTCAAAATCATTTCTTAACTCGTAAGTACAAGTGATAATAGTCTTCTTAGAACCTATTTTTTTTTTAATTCATCTAAGTAAATATTTCCACACATTTCCACCATTACAGTCCTTTGACTTTCCACTGCTGGGAATAACCCTCCTCTCTTATAGGAGAGAGGAATGTAGAGTTTACATCCGCCACACTGTTCCAATGCGAGTTGACAGGCTAAATAAAATTATAAACAAACATAATTTTTATTTTATTACTTTAGCACAAAATACTGCCCGATTAATAATCTTACAGAATTTGCTATAGCGATTATCCGAACACGCGGTTGTGTGAGTATAAGAGAGAGCGCTCACGGAGCGGTTCGCACCCGCGCCCGCCGCGGTTGCGGGCCCGCAATACTCGAAATTCATACAAATGTCGAGTGCAAAACTCACGACGTTATTTACTCCCGCAGAGTTGGCGGTTGCTCGCGGCTCCCGCAGAACCGGCGGGCAGCGGGCGCCCGCGAGCTTTGCGGGCGTCGCCCGCAAGCTCTGCGGTTTTTTGGCGGGCGCGATCGCATTTTTCTTATAGGAGGAGCTGGCGAACAAAACGGTATAGTTGCATCAAACTAAAGAGTAAGAGTCTTTATTTGCAAAAATGTGGTACAAATATTATGGATCTTAAAGCTTATTGTCTTCCAACACATTAAACTAATAAATTAGTGTGCAAATTGAATTATTGATTTTAAGACTAAACAAAATGACGTAAGTAGCATACATGTCACCGTTCTAAAGATATAAATATAAAATTAATTGCAATAAATAGAATTTATGTCATATATTCTTTTAAATTGTAAAAACATTTCTCCATGAGCCAGTTCTTTAGTTTTACTTTAAAAGTTTGGAGAGGCATGGCCTGTATTGATTCAGGTAACCTATTAAATATTAATTATTAAATATTAATATTAAACTGAATGACATACTTACAGTGAGCTTTTGGCGTGGATTTTTATTTACCCATATGTAGTTTGTGACTTTATTGAACATAATAATATGTTAAATTCAGTTTGCTATCTCATATAAGTTAACGGAAGCAATAATTAATTAATATTGCAAGCAATAACTTGTTTGTGTAAACACATAACTCCAGAAGCAGACTATCAATTAATATTAAAACTAAATCAAACTATTATTAAAATATCTGCGTTTATCACCCGCACATAACTCAATTTATATCAACTCAGAGATTAGTTTAACTGAGATCTATTTTCAAATATATTTTATACTAATTAATTAATTACACTCAGCCAAGTCCAAAATGGCAGCATTTATTCGATGAGGGTGTGATTGCTATCGCAGCCCTCAATCAAATATCACGACCTAGACGCTGAAGCATCTAATAGTCGGTTGAGTCTTTGGAGGAGACTCAATTCATGGCTTCGAAGTACCCGTATTTATACCAATAATTCAAGATGGCGGTTCGGCGCCACTGAATGAATCAAATGTCAGTTAATTCTAACCTATTTCAATTATGAAATTAATAATTCGTAAACCATTTCTAAAAATTCTAATTAATTTTCAACAATAATTTATCATTTGTAAGTCAGTCTGACATTTGTAAGTTAGTTTAGGCCAATTTCAACATAAATTGTTTAAAAACTTTATTAGTGAATAAAGTTTTTAAATGATAAACTTTTTAATTAAAAAAAAATTCTTAGTAAAAAAAAACAAATTTTTCTTCTGAAAAAGAAATAATCATTTTGATTGACATCTTACAAAGTATGGAAATTAATCCATTTTGAACGAAAACGTGCTCGATTATTCAAATCTTTCGAAACTTTATTGTAATTATGCCGTTATGATCGAAACCACGACCTATGGATGCAATTTTGATACAGTTGCGGGCCGTTTTAAGTAAAATTAAGTTGATATTCTTATTCAGCAAGCCAAAGACCATCGGATTAAAAAATATAACATTTTGTTCGCCAGCTCTTCATATATAAATATAACCGCCGGTCTTGCGGGCGTCGCCCGCCAACTCGGCGGGCGACGCCCGCAGCCGCGGCGGCTGCGGTCCCGCAAAAACAAGCGGGCTCGTGAGCGCGCTCTCTCTAACCTCTCTCCCGCAGCCGCGGCGGGCGCGATTCCAAACCGCTCCGTGAGCGCTCTCCGTAACACCTCCATACTTCTCTATCTCTTTTCCTCTTATAAGATAGCTATATATACATCCTGCTCACACGTGGAATAAATTGGCGGAAAGGAAAAGAGATTGATGATCTAAGCGCAGATCGATCGCCCGATCCTTGATGTCAGCATGACGACAGATGTCCCAACATGTCAGCTGCTGATACCATATTATTTGACAGAGGAAATTGATCAAAAATGGAATACCATTTTGAAGGCAGCCGAAACATGGAATAACTGGTTATTTTTTTGGTAGAGCTATAATATGATTCTTGAATCTAGTATGTAAAATGAAATTGATAAAATGTTTCTGCTGGCTTACCATAAAATAGGTACATCGTAACTTGTAAGGGAAAGTCAATAATAAAATTATGCCGGCAACTGAGTCTAGTCACCAAACTTTGGATGTAGAAACCAAAATGTCGGCTGCAGACATGTTCCAAGCACAATATAAATATAATACAATATCAATGTAATTATACGAGTATGATATAATAGAAATTGGAGGCTGAGTCAGGTTCACATTCCAATGGCCTACCGTCCAATCCACAGACGTATAGAAAATCAACAGACCTAAGCAGTAATTGGAAGTAAGTTGGCACATGTGTAGATGGTGTTTTGAATGTTTGTTTCATTTATTTGCTCTGTTCAGTTGCTACTTTAGTTAGGTCCCGTTGGTCATCGCCGGTTTTTTAATGAAAAAAACTTTTGTTTTATTTATATTACTATAAACAAACTAACTCTACGATTATATTATTATTACGGGATTTGAATGTTACAGAATAAACTTATTTTAATTTTCATACGTGGAGTTTACAAAAAATAGGTAACTTTTTACAATGGTAGATTCATTTGATTATTGTATTCTATTCTATTCAATATAATATTTATGTAAAGTCTTCTAGAAAATCTAGTTTTGTTATTTAAAATCGAATTATGTTTATGTTTACAGTCGAGTATTTTCATATGGTGATGAGGCAATTTTTTTATAATCAAATTTTTTATAATAAGTCCATACTAAATCGGTTTCTAAGCGGTATTGTACCTACCTGTTGGTGGTACCTACCTACGTATTTACTGTTGTTAGTAACTAGCCATGGTCGAACTTTTCCACCAGACCAGACCAGAGGCAATTACAAAAAGATGAAAAGTTTCAATGATATGAAAAACTATAATTTAGGTACCTACTGTTCCATTAAGAAAAGTCCCCATCAAACAATCATAGTTAATGAATCCACGCTCTAGTTTATATCTTAGTCTGTGGTTTAAAAGATTTCTGAAAAAAAAAAAAACGTATAGTTTCAAAGGCACAATGCCTCAAAGACTTACAGACAAATTTTCTACGCTTCTATCTTCATCTGTACTCAAAAAAGAATCATACTTTTTTGCGTGAAGGGAGAGACTTCTCTTAAGAGCTGATAATAATGATGTTGTTATATTAAATTATTACGCGTTAAAATTATTTTGAAGGTGATTTTCCTCAGCGTGAAGATTACATAGGACGTGTAAGCTAGCGGGTTCGATGCCCGGTGAGGTGATAACATTTGACCCGCGCCTTATAGCGATAGCCTGCCTATCGGATGTTAGACTACATCTTAGATTCAACTGAATCATTAAACTTACTTCTGTATCTTAATTAATACTTTATTTAAGATACTTTATTTTACTTAAATAAAACTTTCGAGCAGAGGCCAAGCCTTCATACAAGCCAAAAAGCTCGGCATGCATTATTTAAAATTAAGAAAAAATCAATAAAAACTAATGACTCGCACTTGGACGTTTTTTGACGTGATAACGTCTTAATTATAAATCGATGAACGCCGGCTACACGCGCGAAAAAGCATGACTTATTGTCGCGTGCAAACGAGAGCGCGGAGCAAGTGATAGAGAAGGCACGATCGGGCTAAGCGTTCGGCTTGTAACGCATCTATCTCTCTTTGTTTTCTTAAACATTATTACGTAAAATTATCGTCCGTAAACCGACTTTACATACAACCAATTTTCTTAACTTAACGCTAAGTGATCCTAAACGTGGGTTATCGCGTTAAAATACACTAGCTCTATATAATAACACAATAACATTAGCAACTTATTAGTTATTGCTTACTCAGTAATAGCAACAGAGCAGTAGTTAAGTAGGTATGTAGGTACGTACTTGTAAATATTACGCAAATAGTAGTGATAGCGCAAGGTCGCCTATAGCAGGTCAATCGTGATTCCTTGTTTACTCTTTACCATCACTTGACAAAACTCACACTAAAAAGAACCCAAAATTATCTACGCGGCCCGAATCAACACTGACATTGATGCTACATTCTATCCTTTACGGAACCAACGCTACCCGACCTCTTTGTCTCATACATTTTCCTCCTCCCTACTCCAAATTAGTTTGTGAGTGGGGGGAGTGCAGAAGGTCTTTTTATATTGGATATGTTAGTGTGTCACGTGGTCGCCGCGCGCGCAACTTTATTTGTAAAGACGTGTAAACGAGGTCAATGCCCCGCGCGTTAGATAAAAAACATACAAATTGTTTATGTGGTCTGTTACGCAAATTGCGATTAAATATAGATTGCCACTTCATTCCGGCATACAGTAGGTATCATACTTATTATACCTATCTACTTAATTTATGCTATTCGATTTATTGTTAAAGTTAACGTTTCCTAAAAAAAAATTTCAGATAACCCAAATGGGTTTAGGTTTCCATACCCAAAGGGTGCCATACGAGACTATTACTAAGCCTGAGCTGTCTGTCCGTCTGTCAAAGTGGTCTACAGCTTGAACCGTCACGTTATAGGAAATTACAGAAAACGTACGTGTTACTATTGTCTCTATCATGGTAAATATTACTTATATAGTAATTAAAAAAAATTAAAACCCAAGTTCGCTCCGACACGCACTTGGTTTTCATACTTTTGCACTAAGAAGTACCTACCTATATAATATTTTTTTAGAACGTAATGAGTTTACACCGTTAGAGATTTATCATACTATTATTTTGTTCGCCCATGTGGTTTTAGAACGATAATTTCCGTATACGTGCACCAATTTTGATAATTCGACTTGGACGTTAGAAAAGGAGGAAGTTAGTCAACTTGTTGTTTTTTAACTATGTGGTAGGTAGAGTCATTGGTAGAGTCATAGCTTCCGCATACGTGTCCTACTTGTGATATTTTTTACGTGATAAAGGTGCACTATATAGAATATAGATACCTAATATACCTACCTGTGTACACTTGCTTTATGAATTTAAGTCTATAATATAACTATTCAAGTTTGACGTGAGTTTTGCTAACGTAACGTGAGCTAACGCTACATGAGCTATCAACTAACATTGAGATAAATCTGTAACCTATTTACTATGGAGAAGAACATGACGTAATTTGATATTTCCATACAATTTGGTAGATTAATGTAACTCGGGTGTCATGTTTGTCAACATTCAAACTTACACAGAATCAGACAAAACGCAATTTTTTTTATGGAAGCCATGTTATATTAATTGAAATCTATTATATCTATGTTATATTCATTGAAATAAAATTGATGTCCTGTTATTTCAAAGTATCTGCCTCATATTAAGTTCATAATAATTAATATGATGATTTGATTTATCTCGGGAAATTAATGATTTGCAAAGACTTTTGAAATACCCAAATCCACGTGCACAAAGCCACCGGCCGCAGCATCAGCTAATACTTAATGACTATAGTAATAAACATGAGTTACTTCATCATGATCAACCCATTACCGGCTCACTACAGAGCACGGGTCTCCTCTCAGAGTGAGAAGGGTTTTGGCCATAGTCTACCACGCTGGCCAAGCGGATTGGCAGACTTCACTTGGCAGACTTGAGATCGTTATGGAGAACTCTCAGGCATGCAGGTTTCCTCACGATGTTTTCCTTCACCGTTAAAGCAAGTGATATTTAAATACTTAAAACGCACATAACTCCGAAAAGTTAGAGGTGCGTGCCCCGGGATCGAACCCACGACCTCCGATTAGAAGTCGGTCGTCCTAACCACTAGGCTATCACAGCTTTTCTGTGATGCTGCGGATTAGCTGAGTTACTTAAGTGCTTTAAATTAAAATTTCTAAATTCTTATAGGTACATACCTACATAAGAAGTAGGTAGATAAACAAAGCATAATTATATTATATCAATTACATTTTATCCACAAAATAATATGTATATGAATAATATTTAAAAGTCGTAAACATTTTCTATGAAATCATTTCAATAATTATCGCAGTATGGTATGTCGTTGCATAACAAGAAGAATGTATCCGGTAAAATTAACGCTACTGGAAATCTCTCAGATGATTCAGTCGCAAAGTAGGTCACAAAGAAAATATTTCACTCCACGATACCTACTATGATGTTAACCAGGAATTAAATGTAATAATCCTCGCATCAATTTTCTACATCTAACTCATGCTCTAACATCAAAGCAACGGGTTCGTTTGATAGATAGACGGGGTCTCAGTGAAAACCTGTCTGGCAACTCGGGAAATTAAGGAAAGCTCCGACGAAAGTGGAAAAAGCTCCACGCACACGGACACACGACTCACACAGTGGCGCACAGTAGAGATGTACGCCTGTGTGCGATTCGAAACTCACACACGGGGACCGATACGAAAACGAAAGTGTACGAGCGGCGCCGAGCGCTGCCGAGGCGAGCTCACCGAGTCAGTGGAACTCGTCGCCCGAAACTGGGACATCAGTCCGCAATTCGACGCGATCGCCGGCGGACGTGCGGCGCTGTTCCTACACGACACATTACGCTGTATGACATAACTGGAAACTGCTCGCTTGTGATTATGGTGTCTGTGTGAATAATTAATCATGATGGCTGTGGAGGGCCGCCCGGCGAGCGTCGGGCCGGACACGCGCCGGTCGCCGGTCTGCGACCGTAGAGCGATGAGCGCCGATTCGGAGCCGCGCACCCTGGCCGCCCGGAAGGCTTACCCCGAAACGGAAGAGGATGCTCCTCTGGACTTGTCGGTTCACTCGCGGAAGGAGATCACAGTGCGGGACTTCGCGCGTCACCCGTTCGCGGACCCCGTGGACTATGTGCGGGCGCAGGCGATCCTGAAGCAGTCGCGCGAGTTCCTGGCCGCCGGCCGCGACTCCGGCACGGACTCCGACGACTCCGCCGGCCGCCTCAGCCCCGGCGAGGACCCCATATACGGAAAAGCTTACAAGAAGTCCCTCATAAAGCGATACAGTAAGTTCACTTTACATTTACCGGCTTCTCCGAAGCTCTTTTGGCAGAGTCAGATGACTCTATTAAAACGTCAAAAAATTACCTGTTTGTAATGAATTACCTTGCTTTGGAATGCTTCTACCGAGAAGGATTACCGAAGAACTCGGTCTGACTGTCTATTTCTAAATACTTTCCGCGAGCAGGAAAAGGTGCGTCGAATGGAGGCGTTCCATTTTTCGCGATGGAATGTTATGATAACTTATTTACGCGTCGACGCGACTGTCGAGCGCAAATTTTATTTATAATAGCGTATGACCCAATTGAATTTGGGTGAAATTCCGCATTCGTCAACGAATTGTGTCATTCGCTTCATAATCGCGTGACCACTGATTTAACACACCTGTGACCTATGATAATCACTACCTACATAATATAAAGTCACTCTGCCCCGCTTCCGAACATATTTTCAGTGTAGGTAAATACTTTAATAAAAATTATAAACATGTCTTTATTTCATTAAAATTTAAAACGTCTAATTAATGTTTTTATCAATTGGTGACGATATCTATATATATTTTAGTTGTACTTAATTAAATCAAAGCAACGAGCAGGTCAACTAAAAAAGGGCAGCATTTAATTAAAAATCTTATTAGAATTTTTCTCATATGTACGTACGTTCTAACTTCTAATAGTATAATTATTGTAATTATAACACGTACATAATATAAAACGGTTCGTTTTCAGTATTTCAGTAAAATAGGGAATTTCAAAAATGAAAGGTTCTACGCGCGTAGCGTTGCTACGGCCGCTACGACGGTTACAGCACTAAAAATGTAACAGCTTGTTTATGTAAATGTACATAATCGTTAAACTTAATGTAATGACTGATATTAATTATTTACATGACATGTTGTAGTAAGCGTAGAATTTAATATTTTTGAGCGATTTTATAATAATTAGAATATATTGTGTTGCAATGTTTTAGAGATTGTTTAAGTAATTTTTATAATATTTTTATATTGGCTCTTCTCAGATAATTTTACCAATCGGTGGTAATCTTGACTTACTTTAGGCGTTTAACTTTAGCCGTACATGAAATAAATATTTTTTTTTATTTGAGTTCACGAAATTCGTATAAATAAGTTTTTAGGATAGTTTAAAAAATCTCAAATATTATCGTGGTTTTAGATTGGTGTTGATTTTCACACAGCAAATTTTTAAGGGTTTCAGGTTATCCTTTCAAAATCAAGGATTTTATTTCAAAGTGGGTTCACGGTATGCTTTTGGGATGACAATTAATTTTCAAGTAAAATTGAAGTAATGGCGATAATTACTATTTACACAGCCAGACAGTATTTTATTACTCATACCTACTATTGTTAAATTAATTTAACTAAGTCATATGTACATAATATTACTAAGTCATGTACATAATAGTTACACAAACATATTTAATTCAGATACGTCATCAATACCTATGATGCGATATTTGTATACATAATCAATAAGTTCACTTTAATTCACATTGTTTATCAACTGGGGAAATACATAAGGAAGAAAACGAATAAAATACATATCGGTACTTAAACCTAAAAGTATAAATGAATAGTTATCTAGGTATTTTATATCTATATTAAATTATGTATTGAATGCATGAATCTCGCTCAGACTTTATCTGTACTTCGAGTTAAAACGAGACAGATTCATGGATAGATTTATAGATGTACTATTTGTAGATCTCCGTCTTAGTCTTTTTTTTTTCGATGGTAAGATGGCCCTTGTGATTTGTGAACTTACCTGCTGGTAGGCAATGATGTATTCTTGGAGCAGCAGCTTATATAGTTAAAAGTCAAATATTTTTTTTTACTAGCGACCCGTCCCGGCTTGGCACTGGTAGTAGTAATCCATCATACATTGTTTTGTTATATCTCAAAGGGATATCTCAGCGTTTTCAATAAAAACTCCCAGGTGGCTTCACTTTTCCAAAATTTTTAACAATTATCGTCATATATCAACCAATTTACATAAAAACTTAACAAATAATACACCAAAACCTTCCTCACGAATCACTCTATCTATTGGTGAAATCGCATGAAAATCCGTTCAGTAGTTTTTGAGTGATTACGAACAGACAGACAGACTTTGTTTTATAATATACTAGCGGACCCGGCAGACGTCGTCCTGCCCGCTATTAGCGCCATCTACCGGGTCCAATTTTTCTACTTATAAACCTTTCTCTTGAATCACCCTATCTATTTAAAAAAACCGCATCAAAATCCGTTGCGTAGTTTTAAAGATTTAAGCATACATAGGGCCATAGGGACATAGGGATGTAGGGACAGATAAAGCGACTTTGTTTTATACTATGTAGTGATAGTGATGTTGACACACTTATGACTCTACCAGTGGTTCGGAAAGCAAGTTCTACTTAGAAGAGCCGACAAAGAAACTCAGCAGTTGGGCATGTCTTAACATTATGAACTAAATAGTAATTCGCATTAGTAACGAGCATGTCAGCGTATTACGAAGTGCATCGAATGCATATTCGTGTGCATATTTCTCGTTTGGAAAGTTTCCGCCTACGAAGCAACGTCGCCCTAACACACATACAGGTCAACGACATATGGCGGATAATAATATATATGCATAAACATATAGTATATAATATTATATATTATTGCTAACTTAACGCTAATTTACCGGTCAATATATTATGTATAGCAATTTACGTCATAGTATCTACGTATGTCGTTCTACTTTATTTACGTTTTTAAATCCCGTGGGAACTCCTTGATTTTCCGGGATACTTCCTCAGGATGTAAACTATCTCCTTGTTTGTTGTCGAATTCAGTTCCGCGTTTTAGGCGTAACAATTGTACAGACAGACAGTGAGATGTTACTTTTGCATTTATTGTATTAGTATGGGTTAATCACGAAACAGTTATAGTCAGTGAAATATTGTAGACACGTTACAGTTTCTTTTTTTTTTCGAAAATCTGATAAACTACACATCCAGATATTAATTTTTATAGCGTGTCTACAATTCATTGATTGCTTTGCTATTGAAATAAGAATCAGACATCGTTTGTATAGAGCGCACTAAGGTTGTTACACTTCTCTCAAATATTATGCATGTTATAAACATCTCAATTAGAATTTTGGTTGCCCTAGAATTAAGAAAAACGTTTCACTATTCGAGGTGACCTTTGTTATATGGGATTATGAGATAATGAGCTCAGATACTTCGTCTCTTATTATAAAATTGAATTTGACATTAAATATCATACAACCTTCTTACTATATAAGGTAAAGTATAAGTACCTCCTCTTCCCTTCTTGACACACGACCACAATTACATAAATAAGCATTAATCACTTAATATGCATGCTGTACAATGTACAGAAACACACAATTACATGTAGATATATCAATAAAGTTATAGTTTGTTATACATAATATATAATGAATTGCATTTCCCACGTCAATCCAATGCGTAATATCAGTTTTCCTTCCTTGTGCTATTTGTATTTACCATCAATATTAAACTGACGTTACCGCCTAGGTGTTGAGGGTAATGTATTGAGGGTATCTAATAGACTGATACCTAAAACTGACGTTATTCATCTAATAGATACTAGAAAATGAAATTAAACTGCTTCATTGGTTTAGTGGCTTACTTCGGCTGCGGAGTATGACTCTCAAGGTACAAATCCTGGATCGGGCCAGAAAAGGTATCAGGTTGTTCTGTCAAGAATAAGAATTTCTTAGTAGTGGAATTCCGATTTGGGAAGTTTGCCATGTTGCACCCCCATCCCTCGAAGAGCACGTTAAGCCGTCGGTCCTGCGCCTGATCTCGACCCGATTTGTTGAATTATAGTCTTAGGCAAGTTCATATTTTGAGTTTGGAAACGAGTTAAAGATTCAAATTGGCCTCTACTTTTGAGTTTTCCAAGTGCATACCTACTTAACGATAAATATAAGCATCTTACGCAATTTCAATTTTTATGGTTCCGTACCCAAAGGGTAAAAACGGAGCGGAATGTCACTCGGCTGTCTGTCTGTCCGTCTGTCTATCTGTCTGTCTGTCTATCTGTCTGTCCGTCCGCCGGTCACAGGTCTCTAGCTCGCAGACGAAATGAGTTACATACCTGAAATTTTGGTATTTGGTGTATAACGTTGACCCAAAATCAAATACTGAATTAGAAATTGAATTAAATTATTTTTCAGGGGGGCTTCCTTTTTCATACATGAAAAAGGAGCCCGAAAATAAATTTTTTTCTTACCCTAGCTTGTGGGGTATCATTGTTTAGAACTCATTGAGTAGAGTAAGAATATATATTTTTTTAATTTTTTGCTTAAAAAATAAGGAAATGGAGGGCCTTCAAAGTTGTCAGTTTTAGACCATTTTTGTGACGGGGGCTATCTCAAAAACTAAACTAGATAGGAATATGATATTTCGGTATATTATGTACTATATGCTCTATTTAAACAACAAATACTGAAAACAATGATTCATAAAATAGTTTATAAGCTGTGACCAAAACAAACGAACATTTTTTGGGTTTTTCTTTCACGGTATGTTGCGATGTCTAGCTCGAAAATTAAATATTTCTTAGACCCAAAATATTATATTGTTCATAATTATGTACGGAACCCTAAAAAAGCGAGGCCCAACTCGCACTTGGCTGATTTTTTAAACATCTATACTGTTACAATATATTATATATAAAAATGAAATAATTACAATTAGGTATAATTAAAACGACAATACTGATTCAATCATTATCAGACGTCGTCAGCGGGTCGGTACTGCGCTGACTGCCGCATCATCGTTTCGCGGTATTGCGGGTTCGATGCCCCGCTCGCTTCCGAGTATGGACGGACCGATTGGACACGATCTGTGTTATTACATATCGGATTACATTGCAGTTTCGGTTCAACTACGCGCCATTTGAAATTATTATTTGAATTTCATAACTATACTATATTTGGTATGGGATGCATTTCGAAGACATTTTTGGAGAGGTATAAATAGTTAGCATAACAAATGTGAATATGTCCATCTGTTGCATCTTTACACGGTTCAAGTCTCAAACATTGAACTGATCTTGATGTTTAGCACAGACATACCTACATACATATAACATATACGAGTAGCTTACGTCCTGGATACAGGCATAGGATACTTTTATAGGAAAACAAAAGTTTCTTACGGAATTTTAATATTTTCGCGCAGTTTGTATAATTGTACAAAAACCTTAGTCTTAAATATGTAAAAGGAAAAGGTGACTGACTGACTGACGCACAACTGAAACCACTAGGCGGATTGGGCTGAAATTTGGCATGCAGATAGATATTATGACGTAGATATCTGATAAGAAAGAATTTCTGAAAATTCAAACCCTGAGGGGGTTGGTTATGTATGGGTTGAAGATTAGTATAAGATTTATGTGAATCCACGCGGACGAAGTCGCGTGCATCGGCTAATTTTCATATAAACGCTCTCCCTGCTGCAATGGTGAGTGAAATGGGAGGTCCCGGGTTCGATTCCCGGTAGAGAATTTTTTTGTATTTATAATTCCTAAATTGTCTGGCACGCTGACGTGCGTGAAACTGCGGATTGGTAGATTTCACATGCCCTTGATTATTATGGATAAGGCATGTGGGATTCCTCAGGCTGTTTTCCGTCACCGCTAAAGCAAGCGATATTAATTAATAGCTTAAAACGGGCATAACTCCGAAAAGTTGAGGTGTGTGCCGGGGATAGAACTCGGACCCCCCGAAAAAGAGGTCGAAGTCTTAACCACTAGACTATCACCGCTTAACTATAAACCTATTATTATTATTGACATTAAAAAAATCGGTGGTGACACACGGACGGACAGACGGGCAAGAAAGAGATCTTATAAGGGTTCCTTTTTTACCTTTTGAGGTACGGAACCCTAATAATTAGTTTTTAATTTATGAGCAGGTTTACAGATAAACAGCAGATATTCTGTCATTGTTGAGTAAGGAAGTTGTAAAACAGTTTACACCTACCCCGACCAATTGGCGGTGTCTTACGATTATTTATTTTCCAAATTCTAAAAACGGATGCGTCAACGTCATTTGAATACTGAAACTGCGGACTATAAAAAGCTGTCTGATTTTGTTATGCTTCTATCCTACTCTATTAATATTCTTACAACGAGTGTGAAAGAGACGTCGAGTTTCCAGGAAGCTGGTCAAAAAAAAGGACAACCCTTCCTCACCCTTTAGGCGCATTCTATTGTTTACGTTGCATCAGAAAGTCGTATATATTTTTTTGGTAATAATCGACAATAAACTTAATCTTGATAGAGTTAAAGTGTGTTTTTAATCGAAAGTTTGTTTTCTTAAATCGATTTTAATATATCGAAGGAATTAATATAATTCAGGTTTTTTATGTCGCAAGGTTTAAATATCGTCGAACAGGTAGCCAGTTGTTTTCATTACCCGACTACGGTAAAACAAAAAGGGAGTAATGTTTTCTTCAGTCATCTATGTTGTTATATCATAATAAGCAGTTCACGATAATTTCATTAATTATTATGCGTCCTTTGATTAAAAGGACAAACAACACAAACAAACAACTTTAATTTCTCTGTGTATTTGTCTAAGAATCTATTTTTTTTCGTGTTCGACCTCTGAATCGATCTTGATGAAATTCGCCACAGGGATAGCTTGGATTCTGGACACGGTGGTCACTTTTACACTCTACAATCAACGACCTCCCACGAGATTATTATAAAAGCTAAATTCACGCGAACGAATTCAGTCGTCAGTCGTTAATTTATACCAATATAAAACGAACATAAACATTTCTTCCGTATTTATTTTAATAATAGGTAGGTAGGTACAGTAGTTCTTGTTTTCGTGGGCTATTATTAGTATAGCTGCTAATATTTGACGCTTCGAGAATATAATATATGCAAATATTTCGGAGAACATCGACCTTTGTCGGCGCTCGCAGCCTCCGGGTTGTTATTTATTATTATGAGGATTCTATGTCTGTGGAGCCTGTGCTTTATTCATTAACAACTTCATTCTAGCACACCGTTGGGTCCACTCTAGCTGACTGGATATGGCGTAAGTATATTGGTTTTATTTCAAACTTACATTTGAAGAACTACTGCTCGCTATTTTAAAAAAAAATGTTAAAAAGGTAATTAGTAATTCAATAGTTGGTAGTTACCTAATATCTACGTGTATATATTATGTATATATAACAGAAGCATACGCATCAATCTGAAAAATTTATATAATGTGACTAAATGATGCATGCAAATTCGTCCGCATGGATTTATAATTTTTAGGAATGCACACACACAAAATGGCGAATATCGGGGGTTTTTTAAATTTTTAATTTACACTTGTTTAGGATAAAAAGAAACAATATTTTTTAACGTAGTTAGGTAGACATTTAGAATTTATATAATATAAAAGTTTCTCGATAGTCTAACGATAATAATAACGAACTATAAAATCAGAGTAGATAAAGTTCGAACTCGGGATTTTAAAAAGATTTTTATATGCTAATTTAGCTCAATAAATTGGAGTGTGAAAGGATATATTATAGACATAATAATTAATAAAATATGATAGTACAAATAAAATATGATCTAATATACATATCTTTTAGCTGCTTTCCATATTTAAAGCGTACCACTGGCTAGTCACCTATAAAAACATCTTAGGCTATAATAGATAGAGGAAGGAAACCTGTAGAAAACCTGTTAAAGCATTAGTTTTCTATTACCTTCTCAAATAGGTACTTAAATTTTCAACGGATCGTGGATTTTAAACATGATACTTTGAATAGATTTACAAGTGGTTTTTTTTTAATTGTAATACTATAATCAAAATGCGGTGCGAGATCTAGGAGACCATTGTTTAGAATCACCACATCCGTCTTACGTGTTAAATATTGAGATTTTTTTGTATCCATTAAAGCCGATACACATGCTGCGTTGTAAATCTGAATTCGGATGAACACTACCTGTCTAATAGTAATCCTTTTCACGATGTTCCCTACGGAAAAGGATTACTTTTAAACAAATAGGATAGTTGCCCATGTTTGATTTTGATCATTATTTTATACCTACCCAAAAAAAGTTTTTTCCCCACTATCCCTATTTATAAATATAATTTAAAAAGAAACGTTATTTTGCAAATGCGAATATACCTATAACATATGTATTATAAAAGCTAATGCGAATATATACATATTTGTTGGTTTGTCAAAGCAATAGAGCTACAGGATTGACGTGATTCTTTGCATGGATACAATTAAAGACCTAGAAAGTGACATAGGATACTTTTTATCCGGAAAGCAATTTTTAAAAACCTTATTCCGCATTGACGAAGTCACGGACAAAAGCTAGTAGGTATTCAAATAAGAATAATATTTCGTTTGTATAGCACACGCTCGAGAAAGCTCTAAAGTTGACGTAAGAGCTTTTGACTTCAAATACTGTAGGTAGGTAGGCTTCAAAGCATCACAATTTGTCAGTAGTACCCTCATTATATCCACTTGTATTTCGAACGCAGGTTCCACTAGAAGGAATACTTTAAGTCACGTTCCGTACCTCTACAAAATATTAACAAGATGATGTCCGCGACTTGATTCGCGTTGATTATAAGACCTAATACTATTTACGTAAACTTTTATATGAGCATGCTGTAACATAACAGCAAAAATTCTAATCCAAATTAACTGTTTTAACGTTCAACTTAATCTAAAGAAATTGCCGAATTTTTCGAATTTCAACCGCCTCATTGGTCTAGTCAGCTTGTTCGGCTGCGGGTCCTGGGTTCGAGTACCGGATTGGGCCAAAAAAAGGAAAGTTATTGGGTGCTTCTGTCAAAAAATACTCAGTAGCAGCCCAGAGTTGAGAAGTTGGCGATGCTAGTTACCTATATCTACACTCCCTGCACTTCGGTAAAACATTCGGTCCTGCGCCTGATCTCTCTCTCTCTCTTTAGTCATCCGGTCATGTCATATTGGCATGCCATCAAACTATGAGAGTGAAGGAACAGAGAGCACTTTGCACTATAATATCTTCTTCATAGTTAACTAGTATCCGCCTCCGTTGAGATCGACCGTCGTGGTCGAAATTCGGTCGGGAGGACTTGTAATTCTCATTGTTCAAAATCCTTGACAGCTCGATAATTTCACCCGACTTTTTACTCGCCTTTCACTTCCGACAGGTACGGGTATCGTAGGGATAGGTTGGCCGATATTAGGCATTCGGCAGCTGCAACTGCAACTGATTTCCTGTAGATACTCTTTGATACGCATGGGAAATGATTTGGTTTACATAATATTTTTTTGCTTACGGTACACAGGTAGAAATGACCCACTTAATAAGGAACTGATCGATGCAATTTGATACTATGTTGTTAAATTCGTAGGCAAAGGATGAAACAAACTTTTGGTTTAAACATTTTAATAGTTGTACCTAGTTCGTTTTGAAGCCAACGATACCTTATTTGTCTAAACATAATGAGTAGAAAGTATATTGTGGTAAATGACGAAGTAGGCTAAGATAGAAGCCTATGACTGTTTTTACCCACACTCCTATCCTAATCGTATCGGAACGCTTAATCTGATGCCTCCCATTAGACTAGACCAATTTATAAATTATAAATTTCTAATTTAAATTATTCAGGAATCAGACTCAGAACCTCTCGCTTACAAGATAGCGCTTACCACTGGACCAAAGGAGGTAATATCAATTAAAATTCCAAATAGGTATTCTTTATTTCTTGCAAGCCAACTTGGGAATCTTCTGACAATCGAGACTCTACCACTAGTTCGAATTTTTTTTATTTTAGTATTAGGCTGTTGTATAAACATAACACTTGCAGGGCTTTATAATTAATTCTACAAATTAGAACATTACATGTAAGCGTTTATACAATATACATTTGGGCTGCAATCCGAACGCAAAATTGCAGTTTCGATCCAGTTTTATTGCGGTTGATACAGCTGCATCAAAACTGTGTCCCAACTGAGTCTGCATGCAGTATAAATCTGCACATGGACTACGATGTAGTTATGTTAACTGCACAAAAACTGAATCTAAATTGCTATATTGCAGCTGACGTAAAATTCAAACGTAGACCCTCTGTGGTTTGTATCTGTATAGAGCGTAATGATTCGTCCCGTGATTTCGGCTGCGAATTGAGCGCGCGTAGCCCGACCGACCTTCAACCGACAAGGCTCGTCAGCGGTCGGTTTCACAACACGGCGAGCTGTTAGAAAAAGGCCTCACGCCTCTACAGTGGCGGCTGGCTGGGTAAACACTGAATAGAGCCCAAAATTACAATAATAATAAATGTAATATCTAACATATTTCATGACAAGTTTCATGGGAAAGTTCAGTGGTTTCTACCGACTAGTCCTCAGCTATTTTGGTCATATTGCCTTCAGTAAAGAAGTGCACGAAAAGAAGAAGAAGAAATAAATGTAAAGCTCGACCAGAAAAACAAAAAAAATCTTCTCTAGGGGCGTTGTCTTTGTTTTCTTATTGCGAAAACTATGTATCATATCCATTATCCATGCGACGTTTTAAAGTAAGTAGAATTGTTATTGTTTTTTCTGCAACATAGCAAGGTTCCTGAAATTACATTTATATTTATTTCAAGTTCCTTTACTTTTTTACAAATTCATTTTGTCATTAGAAATAATGACTGTAATACTTATTGCATCTGAGAATGTATCTATATTAATCATTGAATTAGTAAAAACCACGCAAATAACTGCAAAAATGCGGAAGTTTAAAATGTGTGTATTTAGTTGAGTAACTTCTTATGGGACTTTGTACAGAAAAAAATAAACGTAATATTTGAATACCAAAAATAGACAGTATTATATATTTACTTAGCTTCCTTATTTACAGTTTTTATCACAAGTTCACTACCAAAGTGTGATAAGCTTATATTTTTTGTACACTTAAACAAAAAAAAATAAAAGTAGCTAATCATATCGCGTAGAATCTAACGTTGGAAGCGTTTTTATTCAGAAACCGCACATTTTAAGTTTTAACCACTTGAAGAACTTTTTCTAACGCTCTAAAATTTTAAAACATGTGAAACGATCATGCCTCGAAATAGTTAATAGGGTCATGCGGGTAAAAAACCGCGCGGCATACGGTTCACCTTGCTCCGTTAAAAAAAATACTTAACCCAATTCCGAAATGTGCATTACAAAAAACCTACCTGCCTCCGGTAGCGGGAGTAAACCCTCAACAGTGGAAAAAAAGGAAAAAGGAATAACCGTAAAAGGTTCTTTTGAGTGTGCGGAGAATCGGTGGCGTTTTTTGGCGGTTTTTTGCAATTTTTTATTGACAACCTAATAGCAGAGTTGCGTATTTCGCAACGGTACCTTTTATTTTCAATCACTTTTTGTCTATTGCAGATGTTTTTGCAAAATCGCGTATTGCATGTCCTTTTGAAGTCTTGTTTTACACTAACCCTGTGCTTAGGACAAAAGAAATTTTGCACAAAAGTTAACAATATGTTTTGTCATAATACCAAACTAACTACTCGAGAACTAAACCCGCTGCTGATTTTTTAAATTTTATTGGGAATATACCATAAATTTTACGTTAGAAATACTATTTTTAACCCCCGACGCAAAAACGACGGGATGTTATAAGTTCGACGTGTCTGTGTGTGTGTGTGTGTCTGTCTGTTCCCCTGTGGCGCTCAAACGGGTGGACCGATTTGAATGCGGTTTTTTTTTGTTTGAAAGGTAAATTAGTCGAAAGTGTTGTTAGCTATGTTTGATAAAAATCGATCCAAGATGGCCGCCGCTACAAAATGGTGGATTACATATGTTTTCACAACTCCCTTAATATGGGTATCAAATGAAAGGGCTTGACTAGTCGAATAACATGATATGCAAATCCAAGATGGCCGCCGCCACAAAATGGCGAATGTTGAGGGTTTTTTAAATTTTCAATTTAGGGTAAAACCCGGATAGACGCCCCACTTTTTGAAATGGCCTCATAACTTTTAAAATATTAATTTATCACAAATAATATTTATGAATATAGCTAGTTTAATCTTTTGGGTTCCATTATGACTTGTTTTTGTTGTCCTAACGATTACAGATTTTGCAGAATTTAACTTTTCGCAGACCCTTTTTTTTGGGGATAGATGCCTACCTGTGTGGATAGATGCCCCACTATGAAAATACTAAAAAGGATAGATGCCCTATGAAAAAAAATAAGCAAAATACATAGTTTCATAAGGTTTTATTATCTAAATATATAAAAGGAAAAGGTGACTGACTGACTGACCGCCTGACTGATCTATCAACGCACCGCTCAAACCACTGGACAGATCGGGCTGAAAGAGATAGATGCCCCGAAGTATATTAAAACTATCAGGAATTTATTGAAAAAAGAAATAAAAATATAAAAGAACATTAAAAATATTAAAAAAATACTTGATATATCTATAGGTATATTAGGGGATAGATGCCTCTAAGGGCACCTATACCTCGAAAAATCGAGGCAACTATCCTTTTTGATATGGATAGATGCCCTTTTATTTATTAAATAAACTAAAAACTAAAGAGCGATTATTTACACTTAGGTGTACACTTATTGAACCAGTGTATTGACATAATAAAAAATATAACAGAATCTTCTACTACTTCAAAAGTTATAGAACGGCAAATACTCGCCTCTAAAACTTTGAAGGATTTGCCGCGTTCGCTGCGGAGATAATCACACGCACAAGCGAAACAAATTGTTTTAATACAAATGTATGTAGGGGCCTGAGGTTTGGGGGGCCTGCGCTTCTTATTTAAACTATCAATTTTTAGTCGCGAGTTTGGGAAGTCAGGTTTTTTGACACTGAGGCATCTATCCAACTGCGGCATCTATCCGGGTTTTACCCTATACCTTGTTAAGGAATGTACTCAAGTATTACACTAACATTATGTATAGTTGGCAAAGCAATTGTTTATCGTTATCAGTAGTCTTGCTAAGACTAGGTACAGATCGTCGTTTTCCGCGCATCGATTGCATAACAGTTTTATGATAGAGTCACTGCTATCTAAAATCAAATTAAACTCTAAAATAAAATAAATCTTATTTCGTGTCTTTACCACCGATTCGGAAAACGGATTCTCTCAGTGCTGCCTGGAACAAAATCACAGTGTTCCTACGATCTTACCTGTTTTTTTTTTAATTCGTTTTACACAAAAAGTATTTACATAATTGATTTCGTAATTATCTTGAACTAAATAACATGCCGGAAAACATAATTAAATAGTCATAAAACCAAAAGTCTAAAACAAAATTAAGAGATCCGTAGGAGAACAATAGAACATTATGTTTAGTGACAGTGGGCGGTGCGTATAGAAGTTGGGGTCCCAAGGTAACCAAGAGATGAGCTTGCCGCGCCAGTAAATGCAGCACTGGAAGACCACTTGGCGGTGGACTGCGATCTCGGGCGACTTGCTGGCAGTTGCTGGGCCTGTCCGACACAAGATGATATTTTGTGGGGATCCTTACACGAGAACTATGTCCAATAGTGGACCTCTATCGATTGAGACTACGACGTGACGAAACATAATTATTATTAAATAATTCAAATACAAATCTATAATATAATAAAACTGTAACAGATCCAATTCTGTACATTGAAGATATTTTGAAAATTTTTATTGGAGGGCATTCTATAATCGATACTGAAGCCAAAACTGTAATTTTTTTCATTTTTGTCTGTCTGTCTGTCTGTCTGTCTGTCTGTCTGTCTGTCTGTCTGTATCTTGGCCGCGCATCACGCTGAAACTACTGAACGGATTCGAATGAAACTTGGTACGATTTGAGTTTATACTTCGAGGTAGGTTATAGGATACTTTTTATCCCGAAATCCAGCATGGTTCCCTTGGGAGAGGGGATGAAAGTTAAAACGTGTATTTAGCTGTAATTCATTAACGCGTTATTCGATTTCACTCATTCTTTTTTTGTTAGAAAGGTAGTACTTTAAGTATTGTCCCGTAAATATTTCAAGGTCATAGGTTTTTTAGTTTAGAAATGACAGGCATTTATTGGGTTCCGATAACTTGGGACCCGGATCTTTGTACGTACGGCGTATTTTAAACGGCGTGCGTTTAAATTTATGTTTGTCGTTCTGTCTATTTGTTCCAGCTAATCTCCGAAATGGCTGGATCGATTTTAATGGAACTTTCAATGTTATAAGGAGTAACAGGCTACATTTAGTTTAGGTATATAAAAGAACTAGATGATGCCCACGGCTTCGCCCGTGTGTATTTAGGTTTTTAAAAATCCCGTGGGAACTTTTGATTTTCCAGAACAAAAGTAGCCTATCTTTAGTAACCCTTCCCCAAAACGGAAAATTTCCGTGGGATCTCTACAATTTCGGAATGCAATTCCTTACAGCATCAGGGTTGAGGAGTTGCATATGTACCTACTTGAATTCATTCAACGATAAAGTCTTTAATTGGCACCCCCAATATCAATATATAGGTAAATAACCGACAGTTCCTATATCCCATTAGTTTTGGGGATCTCCCCTACAGCATCAGAATTGAGGAGTTGGAATCCAAATTTTTTGTAGGACAGTGTCGCAATAATTCTCTATCGATTAAAAAAAAATTTACGCAAATCGGTTCAGAAATCTCGGAGATATCGGTGTACATAGGTAGAAAAACACAACTCCTCCTTTTTGAAAGTCGGTTAAAAAGTAGCCTAGGACAGTGTCGCAAAGTTTCTCTAACGATTAAAAAAAAAATTACGCAAATCGGTTCAGAAATCTCGGAGATATCGGTGTACATAGGTAGAAAAACACAACTCCTCCTTTTTTGAAAGTCGGTTAAAAAAGTAGCCTATGTTACTCCCTGGTTAATTCTATACTTGTATGTGAAGGTCCCGTTAAAATCGGTTCAGCCGTTCCGAAGATTAGCCCGTTCAAACAGACAGACAGACAGACAGACAGACAGACAGACAGACAGACAGACAGACAGACAGACAGACAGACAAAAATTTTAAAAACGTGTGATTCGGTTATGGTAGCGTTCAAATAACCATATGAGCTTAATATGAGGTAGTTATTTCGATATTACAGACAGACACTTCAATTTTATTTATTAGTATAGATTATGGGATCCGATCCGATTCTATATAAAACCTATAAACACGCGAACGAAGTTGCGGGGGTCAGCTAGTCAGGTATATTATTATGTCTAGCCCGCGCATGCGTCACTGCGAGAGGCAGCGATAACTGTGACGTCATTGCCGCTTCCGGTTATACGCACACGAACCTATTTTGATCCCTTTATGTTCTATACAATATACAGGATAATCAAACGCACATAAACGTGAATACAAGCCGCCATAATAAAGACAAGTATCAATAGAGTATTGCGATATTTGCGCTTACAATATAATTTCATTTGTAATAAATAATAGTTTAAAAAACTAAAAAACACGCTTTTTATAGAAAACCAAACTAAAAAATAGAAAATAGTGTGCATATGAAAAAAATGTATTTTATTAAAAAAAGTGTGGGGTGCATGGGTGTATAGAGGATTAATATCATTTCGATAATATCTTAAAAGCACCCCACGCTTTTTTTAAATAAAATACATTTTTTTTCATATCTACACTATTATTAATTTATATTTATTAAAATTTATTTTCTATTTTTTAGTTTGGTTTTCTATAAAAAGCGTGTTTTTTAGTTTTTTTAAACTATTATTTATTTTCTACTTTTTAGTTTGGTTTATTTATAAAACACTAAAAAAAATCATGTCACTTAAAATACAACAGATATTAATTATTAATAAATTAATTTATTTGTTTTATATTGTAAATCGTACAATATGACTAAAGTAAATAAGTACTAATTAATAATATTATTATTTTGTTTTAATATTGTTTTATCTTCGCATTCATGCGTGTTGTGCTTAGATTTTAGTTGTGTGTGACATATATTCTGTTTACCCTAGTTACAGTTAGTTACCGTGCGATTTTGAATGTTTATTGTTTTTCCTTACCGACGACTTTTGATAAATGAACACAAAATCTTATTTTCCAAATTGAATAATGAAATAATCTTATCAAATTAGTGTATTGTCATCGGTCCTCGATAAGTCTACAAAGTTTGAATGTAATCTGACCGTTTAAAGTGGGTCAAAATCGCGTTCAAAGAAGTCGGTTACAAACATACATACAGGTGAAGCTAATATAAAGCGTGTAAAAAGTTAATTTGAATAAAAAAGTACTATATAATACGATAAAACTGTAACTATATATATTTTAATACTCGTTCGAATGCCAAACCAAATAAAAAGATTGAGATAATTTCATTTGAGCTTTTAAAGGGATTTTGTAACATATATGACCCAAACTAGTTAAATATCTATTCAGTTAGTAGCTTTTTCTCTGTAAACATGAAACCAATTGGAGTTGTACCCTCAGCTAATGTTTTAGGTTACGTTTTAGGCCAGACGATCCACAAACAATGTAAATTGATGAGAGCCTCCCACCGGGTCTCAGATAGACGCCCCTATCCAGTGTCATTGCGTAGCTATATCAAAGCTATAAAGCGTAACTTGTGATACTACTACAAACTGGTGTTGGAAAACATTCTAAAGAAAAGCTTACTTTAAATAAATTATAATATGAGCTGATGTCGCGACTTGGTTTGTGTGGATTTAGATTGTATTAAAATCCCGTAGGAATTTTGTGTTTTCGAAATAAAAATCTCCAGCATGAAACTATCTTTTTTCCATTTCTTCAAGATCAGTTCAGCTGTGAAAAGTTAACATAGATACAGAAATATATAATTTCGCATTTATATTAGGTACATGGAGTATCTATATGGATCAATCAAGAAGTCAATTTATGCGCTACAAAAGTAGTAGTCTAGTCTTTTTCAATCATTTTGATGATTTTTTTAAATTGCAGCACTTTACACATACGTGAAAACAAAAATGCACAGTTGTTACTCATTTAATCTAAGCACGTTACACTGCACTACGGATATCAGGGCATCTTCAGAAGATTTGCGATCTTCTATCTATAGAAAATATATACTTCTATCTTCTATTATACAAAATATAGATCCATATTATACGATATTATAGCTTGCGGAGTATGACAAGTTTAACACTTGTATCCACTCGTGTTTTCTCTGTAAACTCAGTCGCTCATCTAGTCTGAATAACTCAAATATTCTCTTTGCGGCTAACAATTCACAAATAGCAAAAAATTGTACCTGAAAACCTAAAACAATACCGTTATAATATAATATTCAAAGTGTATATAAGGGTGCCTAGATTCTGCTGGGCAATGGACATTATACACCGGAATTTGATGCCGGATTTGTTTATGTACAATATCGAAAGCCTATAAACGTCGTTTAGAAACGTACCTACTTTACAATGAAAGAATAGCTAAACTATTCTTGTAGACTAACACATCACTAACACACACCTGGACATCTATCCATAAATTGTCCTTGTATGCTTGGTTAGAGGATTACAGGTCTGTAGTTGTTGCGAAGTTATTTTTCATTTTAGGGCTCCTTACCCAAAGGGCAAAACGGATCCTACTCTTCTGTCTGTCCGTCTGACCTTATTTCACGAATCTCCAGCTCCGTAAACTGACCGAGTTACATTCCCGAAATTTAAATGTTTCGTGTAGAATGTTGACCAAAACCCGAATATTGAATTAGAAATTCTATTAAGTTACTTCTCAGAGGGTCACATTCATGAAAAAGAGCCCAAATTTTTTCTCCTTATCCTGGCACGTATAGACCTCATTAAGTAGAGCACAAATGCAATTTATATATTCTTTTTATCTTGTACACGCAAGATTTAGATATAAAAACTTTAATTGTTAAAATATTTCTTAGACACACAATGAGTTCCAAATTATATAATGTCACAATCTGAGGTCACTGGGTATTATTGTTCTCTATTTAATTCATAGTGTGAGAACATTTTAATAGCGCGATAGCGCTCATAGATGCAGTAGGTGTTGACGAACCGCGGAACAAAAGTTTGAAAGGATTTAGCAACGTGCGGTAGGCGGTCTCGAGGTGGCTGCCCGTGAACATTGAACCGTATAATCATGGTAATATAGGTGGTATTGCTAATATGTGGTCGAAGGCGATATTACGACACGCGGATATTGGGTAAGTTGTGTAAAAACGCCGGTACACGAAAGTACTGAAGTTGACTCACATGTAAACTTTTGGTAGACTGTACATGCATATTTTCTTAACATTTTGACATTAATCAAGGTAATTTAATTTCCTTTTGCTTTTGTAATCATGTAGTTTTGGTGTCGAAAATGTTGATATACAAGTCAAAATTAGGTATTTTATTTAAATTCATTAATTGACTGATCAAAAGATATTCTATTAATGCAACAATTTTAAGGTCTCTTGTTAGACTCATCGCAGAATCGCGGGCGTCAGCTAGTAATAACAAAGTTTCGTAAGGATTTATAGTTAATTAAATCACTCTAGTTTCGTAAAAGGTCAGGGCGTCCTATGAAAATTAATGAAGTAATAGGTACCCATACATAATTATAGATGATAGAAATTTTTCCGTTTACAGATTAGTTATTTTTATTGGCATATATAGCCGGATATTGCCTCATCTAATGGTATTGATACAGGAAATACACCCATTAATGCACGTTTTTTTAATCATTCTAACCATTGGGTACACACTGATTGATAAACATTCTTTTAACAGATATAAATAGATATTTAAGAACATAGAGAATTTATGAAACTTTAAAATGATGATTATTATGTAGGTATTTTTCTTAATACACGACTACGGCACAAAAGAAGAGTTGTGAGTTCATGTATGTGTATGTTGACTTGTTTCTTCATAGCTCCAAAACTATTCATCAGACTTGACTCACAAATGAAGTGTTGTATTTGTATGCTACGCGAAACACGGGCTACCTTTATGGCGTCACGTTAAAATGTGACAGTGAAAAGGGCTATCATATATTCGAATTACTATACAATTCTTAACCGCGTGGAGTGGTGTCAAGAATACTGGCAGCATTTTTGCGATGAACAGCCGGGCTGATTCTTTGCGCAAGTGATTCACGTACATAAATCAAAATCGGAGCAGATTTTAATAGTAAAGCCTACTATAAATACCTACAAAAGCACGTTACCGTCTAATCTTCACCAGAGTGCTTAGTCTAAGTTTGGATCACTCCAAAACTTTGTAGTATACTATTGATCGATTTCAGAGTAAAATGGACCTAAAATGACTTGTGTTAAGGTTTGAGTTCGCCAATACAATCAGCATTCGAACACAGCGAGCGCCCCAAGCAGAAATGTTGTAAAATACATATTCGAACTATGGAATTACGACTTTAAAATAAGATTGTTTGGGTTCAGTTTCTTAAAACGAGTGAGCAAACGAGTCGCAAAACTATTTATATGTGTAAAATCTTAGACTAACCATACTGAACGGAAACTACAGAATACCGGCGTAGCATTGCGCACGCGCCGCGTTGAATACAGACAAACAAACAAACATACAATATTGTTTCCAGCGTGGCTTCCTTTGCCTGTTTTGATACAAACTGTATTATTGTTCACACTTCAGGCATCGGTTTCCTTCATCTCGGCTGCATCCGTTATCTCAATCTAGATGTACTAGTTTGAAATTCCTTATCGTTGTTTCTGAGTACGTAGGTACTTTGAGCTTATAGTACTTTGAGATATTTTACTGTTGCTAGATAGGTTAGAAAGCGGCGTCCAACAGATTATCATTCTGAATTCAAAAAATAAATCTGTAAAAGATTCTGCAGAAGTACCCATAGGTATTTATAGAAATTTTTTGAGATTGAATTGAAAATATGAAAACAAACTACACAAAAATGTAACATTAGTAAAAGAAAAGTCTTGATTTCTGAAAATCCTTGGACCTAGAAAGCTGAAATTTTCCTCTATGATGTAGGTAATAGACAAAGAAAAAAGACGGATTTTTTTAAATTTCGAAACCGAAGACGGTCGCTTGAAAACCAAAACAAAACTTGAATATTCAAAATTTGAATACTCGAGTTTTCAAGAATTTCAAATATCTGTATCGTAACACAACATCCATCACTTCAAAGATCAACCAAAACGGGTAGAACCGTCATTGCTTGCAAAGGTGACAAAGATAACACCTTGTGTATAAGTTTTTCAAAAAATATACTTCAATTTTGTACAGTAGGTACAGTGAAGTGAACAGTTAAATTGGAAAAGTCTTTGAACCCGTGTAACTTTAAAACTAGATTTTTTACGGAAACCTAACAAACCGCAGGCACATTTATAAGACGTAACTATCGAAACATCATCATCATCATCATGATCAACCCATTACCGGCTCACTGCAGAGCACGGGTCTCCTCTCAGAGTGAGAAGGGTTTTGGCCATAGTCTATCACGCTGGCCAAGCGGATTGGCAGACTTCACACACCTTTGAGAACGTTATGGTGAACTCTCAGGCATGCAGGTTTCCTCACAATGTATTCCTTCACCGTTAAAGCAAGTGATATTTAAATACTTAAAACGCACATAACTCCGAAAAGTCAGAGGTGCGTGCCCCGGGATCGAACCCACGACCTCCGATTAGAAGTCGGTCGTCCGCACCACTAGGCTATCACAGCTTTTTCGAAACATAATTACCTAATATTCAATTAAGAATCAAACTTAGTGAGAGAGTCTCCTCTTGAATTCAAGAGCACGCGTGAAATATTTTCAAACTTGTTACCTATAACATTCCTTTTTTAATCGGAGCAAAGATCACAAGTATATTCAGCCTGAAGGACAACCTGACTGCATGTGTGACTGTGAGACGTAGGGTTGTGCAACAAAAAACCGGTGTTTACATACATACATATATCGTAACGCCGAATTAATGGCATTGTCTCGGTTACGCAATGACGGCATTCGCGCACGCAAACAGGAAAACTTGCGATAGCTTCTGATACCGCCTCGCTCCCCATTCATGCGCCCTGACCACAGATTGCATGTTGCTCGTCATTGTACCACAAATGAGGTCATTGTATATTTTCGTTAGCATATGTGAGACAAGTGAAAAATCCATGGAATTAAGATTCGTCGACCTCGTCATCAATTGATAGACGTTGACTGCTTGACATAGATCTCTTGAAGACTTCCACACGTCGCGGTCTCGTGCCGCGATTCTAAAGATTTCAGGTCGACTCAGTACGGGGTCTGCCAACATTGCGCTTTCCGGAGCGATGTCTCCATTCCAGCCCCTTTGGTCTATCAGCCCCAACGACTATCGGTTCTTCGAACTATGTGCCCCATCCATTGCCACTTCACCTTCACAACTCATTGAGCTATGTCGGTGGTTTATTGGTGATTAAAAAATAAGCCATAACATAAAACATGCTTACAGAGCTACTTAAAAAGCTGAGTATTTTAATAAATTAATGAATTACGGATGAATTAATATTTTATTAATTATTAATGTATCCATTATTATAGATACTAGGCATATTTATGAAATAATACCATGACTGGCTGATAGACTACGCATCGCTTAAATATTTGGAGAATAAAGTATAGCATATAGAAGAGATTTTTGTTCCATCCTTAATGGGTGAATTTAAGATACCTAAAAACATGCGGACAAAGACGCTGACTTTAGCTAGTTTGAAGTAAAAATTGAAGCGATACGTGCCGGAAAACTGAATAGTCGTAGACATTACAGTAGAAATTTCAGGGACTAACTAAGTATAATCGATTTTACGAAAGAATATTATTATCAGCATTGATGAAATTGGAGCGGATTGCGTTAGGTAAAGTAATTACTGGGCTGCCGGTATTTGATGCTTTATTGCTTTATCCTTATCATAATCGTTTGTTTGAATATTTGTTTGAAAAACAACTTGACGATCCCAAACTAATTATATCTAGATTTCCGGATCTTATCGTGTTGTTGGGCGGATTTTTTATTCGGTCCTATCATTTTTATAGTCTTACAGTTAATTATTGGTCTTGTCGTAGATTCATATCCTACCATTTTTTTTATTGACAGTCAGTTATTTACTACAGATTGGTGCAAATTATGTTAGACTGCCTCGTTGGTCTAGTTTGACTGCCTCGTTGGTCTAGTGGTTAGCATATTCGACTGCAGATCACGAGGTCCCGGGTTCGATTCCCGGGTCGGGCAAATAATTGTTAGGTACCTATTGGGTTTTTCTGTCAATAAATTATCAGTGCCAGCCCGGAGCTGGAAACTGGCGGTGTTTCACCCCCGTGCCGGAGAGAGCACGTTAAGCAGTCGGTCCCGGTTATTATCACTATCATGTGACAATAGTCGTTAAAGCCCGCCAACCCGCATTGGAGCAGCGTGGCGGGTCTAAGCTCTAAATCCCTCTTTCCTATGAGAAAGGAGGCCTGTGCCCAGCAGTGGGACATTAAAAGGCTGTAGTGGTGGTGGTGGTGGATGTTAGACATTTCAAAGTACTTAAGTTCTATTCACATAATATTTTTCTTATTAAAGTACCTAATTAAGAAGAACTTAGACGTACCTGTACATATTTTAGTAGAACTGTCAAAGTCCACGTTTCAGCAGGTGGCAGTTTTGAGCATAGACCAAGATAGGTACAATTAGTAAAGGGGTAATAATTTTCCTTTTGGAGTACCTACTTAAGGAATATTCCCTCCTTTTATCTTACCAGTTCACCAGTTTTAGCTGTGCGTTGTTTGCATGTCAGTCTTTCACGGTACTGTTCAAAGGTATAAACTAATTTGATATAGCCGTGATGTGAGTATAAAACCGTACTATGTATGCATCAGTATAAACCGCAGAAAACCGGTAAGCGGTAAAGAACGCAAAAGCGGAAACGTTAGCCAATCTCTCGCAAGTGGGCGCCGGATTTCGTCGTGGTATCCCATTGCTATAATACAAGGTGTAACGACCAGAATTTTTTTGGATAAAACTTTAAATAACTTAACTATACGACAAATAAATAAAAACATATTATATTAACCAACGATGTCGGCCACTCGACGCTTCTATACAAAAATCAACTATAGTTTGTTCGAAACAAATAAAAAAAACTTTACTAAAGCTGCCATGAATGTATCAGTAAAATACAGTATGCAACCAGTTTTAGAAGCATTGATTCAACATACAAACTGAAAGACTAATGTTTATTATGACGACTTTTATTTGCTCAAAATTTTACACTCTACGCTTTAAGTATTTCAAGATTTTGTTGATTTAAAATAGCTCGTAAAGGTAGCCTTTGTAGTGCCCGATCACGCGACGCAACACGTCGTGCGTCCCGCGATTGTTTCCATCCATGGCTAAATTGTTCACCTCAAAATGTGCTCTCCATACATTTATTTCTATTCAAAACTGTGTGCAAGTTTCGCGTGTCGCGGTCGCTTGTCTCACAGTCTACCTTATGAATCTGAATAAAACAACAGTTCGATTAAAATTAGGCTATCTTCGTACAGCCCACGCATACTCGCATACTACCCATTAAAACGATACACATACTAACTAAACTATAGTCAATACGCATAGCTAGTTCAGCTAGCATCAGATCTGTTTACGGTAGAGGCGGGCGCGGGGAGGCAGGCAGTGGGGGAGGGGGGCAGGGGGGGGGGAGGTATCGTACAACCGGGTCAAGGGAGCCGCGATGCACCGCTCGCGCGAAAACTCACTTTCGCGCGCTGCACCAAACATGGCCGACCTACAGTGACGCGCGCCTTCGATCTCGTTGACACGTTTTCCGATTTTCCGGTTGTCTGTTTTTTTTTATAGCATTTTTTATTTATTTATCCTTAATTGCACTGTACTATTAATGTCAATAGTTTTAGGTTAAGAAAGTATCTTTTACTAATAGAATCCAAAAGTAATTTTCCGATTCTCTCATTGTTTACTGTTGAAATTTTTGTTGGCTTAAAGATGGTAAATTAACACTAAAATTCGTTACAGATCCAATTCCTTAATCCCGTTGATACATATTTTTCGTATTTCCGGTTTTTTTTTTGGAGTCTACAATTGACCCAAAAAAAATTCAAATGAAATATTCAAAGTAGAAAATACGTAACGTCTTAAAATAGTACGATAAGCTAGGTAGATTTAAACATGGTATGGTAGTTTTGAAAATTAAGGCCATAGAGGAATTAAAGTGATGATGTTGCAACGATTACACGTGTACCGAGTAGATACCTGCGTACGGACTTTCGACAATAACAAACATATCTAAGGCAGCCACATCCTTGCCCCTATTTCTCGTTTCCTACGAATATCGTATCACGATAACGTATCAGCGGGGGCTTATCAAACGTAAATAATGCAATGCGCGATAAAACACGAAGATTCGGTTATTAATACCATTACGTGTTACCTTGTTTCACGTCACTATTGAAAAACAAAATTTTACGAGTCATATTTAAAAACGATTCATTATTTATTTTAATAATTTTATTTTAGGGTATTTTCTAAATTTAATAACCGTTTCAATATGGCCGCTGTGACAACTAATATTTTTTAGGAATTTTCTAAATTTAATTACGATACTGATTATTGTCAAAGCGGCCATATTAAAACGGTAATTAAATTTGGAAAATACCCTAAAATAAAAATTAAAGTGGAAGACCTGAAAATCGGATATAAGATAATAATTTAATTTAACTGAAAATTATCGACACAGAACAATTTACCGTATATTTTTAACGGTTAAAAAATAAAGATAGACATCGTGACCTATTTCATGGTTTATACCGTAGGTATATTTTTATGACAAAACAAATTACCTACCTGTTCTAATCAGCGGGTGACAAAAAGCCGAAGGCATGTTTACGATTCGCCTGGCAACATTCATTGGGTTGATGTTGTGGGAAATGCTACTTTGAAACTAAATTATAAGGTTTATAATGCAGAGGTGTTATTTCGGTCGTTATAAAGTTGTTGACTGTTGGCCATGACTAGCATTAGAGTCTGTCCGAGGCTACACGTAGGCTGCCGACCAGCTCAGTCCCAAGGTGAGAAAAAAAATAATTCAAGCGTACGAAACTAAGCTTTTAGGACATGACTAATAGACAATAGCTTGCGAAATCTAGAATCCTATCTGGTATGTTAATGTTCGTTGTTTTGACTGGGCTTCGTCTTGATGTCGTTTTTTGTTTTTTAATTAACACAGACTCAGAAAAATATAGATAGGAAACGAGCTGTTCTCAAATAAAGCGCGTTTGCAAAAGTAGATAAAATCTTGGATTTGTAGACTGTCTAGTTAGAATTGAATAATAACCACATAGGTAGATGTTTAAAGAATGCTAGTACAGAATTGCTGTTATGCGCTATGAACTCTTATGCGCTTCCGCAGTGCAAAAAAATTGCTTCAGTTTTATAAACACGACCGTTCCCGATAGCTTTATTTTCTCTAAGTGTTTTGTCTATTTCATTCTTATATCTATGGTGTCTAGGTCCAATAAATAAAGATTATCTGCGAATAAATCTACCGAACAACAGTTTAGTATGTTTTAGAGAGACCATAAAATTTATGATCTCTTTAGTTTTTATTAAATTTATTAGGAATTGAATTCAGTGGACGAAGTTCAAGGAACTAACAAAACAACTTACGAGTATATTAGTAGTCTTCGTTTTATATCAAAGTTATCAGCTAATGTTTCTCTGTGTGCCGTATTACTCAATAATGGCATCTAGGAGTTTTATCAGGATTAAAAACCGGTCAAGTACAATCTGTTTTTCATTAGTTTGTCTTAAAAAGTAAGGTGCTAATTAAGCTAGGCCTCTAAATTGTATAAGCGCTCATACAACTCAGAGCTCTATCTCAATTGGCTCAACTATGTATACATAGGGACTCAGAGCTCTATCTCAATTGGCTCAACTATGTATACATAGGTATACATGGGGACACCCTTCAATTTCCAACTTTGTTTAGTTTTTGGAATTTTTCCTTTATTTATGCTGTAAGACCTGGCTTTTTGCCAAATTTTGTAATTCTAGGTCAACTGGATCTACCATTTGTTTTCGACCCAAAACCTATAGGGTACTTCCGGTTGACCTAGATTTTTTAGAAAGCAAGGTCTTACAGATCAAGTAAAGGAAAAATTCCGAAAAATAAAAAATGTTGAAAATTAAGGTAAATTTTGGATACTTACAAGTTTTCGTGAAAATCTAAATTTGCCCATATCTTTTTACTGTGTGGACTCAGGACCTTAATTTTTATACACCTAATAAGGACTATAGACCTTAGTATTTGGTATAAATTTCAACTTGCTAGGTCCACCCGTTCCTGAGAAAATCGCATGGACAGACAGACGGACAGACGGACAAGAAAGTGATCTTATAAGGGTTCTTTTTTTTACCTTTTGAGGAACGGAACCCTAAAAAGTATCCTAGTATTATTATATTATTTTTATAAGGATTAGTGTTAATCATAACATATGAACAACAGAATATTTTGGGTGTAAGAAATATTTAATTTCTGAGCTAGACATCGCAACAAACCGTGAAAGAAAAATCCAAGAAATGTTCGTTTGTTTTGGTCACAGCATACAAACTACTTTATGAATCATTGTTTTGTATTTGTTATTTAAATATAGTAAATGGTACGTAATATACCGAAATTCCATATTCCTAACTGGTTTAGTTTTTGAGATAGCCCCCGTCAAAAAATTGGTCTTAAACTGACAACTTTGACGGCCCCCAATATCTTCAATTTTCCTCCGTTTCAGCGCCTAAAAACTGATAAATAATGTACGCGATAGTTGCGTTTACGTCGTAATCGCGTTCACCCGGATACAGGCGCTGCGCGCTGGCGAGTGGGCGAGGAGACGCATCGCCCTTCGCCGCTGACCCAGTTAGCGGCGCGCGCGGTGCCACTAGCCCACTACCAGATCTATTTCAACGCCGCCGCAACGCGCTGCGGATGTCCTATAAAATCATTTCCTCTTGGTAAATAAAACTGCATACTCGGAACTATATTGTATTAGAATATAGTAATTATAGGTCTAACGTTTGAAAGAGGCCTATGTCCAACAGTGGACGCATACTGACTGATGATGAGGTCCAATGTTTAACTGAGACGATTCCTCAGGCCTACTGACGCGGTGCGGGACGTTTGGGCAACGGGAGGGGTCCCACTCTAAGGAACCACTCTAAGGTTTATACTTTATAGGTATCCCATGGGAATTCTTCGTTATCCCGGGATAAAAAGTATCCTATGTCACTCTTTAGGTCTTTGATCTGCAAAAAATCACGTTAATTTTGAGCTCTGATAATATTAGTAGGGATACATACATCATATCAAAATTATTAACAGTTCAACTCAACTGTTATACCATCAACTAAATTATAGAACGATCGAAGTCGCCTAAGTTAATGAAAATACGTTGTTTGTTTATACAAAACGGTGAGCAGTGGTTGCGCAACCGTGACTCACGGGTGGAAAGGCCGTGTCAAATCATTGTTGATCCGACCATTCAATACACACCAAATAAGTACATACGTACCCCGCTGTGTATTGGTTACTAACGAACTGTTTGCCCACCCAATTATTATGTGTTCGCCGAATCTATGATGGTTTATTTGACCCAATTCTTAAAATACACTATTTTTCCATAACTATAGCATACTTAAAAATAATATTAGTGGGCTTTAGCCTATTAAAAATCTGATTGATCTTTAATTTCGAATGGTTACTGTAGTCAGTAACCATGGTCACCTACTATGGTTACTGACTAAATAGTAGAAAAATATCAGCATTGCGGTAACACTACAAACGATATGCGAAAGGATCAGGGACACACCGCTTATTGTCCCTAAAAACCCTAAAAACCATTAATTAGGTATGTGATTACTCTATACTAATATAATTACCTTTTGAGGTACGGAACCCTAATAAAGCGGAGGAGTTTGTTTGTTTGAACGCGGTAATCTCAGGAACTACTGGACCGATTTCAAAAATTATTTCACCGTGATCCTAGAGTGCTATAGGCTTTATATGTACCACGGGCGAAGCTGGGGCGGACCGCTAGTATTTAATAAAAAGAATACCCCACTGAGTTTGCTGTGCGTATTGTCAGAACAGGGCACGTGAGACCCTCGTAATTATCATCACAAAATCACTTTCATATACTTGTGAAATTGATTTATTGACATTTAAAAGCGTAAAGTGCACCTGCCTACATTGTAAAATTTCGACTTTGTGTTGTACCTACTCTATAATTATTGTTATAAGTTTACGAGAAAAATTGTGAACGGAAACGCGAGATCTAGATATCTAGCTGCTCGGAATTCAGCGTGCTAGCCACTAACCGGTGCAGTTATTAATGCACGAGTCAGATAAACGTGTTATCATCGTAATCGCATCGGTTTCCATTTCGCAGCGGCGCGGCGGCGGCGGTGACTTTCTTTCGTTTCCCGCGCGAGGGGAAAGTACCCGCGCTTTTCCGCCGCCATCTTTGCGCGTTCTCCCTACCAGCCGCGCTAGCGTAGGAGTGTTTTTATACTGATTTTTATCTCATATATTGTCTATTACGATAGTGTTATACTCTAAAATCGAACGCATAGCATATTTTGAAGATCTTTTCTAAAAAAAAAAGTTATTTTGGTGATTCTGAAAGAGCGGGTTTATTCACAAAATATATAAACAATACCAATAGAGAACTCAAACGCTTGAAGGTGACCACTGGGGTTTAGCAATCATTACACAAACATTCCATTGCCAACAATTTTTACAGTAAAAAAAATGAAAATCCGGCACACTAACTCAATCTGGGAACCGAATGCAGTACCATAGATAATGTTTAATCCATATCTACTAATGTTATAAATGTGAAACTGTGTCTGTCTGTCTGTCTGATAGCTTTTCACGGTCCAACAGTTTAACACTTGATTTTGGTCATGTCACATTGAATGGAAAACACGACAAACTATACCTACTACTAATATTAAGTACAATATAATATTATGTATTGTAATATAAGGCTATTGTCATCAAAAAAAAAACAATAATCATCGATACATATATGTACTTAAAACATCCGTATGATATTATATATATAAAGCTACTTGAAGTTACGTATTGATCACCTCTCCTGAACAATTTTGTATGGGACTTTTTCACCATACTTTCCGTGTGTGTAGAATTCAAAAAATTTAGGTCTACAAAATTATAGAGAGAGCTGGACGTGGAAAACTGACTAGAGTACCCTAAGGGATCTCGAAAACTATCAGTCGGAGAGGTACTATCCCCAAACAAAAAATGTTCAACACCTTGGGCAATTGGGTGAACCGGTGAAAAAAATATGGGCACCAAACAAAAAAAAATTTCGTCTCCATACAAAAATTTCTTAATTTTCAAGAGGCTCTCCAGAACAATTTTGTATGGAACTTTTTTCCCCTCACTATTTATGTGCGTAGAACTTATGGGTCTTCCTTCAGGAAAATTATGAAACGTCATGAACGTGGAAAATTTACCAGAGTACCCCAACGGCTCTCAAAAACTATCAATCATAGAGGCATGGTTCTGAAACTGAAAATGTTCAAGACCTTGGGCCCTTTGGTGAGCCAGTAAAAAAAAGATAGGTATCAAACAAAAAAAAATTTCGTGTCCATACAATTTTTTTTTTAAATTTTCAAAAGGCTCTCCAGAACATTTTTGTATTGAACTTTTTCCTCTTACTATTTATATACGTAGAACTTATGGGTCTTCCTTCAGGAAAATTATGAAACTTCATGAATGTGGAAAATTTATCAGGGTACCTCATGGGTCCTCTAAAACTACCAGTCATACAGGCATGGTCCCAAACAAATGTTATTAAGGACCTTGGGCCATTGGGTGAACCGGTAAAAAAAAGATGGCCGCCGAACAAAAAAATTTTTTCTCCATACAAATTTTTTGGGTTCTTTTCAAGAGGCTCTCCTGGACATTTTTGTATGAAACTTTTTCCCCCCACTACACGTATACATAAAACTTAAAGGTTTTTTTCACAAAAAATACAAAACGTAGTGAATGTGGAAAAATTACCAGGGTACCTCATGGGTCCTCTAAAACTACCAGTTATACAGGAATGGTCCCAAACAAATGTTGTTAAAGACCTTGGGCAATTTGGTGAACCGGCAAAAAAAAGATGGCCGCCCAACAAAAATTTTTTTTTGAATTTTCAAAAGGCTCTCCTGAACATTTTTGTATGGAACTTTTTTCTTATCTCTATTTATATGCGTAGAACTTATGGGTCTTCCTTCAGGAAAAATATGAAACGTCATGAATGTGGAAAATTTACCAGAGTACCCCAAAGGCTCTCAAAAACTATCAGTCATAGAGACATGGTCCTGAAACTGAAAATGTTCAAAACCTTGGGCCCTTTGGTGAGCCAGTAAAAAAAAGATAGGCACCGAACAAAAAAAATTTTCGCGTCCATACAAATTTTTTTTTTAATTTTCAAGAGGCTCTCCAGAACATTTTTGTATAGAACTTTTTTTACCTCACTAAACGCATGCATAGAGCTCATAAATGTCCTTTCAGGAAAAATACGAAACGTTATGAATGTGGAATATTTACCAGAGTACCTCATGGGTCCTCCAAAACTACCAGTCATACAGACATGGTCCCAAACAAATGTTATTAAGGACCTTGGGCCATTGGGTGAACCGGTAAAAAAAAGATGGCCGCCGAACAAAAAAAAATTTTCTCCATACAAATTTTTTGGGTTCTTTTCAAGAGGCTCTCCAGAACAATTTTGTATGGAACTTTTTTCCTTTCACTATTTATGTGCGTAGAACTTATGGGTCTTCCTTCAGGAAAATTATTAAACGTCATGAATGTGGAAAATTTACCAGAGTACCCCATGGGTCCTCCAAAACTACCAATCATACAGACATGGTCCCAAACAAATGTTATTAAAGACCTTGGGCCATTGGATGAACCGGTAAAAAAAAGATGGCCGCCGAACAAAAAAAAATTCTCTCCATACAAATTTTTTGGGTTCTTTTCAAGAGGCTCTCCAGAACAATTTTGTATGGAACTTTTTCCCTTCACTATTTATGTGCGTAGAACTTATGGGTCTTCCTTCAGGAAAATTATGAAACGTCATGAATGTGGAAAATTTACCAGAGTACCTCATGGGTCCTCCAAAACTACCAGTCATACAGACATGGTCCCAAATAAATGTTATTAAAAACCTTGGGCCATTGGGTGAACCGGTTAAAAAAAGATAGCTACTGAACAAACAAAATTCGAGTCCATACAAAATTTCTTTTTAATTTTCAAGTGGCTCTCCAGAACATTTTTGTATAGATCCTTTTTTTTCCACTAAACGCATGCATAGAACTGATTAGTGTCCTTTCAGAAAAGATACGAAACGTGATACCAATATTTCTTTCTATCTTTCAAGAGACTCTCCAGAATATTCTGGTATTTGGTATGGCCTCCCATTTCTTTATTTTACGAATATTGAAGAGACTACAAGGCACGCGAGCTGCTTGCAGCTCGCGCACCGAGCGCAACACTAGTTAATAATACATTCAATCATTGTCTGCATCACTTAATATGGATACCTATGTAATTACGACGGACTCAAACCAACGTGGTATGAGCTCTAAATCCATTAATCGTGAAAGAAATCGGGGTCCAAGCTCTGGTCATCGTCAGTTTGAAATAGCAGTAGCTTCCCGGATGTGAGACTTTGACGTCATCCATCTCATAAGATTTCCCGAACGGGATTACTATTCAAAAATGTAATCTAGCACTAATAAGATAAAGTTCTAATTTCGACGACCAATTTCCTTTAAAGTGTTTGTTATTACAAGTGCGATTTGCTCTATTGACAATCATGATTTTTTTACATACGATATTATTGTCTAGATATATGTATTCTTAGATCTTAAAAGATTAAGTTTACTAAAACTCGACTATTATGCTAAATACATAATAATGGTAAAATTGTTTTTGTGTATAGTAAAATTGTTGTTCATAAACATAACATATACATACATATAGTAAACATCCGTCACCCGTGTGTATCATATTGATTTTGTTCGTATAAAATGTAGTATATCGACAAGAAAATCCCTGGCACATCAATCGCGAAATATGTACCTACGTGAAAACATACATTTTATGTTATAATCTTGTTTCCTACTGTACTACTATGATAGTACGTATGTAAATTGATCTCTACCAGAAGTCAATAGCCAATTACATACAATATACATTGTACATCTATGTAATGATTAATGAATTATTATGATTTATCATAAGGAGGCAAGAGTTACACTATAAATGACATTACTCATAATATGTTTTTGTAATTGTAATCGTATGAAATGTATTCAACAATCTTATTTTGTTATGGTTTACTGGGTAGCTTTAATTTCGCTACGGATCAAGAGGATCGGGAAAAAGTCATCGTACTTTGTCAGTCCTGTTTAACAGTATATATATCGTACTTTAACAGTATATTTTGGTAGTCATAAAGTGCCTCAGTACCCAGCCGTCTCACTACTGTAGTAGAACTCATCTCCGACTTAACATCTCTCGAATGCTGTCTAGTAGTAAATACATCTCCAGACTGCAGGGCGTCTCGAGGTTGACTCATGCCCAGACTCATGACTCTCATGAGTCCACGTACCACTTGTAATTTGACGTTCACTTGTTGAGTTCTTCAACTCAAACTATTTTTACCTTACCCCTATGAATTTTTGGGAGTTTTATCTCAGCGGTAGTAAAATTTGGTTACATCGGTAGTCCGAGCACAAATCAGTGCAATAATGCTTTTACAGCACTTCGAGAGATATTTATCGCGCTTAAAGTTATTTAGTCATCAATCAGACAATTTGTATCTACTTATAACATAGGCATCATTTTGTTACAATAACATTATTTTTATTCGTTAATCTAACTAGGCTCTCTTTGGCGCTCGTGTAAGTTTTCAAGTTAATATGACAGATTTACCCATAAAGTTAACATTTAAAGTAAACTAGAGGCTATTATGGTCCATGTCAACTATTTTTAGTCAGTAGTGAATCTTCCACTTTATCGGAGTATTAATTGATTCTCCAAGAAACTGGATTATTCAATTCACCTAAATTATATATAAACCAAACCAACTCAACTCAACAAACTCAATAACAAACCTAACTAAGTATGTAATTCCAAAAACGTTTCCAACACTTATGTAACTCACTTTCCAGAAATATGTGCTTCGCTTGCTCTTTTTTAGGGTTCCGTAGTAAACAAGGAACCCTTATAGTTTCGCCATGTCCGTCCGTCTGTCTGTCCGTCCGTCCGTCCGTCCTCGGTTAATCTCAGACACTATTAGTGCTAGAAATCTGTAATTTGGCATGGGTATAAATATTAATCACGTCGACAAAGTGGTGTAATAAAATTTTGATAAATATTTTTTTTTAGGATAGATCCCCTACATGTAAAGTGGGGATGAATATTTTTTTTTCTCGTCTACCCCATAGTGTGGGGTATCGTTGAATAGGTCTTTTAAAAATACTGTGGGTGTGGGAACATCATTTTTCGATTTCTAGATCCGTTTGTAAAATATGATGTTTTAAAGTGCTAATTTTTATTAGAGTCAAGTGTCCCCCCTCTATCAGCCAAATGGCAGTATATAGAAACTTGAAAAAATTCACAGCAGTAGTATATATAATCAATTTTAAAGGAAAACTATCATGGCTAAGTAGGGTTCACAGGTTAAGGAGTTATATCTATTTTTCGAGGATTGTGACTACGGAACCCTACACTGCGCACTTGGCCGGTTTTTAGTACGTATCACTTAGATGTGGGATGCTTTCCGGCATCTGCCTTCACAGCCTACACAATATTCAGTAATTTCAATATATTTCAATACGAAAAGAATTCGCTTACATATGTACCTATGTCACTTAAGCAGTGAATAGGCATTTCCAGGGCAATTCCTTGTATAATATGTCTTTTTTTTTATAGATGATGATTAATTTCAAATCTAAAGAAGATTTGAAATTAAAAAAAAAAAAAAAAAAAAAAAATATATATATATATATATATATAATGTCTTTCATATCGGAATCGCTGATGTGAACGCATGGGGGAAATTCAGGCCAATATTTTGAGGACTGAAACGGAGCCCTATTAATGGCACACTGCTTGTCTCTATTACATACGTCCTATGTCACGGATCTCTGACTGATTGGGGGGTGTTACACTATCAGTATTATCACGCGATCCGCGATACGCGATCCAATTATTGATGGTTTGGCCGCTTTTTTGCGTCAATACTGATGGATTTCCGGATGGTCTTGAAATCCGCGATCCGTGGATCGCGATACGGTATTGATAGTGTGACAGGCCCCATAAACGGAATGCGTTGCTAACCTGAAATTGGATGTTTGGTGTAGAATGCTGACCCAAAACTGAGTATTGAATTAGAAATTCAATATTCAATTATTCAATTTTTTTTTAATTATTTATTTATTTAGTTTATGGATCAAAATATTGTCGCTATCAGTTCATCTCTTGCACCGAGGGGTGACGTCAGCCGCTATGACGTGATGCTTCACCAACACCATCGCATCGCTCTGACCGACTTCCTCAATACGGGTGGGTCGGGTCACATTGAGAACTGGTCCGGTTCATATACCTAACACTAACAAGTTATCCCTATAGGCACTTCGGTATTATAATATTAGTATACAGCCTTATATCCAATGAACTTATAGTCATTTCGGTTTTTACAATATGAGACGCATCTGGCTGAATGCCATTGTTATGCATAAATAGTAGGTAGAGTGGGATGCCACATAAATGCAAAGGTGGTGTGTATGTCTGTTTGTTATTTTTCTCGGCTAAAGCTAGGGACTTCCACTGCAATATTATTTATTTGTGCGGACAAAACGCCAAAGAGATTTTCTAGATTTAACCCTGATGGAAATTGGTACAAAGTGTTTGCAGGCTCAAACAATAGACGTGGACGTTTATTGGCTAGACATGTCTCTGTAGAACATCTAGAAGATCTTGCGCCGCTTGTATCTAGCGGTTGGAGGCTATGGCGGGTCTCCTAACGCTGTGTTTCTCGATGCGAGGTTGCCACTCGAGCAATTTAACCTTAACGTCTATCGATTCTTTGTAATTGATTCATCTCCTCCCATCTTCACTCCTATTTCGCAACTCGATGAGCTATGTCCGTGTCACTGTTTCTCCTATGTATTTACCAAAAATATCCTATGTACGGAAAATATTTTAGTACCGTGAAAAACTACATAAAATGAATAAAAACAAGTCCTGGCGGATGAAGTCGCAGGTAAGATATTGTGTATTTCAGGTGCATTTTTCTGTGTAACAACGTATTTCGAGCGTGCTATTTTTAATGCTGCAACTAAGTTGCAACACAAAGACATGTCGTCGACACATTTCACGTTATTTTAATACTAAAGGATATAATAATTAAGCCAGGAAAGATTTATATTTCGAAAATATACACTCGATGCGGTTGCCTCGTAAATTTTTGCGACTTGATACACTTGGTCGGAAATATGTTATCTTGTTTTTTTTTATTTATTTTTTATTTTTTACCCGACTGGGTATATGTGTGTTCACCTGTGTGTATGTATGTCCATTCCTATGTCCGCTTGTAACTAATCAACGGCTCAACGGATTTTGATAAATGATACGTCATTAGATTTGTCTCAATGACGCGAGTATTATAGGGTACCTAAATTTAAAAAAAAATCAAAATGGCGGACTTTATGCGCTTTAATGTGCGAGCTGAAAAAAAAATTTTTCTTCAAGACCCTCGAGTGGGGTATCAAAATAAAGGGATTCAAAAGGCAAATACGAAAATGTATAAATTTATATATTTGGAAACAATTTGGAGTGATAAATCGTAGAAAATGACCGTTTCCTATGTCAGTTCGTAACTACTTAACGGCTCAACCTATTTTGATAAATTATACGTCATTAGATTTGTCTTGACGGCGCAAATGTTACTGGGTACATAAAATTCATAAAAAATCAAAATGGCGAATGTTATGCACTTTAATGTGCGGGCTGAAAAAAATTTTTTTCTTCAAGACCCTCGAGTGGGGTATCAAAATAAAGGGCTTTAAAAGGCGAGTACGAAAATGTATACAATCTATATGTTTTAAATCAATTTGGAGTGACAAATCATGAAAAACAAAATAAATAACAACTACACTGTAAGTGGTACGGTGGTAGTTTATTAATTTTTTAGTTCGTTTTTTAGCATGGCAGTCGGGTTTTTTAAATTTTTAAATTATAGCTTGTTTACTCTGCAGTGTCGAGTGATGATCTATGCAATTATTTGGACTCAATATTTTAGTTGTGCAAGGAATCCAAACTTAAGTTGATATACTGACATATGTATTTACCATTAAAAAAACATTTTAGTAATTTTATACTAATCCATATAATACATACTTTCCACTGTAGATTATAAATTGGAACGGCTTATTAAGGCGGCTAGCTTTGTTAAAACATGGCACGAAAAAGCTTGCAGCCTGTGGACGGATATAATATTATAGGCTAATTTAAACTTCGAATTATAAGTTATATAGTTTCTCAAAGATTTCGTAGGAAATCTTTGAGAAACTTGAATCTACGTAGACGATGTCGCGTGCAGAGTACGCGACTAATGAAAACCTCCTTCGCTTAGAAATTATTTGTCTGCAGCCAACTTCACTGAAACTTTAGCGTTAAAACCTAAAATGAAATGGAACAGAAATTTAAATTACATTACATTTTACTTTCACGGAAAACAAAAGTGCCGAACGAGTAAAAGCGAAATGTACGTTGAACTTTTGCAACAACAAATATACGTAGTATTTCGCTGGCTAAAATAACAGACCTGCACCGAGCATATTCTTCACCCCTTACCCCCCTTTATAGTGGGGTGGAGTGCATTCACCTGCCCACCCCTGGGGGGTTAAACCCGCATAACTTATGCAAGTTAGTTAATATTTCAGGAGAACAGGAAAGTAAAAGTAGTTTGGGGGGTTCGAAGTACCCCCTCAGCCGGATTACAGTCTAGGTAGCCTTTATGCCCCACGGGTGCCTTTGCCCGCGGTTATGCTAGTTAATTTACTTTGGAGCGTTATCTTCGGGTAGGTAGCTATGTAGGTACAACCTTATTAAGCTTGTTTAGAATTAAGTTTCTCTATAAATATGTAATGTGTTGTTGATACAGAAGTTAGAGCAAGTGGTTTAGAAAGGTTTAGGTAGTACTTGTTCATAGGTATATTACTTAGGATAGCACTTTTTCATAAATTAGGTACTCTATTATGGGCACTTATACGATACAAAAAACTCCTCAGATGTCAAATATTTATAACAAACATTCTGATTGTCCGTTCAGATAATTATGTTATGGAAATTATGTTTTAATACATATATCAGTGCCTCCAAATATTGTACAAGTGTAAATTGAAAATTTAAAAAACCCCCGACATTCGCCATTTTGTGGCGGCGGCCATCTTGGATTTGCAATAATGCTATTCTACTAGTCAAGCCCTTTCATTTGATACCCATATTGAGAGCGTTGTGATAAAATATGTAGTCCGCCATTTTGTAGCGGCGGCCATCTTGGTCCGATTTTCATCAAACATAGCTAACAACACTCTCGACTAATTCACCTTTCAAACAAAAAAAACCGCATTCAAATCGGTCCACCCGTTTGAGCGCCACAGGGGAACAGACAGACACACACACACACACACACAGACACGTCAAACTTATAACACCCCGTCGGTTTTGCGTCGGGGGTTAAAAATAGAATAAAAGGCTTTCGCAATTGAAATTATAACTTATTTTGAATGAAAGTAGATAAAAATAGACTTTTTATACAGTAGAAATTATTTCTACATTTGGTCACTCTTCATATATATTTTTTGTTTTGAGTTGTTCCCTTTGTTACAAAGTAATAAATTAAAAAGTTTTATTTTATTAATTTATTCGGTTCGACAAGCGTTTTATATATATACCGAAAATGTATTGACACAGCGCGAAAACATTGAATAATATTAGCGGTAGGTATAGGCACAAAGTAGGCAGCAAGGTAACAGAGGGCTAGTAATCGATACGGCCTGAATTCAGGGCATCCGGCCCCGAGCTAGACTTCCGTTACTTCCTAGTCGCTGCCGCACGGGCGACATGCCAGCCTTTCGGAGGTTTACGAGATCGATAATGGTATATTGTTTACTAAATTCTGTCGCTATGTACCTACGGTTATTTTAGATAATTTTTAGATGTTGTCTTTGTTACCTTTTCGTTCCAATAGAGCTATATACTCGTAAAAGCTAACTGTATACGTATGTCGATGATAAACCTTTAAATCATTAAAGAAAAATAAAATAAAATTCTAATTTTAAAATCCGATTGCGTAAAAAATTAAATATATATAAAAAAAACTTTGCTAACTTAGAAACGTTTTAGAAAAATCTATAGACACCCCGTTGATTAAAATCCCTCTGCCGTTGGGATGCTTCGAGGATATAAAAATAATCCTATATACGCGTAGTACCGCTCAGAAACGCAAGAAAAACATAACCCTATATTTGCTGTTGCGCGGTCGGATAACAAGCTAAAATCCTTACCATCTCTACGTTCTAAAGATAAATTCTTAACTAAAAGTCCTACTGGGGTAGGACTTATTTTACCTGAGCTGATGAGGTAATGTTACCTGTGACTTCTTCCGCGTTAAATTTGCTTTTTTTAGTTTCTTGTGTGACTAATATATTTAACATGCATTTGTTATTATTACTAGATGCTCGCGACTTCGTCCACGTGGATTTAGGTTTTTACAAATCCCTCGAGGATTCCTAGAAAAGTCAACGGTTCAAACCCCACCCGTTACACTGTTGTCATACCCATTCCTAACACAAGCTTTCGCTTATTTGGAGGGTAAAGGGGAATATTAGTGAAGTTCATCATGGCTAATATTCTTTAAAAAAACATCTGTTAGTAGATATTGAAAATCGGGTTTATAAAGTGTTTACTTGCTGAATAAATAATTCCCTGGGCAAACGATAAAACCCAGCATAAAGAAAATAGAAAACAAAGGAACGCTGTTCAGAATATGCACTCAATTTTCAGCGAGTGCAACTTCGGAAGGGAAGAGGGAATAATTCCGCAGCGGGGCGTCGACCCCGTCTGCATCGCCTTCCTATGTTCTGAATAATGCACCGCCGGTAACAGCACTCTGCTTTTAGCTCAGCTCACCCGCTTACGTAGTCTAATCAACTGGCTTGCGAGAGAGCCATTTTGTTTCGCTGATTTTATTCTCTGTTGAAAATAAAGTACTGCAAACGATTTTTTACGCGATTAAGAAAAAAAAAATTGATTCAAATTCTTTGACAAACGTGGACTGAAGGAAGGCATGTAACCTAAATCCCTCCAGTTATAAACAAACCCTGTTAAGTAAAGGTCAATAATAATGAACATTACACGGTTAGATTAAGGTTAAAGTTTTTGAACATCTATAAAAATGGTTAATGTAAAGGACTCGTTACCAAAAATATATTGATTGCTTTTATAAACATCAAAATAACAGTCCTGTAACATCAAACTAAATAGAAACAGCGCCTCAAGTGAATTTAATCTAGAACATCAAAACCTTCGCCCGGTAATGGTTCTAAGATACCGAAAAAAAACTTCAATCGAGCCTAAAAAGGGCTGTCAAAGTGCTAGTAACAGAAATTGCGAGCTGAAAATCGCCTGAACATTTGCCAAACGACGTCTCCGACCGTTCGGAAACTTTAGACATCCAGAAAAAGTGTCTGAGAAATAAAACGTTTAGGACTTGAGTAGTCGTTTATTGGCCAGTAAAAGGTTTTCACTGGGGGGAGTTATTAAGGAAAAAAGTGTCAGTGATCAAATTTCACGGAGGTGTCTGGAGGGTGACAGTAAACGTTTACATTCTGTTATTAGGGTTCCTTACACAAGGGGTGCCCTAAGGGTCTCTATTACTAAGCCTCCGCTGTCGGTCCGTCCGTCCATCAGCCACAAGGGTCTACGACTTCAGCCGTAATAATATATAGCCAGTTGAAATTATTACAAAGTACGTGTTACCATGGCCTCTATAATGGCAAATAATAAAAAATCAAAAATTGCACAGACAGACTGAGATATTTGGCATCTTGGCTTTTTGTTCCGTTAAAGCAGTATCAGCCATTTCAGAGTTGTGATTTATTTTGACTTTGTTATGACCTCTTAGAACATAAAGCGTGTAATAAGGTAATAAAACATCCAAAATATTTTAACGTTAACGTTATCAAAGGTGTCAATTCGACCGCTCGCGTGCATCACGCCATCGACCAAACCAGTCCTCACCATTTGCATTCGGTCATGTGACATGTCATATCGTACAGTCCCGCCCCCTTAAAAGTTCACATACCGTCTAGACATTTCGACCACTGAGGTTAGTGTGAGTTTTTATGCTTCCCGAAAATTCGATATTGATTTCACATCCATACATTCCCTTCCACTTGTAGTGAACAATGTAATCAAAACAGATGTAAAAATACGAAGTAGAGGTGCAGATGAAGCGCAGTGTTGGTAGACCCCCCACTAGGTGGACCGACGACATCAAACGAGTCGCAGGGAGCCGCTGGATACAAGCGGCGCAAGACCGTGGCGTGTGGAAGTCCCTTCAAGAGACCTATGTCCAGCAGTGGATGTCCATTGGTTGATAACGACGAACGACGACGGTGCAGATGAAAGAGAGATGAGACTTCTAAGTTTTGTTGTCTAGACTCTAGACTAAAATGAGTACTAATCCATACTGAAATTATACGAATAAATGCGAAAGTATTTTTGTATGTTATCATTTCATGATCTAACAGCTACACCGCTTTTGACCTTTGGCGCAGTAATATGTAGTTTTTGCATCCTGCAGACGTACATAGGATACTTTTTATCCCGGAAAATCAAACGGGATTTTTTTTTAAACCTTCGCAAAAAAAGTCGCAAAACGAAAGAATAAAGTCAACCAATACCAACAATCGCAATGATTGCAATGCAATAATCACGAGCTTGGTGCTAAAAATGTAATGAGTATTTAGGAGTTCCGAAGTGACAGATGTACATACAAACACAAACAGCAAACGCAGACGGCCACGTCCCACTCCGTTATCAGTGTGCTTAGTCTAAAGCGGAGCACTCGAAAACGAACTCGAAAACTATTGATCGATTTCAGAGTAAAATAGACCTAAAATGGCTTGTATTAAGGTTTGAGTTCGCCAATACATTCAGCATTCGAACAATGCTGAATGTATTGGCGAACTCAAACCTTAATACAAGCCATTTTAGGTCTATTTTACTCTGAAATCGATCAATAGTTTTCGAGTTCGTTTTCGAGTGCTCCGCTTTAGACTAAGCACACAGTTCACATACCGTCTAGACATTTCGACCTCCGAAAGGGAGAGTGGGAGAGTGGTTCTCCCTCTTGCGCTAAACATGCGCAGAGGGCAGCACAACAGGTGGCCCGGGGCGAGGGGGTGGGGGGCTCAAGGTCGCGGAAGCGTCTGCTAACGTGTCATTATGTATAAGCTATAATATGTTGTATGGTATGTTATCGATTATGTAATTTTTGGAGACTGGGGACGTTTCTCGCAAATTATTATTATGCCTCGGGGACCTGCCTTGTCGTCAACTTACCATATACCAGATACCCTACCTCGTTATAATTTTTTTTTCGGTTTTCTTATCTACCTACGTATATTGCGAAGTAATAGAATTTGCGTACGACTTAGTCTGCATGGATTTAGGTTTCAAAATGCCGTCGGACTTCGGAGCCTTTTGTTTTCCCAGGATGAAAGGTAGCCCCTAGATCATTTCTTGTATCTCTACCTACCGAAAGTCCCGTCAAATTACAAAGCCTGAATCAAAGCATTAAAGGTATTAAGTATCAAAAGTATCGAAATATTTTTATAATCAAGTAACTACCTAAGAGGCAAAATAAACCAACGTCTATTTGATCTTGTATCATCTTAATTAATTTTTCTAGAATCCTCCACCTCGTGTTTCGTGTTCTGAAAATATATTTTTCCATAAAATCATTTCATATTTAGTTAAGTAGATTCATTTTGTGTACTAGATCTGCTCATATAAAAGAGATGTTATTTTTAGGCAGTTCCTTTTTAACCCCCGACGAAAAACGACGGGGTGTTATAAGTTTGACGTGTCTGTGTGTGTATGTGTGTGTGTGTGTCTGTCTATTCCCCTGTGGCGCTCAAACGGGTGAACCGATTTGAATGCGGTTTTTTTTTGTATGAAAAGTGAATTAGTCGAGAGTGTTGTTAGCTATGTTTGATGAAAATCAAATGTTGTTTGTCCAAAATGTCCGCCGCTACAAAATAGCGGACTACATTTTTTTCACAACGCCCTTAATATGGGTATCAAATGAAAGGGCTTGACTAGTAGAATAGCACTTTACAAATCCAAGATGGCCGCCGCCACAAAATGGCGAATGTCGGGGGTTTTTAAATTTTTAATTTATACTTGTAGCTTATGTAGAACTCAACAGACGGTAAAATGTACCTATATTTAGTACGTAAAAATTCTATACAAAAAATATTCTCGTGCAAATCATTATGCTTTCGTGTTACCTTATAAGATACCTTATAAGCGAAACGTTTTGTTCATAAATAGCTCGTATAGCTTGTGAACAAAGATTCGTCTCCCTTCTGAGTCAATTGGAGATTGGGCATTTCTGTTCATCTCAAACAGCCTAGGTTCAGGGTTGGTTTAATTAATTACCATCGTAGCAACAGAAAAGTACGATTACCATAAGTAATTTAGTACACCGCTACGAATCTACGATGCGTAGAACAAGCTGAGATTTGAATCATCGAGCTTTCGGATTCCACGCCGCTTATCTACTTTTGAGCTATTGGAACTCTAATCAAATCTTAATAAGGTTGAAATTTATTGAGCGTACCTACTCTAATATATGTATACCTAGTCTCAATAGCGCAACGGTCGTTGGGCGCGGATCGGGAACCGTAGGGTCGACGGTTCAAACCCCACTAGTTACACTATTGTCGTACCCACTCCTAGCTCAAGTTTTCAGTTAATTGGAGAGGAAAAGGGAATATTATCCAGCTACGAGTACGATTAGCACGTTGTTATGTTTTCTCCATTCTCTTGTATGGGGTTGAAGCATGGACCCTCACAGAGTCGAGCTGTAAGAAAATTGAAGCCTTCGAATTGTGGGTATACAGGAGAATGTTAAGGATATCCTGGAGAGACAAAATAAAAAACGTAACCGTGCTAAGTCGCGTAAAGAAAAAAACAGAAATTTTATATTCAGTGAAGAAAAGGAAGCTTGAATATCTCGGCCACATAATGAGACACCGAAAATATGAACTACTACAACTCATCATACAGGGCAAGATCCAAGGAAAACGAAGTGTGGGGAGAAGGAGAACATCTTGGCTGAAAAACCTACGCCAATGGTTTGGAAAAAGCACCCGTTCATTATTCAGAGCCGCGGTATCGAAGATCCAAGTTGCCTTAATGATCGCCGACCTTCGAAAGAAGATGGCACTTTAAGAAGAAGAAGAAGGGAATATTAGTCATGTTCATCATGGCTAATATTCTTTTGAAAAAAAAACTGTTTACTTAAAAGGCGTGTAAGCTTGAGGCCTTGGGTCTAAGCTCAGCTTTATGAATAGTAGTTTTAGACTTAGTAGGCAAATCGTCGATTTGATGCAATCAAAATTTGCTCAGCACGTTATCAGGAGTATGTAATCGAAGTTAGCTCTTCAAATACCGACTTTATCTCTACTGGAACGTAAAGTCTGAGTACAGTCACAGAACGCTCTATAGAACTCAGCTCAAGTTCTTACAGTTGGTTTATTTCACGTAATCTATTTCAACGTTTGGTATTTGAGGATCGCATTCGTAATTGTTTACTTCGTAAATTGTTAGTGTTTTTTACATTATCCGATAAAACGGAAAAAAATATTAAATCGAAGCTTTACAGCTGCCAATATTTTTTGAAAAAATGAATTTCTAAAATATCGTAAAAATATTGAGTATCCTGTATATGGATCTGTAGTATATGGATCATACCTTGTGACTTTTTAATGCGTTTTTAAATGACGAAAGCATATTATGTTGACCTATTTACTTAATCTATACTAATATAATAAAGCGGAAGAGTTTGTTTGTTTGAACGCGCTAATCTCAGGAACTACTGGGCCGATTTTAAAAATTCTTTTACCGTTGGATATGTACGTGATCCCTGAGTGCTATAGACTATATATTATGTACCACGGGCGAAGCCGGGGCAGACCGCTAGTAATAAATCATTTTGAAGTTGAATCCTTATAGAACTAGTTAAAAATTTTAAATAACCATAATATAATCATGACGGTATTTTACGGTATCGGTTGCCTACAAAAGTTGATCGATACGATTTTTTAACCCCCGACGCAAAAACGACGGGGTGTTATAAGTTTGACGTGTCTGTGTGTGTGTGTGTGTGTGTGTGTGTGTGTGTGTGTGTGTGTGTGTGTGTGTGTGTGTGTGTGTGTGTGTGTGTGTGTGTCTGTCTGTTCCCCTGTGGCGCTCAAACGGGTGGACCGATTTGAGTGCGGTTTTTTTTGTTTGAAAGGTAAATTAGTCGAGAGTGTTCTTAGCTATGTTTGATGAAAATCGGTCCAAGATGGCCGCCGCTACAAAATGGCGGATGATATATTTTTTCAAAACTCCCTTGATATGGGTATCAAATGAAAGGGCTTGACTAGTAGAATAGCACTATTGCAAATTCAAGATGGCCGCCGCCACTAAATGGCGAATGTCGGGGGTTTTTAAATTTTCAATTTACACTTGTAGTTTTCTTCAGAAATCGATATCGGATCGGACGATGTTGAAAATCTCTCACAAGATTTGATTAGAACTCCGCGTGAATCTGTGTGCCTTGTTTCGTGTTTACTTGCAATTAATGTTCTGGTCCATATATTCATTAAAACTAAATACCAAAAGATTATTATTACATTTTAAGACAGTAGGTACTTATTGTAAGTATAATTTTGTCTTAAAATCTAGTAATGTAGAGATAGATCTACTTCGTTTAAAATGTGAGCTCTTCTCCTCATGATATAAACTTAGGAGCAGTTGCATGAAGGCGGTGAAAGTACCTAAGGTAGTATAAGGTAGCATACCTAATAGTATCTATACAGGAAAAATGTCAAATTTTTTGAAAAATAAAACTACCTGACCGTCCCTGTATGGTTTAAAATTATAGGTTTACATACTTAATATAATATTTATAGAATAGAGTTATTAATGTTGTGTGTCTGTTTGTTGCAGTGGATGGCGAGCCCACAGCGCTGTCGCTGGGCGCGCGAGGCTCGTTGAGCAGGGCGCTGCTGCACGGACTCCTGGCGCCCACGCCCGCGCCACGTCATCACCTTTATACGGCACCTAACACTGGTGAGTCCCTTTTCTGCGCCTTTTAGTACGCTTCGAGGCTCCATTTATATCTGCAGACATCATACGTAACTGATACGTACCAGCATAGACATGAAAATATTGTTCCATACATTATTTATAGACACCTAGATAGTGCCGTGTCCATGCCCAGTGATAATGCACGGTGTAAGATAAATCCATCCTTTATCCCCTCGTACCATAGATATGACCATCGATATGTTATGACCGACAAAACCGTGTCGCCAAGCGATTTAGCGTTCCGGTACGATGTCGCGTAGCAACGGATCAGGAGTAAGGGTTTAATAAAAAAACAAGTTACCCGCTTCCACCTTAGACTGCATCGTCACTTACTATCGGGTAAGAGCGGGGCCGCACTGCGAAAATTATTCGCGCGAATTTTATTCGCGCGGTTTATATTCCGCATTTTGATATATTTTTCTCGCGAATTTTAAATCGCATGTGCGTGCAGCTTCATACATTCCCATATGTCACAGAATTTTGCTAAAAAATTCGCGCGAATAAATTTCGCAGTGCGGCCTAGGCCTAAAAGCGGGGCCGCACTGCGAAAATTATTCGCGCGAATTTTATTCCCGCGGTTTATATTCCGCATTTTAATATATTTTTCTCGCGAATTTTAAATCGCATGTGCGTGCAGCTTCATACATTCCCATGTGTCACAGAATTTTGCGAAAAAATTCGCGCGAATAAATTTCGCAGTGCGGCCCCGCTCTAAGATCGCAGTCAAGATATTCGTGTATATGTATGACAGATTAATTTTATCCATACGAAGGATAGAAATTAGACTAAAGAAAGGAATAATGTTCCTCGGGTATTATTAATCTGGTAATAAATATCCACACATTGTAACTGCTGGGCCGACGCGACCCAATATTAATATCTAGGGTACCTAAAAAACAGACGTTCGCTGCGGGCTGAAACGTTTGCCGTTCGCACAAGAACAACAGGCGAATGTGTCCCGCGGGAGCTCGCAAGTCGCATGATAAAACTGTGCAATAAATAACGTACATTGTGCCGTTATGTAGGAGTTGGGACGTATGCGGCGTTTGTTAGATGAGCTCCCGAACTTTGCCGCTCTGACGGTGGTATGGTTATTGTGAGTTTGCGCACCTCCAAAACTTTACCAAATACTACGTATCGAAAAACTGTAATATGTAATGCAAAATGAATTCAAAAAATTTTAGGGCCTGTTTCATCACCTTCTGATAAGTATCAGATACAACTTTTGTCTTTGTACTTGACATAAACTAAGAAAGTGACAAAACTTACGTTTAAGCTTAGAATAAATAGGTAAAGAAAGGCAGTCGTCGACGCGGCGATAAGCCGTTTTTAACGGGCCTTAAAAGGCTCGATACGTCTATCGTCGCGTCAGTGCTCAAGGTACTCATGCGCTTGTGTGCGTGTCGGCAAATGTAATAATTACAGGGCACACATGTGTTGGTTTATAGCTTACGTTTCGAGCGGAAATTTGTTAGAAACTTCCATTCTAAGCGTAATAGTTCGATGCGTTTAAGCTATTCAACACTTATCAGAAGGTGGTGAAACAGGCCCTTAATGTCGTAATTCAGTACTTCGAAATATTTATTTTACATTTCCGCTTGGGGCGCTGGCTGTAGGCGAATGGCTGAATGTATTGGCGAACTCAAACCTTAAAATAAACCAGTTTAGGTCCATTCCACTCTGAAGTCATTGTGTCTCGATATGTAGAACCTATTTAGTAAAGTTTTCGAGGTGTGCAAGCTCGGACTAACCATACTGTATACCGCGGTATACCGCCTTCGTGGTAAACTTCCATAATAAACACGAAATCATATATTGCAGACGAAATCTTACATTATGTACATGTCTTGCCGTTTCATCTCTAATAAAATCGGCAATGTTAATAATATTCAATAAAAATTAAAAAGAATAAGTTTACTTACAAGTTTTGAATTAAGAATCAACTTCTTTTTTGAATCGGTTAATGTCTTATTCTGCAAATAGGTATATTATTGGTATTATATTGCATCCAGCAAATAAAACTGCAAAGAATAAAATTAAAAAGTAGCGGGCGAGTTTTTTCTTTTTTTGTCTGACCATACTCGTACCTATACTATAGTAGAGACAGACTTTTAACGATTCAAGGGGGTGGAAATGAAATTGTAAACTTTTAGTAGGTATCTTCTAGGCAAGCGCGCTCCAACCTAGAGTCTAGACCTCACTATTGCTTTCCATCAGACACGCGCTCCAACCCATACCTCATCTTTGCTTTCCATCAGACATTATGTCACGCAATAAAAGTTATTTTCTTTTTTAACTAGAAATTCTTTGACATCTTTAACACGTTATGGTCATATTTCGGTAAAAAATATACGTAACTTCTTAGGTATCTATATATTTGCAGGTACATAATATGTACAAAATTATAAACCTTTAAATGTTCCCGAGCAAATTTTCCAATAGCACGCAAGGTGGGCTTACTCGTGGATACCTTTCGCTTTCATCCCGCTATTTTGATCCGGGTCGGAGCGCGGTCTTTGTCCCGACCCTCCGAGGAGCTCTCGCGAGACGTAACGATGAAGAGCTATATCTACTTACTGTTTTTTATTGACTCAAAAATTGCTACCTAAAAAATATTTGATGCGATTCCTTTAATCATTTTATTTTACAATCATAATATCAAGAGTTTTTTTAAGGGCCTCCTTGTGTGCCTCTTGAAAACTAAAGGTTGTAAAAAGTGTTTACTGTTTTCTATAGATTTTATATAAAGACTGTCATCAATATTGTGAAAAATCTACAGGCACATAGATGATTAATTATTGCAAGCTTTCTAAAACGGATTTCATTAGAAGTGAACTACAAAACAATCAACGAATACAATTTTTATAATTGAATTCCAATATTCTTTGACAGTAAGTAAATATATATGTGCAATCTAAAGCCAGTCCTAGACGTAATTACACTTATAAAAAATAGATATAGTACGTCTGTATCCCCTCTATCCTCTGTGACGGGCTTTAATACTCAATATATAGGTAAGTAATTACTATAGTAGCTCTATATTCAAGCTCTATAGACGGAAAACACAGGAAATTGATTTTGGAATTGTCGCAAGAAAGTGATGTATTTCAGCAAATAGTCCCTGTAGGTAGGTATTCAGGTACAAAATGGAACGCAATTTCCGGCAAATCGCGCTGGACAAAATATATTACTATTACATCTTTTTACCTATAATTAGCTAGCAGGTTACAGCAAATCAGATTCCAATTTTAACGCTAGGCCTGTCTTTGAAAATACATTTAATATTCTAAGTAATTAATGACTCGAATAAAGATGCGTATTTAATGGCGCGCATCTCAAACAGGCCAAGACTGCAGGCGCGCTACGCTTCTGTTCATAACTTAGCTATTGGCTTTGGCTTTGCATACTACTGTTTTAAAAAACCGGTGAAGTGCGAGCAGGACTCGCGCACTAAGGATTCCGTACCACCACACATAAATTTTTCTAGTAAATAACAAGATATATTTGTTTTTAGCGGTTAAACTATCATCATGAGTGACATCCGTTATAACTATAAGAACATAGGTTAACGGGTGGATTCAAGTAATGTGTGTCGGAACCGGTGTGACAAATGGACAGACGGACGGACAGACAGTGGAGGCTTAGTACCTACCTTTTGGATATAAATCACTAAAACTATTTTATATTTCCAAAAAGAATACGACAATCAGGACAACGTAAAGGTTTTTTCAGTTCCACATTTTTATAATTTACTAGCTTCTGCCCGCAGTTTCGCCCGCGTGAATTTCTGTTTTTTTACAAATCCCGTTCCCGCTCCCGCTCCCTTTTTCAACCCTTATTACCTACTTTCAAGGAAGTTTGCTATAGTAATCTACCTATAGCTGTAGCTATAAATTTCGTGGAAACTGTGATTTTTTTCAGGATAAAAAGTAGCCTATGTGTTAACTGTTAAGTCAAGGCATAATCTATCTCCATTAAAAAATTCAGCCAAATTGGTTCAGTAGTTGCGGCGTTAAAGAGTAACAAACACACACAAACTTTCGCCTTTATAATATTAGTGTGATTTTTTGTCAACTAAAGTAGCTCAGCACAAAAACAATATTTTCTCATAAAAGTCTCCGCATTGACTAAGTACCTACGTCTCAAGTCTAATTCGTCAAGCATGAAGCAAAGAAAATTTTTCCCTAGTACCTACCTACCTAGATATGAAAAGTTTGGTGAGACGATATTTGTCTCATGTCTACTCAAGTCGTAAGCCCGGCCTGACATATCTAGGCCCTTGAGCGAGATCACATAGCCTACAGCCTACCCGCATTATATACACAGGTTATATTACAGGTATATAGTCGATGTATAGCGGTACATAAGCGCCGTCATGTATATTTGGCATGGCTACACAGAGTAGGGGAAAAAGATAGACAGAGTGTTTATATAAAGGAATTCAATTGTATCAGGCCTATACCTACAAACATGCATGAGGTAGGGAGCGAAATCGGCTTCTTTTCTTGTTATCGACTTCGGACATTTTTCATATTTAGCTGTTTTCCATCTATCTTTTTTACTCGTATCAATCTGTGCATACCTATATTTCACATACGAACCGCTAAAACCCGTTACGACACGCTATTCGTACGGTTGCTAACCGTGAATATTATAAAGCATTCTGGTGCTTTTAGACTTGCTCAAACATTTTTAGTCTTACATTTGTATCCTTGACAATTAATAATAAATTCTTGCCATTCATTTTTTGAGGAGACATTATGCCCCGATCGCCTCACTTTTTGCGCATAGAATCAGTCTGGCTGTTCAACGCAAAAATGATAACTTGGAACTATGTCTAGTGCCTTATGCCTTATTTAACTTTAAAATTGCATTACATGTAAGGAAATATTAAGCACTTGAATACAATCTCCACCTCCATAGATCGCAATTAAATTTTTTTATTATATGCTACGGTTTTTGTCGTAATACTATGATATTACGACAAAAACCGTATCATATAGATCATAGGTGCGATCCGATTGCTTTGAACCCAAAATAATTACTAAAAATACCTACTAATTCCAGAAATTTTCACTTAAAGTCTCACTTAACCATATTGTCAACAAAGTTTACTGCATTATATCATAGTACTTGGAATATGATGATATCATATGTCATTTTTTTGCGATAACAGAAATGAGCACCTCGAGGCACCACGAGGGTGTTTCTGACTTAATTTCATGATTTTAAAATTTTACTTTTACTATCTAATAAGCACAATTAATAGGTTTCAACATTTAACAAAAATCGTCAATATATTTTAAAACCGTATTTTAATTATACCGTTGCCTCATAAAAACTTTTCTCGAGCGAAATCTCTCAACTCGAAGATGCTACAAATGATACTCTATCACTCGCATAGAGATCGCGTCAAAACAAGCGCGGCGGATCCGAGGTGAAGTCATGAAAAATTCATAAAGAACAAAGAGGAAGTGCGGCAAATCGATACCCTCAGCTGATTCCACCCAATGTCAAGACCGCGCCGAGCCGCCGCCGCCGCCGCCCGCCCGCCCGGGCCGCCCCCACCCCGCCCACCCCCACACGCACACCGCCTCACCATTCAACGCACAACAACAACACACACACAACGCGTTGCGTAAGGCTGGTTTTATTGCTCGTTTCTCGTGTCCTCTACACTATTATTAGGACTTTTCTTTTGTTTGGCAAATTAGTAAACAGGGCCTAGTTTCAAAATTGGGGTTAAAAGTTTTTTGTTTTATTCGATGACAAGTTAGTCCATGAAAGTTGAAAGCTCAGTGGTTAAAGGGACGCTAAAGTCCGCGTGTTCGATCCCCAACATTGTTAATCCACGTCCAAGAAAAGAACAAGTTTGACGCTGTTAGTTACGAGTAGTTGAAGCGAACGCTAATCATTATTTTTTGATATTCTCATCACACTTCTTAAGAAAAAATACATTGCAATAAATTCCTTACGCTTCTCGCAGATACGTGTAAGCGACGGGCATGGGCTCCCGCAAAGGATGCTCTTACCACACAGTGTTTTTATTGCAAAATAACAATGACACGTGAAAAAGTGAAAAACCAAACTTTAGAACTTCTAAAGCGACGGGCAAAGCGTCGCTTTTGGGTTTCTCGGAGAAGATTTCTGCGATTTATTTACCTTTTAATTAGATTAAAGAAAAATAGATTACATACACTAACATATTATCTCATGTGGGCAAAAACGCGTGCAAAAAAATGTCGATAGTAGCATGGACATAAATAGCCCAAATAATAATATTCTCAACTTTCACTTTCTCTAACCCTTCGGTGACAGTCAGCTTGCGCAGATGGTCAAGGGGGTCTACATTCTACAATGTTGCAAAATGTGCAATTTCACACAACATCCCCAACTAACCCTTCAATGCTCATGTGGGTGGATTAGACCCAAATTGCACAAGGCGACGGAAAGTTTCATTATTATTAATAGTGCCAATACTAAATTATTTTTCGTAAAGGGTTCATATTCGCTATTGTTCACTCTTGACAGCTTTGATATATTGCTCCATGGGTCATTAGATCACACGTTATATTTATTTTTGGGACTTAATGTTGTTTAAATAATATTGTGTTTATAAATTAGATATTGGACATGTAAACTTACAAAGAACCAGCTTTGCATTGAGAATTGTAACTTTTTTCAATGTATATTTAGGTATTACATAACTATGTATTGTTAGAAATATATCAGTACAATTGCTAAAGTCTATGAACTAAGACTATGAGTAGTGATTACCGACCCAAAAACATATTAAATATCTTTAAAAAAATAACTTACTAGGTAGGTTTACCTTTATTTTGGTATTTAGGTTAAGAAGCGTCTAAGTTACCGTAACGAATGGTAATCCGATATTTAGTTAAATTTGTACAGACATTATCATACTTTGAGCAAAAACTTGCACATTTAACCCGAAACGTCGGCACTACAAACGGTAACCCTTACAACGCCGCACTGGGTCAGACAGACCGATCCTAAACAAACAATCGGGGCGCAGATGCTTGCACACATTGCACCACTTTTGACGCAAAACATTTGGTTTTTATGCAAAAATGGGTTAAACTGCACCTTGCGCTGAAAATCCCAGCGTCATGATATCACAATAGATCACTATACCCTCTAATCTGTCGCTCATCTCTCTCTAACGCATGTTGCATCTCTGTTTCTTTTGTACCGACCCGGTTTCCGGCGCTGACACTTTGAAATTAGAATGTCACGCGTGGGTGGGTGCGCAAACGCAACTCATTGTTAGTGATTATGAATGAGATCTGTTCGGAGTCGAAACTCGAAGCGTTTCTATGCATAAGTATTATGTAAGTTTGCAAAAATTATAGTACCTAATTGCTCTACTACAACACACTAAGCTTAGACTTACGTTTATGACTAAGCCCTGCACAATGAAACATTTTATAGGGGATGGGTATATTGTATACACATACCTATACACAATCACATAATATGTAATGCCATATTTTACACTAGCGACCGCCCGCGCCATGAACTTCACACGCGTATAATTATAAATTCCCTATATCGTGGGAATTTCGAAAAATCTGTGCTTATTCTTTGTCTACATTATAAAAGGAAATTTGGGCATTTTCTTTCTATATACCTAAGCGTAATATACAGATTTGAAATTTGTGATAAAAGTTAAATTTTGGTATTTATCTTTCAATAAACAATAATGTAAGTTAGCATGTACGAAATATTATATAAGATATACATACATACGCAACGAAATGACCAACGGCACGTCTAAATTATGCGGGGTCTAAGCGAAATTAACATCTTAAAGGAGATAAATGACAAAGGGCGACACGGAAAGGGTTATCAAATGCTTAGATAAAAATGAAACGATCTGGGGACGGTGGTTTGTAAGTGAGAATCGTGTTTCTTGTATCTGCACGTTTATCTCTTCGAAAATTATTATTATTCAGATGATGTCCTCGATTTTGACACCGTATATAATTTTAACCCTTAAAATGCGATATATCGGTATACCTATCAAACATACCTAATATTTACAAGAATAGTAAATATTAGGTAGATACCGATATATTCGAATGTTTTTATTTTGTTTCCACATTTAACTTGGAGAGTTTTCAATAACTAGAAACTATGAATGTGAAATTGTGAATAATTTGTTATGTTTTATTGTGTTGTACAATAAACTATACCTAATAATAGTACTATAGAAATGAAATTACGGTTTTCACCCCTCATGTATCTTTTATATCTTTGTCCTGGCATAATAAGTATTAATATTTATTACTAATAAAGAAAACAGAACAACTTTTCATAGTGGCGATACAATGAAATACAAAAATTTAACTACCTAATAAACATGAAGAAAGATTGCATGAAAAGGAAAAATACCTTATATGTATTTCATAATACAATTTTTCAATATGATGAATAGAAATGTAGATAGATATATTATTTTGACTTTAACGGATTTTTGTCTTAGTTAAAGCCGTTTCAGTAATGAAATATGATCGTAAATTAGTCTTTCGAATCTATAAAATGTACAAACTATGCCATTACGTGCACTTGTTTGTTGTTATTACTAATGAGTTAAAGCAATTAACATGTTTTTATTACTTTTATACAGTATGTATGTGGTAAGGTTAGGGATCGAAAAAGTATTGACTATATCTTCAAGTTTGGTTTTTCACGTTCGCGTTGTTATCGGTACCTTAAGATATTTTCTTTGTGATACTTATACTGTGTAAACTTATACTGTGTATACGGGAGAGGTGAGAGTCTTAGCTTTTAGCTCTAGGATGTATTATGGGTAAACATATAAGTTGTATATCAAAAAGTTTTGTTTTACAAAGATCGCTTATCACCAAAGAAGAAGATTTATATAAGGGCTTATATACTTTATTCACCGCATGATTATTCATATGCAATAAATAAATTCTAAGTCACAATTCGCACGGATTATGGTCTAACGCCGCTGCGCGCTGGCCGGACAAAGGCGATGGACAGCGGTCAGTCTATAAAGATGGTCCGATTAAACCGAGGGGCACTTTTGTCCCGTATTGTGATATTTTACTAATGGGACCGCATTCCGCACCGACCGGTAGACCAGGGGGGTTATTCTGTAACTTAGTTAGCAACTGAAAATAGTTGCCAACGAATTAGTTCGATATACATTGCTGCTTTACTGTGTAAAATTATGAAAACACTTTATATTCCCCACAGTAAAGCAGCAATGTATATCGAACTAATTCGTTGGCAACTATTTTCAGTTGCTAACTAAGTTACAGAATAACCCAGCTGATCCGGCCAGGGTAGCGTTCATTATTTATACTTAATTTATTATTATTTTAATACGAGAGATGAAAGGGTTACACAATGTGCGGCGATTCCGCGTTTGTGGCCGTTGCGCGAACCTTTTATTAGACGACAACCGAATATCAAGAAACCTTAGCGGGGAACTTCGTAGAGTCAAAAAGGCACTGCCTACCCTAATTACGGATACGATCTTAAAATGACACAAAATTAATAATTTAGAATTAACACGAAACTTAAAGAATAGTTAACTTAACAAACAATATTTATGTTGTACAAAGTGATTAGTGTTTTGGTGTGTTTTAAAACTAACTACCTAATCTGTATGACTCATAAGTACTTTTGGCATGATTAATAAATATGGTTATAATTTATATACACAACATTATATGTATTGTTTAAATTCGCCCTTTAAACGTCTTACCATGTAAAGGTGAACATACAGACGACCAGCTGTACAGACTGAAGATCACTCATGAAAAATAAATAATGTCGTAATAACTTTTTCATTGACATGGTAGGCACTTATGGTATCTTTAAAAGTACTTTTTATCAGCATTTTAATAAATGGATCAAAATAAACTTGAAACAGATTAAGTGAAGCTGTAATAGCAAAACTTAAAAGTAGAGTAGGTAGGTACTTACCTACTAGTATTTCGCGTATCTATAGAAACAGGTTTCGGGAAGCTTTGTTTATTGCAGAATAAAAAGAATTTATTCCAGATAAAGCCTGTTCTATTTGCTACTGATTATAGAGCAACACTATTCCATTCTCAGTTTAAATGGTCAGAAGTGACCGGGGTCCGAGAGGCCCGCCGCGCTTCCCGGTTCCCAGACCCATTGTCCGGCAGTGAAGGGTTGACAATGGCCACAAAGGGGTGTGGACAGCGCATTTACGCTCGCACCGGTCAAATGGTCACTGGTCTTAATACCAGTCATAGTTTCAATGGACGAGGAAACGTATGAATAAAAAGCTTTCTTTCTTGCCTCCTAGTTGTATGGATGATTATATTATTTAAATACCGAACAACCGTTATTCGTCAAAGTTTTTTATTACAAGGGCTCGGACATGAGAAAGTTTCGGGCGGCCGACTTTTGATTTCCATAATTGTGTTCCGAAGTTTATCAGCTGAAAGTTACGACCTATGAAATGTCCCAGTGAAAACTTGACCGAAAAACTTTTACCCTCAATTTTGTTCATAAGTCTACATAATTTTAATAAAGAACCTGTTATTTCCGAAATAGATTAAAAACCACTGCTCTTAAATTTCACACATGAATATTTATACCCGTTCCATCTTCAGAAATATATGCAAAGAACGCAATCTAATTTATCATACAGCGAAAACATACCAAAATGGAACTTCTCATTTGTGATGCAAAAAAATGCAACCCTTAACTTGACCCCTCGGCCCCTGCGACCCTAAGACAGAGCGATCTGCATAATCATAAATTAAAAACACACCGTAGAAGTTTGAATGACAAAGCCCGCTGACCGAATGCATTCCCACACGGCACAAACAGGTTGAATGCAAGTGCATTTTAGCAATCTCTAACGGTAGATTAGGGTATTGTCCGAACTGACCGTTGGGCCTAAGAGACCGCGAGGATTAAGCGCGGGGATGCATGCAAATCATTATGCAAGATGACCGTTAGATGCGACAAAGCCGACGCTGTCTTTGTGATTTATTTGCTTTTTATTCAAATTGCTTTTTATAACGGTTTTGCAGTATACTTCTGCAAAAGTGTTTTCGTGGTCACGGTTGACTAGTAATATTCGTCGCAAAAAATATAAATAAAACTAAATTTTTAATAAATTTAATAGCTACATGATTAAAATTGATATGCTTGATAAAAAGCTGTATTAAATAATATATTTTTAGTGGCTTGTTCCACAAATGCATGTACACAGTTATTTTATGGTTATGTGTTTGTGATGTAAAATAGTGTTACATTATTTTATTAAAAAAATAACTAAAATTATAATATATTTTTCGTATAAAATTGGACCAATTCATAAAAACTGTTTTCGTTTAATTTATAGATTCGAAGTTTGATTCCTATTTGAATATTGATTGATTTGATTTAAGATTTGTATCTTAATTTTTGAGCATCGGTTATTTTGAACGAAATAAGTAGCATTCTCTCTTAGTTTTGAAACTATAGTCCTACAAATACAAACATACCCAGCGTCGCTCGCCGCACATTAAAATGTTGTCAATTTCACAGTGGCGTCATTAATTCCACTTTCCGCCACCGGGTCAGGTAAGTTTGTAGGTTTATACATGCTTCTAACACAGATAATATATAGGGTACTTTATAGAGCGGGTCTCTACAAAATTTCATCGACTTTGGCAAATATAATATTAAAATAACAATTAAACTTCGTTTATAAGAGGCGCGTTCAAGAGCGCTTGAGGTGACTTCTGTGAAGTCATCAACTCTACGATAAACAATACGTTCTATTTATGCTTTGTTTTACTATATAAATACTATAATTTTCACAATATCTTAACCGCAACATAACTAAACAAACCAGCTGCAGAAATGGAGACGTAAAACTATAGAAATGATGCAATCGAGAGTTATAAATTTTCCAGTAACCGTGTAAAAATACAAAAACAATTGTTTAAAATACCATGCAAATGTATGTATGTATATTATTTATAGTTCTTTGAACCATAAGTCTTGACTAATAGCATTAGGCTTCTACAGACTTACTAATTTCAACTCAGAGCCTCCAAGTTAAGTAAGCTTGTTTTAGCAGCGGGGGATATTCACTTCCACATTTCAGAAACTGTTCTTACTCGCCTCTATTATTTCTGATCTTCCGAACTCTTGACAAACTCACTGGCGCAGTAGTGAACGTTTTTTTTAAATTGGAGGTCCCTTGTTCGAATAGGCAATTTATGAATTTATAATTTAACCAATTAAGTATAGAAGTGGGCTTAATTAAACTGCCATACCATGCTCTTTTTATAAATAACCACCAGGTGATGTCACAGTAAAGGGTTGGCTTGTCATCGCATTAAAAAAATTACCTAACCTAATTTCTTCTGATAATTGCAAGTTTTTGCACGATTATTTTCTTTCCTGTGCAGTGCATTTCATCTAAGAGCCCATGACCTTGCTTTAAGCTTAGTTTACCACAACTCATGTAATAAATATTCAGCTATACTTCTTTCTGGTTGGAACGTGTCCGTAGCCGATTCGTTGATTTGTTGGGAAGTCTGTAGAAGGTCTAACTCTCAGTCATACCTATTTATAATTTCACTTTACCAGTAAAAATGACCTGATTCTATTAATGAGACAATTTTTTATTCCTGTGTTGAGATTGACACAGTTCTTTGTCTTGGAAAAGAGCGTTGACATCATCGCTTAAAGGTACATTTTTATAACTAATCATCTCATGTTATAAAAAATACCACGATTTGTTAAAAATTTTAATTTATTAAAAATCAAAACATTTTGAGTTTACATACCTATTGTGAAAAGTCCCTGTATGTAAATTTAATCCACTTACGGCCTGTTTCACCACCTTCTGATAAGTGTCGGATAGCCTAAACGTAAGTTTTGTCACTTTCTTACTTTATGTCAAGTGACAAAGACAAAAGTTGTAGATAGCTATCCGATACTTATTAGAAGGTGGTGAAACAGGCCCTAAGTCTTCAGTATAATATGTACAGTGATGGATGCAAAAATATTATATTCATTTAAACTAAATTGCTTATTTTACTGATCATAAATTCACAAATATAGATAAAAGACGCATTTTTGCATAATTTAAAATTTTATTAAATAAAATTGTTGCATATTAATGCACCCACGAGTATAACTAATAAATATATACTAACTTAGGTTTTACAGCTTATTTTTTCAGGCAATTTATTTATATCCTCCTGGAAACTAGAACCGTGACTTGTATTTATATTTTTCGTACATGAAAGACTTGAATACAGAATTAATTATTATATTGGACCTATTTATATTTAGATTCATTAAAAGCTTTGCCGTAATATAACCATCGTGGACTGTACGTGATGAGCGTAATAAAATTGAGGAATCCTTATCTATTTATAACCGGTTTAAATATTTTTTATCTATTCGAATACTAGTTAGCATTTAACTGTGAAATCCAATGATGTTTTACTTAACTGTGAAATTCCCTAATGGTAAGTGACGATGCAATCTAAGATGAAAACGGGCTAACTTGGAATGGATATGGCAGTTTTATAAAACTGATACCCCTAATCGGTTTCTGTATGGCATCGTACCGGAACGCTGAATCGCTTTACCGACTTTGCTCGTAGGGTGTTAACTGCAATTTGGCTACAGCTGAGCGAACGTAGAAATTATAGTTCCCAAATGGATCTAGCCGGGAATCAAACCAAGACCACAGCGCTCACCACTGAACGGAAGGTGGTCTTATATTTTATTTCAGCAATGACAGTTCAGGGGATTATTCTCTAACTTAGTGAGCATCACTAATTGAAAGCCACTGAACTAGTTCGATATACATTGCTGCTTTACTGCGTGAAATAAAAATAACATTTCATACCAAACCTTCATTAGATAAAAAAAGCTCATTTTTTAATAAGTACTGAATTAGAGAATAGGGGAGCTGATCTAATTCTCGGGTACTTCTATATTATATCCATGCCATCGTAACTAGTGTCCTTAGAAAGGACATTTAATTTTAAAGACAGTAGAATATTTTAAATATTTTCATATTTGAGTATAGATTATCAAATAAATTATCTATTCTAGAAAATAAAAAAAATTAACAGATTGCAATAATAATAAAAATATAATTGTGAGGTTACATACTGATCGTCATAATATCATGTCATATGATAAAATTATCAACACAATACAACTAATAATAATGACCGTGTGTATCATTGAGGGTAGAAATTAAAAGATTGAAAGCTCTTCATACCCGGTGGTTACTCACAATGCGGTGTTTGTGAAATAACTGGCTTCCGAGGAGGTATAATACATGAATGATACTTTGCGGCCGGTTCCGGCACGAGGGTGGTATACAAACCATTATACAACCGAGGAGAGTACCTACACCTATCCTTAGAATAAAATTAAAACCGGTAATCGTTACAAAATCCAATATAATAAACATAGAGTCGCATAAAAAATTGTCGAACATCAAAATGTTGGCTATAATTTGTAACTGCTCAGAATCTACATATGAATGTTTCATAGCTGCGCACTACAGTAGCTACCTCTATCGAGAATTTTCACAGAGAAAAAACTTCAGCGTCTCGTCGAATCCGAACCCTCTCACGAAGATTCAGCCTGCTATTAATCACTAAAAAATATTCGATGGCTGCTGGACCATACAGTACCTACTCCATAAGCGGGGCATTGACTCCGAGTTGTGCACATTACATTGCCGGTTTAGTAAATACTAAATTCTAAATCACTACTACTACAAGTATGAGATAATGGTTATCGGTATTGGATTGCGTTTAGGTAGTATAATAATAGTGCTAAGTTTTCCCTTACACCCGTTTTAGTTGTCCTAACATATAGTCGTTCGTCGCCAGGTTCCCTGCCGCCATCGCCCGCGGACAGCGGCGTCTCGGACGTGGAGTCTTCCTCGTCGGGCGCGGGCTCGGCGGAGGAGCTGAAGGCGAGGCTGCAGCCGCCGCCGCCCGCGCCCTTCCACACGCCCTTCCTGCCCTTCTACCAGCAGCACCAGATCGCCAGCTCGCTGCAGCACCACGTGGCTACCCACCCCAGGCCGCCTGGTAAGTTTCAACAACATATTTTTATTTATACTTTGACTCGACTGTGTGATAGCAATGATAAGGCTATATTTTCACGCGTATTATGTGTAGGTATGTACCTATGCGGGATTGTTTTTTCCCTCGAAGCATCCCAGCGCAGCTGGGGATGGATTTTAATCAATGCGGTGTCTGCTGGTTCGTCTAAATTGTGCGATATCTTTAGACTAGTCTTACCTATTGTTTTTATTATATCAAAATAGCGGTCGTGAAAAATTTAACCAACGACCACCTAATGTTAGTTCGGTGTCACGTTTTTGAACTTGAAAACTGGGCTCGGCAATTAGATTTTGATGGGATGTCGCATTTAAGTATAAAGTAGGATATAGTATATTGAACTTTACGGATAAGGTTCGTATCAGGAGCCACATCATAACTTATCTACCTACTCTACGTGCCGTTGCAATTTCAAAGTAAAATCTTTTTAGAAACTTTTTAGTTTTATTGATTTTTCTTGCTGTTTAGGAGTTCATAACTTTATTTAATTAAATTTAATTGATTTCAAAAATAATATCCTGAAATTAGTGTAATTAGATACCAACAGCTACCCTACTGCGTAAGTGCCAACCTACTTACTTAATATCACATCGAAAGGTTAGTTAAATATAATCAAAAATTAAAGACAAACAATAATGCAAAATATGTATAACGTATTATTAATTCTAAGTTTTCTTTACTATGTAGAGATACATACGTCATTAGCAAAAACTTATTTTTCCCAACGAATAACGAAATACGGTGCACAAAACACTTGTTTTCACTCGTATAATATGTGCACGGCGAGTGTGCACTGTGCAGTAGCGTCGGAAAATAAAAATTAAAGATGTAGCAACAATGCTATTGTTTGGGCGGGAAGGTGACCGCCGACCGGTGAACGCCCCACCCGGAAGGTCACCTTACCCACTACACACCAGTCGCCGGCTGCCGCGCCAACAGGGAGTTTTGGGAAACGCTCACAGACAGTTTACAAACAGTCTTGATACTTCACCGCTCACGCTTATAGACAGTCTTGATACTTGACCTCTTACTTTTGAATTTTACTACGAGTTTATTTCTCTACCCATGAATCTGCTCACGTAGAGTTTTATCATTCCTAATTATATTTTTAAAATAAAATTGCTTCTTGGCCTTTTAGTTTAGTTTCCCTTTAATTTAATTTCCTGATTTTTACTAGCCATTTGGGCTCAATTGTCAGTTAAGAAACCCCTGACCTACCTATCTTCTTTTTGGTCAACCTAAGTGTTTTAATAAAACATATTGCAAACGATTGTCCTAAATATAATTCCTATATTATTCTTCTTAAAAATAACCACCGCTTCGAACTTAGGTCAGTACTCAGTATATACTTAGGTGTATAGGTACCTATTCGTTTGCTTTCTCATCCATTCTAGGTGACTCTAAGCGTGTCCTCTATCGCGTAGTGTTAAATGCGTTTGTTATGGTTGAACCACACTTCCGGGGGCGTGCTGCACTGGCCGACAGCCAGTTGGCCTCCATTCCTTCCCCAGCCCCATTAAACTCGCGAATTATTCACAGGCGACCATTGATGTACATAAACGCCCCCAAGATACACAGTGTTATGGTTTAAGTGTCCAAAAAAGATTGACACTGAGTGTCAACAGTCACAGTCAATAGGGAACGTTCTATTCTATTCAGCGCTGCCCGCCAGCGCACTGGCAGGAAAAATTTATACACGGTGCCACAATAATGCCCGCGCGGGTATGCCATCGACGTTGTTTGCACTAGATCAATTAAAACCTGCCATTATACGTGTCTACAAGTTTATAAGTACTAGACTAGACTAAGTAGTAGACTACTTAGGCAACATGCATTTTCAAGTCATTGAAAATTGCCATAACTACGCATCTAATAGGAAACCTTCATTGTGTTTTAAACATAGTTTTTTACAATAAAATCACATTTACCGTAAAGAAAAGTCATACTTTTTCAATTGATTACAGTAAGATTATATTTTCCAAGAGCAATGGAACTTTGAATTTTTATTAAGTACAAAAACTGAAGTCTAGAAATTGTGTATTCTTCCTAAGAAGCCGCGGTATCTGTGTTCTTCTGTATCAATGCCCAGCCGTAAAACTCCCGAATTATTCGTCGACCCAACGATAAATCACGTTGCATTCGCTACAATTTGTACGCGACGAAATAACGTGATAAGTACATTTTTATAAACAACGCGATCAATTCGGCGCCGGATTTAGCTCCACCAACACGGCAGGATTTACAAATTAATGACCCCAATGTACCCACACTAGTGAAGACTGTACCAAGAACCAATCGATATTTTCTATCGATAACAGCGTTTACATATTAGCCTTTACATGCTGAACACATTGCCGTTGTACTGGAACCATAACAATTTGCTGAGGTTCTAGTGTAACTATATTAAATACATATATAAGGTTATTTACCTACAATGTAAAATCCTACAATCAATCATTGTGTAACAATAACAATATTACTCATTCCATCTGTTTGTAATAATTATAATATTAAAATATATTATGTATCTAATTATGTAGATATCTGTTACTAAAAATATAATTCGAAAAATACATCGCAGCATCATACCTACTCTATATTTACGCAACCTAACATGACACTTGCAATTTACCTATTATTAGTATTATTAGATATTATCCTAGGTGGTCTTTAATAAATTAGGGGAATTACCAAGTTTTTAAGTATCATACTAACAGTTAGACTCATAATTAGTACCTATACATTTTAAAACATGGATATGAACCATATTAGTTGTGAGTACACAAAAGGACATCAATATCTATTATGTAAACAAAAGTTTTTGTAACTAAATAATTATAATTACAAAAACAAAAACAGTCCTTTGAAAATTAAATAAAAGCCTCGAAAACACTGTATCGATAAATTCCCATCTCTAAGCACATCCCTAGTAACTTATATCGTTTAGTCGCACGATTTGTACAGCAATACATTAGATGTCTTATTCTGACATATAGCTGTAAAATAAATATAGGTTAGTGCAAATGGTAAAAAAATGGAATTTAATCTCAAAGTAATCTCTTGGATTAAATGAGTAAAGACTGCAATTAATTGAGCGAATCCGTCTCTCAGTTTTAGACACACCTGTTCTCATAATACGTGTAACCACGATACAGGATTACCTAGTATGGGTCTCAACGGATGTATCAATCTTTTTAAAGTTCAAGCCTCGAGAGCTAATAATATTTCAGTAAACATTAATCTTCTGCAAATTAATTACTTCGTTTTAAAAGTAAAACTATAAACTTACAAAAAACTGAAATAGGAATCTCCATCTAGTAAATTAGGTATTTTATGCTGTAAGTATATAATTATGTATATATGTATCTAGATTTGCGCATAAGAAAATAGCATAAATATCAAATTATGCATAAAGTTATCTACTTGCACAAAACGAAAAAAAAAGAAAATGTTTACGATAAAAATCACAAACAAAAAAACCCTCGATCAAACTCGATAGGGCCCCAGCGCGTCCCTAGCGCGGAACCAGTTGGCATAGCGATGCATCGGACGCCTGTCCTCAGCTATTTGACATTGTACAAGGTCAGTGCTCCTAATATAAAGATGCAAAAACTGCCGCACGCCGCCGCCCGCCGCCGCCCGCCGCCGTATGCGCGGCGCATCGTCTCGACCCGTCCACGCATGCGAAATAACCACTTTCGATTGTGTTGCATTTCAAAATTGCTAACTACCAGTAAGCTCTACGGCCACTTTAACGTTTCGTTAACGTTTACACGCTAGTCTTTTCATAAAACGACATTGTTTGAAAAATTATAGGACTCCTATTCGTAACGATACCTATTAACTTTATTTGTACTGATGATCGGGGCGACGTGGTGGTCATGATCCCCTTCAATCAAGTTCATCAAATTATATGAAGGAAACCGAAACTAAGAAAGATGAAAATGAGACGGATAAAATTTTAAAATTGAGGGCTAAAATAAGACATTTATGTACGTTATCAAAGAGACTAAAGACACAAAAATATTGAAAAATTTATGCAATGTAAAAAAGGAATACAAAAAACTAAAGAGCGTTAAACTAAAGAGAAGAACAGATGTTTGAGTCCCAAGGTGCTCGCAGTAAACGCAGCATTGGCAATACCCGAACCCAAGCCAGTCGCTGGCATCCACCAATACAAGCGGCACAAGGTCTGTGGGAATTTATGTCCAGGAGTTTCTGGAGGTCTATCGGTGGACGATACGATGACGATACGATGACGATATGATACTTTAATTAAAGAAGGTTATTCAATTGATGCACATTAAGAAATCACGAATAATAAATCAAAGTGCAAACAGCAACAACTAAGCTCGAGTCGTGTGGCGGAAAAGATAAGCTTCGTCACAAAAAAAAATGATAACACGACAGGAAAAGAACCATAATAATGTGTCACTTCCTCTGCATTGTTTATGCATTTTTACTTACATTTGAATAAATAGCGACATGTCCAGTTGGAAGTATGATCTGTGGTATGATAGAGTTTATGTGGATCTATCAATGTAAATCACGCAGTGGTTGACAATCAACCATAAGAATAATATAGGTAAGTATATGGATTTGCAGCTTTAAAGCGTTTTACAACAATCTTAATATATTAAAAACACTGCCTACCTTAGTTACTGAAATAAATATTTTAATAATTAATTATTATTATTATTTGTTTAGTTTAATTAAGTGACGTATGAATATTAAATAATCTACTTGACACCGTCATAATATTTGCTTTCTACATCCTAAAATCTCTCTTCTTTCCAAATTCAGTTTACGAGTATTTTGCCATATTCAATTGTTTGAATTTATGTCTTCTGTTCTTCCTGATTTCTCTTTTTTATGAAATCACTAGCTGATGCCAGCGACTTCGTTCGCTTCGATTCTTATAAATCTCATTCCCTATTTAACCCACTTGGGAATGGAATTTTCGAGATTCCTGAAACACGTAATTCTTTATTTTTAACTGACAATACAAATACCGATTTTCATTAATATAAATAATAACTTTTAAAATTACGGACTTTCATACAAACTTTCATCCCCTATTTAACTCCCTTAGGGGTGGAATTCGCAATAATCCCTTCTTAGTGTGCGCCTACGTCATAAAAGAAAGCTACTATGAAAATTTCAAGTGTCTAGCTCAGTGGTTTAGACTGTGCGTTGATGATCAGTCAGTCAGTCAGTCAGTCAGGACAAACCTCTTTATATTATTACTAGCGGTCCGCCCCGACTTCGCCCGTGGTACATAATATATAGCCTATAGCACTCCAGGATCACGTACATATCCAACGGTGAAAGAATTTTTGAAATCGGCCCAGTAGTTCCTGAGATTAGCGCGTTCAAACAAACAAACTCTTCCGCTTTATTAAATCAGTATAGATAGATAGATGTTCGATTCAAAATTTCTTTTCTAAAATTTTCTACATTTCAAATTTGAGCTATACAACATGTTTATGCACGTCAAACATAAGTAGGTAGATCAAAGTAGAGGTTATTACACAGTCCGTAGACCGAACGTGAATAATACTCATCGTTTTAGTAGGCTATTGTACTGCACGGAGGCTGTTGCTAGGATCGTGTCGCGTTCGAAGGCGTGCGGTGTTGCAGTAACCACACACGAAATTTCGATGTTGCAAACGCATTGCGAAAGAGCGCCGGCGCGGGCGCCCGCGCTCCATTGTCAGCCACTGGCGAAACACACGACCTTCCTACTCGGATTGGGCGGTCGAAACCTGATTTGAGTATGTGCCACGATAACGCGCCACAGTGTGTGCCGCGATCGTAGCTATAATGTTGATCACTGACCTCTATTAATACGTGTACCTTCGCTGGACAGGCCGTGCCGTACATATTGACAGTTCTACTTTGCGCCGATTCAAAGCGCTCCACGGAGCGTACCGGGAACTGTCCCAATACAATTTATCACATTTCACATTAGTCCGGAGTACCTTAACTCTCACTTCTTTTGACAATCAGCGACAAAATGGCGATCATAAAATTGCTTGCTGTGAAGAAACTATAAACGACGATTATCCTAATATTATTATTATCACTCCAGAGTACTTGTATTAACAGAGATCAGTGAATACTGGATACATGTCTTGCTGAACATTTTGCAACAGGTGAAGTGCGTAAAAAAGGAAGACTTGCGAGAACTGCCATTAACGAGAACGTAGAGATGCTGAGATCCTCGAAAGTATATTTGCGTGAAATGAAAACTCTTCAACGAGTTTGTGACAACGCAATATTGGACAGTCAAGTGAATTTAATCAAAACTCAACAACTTTGAGTTTAAATAAAAGTTAATAAAATCCTTGAAAGACATGTTAAACATGTATCTAATTTAAGTAGAATGTGTCGACACATAAAAATTCAGATATCGCTCGCATCACAGGCTTAATCATCTGAACCTTGAGGTTGGATTGGCCAATTTCGTGACGTAGAGAGCGATGTGAAACACCATCCTTCCACACCGTGCTAGCAAACGAGAGGTTCTAAAGAATTGTAATGCCGATTGCATCACAGTATGTTTGAATTGAATTCGTGAACAGTAATGTTGTTACCTACATCATCAACATCAAAAGGTATAATGTTACGTTCTTTTAAAGTATCATTATCAAAAATTTTATATTCTTTTTTTGTCAAATCTATATTGAAATCTACATATATTGAAACGAACTTATAGAAATTGTGATTTTAATTCAAAAAGGAGATTCTCTTTTCGATTCATATGTCTTTTATATGTTCACTGATTTCTCCTACATATTTGATAATTATAATTTGAGTGATTTATTTTGCTTAGTGACGCAAATGTGCTAGTACAAATGAAGCAGCCTCAATATTCATATCAACTATAATTTTGTTAAAAACTCCTGGTACCAAACTCTCGTTTTAGGTCTTATTTACTCCTATTGTCAAATTAAAGGTCGCAGGTATTGTTAAATTGATCTGATTTGATCCTTGGTGATTTCATCTGTACGACAAATCGTTTCTTATAAGAATTCGAGTTGACTAGCGGTCACCGATTGGACATGATTGCGTGATATCCTCTAGCCGCTGTCCGGCTGCACGGTTGTTTTTTATATTTATCATACTGACCTGAATCTGTCTTGTCTCTTTCACGACACATTACAGTGGTTTATATATTACTCCCGAATTTTTTTCTTATAGTCTTCAATAATTTAGTAATTACTATGTTAGTAAAATCGTCTTTTAAATGAACTTGACGGACGAAATTACTGTGGTTCATATGCTGCTCCTGCTTCCGAAATCATTTCTTATAATCTAGTGATCTTTGTCAGTAAAATTGTCTTTTAAACGGAACTTGGTGGAATCGGTATTGAAAACCTACTCACTTATCAGAATTCAGATAAGTCTTATTGACAGTAGTTAGTGTTCATTCAGTCGTAATCAAATACTTAACTTTTACAGTTCTACAAAATATCATAGGGGAAGATTGTAAATAAGTTTGTATTTAAGTGTTTAAATAAAATAAAGAAAATTCCCTATTAGACTTACATAATGTAACTATTGTAACATCTAATTTGTTTCCGATAGTCGCAATGATTTGTATTTAATTCTAGATAGGTGTAGGTACACGGAACAAAACTAAAATAAAATAAGTGAGTGAAAACGTTGGCAATAACATACAGGAAAAGCAGTCGGCGTGGAGTGATGTAAGTCGGTGCGAGTAAGTCCGTTTTGGAAGTTCGCGAATGTCAATAATAAACGTTCCGGTGGGGCGAGAGGCGGCGTGGCGAAAATAGTCGCCAACTATTAATATGAGCGCTACTCGCTACTCGCTAGCTGCACTGCCCTTGAATCGGGCCGATCACCTCTGCGCACGCACACGCGCGCGCGCCGACGCGTTAGAAGCGCGCACACGCACGCGTTATCGCGATGCAGCGCTGCAAAATAGACGCAACCATCATTCTAATTTCCATTTCGTTTGTGCAAATATGTCACGCTTCGCACCGACACGTTTAGCATATTACTCATTTCTTTATAGTTCAATGTAAAATCGTCTACTCTCCATATATCATCATCTAGTCTAAATATTTCTCGTAAGTTTACGAGAGACGTCTTCAGATAAGACAACTTGTAGACTTCGTAACGCGATGAATTTAATGTCGCTTTGAGCAGTAGCCAACATTGCTGTTTCAGTGCAGGATGGTACTGATGGTGGACGTAAATAAAACAGACCTATTCCTAAAAGTGCTGAAAGCGATCACCTCATCTCTTTGTCCAACACTGGGCCGTACAAGGAAGCCCCGCACCGCCATCTGTCGCCCGGCGTTCGCTTGCGCAACTCGACCCACTTGCGCCGCGGCCGCTGCCAAACGCCTCGACTCCTCTACAATTACATATTTGTGTGTCGCAACATTCGTCGCATCCGAGTTGAACGGCCCGCGACCTTGAGCGTTGCGCAGCGCACGCGCCGCTGAAAGCGAAAGGACCGTGCGGATCCCGGAATTCAGTACGGTAACGTGAGACGTGGCTGCTAAATCTGGGGAAACGTTCCCACATAATGTCTCGTGACTGTCGTGCTGTCAACGCGGCCAATGCGAATCATTGAGCGCTACATCAATCTGAAGGCCCTTCCGACATACGTCTTCCCCACCGCATGTACCTTCAAAGCGTTAAAAGACATTAATAAAATCCATTTCTTCCGCAAGCTGTTTCAAATTGCCAGTTGCCACTTTTAGTATCTCCAAAGTATTTTTAGGCTAGCGTGCTTCTACCGATGTTTACTTATTTCTTTCTATATAGTATAAAAGAGCAACTAGGTGGCTTCAAGCAATAGACTTCATCATTACTTTTCAACATGATCGTAGAAATCGCAAATCGTTTGCCAACAAAAAAATATACAATGGAATCCCTGGGTAGTTTATTCAGCCAAAGGTTCCTTGAAATTCCCAATTGAAACCGACACGTCAGCTCTTAAAAATTGATAACGATCACAGAACAGAAACAAATAAAATTTCTCTGCGGCTCTGTCGCTATAATGGGGTCATGTGCGTACGTGACCTACCAATAGCAACGTCACTTATCAGAAAACCACACAGAAGTTCCCTCCCATCCGTGAATCACAACAAATGTTCGTACTAATGCGTCATGTGCTATTTAGTGCCAGAGTTTAGCTTAGGTTTAGAGTTAGAATTATTTCCCCTGAGGTACCGTAGTTAGAATAATTATTTCCCCTGGTTACCGATGGTGCTTCTGATAGGTAATGGAAATAACTAGAATCGAAGGATTAAGGTGCTTTCCGAAGCACTACCCCGTATCACCATTTTGTCTTCTGTTTTCCAGTTATGTAACTTTAAATCAAGATAAAAATTGGTGTATTTAAAAAAAACATCTGGATCAACTTGGGTGAACGTCGCAACAAGCGCAATCGATTGTTCATCCTTATACGCTGTCACTTCGTCTATATTACCCTTTTGCAAATCGATGCTAAACATATTACAGTAAGTATTGAACAATAATCAGACCTTGATTATATGCAAGGGAGAGTGCAAGGACGAAGAAGATACATTATACAAATATTTTTCACAAGTCCACTATTTGACAGTTTCACTCGCCGCCTCTGAATCCAAATCTCGATACAGAAACAGACACCTCAGGTCCTACAAATAGCATTTTATAGCTTCTCAAGTCTCAAAGTGCTAGGTGGGACATGATAAATATGTGTCCCGTAAGAAAAATATAACGCAAATCGTTTTACATACAATAATTAATTGAAAGAGATAGTACATCCCCTAGAATTTGATGTGCCCCAACAGCCAATGTAATGAGAATCCAAGCTTTTGAAATAGTGCACAAAAGTCACTGTTACGAGATATTGTTAGGTACATGTACATATTGATATTTAAAACACTCTAGTGAGCCAAATAAACCTTATCGGCTGTAGAGTAGATTCAAATTCAGAAAATAAACTTCCAATAAATAATTTATCAGAGTGACAAACAGTGGGTATTACATAGATTGAGACTTATATACGTAGGTACATCCTTATCATCTGCTGTGTTTCTCAATTCCTCATGGCGATTTCAATAACCAGATGTAGAACAGCCAACAAGACCCAATTCGAACCGAAACCCGTTAATTACGCGTGCACACATCGGGCGTTCGCGATTGCTGCGTACATTATCACGACCCAATTCCACAATCTCAGCCTACTTCCCCGGAAACCGCGCGCGTCTTTTACGATAGGTATAAAAACAGAGGGGCGTCCAGGCGGCCTACATACGCGCTCCACTGGTTTCCTGCCCGTTTTAAAATTATCCGCTCGTTCCCGGCGAAGCGGCAAGGGCGCCCTTTACAGACCAAAGCCCCCCCATACTCTAAATATAATTTTGCCTCGCTGTCTTTGTTGCTGATATAATGTAAACTACCACGTCGACACATCGATGTGCCGCTGACACGATAAGATTATTAAAAATACGTTAACAAGCTTCCGGTTGAATTCCTCCAAGATTTAAGAGTCCATAGAAGTAGTCCATGTAAAACAGTTTTCTAGCTAGATTTAGATTGCTCTTTGGGTATTCGTCTCCGGTTATGTCTACTGCATATAATATGATGATATATTATGTACAAGGGAATGAGGATATGTAGGTATATGTAAATTCAAAACAAGACTGAATTATTGTTTTCTACCAGCTTCATCGTCACTATCAGGTACGATGGCTGGGTAGTAAAATATCTTCATCAAACTTTTTCTTAAAACTACTACTGCACTTTACCAAATTTACGAACTAAGTATGAAATTCAGCCATTATTTAAGAGGACATGTTGGAAACGAGGATGATGCGGACGCCCGTGTGTGCGTGCACTAACGGGGTCAGTGTTAGACCGCATAGCGTTGCATAAATAGACGCACTATACACCTCCCCCCCCCCTCTCCCTTTGCCCTCTATATCTCTCCCATTCGCTCCGATGCACTCGCAGATCATCCTATAGTGCTGCCTACAAATACGCCAACTTCAAATACCAGCTCATGTCGGCTGCCGCCTTTTTAGCACGTCTGATTCTGTGTATTGTAAACTAACCAACGTGACACCGACGTTTCGTTAATATGTAAAACTTGTACGGAGTTGTCAAATAAAAAAGCTTCGTATAAAACGGCAAATTGACGACAACTCTCAGCTTTGTTTACGTACTTGAAAACTTAAAATCTGGGCTTTTTTGATTGTGTAGCGATTTTTCTGAGCATATTACCTAATGGCTAGTCGACATGTTGGCATATATGTACATACCTATATACATAGATTTTATTTATAATTTTATATTTTTGGTAGGTATGTGTGTTAGGATTAAGGAGTCGTAATTTAATAATTTCACGGCTATTATATAATATTTTCCTACATATTAAATTTTTGGATTTACGAGAACAATAATGGCAATTAATCCGAATAATCGGGTGTCTTGTTATTTAAATATTGAAATGTATGCACATTGCACATGTTATTACGTCAAACAGTGTGAGTTCATATACCTCTGAAAACAAATAAAGCATGTCTTTGCTATACAAGTAATATTTATAAAGTCCGTGAATACAATACAGATATATGTATGAAAGTGTGTAATGGTCTATTATTTCGATTTGAAAAGTTTTTTTTTATATCTATAATATAATAAAACTGTAACAGATCCAATTCTGTACATTAAAGATATTTTGAAAATTTTTATTGGAGGGCACTCTTTAATCGATACTGAAGCCAAAACTGCAATTTTTTTCATTTTTGTCTGTCTGTCCGTCTGTCTGTCTGTCTGTCTGTCTGTCTGTCTGTATCTTGGCCGCGCATCACGCCGAAACTACTGAATGGATTCGAATGAAACTTGGTACAATTTGAGTTTATACTCCGAGGTAGGACATAGGATACTTTTTATCCCGAAATTCAGCACGGTTCCTTTGGGAGAGGGGATGAAAGTTAAAACGTGTATTTAGCTGTAATTCATCAACGCGTTGTTCGATTTCACTCATTCTTTTTTTGTTAGAAAGGTAGTACTTTATATATTGTCCCATAAATATTTCAAGGTCATAGGTTTTTTAGTTCCGAAATGACGGACATTGCAACTCTCAGTATTGGGTTCGAATAACTTGGGACCCGGATCTTTGAACGTACGGCTTATTTTAAACTGATGTGCGTTTAAATTTGTTTGTCGGTCTGTCTATTTGTTCCAACTAATCTTCGAAACTGCTGAATCGATTTTAACGGAACTTTCAATGGCAGATAGGTGATGTTATAAGGAGTAACACGCGAACGAAGTTGCGGGGGTCAGCTAGTTTATAATATTACCATTTTAATATAGTGTACTTACCAATTTTTTGTTAATACACTTGTAAGTCCCCTCTTAGGGATTCCCAGTTGCCTAAATAACCTCACATATTAAGAGCGTCATGCTCGTGAACGGGTGCCGCCGTCGGAAATGGGGCTACTTTTGTCTGCCCTTCTTAACGTGTAGAATTGTAAGCACCATTCCGAACCAGTGGTAGATTCATTTGTCGATTCAAAAGCACTATTGTAAAAGTTTATCTGAATAAAAAATATGTCTTAGACTTGCCTTTACACAAGTTTAAGAACTCTATTAAAAGTATGCTCATAAAAAAAGCTTATTATACAATTGAAGATTATATAAACGATAAAAAAGCTTGGATTTAACTCGTTCCAGCAATGCGCGAGACGGCATTTCAATCATGTACATTAATAATAATAATTGTTATAATGTTATTTTTTAAAAAAGAGCAACCGCCGAGTTTCTTACAGGTTCTTCTCGGCTGGAACTGCATTCCGAACCTGTGGTAGACTCAATCGACGATTCAAAAGCACTTGTAAAAGTTTATTTGAATAAAAAACTTTTCTATTCTATTCTATTCTATTCTATTATTATTTTCCTTTTTTTCCCCGATATAATCGATTTCGGACATCGAAGCTCTGAATAATGGTTATGTACACGTTTTTCAGTCATCCTGTTTATAAGATTTATCCACGCCTTTTTACCCTGAATAAAATAAATAATCGTTAGCTAATTGGAACGTACAAGGTTTGGCCCTAGCATATTTGAACAACATCCTGTACAACCCTAGGAAGTGCCGATCGGATACGATACGCGAAGTGCTTGCGTTTCGCAACGTGTGAGCGTGCGGGCCGAGCTGGTGCCAAAACCGCGCTTCCAGCCTCACCAAGGTTGTCATCCACTATTTTGCAACTAAATTTAAAAACAAAACATGGCAATAAAAATTTTATAGGCGCCAATAATAGTTTTGGAAACAAAGCATTGTAAGAACCCTCTAGTAGCTTCATGTCGTACGTACTATGTGAGCAGACGAGTTTAATTCTCATTTACAACAAGATTTTTGTGATAGCCTAGTGGTTAGGACGACCGACTTCTAATCGGAGGTCATGGTTTCGATCCCGGACCTCTAACTTTTCGGAGTTATGTGCGTTTTAAGTATTTAAATATAACTTGCTTTAACGGTGAAGGAAAACATCGTGAGGAAACCTGCATGCCTGAGAGTTCTCCATAACGTTCTCAAAGGTGTGTGAAGTCTGTCAATCCGCTTGGCCAGCGTGGTAGACTATGGCCAAAACCCTTCTCACTCTGAGAGGAGACCATGATGAAAGCTGTTTAAGTCGACCGCGCTAGACACTGCGCCAATTAGTAGTGCTGCGCTAAGTAACTTTGTGTTATTCAATACTTAAAGGACTAGTATCCATGGCCATAAATAAAATTAAAAAAACTAATTTGGATAAAGTAGCAACCCTGTAGCACGTATTCGGCGGGTTGCAAAACTGTTGATTGAATAAATTCGGCCCAACGCGCACCTCAACAGCAGGGCCGTGGGAATATGGGACGGACGAAATTAGAGCGGCCATTTTGAAAATTACTGTTGACACAATGATTATAAGATATTATGAATATCTTGGAGATTGTTTCGTCTTTATATTTTTGATCAAATACTTAAATATTGCGATGAAGAACATTGGTGTTTGAAAAAATTATATTTTGATAAAAAGAGCAAGTTTTAAAACGGTGAACCGAGCTATTATACCAAGCTACTTACTGGTTTATATGATATAAATTATAAACTATCTATCTAACTATCCGGAATTATAAACTAATTCCGGATCGGTGATAGATTCATACTACTTTGGATGATTCAAAGAGCTCGTAAAAACCCATAAATAAGCGAAAAATATTAAGAATTTGTAAAATGTTTTATTAAATAAATACCAATTCGAGTTTGAATTGAAGTTGAAGAATAATGTCTTCTTTGTATCTACTAAAAACTATGAAATTGTGATAGGTCATTAGGTCAATCGCAAATGAAACCATTTACAGAACCGACGTAACTACTAACTGAATAATGTTATTATTGTTCACTTGAGGAAAGTTATCGCGTTTGACGCTTGTTATGCTAAAGTTGCACGACGCGCCGCCTCCGCGGTCAGTGTTACCAGTTGACAATATAATAATTAGTAGCGCCCGTTCCGGCCTGGTTGGCGAGTCAGGGTCGAGTGAGGCAACGATGAAAATCTGAGCCTTGACCACTCGTGGCCGGCCCTCAACTCGCCACACTACTGGTCTACGAGTCACTAGCATGCACTAATAATACCATTCAATTCTTGGTTTATCGTTCTTATCCGGGCTTTAGTTGGATGATATGGGTGTATTAAAGCCAATGTCACTCGAGAATAAAGATCGTTCAGTGGACTCGGTGTTATCTATCAATATTTTTATAGCGTACCGGAGCTTCTAAAATGCTCAATTGAAGCGCAATTTATTTTTCCATAGACTTTTTTTATTCTTCTACAAGTTAGACGTTGACTGCGTTCTCACCTGGTGGTTAGTGAGGATGCAGTCTAAGATGAAAATGAGCTAACTTGGAAAGGGTATAGCAGTTTCTATTAAACCCCTATCCATGATCATTTCTACGTAGCATCCGGATCCGCTATGTCGCGTCGCGTTGGCGGCACCTCTTTGCCGTTGTAGCGTAGGCTTAGCTTAATATGTGAGGTTTCTTTATATTGTAAAGAATTTGTTGATTTTAAAATTATCTCTGGTCCTATACTTTGTTTCTATCGAGGATTAACAGCGTAAAACTTGTTTTTTACTCCATAAAATGTTCAACTTAATACAAAGCCCGTGAAAATATTAGAAGTCACAAAATTTGGTAGATAGATTTAAGCGTTTCAGATTAGATTGCATCATCATCTGACCCTCAGGTGCGAAGGTAATCTAGTACAAAACTTTCGAGGATAAGAAGAAACAACATTTGGAGTTTTTTTTTTTTCATAACTGAATTTTTTTATAGACAAGTGGCTAATTCTATTGTACACAATCTCTAAACCTAAACTAAAATGACAGGCCTAAATCTATTGCTATCCTTTTCTGCAGTGAGCACTATGAAAGAGATAGGAATAAATTTAGACCTGTCATTTTAGTTTAGGTTTAGAGATTGTGTACAACAGAATTGGCCACATTGAATAACTGATAAATAACTGAACCCTTAAAGCTAACTGTAATGATCGTATCTGACGTAAAGTTAGCGGAATGTAATAACAAGAATAGAAATCATTGAACTGTATCGTATTATGGATAAAAAACAAAATATGCGCATTTTGTCACCGCGCTCAATAACTAAACTAGGTATTTGAATATGAGGCCTTACGCTGGACGACCGCTTTTTGACTGAAACTGATTTAAACTTGTATACCAACTCACTCTGCGTATTCGGTCGTTTGGTACCTACTTACAATATCCAGTGTCCTAGGTTTAAGTTTTCACTTTTCAGATGTCAAATCACGACGTTTGCCCATTTGTTGCCCATTGTTTGCCCGTCCATATAATAATTGACAAAACACAACGTTAATTTCACATCACCTATCGGTTATTATTTTTGCCGATATATCGATCTCTTTCTGAGCATAGGTCACAGATAAACCGAACGGAAAACGCTAACGGAAAAAACCGCGCGGAATTTCGCATGGAAACAACAAAAGGAGAGAACCCAATCTGCGCGGAAAAACTCAGAAGATACCTACCGCGCATATCGCCTTAATGTCGATCGCATACAGTCATTTTAATATATGTATAATATCACTAGCTGATGCCAGCGACTTCGTCCGCTTGGATTCATATAATTTCTCCTATGATCTCATGATGATCTCATCCCCTATTTAACCCACTTGGGGGTGGAATTTCCAAAATTCCTGAAACACGGGATTCTTTATTTTTAACCTAAAATACAAATACTGACTTTCATTGATATAACTCAAAACATGACGGACTTTCATACAAACTTTCATCCCCCATCTAACCCCCTTAGGGGTAGAATTTGCAATAATCCTTTCTTGTGCACTTAGGTGTGCACAAGTTCAATGGTTTAGGCTGTGCGTTGATGATCAGTCTGTCAGTCAGGACTGCAAGCTTCTTTATATTATTACTAGCGGACCCGGCAGACGTCGTCCTGCCCGCTATTAGCGCCACCTACCGGGTCCAATTTTTCTACTTATAAATCTTCCTCTTGAATCACTGTATCTATTAAAAAAACCGCATCAAAATCCGTTGCGTAGTTTTAAAGATTTAAGCATAGGTACATAGGGACATAGGGACATAGGGATATCGGGACAGAGAAAGCGACTTTGTTTTATACTATGTAGTGATAGATAGATTATAGATAGATAGATAGAATCTATCTAACTTGATACTTTAGATGTGGCGATGGTATATGTATCTACGTCTACCTACTGTATAAGGTGCATTCAATAGGTACGCTATAGCTTGCATCGAATTGAATAAAATATAATAAATTATTATCTTTACTATGTATGTGACCTTCTCTCTAATGAATTTATTTGTCTTGTCCTTTTGTTTCACTTTGCGAATAGGTATTGTGTAAATAAGACTTTGGAATAGGTTATGATTATAATTCGAATTCCGACTCTCTTAACAATAAAACTTAGCTTTTATACCTACCTATCCGTTCGGAACTAATGTTTGCAAACAAGCAAAGTAATTTCTAAACATCAGCAACTGCTGAGTTTCTGGCCGGCGGCCTACATTCAATAGATCATTTTGAATTTTACTCGTACCTACAAAAATACTGACCATTTGGCTGCAGTTACCTACGATAGAAAACTCCGATTTACAAGTGGGAAATACCAACCGATTCGCATTGAACTATAATTGAACCTCCTGCTAATAGTATCTATTACACAAATTGTAAACAATGAAAATTATGAGCGCCAAAACGCATGTAGGCCGCGGCCCGACAGCGGTCGGCAGCCGGAAGCCAATGCAGATGAGCGGAAGGCGAAACTTCGAGAACGCACGCGATCACTGCAGACGCACCACCTACCTTAATCATGTATCTACATCCTAATCTTGCCTCAGACCCGAGCCTTTTACGTTTTACGTGGACGAGTTCCAAATTATGTACAACCGGGAAGATAAGGCATAAGTCATAACCTAACATAATATAACATTGACATAAGGTTAACGTAGTATGTTGATGTCCTGACCTAAAAGTGCCTAATGTCCAGCATGTGTCCAGGTTACATATAGGTACCTGCAACTCTTCCGTGCAGTAAAAATTGGATACACTAGTACTCTTGATGGAGTGGCCTCTGAGTGTTTGACGTAGTAGATAGGGGATGTACCTACGAGAAATATTTTCTGCCAAATTTTGAGATTCCCCGCCGCGCCGCGCCGCGCCGCGCCGCGCCGCCGCCTACTTTAAAATAAAAGATGTACAAAAAACATTAAAAAAAAAATTAAATGTGTAAGTGACCTGACCTTTGTTTTTTTTTACTTTTTCATAAAATACCTAGGGTAGGTACCTACTATATTTTTTCCAAATTTATTTTTTATGGCTTATTCTAAAAAATGTAGGTTATCTTTTTGTTGAAAATTGTCAAAGTAAGCCTACGAAATAACAAAACTGTTGGAAAGGTCTACGAAACAACAAGTTTCATTTCGTATAGATAGTAGATACCTACTTGGATAGTTACTTTTTTATATAGGTCTCTAATAAGAAAACAACATAGGACAGAGAAAGCGTTAGAGTAGTTCAGAATATCGAATCCTTATTTTATTTGTTTTACATAATATGTATGTTTACATCTGTAACATTATGTTTGTAATAAATAATAATGTAAGTAGGTATGGTCTATTTGATACTAACGTTAGTGTTAAAAATGAATAACATATTTATTTTATAAAAAAAATCATTGTTTATCGTATAGGACAGAGAGAAAGTTACATATTTTCCACGACAAAATAACGTCCTTAACCGTATAACTAATACCGATACTCAACCAAAGCGAGTGATTGATCCAAGATGGCGTCCCGCAAGGAAGTGCAGGAATTCGCAACCGTGTTAGAGGGCGCGGGGCGCGCGGGCGCGGGCGGGGGCGCGGTGACCTTCGCGCGTTGATGCAATGTCGCCGTGTCATTGACCACGCGCGCAAACAGTTGCAGCTAACCCCCCGGCACCCGCCGCCCACCTCACAACCCCCCTCGCCTCCGGCAGCACCCGCTCCGCCGCCCCCCTCGCGTATCTATCACTCCGCACACCCCCGCGCCCGCCGCCCTGTACTAAGTTCTGCCATAAGGATGCCGGCTCCTGTTTCGATGCAACCAATTTATCGACTAACTTTTTATCGATTCGATTCGGTTCACCACCCAGTTAAGCGTGAGATAATTTTTTTAAAGCAACGATTGTTTGTTCACTTGCTAGTTTTCGCGATGGGAAAAGCTTAACTAAAATCGCAGGACTATAACTGCCTAGGTACCTAACTACTTAGTTAAAATAAAATTTGCACAACCGTTTCCATAACTCAAGATCACTCGCCAACTGATTCATAGTTAGAAAAAATAACAATAAACAAATTAAACAGGCACAAAGAAACTCCAACTTCGACTCTTAACAGCGGGCGTCGCCGCGACCTTGCTTAGTTAACAGCGTATAAAAACATAAAACCGATATTAAAACGAGGCGACATTTTCTTTAGTTACATTACATGTATTTACGTAAGCGGGGTGCACGAACTCCGCTTCGATCACCTTCGCCGCGTCCCAATATACAGGTTGAGGTCGAAACTACAATAAAAGTAGTTTTCGATAAAGCCGAAACGACAAACAAGATGTCTTGCGAGACGTCACTTAAGTTCGCGCGGGAAAGTTGACAATGTCAAAAGTACGGACAAGTCACTTCACTAATTAATTATTATCGTTGGGCAGAGATCACAAGATAGTTCAAACAAATATATATTTACCGATATTGAAATACCTAGAGCACAGCTGTGCGTCTCTACAGATACAATTTTATAACCATGTTTATAATAAATTGCAATGTTTTTTTTATTTGATTCAATTTGATCGATTCTTTCTTTTAATTCATTTTTGGTGCTGAAACCTAGGTATAAATTATATTTCATAACTAATGAATAAATTTAATAACTCTAATAAAATCGGGCAATCAAAACTAATCAAAAGTCAATGATTTTCACAATTTTATGTTTAATTTTTACAAACTTTGAATTGTTATGAACTCTACATAAATAAATCAGATAAATGGTACATATAACCTACTATTAATAAGAGAGAAAATTGGATTTACACTGAATGTTTACTTTGGAAATTCCAAAGTAATGAAAATTAAACTAAGTATCATTAAAATGTATTATTAATCTAGCCAAGGTAGAATTAAATATTTGCGCTTGTGTGACGTGTCCTACAAAATATTTTACTAGAACTCCCTAATTTAGGATATTAATTTATTGAACATTAATTAACTATGCTACCTATCCAATTATACTACATCACTAAAACATCTTATTACAGATAACATAGCGTAACGCACTCTATCATCCCGTGCGAGACCTAATCGATCCTAACCTTCCACAACACATGCGTGCAATAGTTTAACGCGGCCTAAATAAATAGCGCGCAACACACAAACAAACAACGCCCACACACACAAATACACACACACACATACCAGATAACTGCATCCGGCACGATATTTGCATACATATAATGAAAAAAAACATACTTTTAGGAGATAACCCGCAGGTTATCTTGGTATTGGGTGCTCATGTTCCCGTCTAAATGAAAGTTATCGGTTATTGGTTCATTCACTCGAAATATTGTTTAATTTGTTTTTTTAAACAAATATGTTTAAAAAAAACTTTGTTGGCTAAGGAAATGTGAGATATGAAATTATTGTCAACTTTATTGAAACATTAATTAATTGTCTATGCAATATTTTATGCAACAGATTTTTATCACTATAGGTTTGCGAATTGCAAATTACTTATAGGAAATTTTAAAGAAAATAAATTAATAATGAATGTAGTAAAAACGCATATAAACAAATTCTCCTATCTGCACAGTTCTAGGGAAACAAGCTTTTAAATTATTAATACGCTTTATATTATAAATAAAAAATTAAAATTCAAAACACATATTACTTATTATTAGAAATAAAAACTACTTGCCTATTAAATATTTTCTCTCCAGTTTAATACTTATTTCAATTTTTCGTGCCAAATGCCAATTCCAAATAAGAGTCAAATTATTATTATTTATATTTGATTTAAAAAAATAACACATTGCACGCGAACAAATATGGCCGAACCGACAAAATTGTGAATTAGTAAAGTGGCAGCTTCCTATTTAGATAATGAGCGACTGAATGTAGCTGAACTGTCAAGTGCACGCTCACGCTCAAGTTTATTCGACGGGCTGTTACATAAAGTTAGACCATATAATTTGCTTTTTTTTAAGCTTTAATATTACCCAAGACTACCCAATAAAAATATGTCAAATTCGGGTTTTTTACAATGTTGTGCATTTTTAATAAGTTTAAATTATAATAATATATTTTGTCCTGACTATTCCACCTATTTCTCTAGTCAGTCCCTCAAAATGTAGAGTACCTTCGCTACATTCCATGAAATAACCTTTCGCATATTAAGTTTGTTTGAAGGTTGTATATTGAAAATTCAGATATATTTTAAAAAATATAGTGTACTTTACTTATACAGTGTTCCAGTCTATCTGTACTAGGGTTTACGGAACCGGTCCTGTTTTTGAGAACCGGGAATTTCGGGACTTTTACCCAAAGGAACCGGGAATTCCCGGTTCTTTCGGGATTTTCGGTTCTTTGTAGTTTTATTTTATAAAACACGTTTAACACTTTAAAAGTAAACCACAATGAAATATTTATGTAATTTTTTAATTTTTAATTGTCATTTAAACTTTCATCCGCTATTTAACCCACTTGGAGATAGAATTTCCAAAAATCCTGAAATTCAAAATTTTTATTTTTATCGAAAGTTTAAATACCAATTTTCATGGATATCACTTGAAAAATGACCGACTTTCATGCAAACTTTCATCCTCTATTTAACCCCTTTAGGGGTGGAATTTCCAATAATCCTTTCTTAGTTAGCCTGCGTTGAAAAAGCTTACGAATTCAATGTACCGTGTGTTTCGTCTACTACAGTAAGGCCTTTGACTGTGTGAACTGGAACAGTTGGATGGACAGTTCTCCAGGAAATAGGAGTCCCGAAATATCTGGTCAACATCTGGTCTGGAGTGCTTCAAAGCCTATACTCAGATAGTCACGGGGTAGTAAGAATTGACAAGAAGATATCAACACCTTTCACGTTTGGCAAAGGAGTTCGTCAAAGATGCATCGTATCCCCTATTCTGTTGAACATCTACGGAGAGAGCACTAACGCCGGACCTGCGAAGACTGGGATGGTGGAATTACCATCAATGGCATTAAAATTCGAAACCTTCGCTACGCCGAAAAGGATGGTGCCTTTTCGCAGCTAATGAAGCTGAAATGTTCCAACTCGTGAACAAAATGGAGCAACACAGGCCATAAATCGGTTTAAAACTAAGATCATGGTGGTGGATTGTACTTCTAAGCTAGAACTCAATGGAACACTCAATTTAAAACCCGTTGATCACTTCATTTACTTGGGTTCTGGCATCAGCAATAACGGTTCTAGTGAAGCTGAAGTTCGCAGGTGAATCGGAATGGCCAAGACTGCAATATATCAGCTCGATAGAATATAGAATGATCGTAACATCAGTACTAAGACAAAATTACACTAGTCAACACTTTCGTTTTCTCCATTTTCCTACTTATACGGAGCGGAGATATGGACATTAAAAGCTGGAGACCGCCAGCACAATATGCCTTTGAGATGTGGTACTGGAGAAAAATGCTCAGAATCTCTTGGAATGCATTCAGGACTAACCAATCGATCCGTGAAGAACTCAAAATTGACAAAAAGCCGAGGCTCTCAACATATGCCTGAGGAGGATCTTTGAGTTCTTCGGCCATATCGCCCGTAAACCCAGCGATAACCTACAAAAACTTATAGTTACCGGGAAAATGAACGGCAAGAGATCGAGAGGTAGGAGTCCAATTCGCTGGACTGACCAGATCCGCACCACTCTCAACATGAATGTTGCCGAAGCAGTTGCAGCATCTGCCGGAACAGATGGCGCAACATCGTCAGAAACTTGAAATTTTCACATTGCTTCCTTTTATGATCTAGGCACACACTAAGAAAGGATTATTGGAAATCCCACCCGTAAGGGGGTTAAATAGGGGATAAAAGTTTGTATGAAAGTCTGTCATTTTTCAAGTTATATCCATGAAAATTGGTATTTGAGCTTTCGATAAAAAATAAAAAATATAAACAGCATTTTTGAAAATTCTGTCCCAAGGTGGATTAAATATTGCATTCCGAAAACCGAGTAGGTATAAGCGAGCAATCGCATACAACAGCGAGAGAGGTAGACTTGTAAGTTACCGCGCGCCATTTATTTTAGCACTGAATTCACATTAGTTTTGAACTTTTGAACAGTAGGAAGTATAAAAAAGTAAAGTTAGTATTGTAAATATTATGTATGTAAGTAGTAGCGTGAATCATGTAATTAAATTAAAATTCCCGAAAGTACCGAAAGAACCGGGAATCAAAATTTGATTTCCCGGTTCTTTTTACTGACAAAAGAACCGGGAATTCCCGGTACTTTCGAGACCGGGATTTCCCGGTTCTGAACCCTAATCTGTACTACTACTACACGATAATACCTGCTCATAACAAAGCACAGGAAAATAAAAGGTTTTTCAAACTAAAGCTCCATTAAACTTTTAATTAGATTATTTGAAAAGAAAAGAATGTTATTATACTAATTGCTCATTGTATAATAAAAAATTATAAAACCTAGTTATAAGTATTTACCCTACACATATTTAGACATTTTTAACACACCTAGGTAAGTATGTGCTTTTATCTCTACATCACAATAATGAAATCGTAAAGAATTACAAACATACAGAAAATATACATCGTTAGTTAAAAACGGAAGCTGGTGCAAGATGCATATTTATTGTAATTTTATGCAAAGCAGTGGTTTAGCAAGCCCGTTCGGTCGAAGCCGGTAGTCGTCGCCGACGACTTGCTTGCGCAATTTCTGTAATTCGTGTTTTGTAACCGTAATTATTGAAATTCTTGTAATCTGTAGCGGGTGTGGTGCCACTTTAATCTTGACCTTTGGTATTTGTGTCTTTAAATAGCGGTTTCAATCCAAAATATGTTTTTTAATAATTTATTTCACTTACTTAGTATAATAATAAAGTACCTATAAAAGTAAAAGTAAAAATTATACCCTTTTTGCTCAACTATTTTTCAAGTCGACATGGAAAAATACATAATTTGTTTAATTTCTTATATAGAATTTAAAGGTTTGCGCGCCGATTTGAGAACCTCTTTTTTTGGGAGTCGATTAAAAAGTAGCCATTATAAAATGATAGGATAGGACAATAATATTTTTTTTAATACCTAATAATACACCTAATGATATGCAAATTGTGAAACACAGTAGAACATTTTTGTCTCTTTCACATGTTATTACTAACTTTAGGTTAACTAAATTTTATAATTTAGTAGTAGGTAGTTAGGGTTGAAAATATGTTTTGTTGCACTTGAGCAGTTGTCTTTAATAAACTAAATTAAGTATGAAGGTAACATCAGAGGTTGAAGTGTTTTCCATATTTTATGTAAGTACGTACCTGAGTACCTACCTACTCAATACTTATAATATTTATGTACTAAATTCAAATTCACAAAATTGGTACACTGTACACTTTTTGAATGTCAATTTAATATTTACCTATAGTTATTGTCAGTTAATATTTTTCAACGTGAAGTATAATAATAGTTTCTAATATTTTGTTTAAAACAAGGTTAAAATGTATGTACGTAGTGCTCACCTGAATCAATTGAATTAATTTTTATTTATTGAATTTAGATATATAGGTTTTTTTGAATTTGTTTGAACTATATAAGTACCTACTTTGTATTAAAATATTATACTCTTATCTAATCTTACGTTACTTATTTTCAACTAAAGCCTCAATATTGCTCAACGGACAAGAATACTATTTTTAAAGGAACCTTCCTGATGACGGCATATTTGAATTTGTCCACCCATTTACAGATCACGCCTTTTTTTTTTTACCCGACTGGGTATATGTGTTTCACCTGTGTGTATGTATGTCCATTCCTATGTCCGCTTGTAACTAATCAACGGCTCAACGGATTTTGATAAACGATACGTCATTAGATTTGTCTCAATGACGCGAGTGTTATAGGGTACCTAAATTTAAAAAAAAATCAAAATGGCGGACTTAATGCGCTTTAATGTGCGAGCTGAAAAAAAATTTTTTCTTCAAGACCCTCGAGTGGGGTATCAAAATAAAGGGATTCAAAAGGCAAATACGAAAATGTATAAATTTATATATTTGGAAACAATTTGGAGTGATAAATCGTAGAAAATGACCGTTTCCTATGTCAGTTCGTAACTACTTAACGGCTCAACCTATTTTGATAAATTATACGTCATTAGATTTGTCTTGACGGCGCAAATGTTACTGGGTACATAAAATTCATAAAAAATCAAAATGGCGAATGTTATGCACTTTAATGTGCGGGCTGAAAAAATTTTTTTTCTTCAAGACCCTCGAGTGGGGTATCAAAATAAAGGGCTTTAAAAGGCGAGTGCGAAAATGTATACAATCTATATGTTTTAAATCAATTTGGAGTGACAAATCATGAAAAACAAAATAAATAACAACTACACTGTAAGTGGTACGATGGTAGTTTATTAATTTTTTAGTTCGTTTTTTAGCATGGCAGTCGGGTTTTTTTAATTTTTAAATTATAGCTTGTTCATGAAGTCTTCGTCACCTCACTTTAATATATACAATATTTAATATTACCTATTTAATTTATTGATCATTGAAAACCGATTTCAATTAAGATTTTAGTCTAATTGATCAACGTATATGGCTGTTTTCCTCGTTTAGCTTGGCCAACCTGCAGATGCATCGTCTTCTGATATCGCACTACGCCGCGTGACCCAGACACAAGTGCCGCCCTCTCGTTATCAGTTATGTAAGCACGAGCGGTGAGCGCTGACCTTCCTTAACAAGGTACAAGTTCGCCTTAACATAGACATTAACTGTTGACCGTACCTTAAACCAACCACTTAAAATTAATCTAATTTCTATGAATACAATAGTAACTGTTATGAGGTACATAATATGGTAATCAGTTACCAACTTTCTATGAGTATTTTCTACTTGTTTTTTAAGTTCATGGGAAAATCTTAGTAGGTATTTTCAGTATTTTCGAAAGTGAGCTTGAATTCATTCGGAACGGCCGAACTTATTTTGACGGGACTTTTTCAGACAGGTAGAAGATTAAACAAGGAGTGATCCAGGCTAGTTTTTATCCTGGAAAATCGAGGGGATCACACGTGATTTTTAAAGAACCTAAATCCAAGCGGATGAAATCGTGGGCATCATATTAGAACAGAAATAAAATTAGGACAGTAACCAACATTTTCGAGGTCTATTTAGTTTTGGTAAATACGATGAACTGTGTGCTTAGTCTAAAGCGGAGCACTCGAAAACGAACTCGAAAACTATTGATCGATTTCAGAGTAAAATAGACCTAAAATGGCTTGGATTAAGGTTTGAGTTCGCCAATACATTCAGCATTCGAACAATGCTGAATGTATTGGCGAACTCAAACCTTAATACAAGACATTTTAGGTCTATTTTACTCTGAAATCGATCAATAGTTTTCGAGTTCGTTTTCGAGTGCTCCGCTTTAGACTAAGCACACTGGACCATTTAGATCAAAAATCAACATTACAATTTTTTTACGCTATTCATTGAAAAAGTCTGAAACTAACAGTGATAAAAAATATATAAATAGAATATCTAAACAGGTGTTGCGATAATACTTAATAAACGATTGCATACTCAGCACATGCATAGTTGGAAGCTCGTTGGAAAGTATTTAGCCGATTATGTTATCACGACGTTTTGATGATACAATCACATGTATACTATATCACAATGAGGAAATGAAAGAACTATCAATATTGTTTTTATTTTTTTATTTTATTTATTTGCTTCATTAACATTTAACAGTCACTTACAATACATTCTTAAATCTACACCAATTCCAAGACATGCAAAATGTCTTGGAATTGGTGTAATTGACCACCATTAATTGACCACCACTAATGAACAAAACACACTGTGTTTTGTTCACTAGTGGTCGCTACACTACTACTACTTTGGTCATATTATGAGAAACATGAAATATGACCTCCTGCAGCTCATAATTCAGGGCAAAATAGCCGGAAGAAGACCACCTGGCCATAGAAAAACGTCCTGGCTAAAGGATTTACGCCAATGCAATGGTACGGGAAAAGTACCCGATCTCTGTTCCGTGCAGCAGCATCCAAAGTACAAATAGCCCTAATGGTTGCCAACCTCCGATAGGAGACGGCACTACAAGAAGAAGAAGACTAATGAACTCAAAAAATTATTTAAAAAAAAATTACTAAAGAAATTACTATACTATTATATTAGATATACTAGCGAGCCGCCCCAGCTTCGCATGGGTAGTAATTACCCATTACTACTATCCCACCATACATTATTTTTTATATCTCAAACGGATTAGGCAGCATTTTCGATGAAATCTCCCAGGCGGCTGTACTTTTTCCGACATTTTCAACAGTTACCGTCATATTTAACTTTTCAACCAATTTACTCAAAACTTTAATAAATTCTACATTTAAACCTTCCTCATGAATCACTCTCGTCTATTAGTGAATACCGCGTGAAAATCTGTTCAGTAGTTTTCGAGTTTATCGCGAACAGACAGAAAGACGCGGCGGCGGGGGAGTTTGTCTATACATATAATAAATCTATACCTACATATAATAAAATCGTAGAATTGCCGTATCTGTACATTGAAGATTTTTGCAAAATAATAACTGGGGGATGTTAGGGATAAGTAATAGAACGTAAAAAAGCTATTTTTGAAATTTTTGTCTGTTTATCTGTTTGTCTGTATGTTTGTGCGCGCATCACGTAAAAACTACTGAATGGATTGAAATTAAACTCGGCATGATTTAAGTTCATACTATGGAGTAACATATAGGATACTTTTTATCCCGAAATTCAGCACGGTTCCCTTGGGAGAGGGGATGAAAGTCAAAATGTGTACTTAGCTGTAATTCGTTAACGGGTGGTCCGATTTCATTCATTCTTTTTTTGTTATAAAGGAAATACTTTAAAGATTACTGGCTAATCTCTGAAAGGACCGATTTTTAAGGGACTTTCACTGGCGGATGTTTACATTTTGACCTAAGCATCCACCAGTGAACTTTTAACAGTTTTAAATTTGGAGATTGTATACAAGTACAACCAAATTAGCGCCACTGTATAAGGTATTATACAAATTCATAATGTATTTTGTTAAGAGAAATATGCACCGAATCTGAAATCTTTCGCCGTGTTTATTGTTTATATTTTAGTTTATCTGAATGTAGAGTACAAAATTAGTGTTTAGGCGACGCAAAGTCACCTTGATAAGAAAAAACGAAAAATAGTTTGTCGTGCACCGGCTCTGTTCTCGAATAACGAAGACGACAATTATTGAAAAATAAAAAATTTAAATGAATATAATTTTAAAAAACCACTTAAACAAAAGTCGCTCCACGAGTTCATAGCTATGGGTTCCAATTTTTTGCGCCTGTTTTCGTCTGTATGTAGAATTGATATTTAAAATGATATTATAATAAAATTCTTGAGAATTAGGTAGTTTGATCCGCAGCGCCTGTTCCTTAGCTACCTACTTACATTTTAAAAACTTACAACTTACATTTCAAAAATTTTAAATACCTATACTGTATAATTTACAAGACTTTTTTACCTACCCACTTGTAATCTATTCTCACATCCTTATTTATATCACACTGAATTTATAACAATCGTAAAAACATCTAAAAAAACAGTTAAGCAATCTATGGGCAGAATACTTTTGCCATTTAAAAATACCTAACTAGTTAGTTAAGGAAAATTACGGCCGACGCTGCAAAATCTTGTCGACCGGGAGGGACGGGAGTGCAGGGATGCGCGGACGCAGGCTGCGCGCGTGTGTGTGTGTGCGCGTGCGTGCGTGTGTGCGTGCGTGTGAAGGTCAGCCGGCGGCGTCATTTCCTGGTCATTGCCTGCCTCATCCGACGCCCGTCTGCGCAAGGGTTGCCACCAATGAGTTTTGAAGGAGATTTGGCTATCACTCTAATCGTATGGGATATTGTAAAAAACGTAATGCACATAATACAAATAATAAACTACTTATACGTGTATATAGTTGTTGTTATAAAAATGTACTTTGTTCATTAAGAGTATTTTGTAATCAAGAAGAAGGGAAAATACTATGCGGTGTTGTCTCTGAAAAATATAGTATAGTATTATTCAAGTGCGGAATTATGGCAGCTCTTGTAATGCTTTTGCGCGGGCGAACAGATAACACGCCAGCCGATTCGGTGAAAATAGCGGATCAACGTGTACGTTTGTCAATAGCTAAGGCAACGTAGGCAACCCTAGCTGCAGACCCACACACACATACACACATTATACATAATACGAACTCTTAGAAGCACGCACACCGCGTCCCGCCGGCAGCGGCAGTCGGCAGTCGGCACAGGAAAACCATGTAGATGTGCCCATTGTGAAACGATCTATGGGAGGATGTGAGTGCATAAAAATTGCATTGTTTTTGCATGACAATCAAACTAGGATAGCCGCAGTCATGTGCGACTTCCCAATGGCCGTTGATTTTTTACGTGACTTAGCTTTTTAAACTTAAAAGCTCGACGCTTTTCGCTTTAAATCGTTTTACATTCAGTTTTGCTTCATGACTCTTTTTAACCCCCGACGCAAAAACGACGGGGTGTTATAAGTTTGACGTGTCTGTGTGTGTGTGTGTGTCTGTCTGTTCCCCTGTGGCGCTCAAACGGATGGACCGATTTGAATGCGGTTTTTTTTGTTTGAATGGTGAATTAGTCGAGAGTGTTCTTAGCTATGTTTGATGAAAATCGGTCCAAGATGGCCGCCGCTACAAAATGGCGGATGATATATTTTTTCACAACTCCCTTGATATGGGTATCAAATGAAAGGGCTTGACTAGTAGAAAAGCACTATTGCAAATTCAAGATGGCCGCCGCCACTAAATGGCGAATGTCGGGGGTTTTTTAAATTTTCAATTTACACTTGTGTTTAAATAAATAAGTAGTTAGGTGTCCAACGCTAATTTCGTATTGATTAGTCATTGATGAGTACTTAGGTATTATATTATACTAGCGGTCCGCCCCGGCTTCGCCCGTGGTACATAATATATAGCCTATAGCACTCAGGGATCACGTACATATCCAACGGTGAAAGAATTTTTGAAATCGGTCCAGTAGTTCCTGAGATTAGCGCGTTCAAACAAACAAACTCTTCCGCTTTATTATACTTGTATGTATAGATTTTGAAGCAAATGGGAATTTTTTGGTTTCGCTTTTCAATACGATCGGTACCACTCTATGAGCTAAAATTTGATATTAGAATTCAAACACACAAGTATAAATTAAAAATTTAAAAAACCCCCGACATTCGCCATTTTGTGGCGGTGGCCATCTTGGATTTGCAATAGTGATATTCTACTAGTCAAGCCCTTTCATTTGATACCCATATTAAGGGAGTTGTGAAAAAATATGTACTCCGCCATTTTGTAGCGGCGTACATCTTGGATCGATTTTCATCAAACATAGCTAACAACACTCTCGAATAATCAATAAAGCCGCATTCAAATCGGTCCACCCGTTTGAGCGCTACAGGAGAATAGACAGATACACACACACACAGACACGTCAAACTTATAACACCCCGTCGTTTTTGCGTCGCGGGTTAAAACAACAAATTGGCAGGCACAAACCTAACCGAAACCGCGAAAACACAACCGAAGCACACTCTTAAAATCAGCACACTTTTGTACGAACTATTTTGTAATAACTGCTGAACAGATTTTGATAAAATACATAGAAATAGAATAGAAAAGTTTTTTATTCAAATAAACTTTTGCAAGTGCTTTTGAATCGTCAATGGAATCAACCGCTGGTTCGGAATGCCGTTTCTACCCAGAAGAACCAGCAAGAAACTCGGCGGTTGCTCTTTTTCTTTTTAAATATTATATAAACATTAAATTCTACAATACTGTCCTGAATTTTGACTTTGTCATTATCAGCGTTATCTCTTCCGGCAATGAAAACAAACTGAATACTCGTAGATAATAATATTTTAAAAATGTTTATTGTTCGCAAAAATTTTGCAATTTTGTTGCTTGGAGGAAATGCTCGGCGTGTTATCGGGCGCCGTTTATCGTGATAAGTACACATCGTCACAGATATAACACAATTATCGTACATTACAATGTGTGCACAGCTCACACGTGACGATGATAACTGAAAAATTATATATCAGATGCATATTATGTACCTAAATAATGTGATGCAGTTTTAAATAAATGACCAAAGAAATATTTCGTCTAATAAAAGTCCATTCCATTTACTTCGTCGGCGTGGAGTTGGTTTTTCAAAAATCCCGCGCCGTGAACTATATCTTTTTCCGGAATAAATTAGATACTCTAGGTTCTCAACTATACCCGTACATATCATGTCGATCTCTAGCTCTGTTGTGTGAGTGGAAGACAACCAAACAAACGCACTTTTGTATTACTTAATTGTAATATTAGTAGGCCGGACCATACAGTCCTGCATATTCAGTTTTTAACGCATGGTTAAGTTAGGTGTTTCGGCCTTCTGATTCTATGTAATTTCTCTTACCATTCGTTACTCGGTCGCGACCTCGGTCAACGACGATCTTTAACCAAAACTAGGCCCACAGACTTTTCAATTAAACGTTTTAGTATGAACGAGTAAACGTTATGATTTGGCACTAAGATATTGTAATATATACACGTAGGTATATATTACAATATCTTATTGTTAGATTTGGCATCTCCATATTTTAGAAAATTGATATGTGTCACGTTTTTTTTAACTCACAAACAGGGCCCAGATAATATGAATTTTCCGTCCTTTCAAAAATAGTTTTAAGTCTACATCCAGACAATTCTCTTTTACATGATAAATTACTCGTGAGGTAATTTATCACATTTTAATTTTATACGCAGATTTTAAACTATAGCATTTAAGAATCTTTTGTTCTGAACCTGAACACAAAGACATTATCGTGTTAATACCAATTTTTCAAAGGGAACCTCAACAATAAAAGTGAGATGGTCTCAAATTACCACACGTGAGCGCGTCCGTCCCGCCGCGCCGCGCCGTACGCGCATCGACGATAAAACAATAGTGTTTGTATCGCAAGAGGTTTGTGGGGTAACCCATTTATTGCGAGCGGGATGCGACCGGTTCCCTCCCGCCGCTAACGTTCGCATTCTTGTATCCGGGAATAAATACCGTCAGTGCGCCCATCGATTAATTATAGACTCTAACAGAACATTGTAGAGTTTGTTTCGCGGCAGTCGCACGCTCGAGTAATTTTCTTTTTGCGCCGAGGGTCTGGAGATGACATTCTAGAGGCACGGACGAGCGCTCGGCGTAACCTTGATAATGCAGCACTAAAAACCAGTAGGATGCGTCCAGCTATAAATAGACACGCCAGCGCATAATATGGACGCTTTTTTCATGCTTTTTGTTATGTTGTTAGTGTTCCCAGGCAGGAGAGGGATTTTATGGCGTTCGAGTATACGTGGAACGGTTCATTAAATCGTAAATATAACATACGCTTTCACGTCCGTTATCGTGGGCATTTATCTTTTCAGATTGTGGCAAAAAGCGTGAACTAAATATGTACTTACCTACCTAGGTGCCTATGCGTTATTTTTAGTTCGCATAATATTTAGCTTGGAAAGCGTCAGCGACTGGAGTTAGATAGGTATTATTATAAAGTAAGACAGGAAACCTAAAAGCCGACCCATCCTGTTGATCGGCTATGAGTGACTAACCGGAAACAGCTAAGATTTACTAAAGTATAGTTGTCTGAATTGCTTAACCCAGAATCAGTACCTACCTACCTTCTACTATTTCCTCATAAATGCCTTGTGGCTATTGCTCTGAAAAAGATGTGCCACGTAAGTAGGTAGGTAGGTACATAGGTAATTTAGTTTTTGAATCTTAAACCGAATCTAAACCAATGAATATCTAAAAAATCTGCTATATCTGATTTCCGAAATGCTTAGTTCTAATATCGAAATAAATAAATATTCTAAATATTTTAGGTACAATGTATTTATGTTGACCGAAAAAATAAGTTTATCTAGTTATTCTTAAAATAACTTTAAGTAAATACCAATTACATAAATTTTCAATCTGCATCATATTGAAACCCACGTTAATTTGGCAGGGATAATTTATTGGTAATACCTAATAAGTAATAACCAATAAATTTTATCTTTGTCAAATTAATGTGCTAAAAAATATATAAATTCGTTATCATCACAGCTTGTAATAATAAAAATTAATTGTAATCACAATCACAGTCGCGTTGTTAATAATTTTGTAATTGTACATAATATTATATATTACCAGCGGAATGATTCAAACCATTATCAAATTCTCTGAATTATTATTATCGAAACCGGTTCACACTCATTTGCTTCGTATGAATTTTATTTGATATCAATTAATAGCACAGACTAAAGATAGAAGAGCCCTTGGGAGCAAAAAACCAAATCTAAAATTGAAGTGTCTGTCCGTAATTTCGAAATAACTGCCTGTTATTTTTTACATTATAATATGATTATTTGAACGATAAACGTTTTTAAAAATTTTGTCTGTCTGACTTTTTGTCCTGACTAATCTTTGGAATAGCTAAACTGATTTCTATGGGACTTGAGCAGGCAGGTAGAGGATTTAACAATGAGTGATGTAAGCTATTTTTTATTCTGAAAATCACGAAGTCGCGGATATCATCTTTTTTTTTTTTTTCATATCATCATCTAGTAAGATGAAAAGAAAGGATATCATCTAGTAAGAAGTAAAAAGATCGATAAAAGATAATGATGTTTACGATTCCTTCTAAAGGCGCCTCTACACGTTGGCCAAAATGATGGCGGATATGTTGGAAGGTGTTGGGCGAGGAGTTTGTGTTCGCGTCCACACGTTGGAAGGTCGTTCAGTATGCTCCGGGCCAACCTGCGGGCCAACTTGCGGGCCATCGTTCCAATACCTTCCAACTCCCGCTCTACACGTTGGGCCAACATATTGGGCCATAAGATGGGCCAGCATGTTGGCGAACGTGTGGATGAGCAGTAAAATATTTGCAGACAGCGTCCAAGTTTTGTACCTAGGTACTTGTAAGCATCCCTATAAATATCCCATTACCAAACTGTAAATTTGATCCAAACAAAAACATTTCATGTGAATAATAAGGCCAACTTCCTATCAAAAAGTTTCGGCCATTAAAAGTACTGATATCAAAAATTATGACCAAGTCCTTTGCTAGGCTCGATAAATGAAACCATACAGTTTTAGAAGGTATATCTTCTTCGATCACCCTCAAGCTGTCTTACCATTCCTAATGATCCTGTTAAAATATTTTTAAATAATTTATGTCTTACCAATAACACTATAATATGAAGCTCATTTGGGACTGAGAATAGTTTTATTGTTTTCAACTTGACAACATTTTTGCACTCCTTTGAATTTGTTTAATTTAAAAAATGTTGCCAAGTTGAAAACAATAAAACTATTCTCAGTCCCAAATGAGCTTCATATTATAGTGTTATTAGTAAGACATAAATTATTTAAAAATATTTTAACAGGATCATTAGGAATGGTATGACAGCTTGAGGGTGATCGAAGAAGATATACCTTCTAAAACTGTATGGTTTCATTTATCGAGCCTAGCAAAGGACTTGGTCATAATTTTTGATATCAGTACTTTTAATGGCCGAAACTTTTTGATAGGAAGTTGGCCTTATTATTCACATGAAATGTTTTTGTTTGGATCTCACTCCTTTTTTCTAAGTATTTCAAAGTTAATGCAATAAGTATAATGAAGTCTTTTTTCTCTCTTACGCTTCAGTATAATTAGGAATAGAACCCTATCACATTTTACGGTCTGATTAGATGTGGTTTAATCTTCAATACATAGTATAAAACAAAGTCGCTTTCTCTGTTCTAATTGGGTGAATTTTTATTTTGTTCGTCTGTCTGTCAAAATCACAGATAACAGAATCTCCACTCCAGAGTATTTCCACTTAGTGGTCAGTTTCAGAACTTAGAACCATACGGCTTAACTAAGAGAAGATTTTGAGTATTTGACTCTCATTAAGTTTAATGAATAGTATTAGATATTAGTGATACCTAGTAGCCGGAATCAACAGGACACCAAAGTCTCCTCCAAACCTCCAAAGTCGGCCACCCATCCATTTCCTGACTTGGGTCAAGGTTGCTTATCAAAATTATTAAGAAAATCGCGCTTCTGGTTTTATTGGCAAAGACGAATCTCAAACTACTGGAAGGAACGGGCTTAGGCACACAGATAGCTATTAATGTGGCGTACGACATCCGCAAAGAAAGGATTTTTGAAAATTCAACCCCTTAGGGGGTAATATAGGGGTTTAAAATTTGCATAGTCCACGCCGACAAAGTCGCGCCCGCGACTTCGATAAAAAATATACCTCTTGGCGTTTTATTATTTACCTACACTTTACTTTTTATTAGAACTCAAGACCAGTAAGATTGACCCCTTGCTAGAAAACTTAAAAAGTCACATCTCCCTAAATAGTGCACCGATTTCGATGAAACAAGAACCATATATAGCTTCGAATAAAGTAAAATACATTTATTAAAACAAAATGAAAATTTGTTCAGTATTTTTTGTGTGATGTGGGAACAGACAGATTTTTATATATCTTTGAATTGGTCAGTGTCTGATGCAACTTTTGGACATTTTTCGATTTTTTCCTTCATATACACACTAAGACTCATCTTCTTACCAAATTTCAACATTCCACATACACGGGAAGTGCGTCATAATTTTGATCAGTCAGTGAGTAGGTCTTGTTTTATGTGATTTTCAAACCTCTGTATCTCAGAAACGGTTCAACTTGAAAATTTGAAACTTTCAATTTATCATCACATCCACGAGTTTAACTTATATTTCAAATTTCGTGGGATTACTATCCCGCGAACCAGAGTTATGAGGGGGGTCAAAACAGCTCGAAATGGATCGTGTAAATAACACACTCATGCGACAAGGCCGGAGGAACTTGGCCTGGCGCACTTCGTGCGCCTAGATTTCCGCTTTATCAACCTCAAACTACCCAGGATTATCTATTAATTAATAGCACAGACTAAAGATAGAAGAGCCCTTGGGAGCAAAAAACCAAATCTAAAATTGAAGTGTCTGTCCGTAATTTCGAAATAACTGCCTGTTATTTTTTACATTATAATATGATTATTTGAACGATAAACGTTTTTAAAAATTTTGTCTGTCTGACTTTTTGTCCTGACTAATCTTTGGAATAGCTAAACTGATTTCTATGGGACTTGAGCAGGCAGGTAGAGGATTTAACAATGAGTGATGTAAGCTATTTTTTATTCTGAAAATCACGAAGTCGCGGATATCATCTTTTTTTTTTTTTTCATATCATCATCTAGTAAGATGAAAAGAAAGGATATCATCTAGTAAGAAGTAAAAAGATCGATAAAAGATAATGATGTTTACGATTCCTTCTAAAGGCGCCTCTACACGTTGGCCAAAATGATGGCGGATATGTTGGAAGGTGTTGGGCGAGGAGTTTGTGTTCGCGTCCACACGTTGGAAGGTCGTTCAGTATGCTCCGGGCCAACCTGCGGGCCAACTTGCGGGCCATCGTTCCAATACCTTCCAACTCCCGCTCTACACGTTGGGCCAACATATTGGGCCATAAGATGGGCCAGCATGTTGGCGAACGTGTGGATGAGCAGTAAAATATTTGCAGACAGCGTCCAAGTTTTGTACCTAGGTACTTGTAAGCATCCCTATAAATATCCCATTACCAAACTGTAAATTTGATTTCCGCTTTATCAACCTCAAACTACCCAGGATTATCTATTAAATATTTAGATAGAGAAAATGATTAGCTAGCTATTGATATTTCTGTTTGGTCTTATTAACTTGTCAAATACCTTCAAAGATCCTACCTTCGAATTTCCTAGAATTTCTAACACTTACCTACCAACTGTGCCAATGACAGTGATTACCGCACCAAATAGTCCGCCGTTTTAGCTCCTACGTGCCCATTCATTGTTTACAACAAATTGTTCCTAAACATGGAATTAGGAAGCCATATAAGCTCCGATGACAAACGACACACGTGCCGGGTTGAACGACCTGCGATAAGGCGCGCGAAAATACGCGAGTTAGATAATAATAGGTATTAGAAAGAAAATGGCGGACCGCGGCGCGTCCGTGCCACGCTGTTTACGACTCCGACACGCAAAATATCCGGCAAAAAATTGTTTTTTTCCAATGATAATATTTTGAATCTTGCTGTTGCTCGCGACTTCGTCTTTGTGGTTTTAGATTACTTTTTATCATGTAGGAATCCAGGATAAAAAGTAGAATATGTCTCTCTAGTCTCTATGCAAAAAATCAAGTCACTCCGTAGTTCTTTTGCGGCGTGATTGAAAATCGAATGCGTGAAAAATAACATGCTATCCCGCCGGATCTGCATCTTTTTCTTTTCCCGACATAAGAATTGCCTGGTCCTCCAGTACCTTGTACAAGGAACTGTTTATGGACAATATTCTGTGGTTGCGATGTGATTGAAGGACAAAGCAACAAGCCAACAGACAAACACACTTTCACTTTTACATCATTATACCTAGGTAGGGATTTATTACGCGCTTTTCGGTGGTTACATCTCTGGAAAACTTGGATTATATACATACGAGCGGATACCCGCGACTTCGTTCGCGTGGATATTGATTTTAATAATCCCGTGGGAATCATTTTGTTTTTCCTAAGCTCCTTTGAGCTTATACCTTGCTAAAAACTGTTAAAAGTTCACTGGCGGATGTTTAGGTACATCAAAATGTAAACATCCGCCAGTGAAAGTCCCATCAAAATCGGTCCAGCCTTTCAGAGATTAGCCAGTAGTCTTTAAAGTATCTACTTCCTAACAAAAAAAATGAATGAAATCGGACCACCCGTTAACGAATTACAGCTAAGTACACATTTTGCCTTTCATCCCTTCTCCCAAGGGAACCGTGCTGAATTTCGGGATAAATAGTATCCTATATGTTACTCCATAGTATGAACTTAAATCATGCCGAGTTTCATTTCAATCCATTCAGTAGTTTTTACGTGATGCGCGCACAAACATACAGACAAACAGATAAACAGACAAACAGATAAACAGACAAACAGACAAACAGACAAACAGACAAACAGACAAACAGACAAAAATTTCAAAAATAGCTTTTTTACGTTCTATTACTTATCCCTAACATCCCCCAGTTATTATTTTGTAAAAATCTTCAATGTACAGATACGGCAATTCTACGATTTTATCATATGTATAGATAGATAGATGTAGGTGGGTATCTCTAGGAAATAATATGTAGGTAAGAATAGTAGCCAACCCACATTGGTTTATATTCGGCTGGGTACACTATTGGTCTTTAAACTGAACTACCTAGTATACATTTTTGCAGCGGGCATTACTTAGTAAAACGATACTATTATAGGTACCTACTATGAGTACTATTTTTAGACCTGTCTAAATTTATTTTAGTGATTTTTTACAACAGTTCAATCAAATCAGTACGATAGTAATGTCTGTTATTTTTCCGTCCGCCATGACTCTATTTTCAGTGTTACAGTTACACGCGCTAGGTATATTTAGGCCTATGCTAACGGTCCGTGATCGAATTTCATTTTTTTAAAGTAGGCAAACTTCAGAGTTATCGTAGGTATAGTTATAATAAATTAAACTATCCTATCCATTAATCCCCGGATATTTAAATATTTGGGCTTTGTCATAAATTAAACGTTTATGTACAATAATAAGCGTCTATAATAATATAAGCGTCTGTCTGCTTGTCATACATTTTCACTGAATAACAACCGCTGAACTGATCTTGACATAAGACACAGTGATATCTTGATAACTGGCTACGGACATGTGGGATACTTTTAATCCTGGAAAATCAAAAATTTCCCACGGAAAAAAAACTATCCACGCGGACGAAGTCGCAGGCGTTTTAACAAAGTAGACAAATTAAAAAAATATTAATATTTTACTACATATATGTATTTTTTAATTCTGCGATGCCTACGAAGCACCTGTCCGGTTGTTTTAATGTGAAACTTGTCGTGAAGTCGTTTGTCGTTGAGCCGCTCGTAGCGTCGTAGAGTCGTCGTGAGGAAAACGCGCAGGCGACTGGCCGCAGCATTGGGGTCAAGGCGAATTGACGCAATCTAACTCACTTTATCTATTCACGCTCTTATCAAACGCTCGCTTGTATTTTTAACTGTTAGATGTTTTATTGAGATTTCGAAATAGACGATAGGCACACTTAGATACAGCGCTTCTTAGGCCTCTTTATAGGTGTTATGGGGAATTTCAACTTTCAAGGATTTGCTTTTACAATCTTTCCCGTCGAAGTCAATTGCATTTAGTACGTAAAATTAATGGATATAGAAAATCCTTTTGCCAAGGTTTCGGTTATACAAATCGATTTTAACCAAACCCAAAATATTAATAATATTCAAACCTACTTTTATAGAGTAGTAAGTACCTAAGTACTTGAAATAGTTTTTTCAAGACCGGTTCACAATCCTAAATCTGCTAGAAAAAAGCTCAGTAGCTATTTCTTAAAGTTTTGTGTCGAAAGAAAAGATTCTGGAACACAAAATAAAATTACACATATTATGTGTCATTGAAAAAGTAAATAGGCATCCAGACTGCTCATCGGTAGGTGCCATTTGGTGAGATTGCAGTCGCTAACCTGCCTTTGAAAAATGCATTATTGGCCTCGATACAAACGTTAAAATGTGAAGTCAAAATAATATACAATAAGTAGTTTAATAATAGGTACATATTGTGGCTAATTCTGTTGTACACAATCTCTAAATCTAAACTAAAATGACAGGTCTAAATCTATTGCTATCTCTTTCACAATGCTCCCTGCAGAAAAGGATAACACTATTTTTAAACCTGTCAATTTAGTTTAAGTTTAGAGATTGTGTACAACATATATATACACATATATGTGTATAACATATATATATACATATATATACAACATATATGTGTATAACATATATCCCCTTCAGCAGGGAGGATTGTGAAAGAGACAGGAATATATTTAGACCTGTCATTTAAGTTTAGATTTAGAGATTGTGTACAACAGAATCGGCCACATTGTCTTGTTAAGCTCTCATAGCGGGGTGGTAGGTATGAGAACGTTAATCTAAGCACATTGTTTAGGTTTCACACACCTAATCGGTTTTAATCATATCGTACCTACCGGAGGAGTCCGGAACGCAATTCGATTCTGAATACAAAATTTCTGGAAAATTCCAGACACTTGTGTCTAGTGGTCGTAGTATCCGATCGGTTTCACTTGTATGAATTAGGAAACTATTTCAGGTGAATTATCGCTGAAAAAGAACCAAGTAGGTAGGTACAGGAAATTACATTGACTCCGATCGACTAACCCACTTTGAAATTGCAACGCACCTCAAATAACCGGTTTTTGTCTTTGCTTAAAATTGTTTTCAATTTGTTTAAATACAATAATTCTACCTACTATACCCTTTAAAAAAATCCATATACCTACTTACGCAGATTATAAGCATATTATTGGGTAAGATTTTCATGTCTTGTAAATAGGTACCTACCTATGTATATTATGATAATATTTCGGAGATTATGGTCTAATGACACTTTAATAGTCCAATTCCATTAGGACGTTTAGGTAGCCATACTGATATTTTGTATAATGAGGAAATAGAGCTAAAAGAAACGAGTTTTTCCCATAATACATCAACGGAAAACCTATATCTACCTCAATTTTACCTGAATGAAATTTTTTAACATTTACTAAAATGATTATAATCGCACCTGTCAGCATCGATTTGCATATAAATTAACGATCGCAAAATTGTTATATTTTGTATAAAGATGCGTAGATATCGGCGAGGTGTTTGTTCTTAATGCAAAATAGTTATTTTCAATAGACAAAATACAAATCGATGCTTACAAGTTTGATTTCATCTAAAGCGGTGACTCTTTAAATTTTCGTTTGTACATGCTCCCGTTCTTTCTTTTAATTCTTTAAGCAATCCAACTTGTCCAAATAAAATCCTAGTGCGAGTGAGAAGCGAAACGCGCACCGCTGCACTGATTCAATGGTGCACATGTCTGATCTTTACTCTGTCTGTCTGTTTGTCCGCAGCGAGCGCGGGCGAGCGCGAGGCGTACGGGTACGGGTACGGCGGCGGCGGCGCCGCGCACCACTTCGCCGCGCCCGCGCCGCCGCCGCTGCCGCACGACGACCTGCCCTACTCCGTGTTCGACTTCGGGGACTACCAGCGCCACCAGTACCACAACAAGCTCAAGCCCAAGAAGAGGCCCCGCGCCGACGGGCCGCCCGCGCCCGGCGTCAAGCGCAAGAGCCGCGAGGGCTCCACCACCTACCTGTGGGAGTTCCTGCTCAAGCTGCTGCAGGACCGCGAGTACTGCCCGCGCTACATCAAGTGGACGAACCGCGAGAAGGGCGTGTTCAAGCTGGTGGACTCCAAGGCCGTGTCGCGGCTGTGGGGCCTGCACAAGAACAAGCCCGACATGAACTACGAGACCATGGGGCGCGCGCTGCGCTACTACTACCAGCGCGGCATCCTCGCCAAGGTGGACGGCCAGCGCCTCGTGTACCAGTTCGTGGACGTGCCCAAGGACATCGTGGAGATCGACTGCTCGCTCGCGTAGGCTCGCGTGCGCTGTGCTGACTGCTGTGCGGGACTTTCATACGTAACTGTTTGTATTCGTAGAGATCGTTATTCGTTTCGCTCTTTCGTACGTTTTTTCACTAACTATTTACTTACTTTAAAAACTTTGAATAGTGAAATTCGTCTATTTTTCAAATCATCATGCATTACGTTTTTCCGTATCGCTTCTGATAATCTGATAAATAAAATGATTGTTCGTAAGATAAATTATTATACCTATTATTATTATTCTCAATTTGAATTGAATTACTAATAATTGTAATGTTTATAATAACTGAAATTGAATATTTATACAAAATAGGAGAGACGAAATTGATTGCTCAAATGTTTATATATATAATACCTATTTTTAGGGGAATTTCAGAAAGGAACACTAAAATTTGCTAGATGTTATATGATATGGATACGGAGTGGTTTTTGTATAATGTTAAAACGAATTTTTAAAAGTTTGTAATGTTTCTACACATATTATTGTATATGCAAGTCGTCGCGGACCCGCGGCGTCACTCGACTCCATTGATCAGAACTTCCTACCTCAAAACTACGCAAACAAAACTAATATTACGTATTATGAATATACAATTTATTCGAAAGAACAGTTTTTACAATATGCAATAAGTAACATAGTCTAAATAAGAGTTTATATAAAAGAAATATTTACGTAAAAAAAAAACTTTATATTGTACCTAATGACGAAAATATCGTATATTTGCCCTCAGATAAAGTATGTATAACCTCTTTGGTGCTTTTGTTGGCCATTCGCATATTTACACCTTGTTGAACGAACGACCTCAATTATATAATATATTATATTACATATTACCTATATAATATAATTCAATTTATCTTATATACCAGTTGTCTAGGCGTTGTTCCTTTGTTATACGACCGAGCCTCCGCTCCTCGACGGGACTCCTTGAGGCGCTCTGAATATATATTTGCGGAAGGTTTTCTCTTTGATTTTCAGTAGACAAATTATACTAGACAGTGCAATTGCACGCTAATAATAAGTACAAGTTAGTTGAAATTTATTACTTAAATCGAGTTTCCCTAGAGGCCCGAAGGTTTCGAGTTGTCTGAAATCTTTAGTGTTCTTTCAAAGTTTTCTTTATTCGTCCTCGATCGGAACCGAATTTCAAATGATATTATTAAGATTCTTTCTTGTTTGTAGAACGTCTATGATTCTACTAGAGTACTGAAACCAACTGCCAACTTTCTGTTAGAGAGCTAAATAATAGTTTAAGGTATGAATTTTGTGCGTTATTTGTGTTAATTATTACAAATAGATGTTAAACTATAAGTGAGCTGTTTTAAGTGAACACGTTCTAGTTTATTTCGTTTATTTAAATTTATTATAAGCCTGTTAGGGGGCCCCGGGCGAGCATCTCTCGACATATCAGACCGTACCGTTCGTATGCCCACATCCTAATTTATCAGCATATCAATAAAACACAATTATTATCTAAATTATTGTAAAACAATCTATTGTGATATATTATACTTTTGCATGGCATCAGCTCGGAGCCCCTATTTTTTGTTACCTGAGTAAATATTATTAATAATTAATTACGATTTGTGGTCCAATGTTAATGAATCATAATACTTTTAACTAGATAGTCGTTAAAAGATCAGGTTAAGCCGTAGCCTAGTTCGCGTTGAGTTTACACGTTACGACTGTAACACACAATGCAGAGAGAACTCAGGTTTTGTATATTTAATAGAGTTAATGCAGCGGCGGATAACTTCACTCGTCTCGATCGCTTCCGATGAGTTCTTGAAAACCTTTCAAAGAACATGACGTTTTCCTCTTCGGAACTGCTACAGTGACATTGAAGTTGTGTGCCGCTGCTTCGTTATGAGATTTCTTTACGAGTCCGTACGGAAAGGAGTCGTTAGTTAGGTAGGAGCGGCGCGTCCAATGTATCGATGCAACGAAGTGCGCAACCCGCGCACCCTGTCGAGAACTATAATTCCCGAATGTTATGCAATATTTTTATATTGAAATCGAAGTATATAAATTAATTAGCGAGTAAGAGGTTATGTACGCGCGCGGGCTGCGCACTTCGCTCAACTTGAAAGGGTTAGTGAAGCCTTATTTGAATCGAGATGTCAAGTAATGGGTGCTAAGTGCGGGACCGGTTAGTGCGACGCGGGTAGCTCGCTCACAGGACAGTAGCGTACGGTAGTAGCGTACAACACACCCAGTGCGTCAGTGAACGATCTCAGTGTCCGAACTTCTTCGAACAAATCCAGTGCCCGTTTCATGTGATTTAAACTTATACATATGAATGAAAAGTGGAATTTTAATCGTATTTTTATATAGTTAGGAGAAATTCTCAGAGTGAACTTTCTCTTTTAATCTATTTTTTTTTTTTGCTTTTGTAAATACTACACTATAGGTTTTAACTTATTTATTTCGTCTTGTAAAAGTACGTCGCGCGCGCTGGATCCGCACATCGGACGAATTAGAGAAAAAAAATTAAATAAATTGATTATAAAGTGTCTAAACTAGTTAAATTATTATCGCTCACGAATATATAACAATCTGTTAAAGATCTATATATTTATTGTATTTTATTCAGTATAGTCGCTTGCGCGGATCCGGGGCGAGTCGATAGGTACTTTTTCTTTTCTAGGAAATTTCGTTCTATATTATAGGCTACAAATTTTATTGTAATATACATAATTATAATAAGTAAAAGTAATGGTAGTAATGAATGGACCACGTGATGGCAGGGCTGCGCTCTCAGAATTTATAATTCGGCTAGTGTGAAAAGTTATGAGTTACCGGTTAGTAGGCAAAATGTTTGAGCGAACATTTAAAAAGAAGCTCGGAGAGTAAAAAATATTTTAGTCGAATTGATGTTGTTAAAAAAATCAAAGTTTCTATCAATTAATAATGTACTTAAATTTCAATGTAAATTTTACCAGCACCTCGTGAAAATTATTGTTAAAAATTATTTTAATTGAGCCTAGTCTTAGTGTCATATAATTCGTTGAATTGATTTCTACGGCCTGCGAAGGCCGTGCGTGTAATGCACGGCGAAAATATTATGTAAATAAATACGATGTTAAAATAATCCAAACGCACACCCTCACGGCCCTTGAGCGAATAGTCAATGGCGTCTAGATAGATGAAATATGAAAATATTTTGCTCGAAAGCAATGAGAAGGTTAGTGAATTTGCTGTTAGGTGGAGGGCGGTGCTCGCTGATTGAAACACGTTTTGTCTACTATTTCAATGTATTCTTATTCACTAGTTAATGTCCAATAATTCAATACGTAATTGGTGAAAGTGTGTGGATTGTTTTATTTTTGCTTGTCGTTTTATGGGATAAATTTTAAATTGTTTTTTCGGCTTCTCGACGCCAGATGGCGGTAATTTCTTTGGTAATAAATTAAAAAATAATTTAATAATAATAATTTGTCAACCTTTTTAGTTCTGAGAGTCATGTGCGTTTATGATTTTTTACGTTACAGTTGCTTTTAGATTTATGCAGATAGTCCGATTATTTTAATTGTAATTTTAGTTGGTTAATTTAACAAAATACTGTATTTTCTGCCCCCTAGTTAAGTTATTTTTCTATGTATAGCTAGTTGTAAGTGTAAATGATTTTAGCATATAAATTTGATGCATGATGATAATGTTAATAAAATATCCACAATAAAATACAAATGTATGTTTTTGTCAAATACCCCGTTTTTCATTCTCTCCAGATTTAGACCTTACTCAGGTACCTGAGATCACCAGTGTGCGCTCAGGCTAATTTCTCTTTGGTGGTACGGAGTTCTACAATATTATAATATGCCCATAAGAGCATGGGTTCGATTCCCAATGTTCGTACCGTAGGCACTCAAATCGAATAGCTGTTTCTGTAGAAAAGATAAAATGAAGGTTTTTTTCTATGCTTAACGAACAAGAAGACCTCAATTATTATTAAGTAGTTCAATAAAAAAATCTAATCATGCAGTGTGCAATATTATTGAGACTCCATTAAACACAACGGGGGTAGTCGGAACTATTATATTTAGTTCTAAAATTCACCCAAAGATGGCTTACAAGAACTATAGGTACCTGTTATATTGATAGGCGTAAAACAGAATTAGCCCCAATAATGGGGCTAATAATTCTGTTTTACAATGGTTTTACACAATCTCTAAATTAATTTAAAATGACAGGTCTAAGTAGTAAGTAATAAATATTATGCTTATTAGTTTCACAATGCTCCCTGCGAAAAAGAATAGCAATATTTTTAAATCTCGCAATAGTGCAATACTATTAATTGCGTAATGATAATAATTAACGTATTGTACTAATGATTGCGTAGGTACAACAAAAATAGCCGTGCTAAATATAAATAAAAGTCCAATTTTCATTAAATACCTAGGTACTCGCGCAAAATATATTTGGCATCATAAAAACTAGCGGTGTTACCTAATAATGTTACCCGCCTCTGTAATCGTATTCGGTCTATGGTCTGTGTCTATACCCGTATTACTGATTCCCCGGAATTCTGACGTTTCGTAATGTTACCAGAAATAAAACAATTCCCACAAAAAAGATAAAATATTCAAAACTTATGCAAATACAAGTCAACTGCCGCATGTAGATATGACAAATGCCTGACAGACACTTCATGGTGATAATGTCTTTCGACATCCATTTTTCAATAAATTTTTTCAATGTGCTTCTTTTGTTTTCTATTGCTGTTAGTGTGCACTTTCTAGTTTCCACTCTTGGTGTTTTCTATTTTAAGGCGAAACGAGTAATATTATTACGCGGCATATGGCTTTTTATGATGACAGGGAATTAAAGTAGTTTGGGGTAAAATTGTACTTCGTAGATGTTAACCCTGTTCTCCATACAAATAACTCATCTGTAAATGACAATGACAGCTGTCAGAATTCCGGGGAATTAGTAATACGGGTATAAAGGCTATAGACAAGCTAATGAGGCTCAAAAAATCTAGAACACCAAGCTGTGAAGCCAATTAAAAAAAAACAAGCTGACGTGACGTGTTGTTGTCATGTCAATGTCACTGTTCTGTCATAAATCATTCGTCTTGACTCTTGAGTCTTGACGTGTTATTACAACTGTCCGTGAAATAAATTCGCTTGAAATTCACTGTTTTCCAATTTTTAAATGATGATAAGGAAAAAATAAGTGTAATTTAACAACAAAAAGGATCTGTACATTGTTTTTAGTAATATAAAGGACTTTTTTAACTGACAAAATGGTTTTAATGACGATGATCGCCCGTGTAGTGGACGGGCTGCCTTTAGCGGCTACAATGCAAGATGATGAACAGGTAACTATGAATTTCCAAGCATATGTTAGTCTCAATAGAATATCCTACGTCTAGAACAACAATTTAGAACATATTTTCACGCACTTCATTCAGTAACATACCTTTGCTGTAGCATTATCGTTTAGTTTCACTGTATTTAATTTTTGTTCTTAATTTTATTTTGCGATGGTTTTCAGAGCGGTTGCAACGTATTGGAGTATCAAAACCAAGCAAAAATGCTGTTTAGAAAGCTAACCCCCCAGTCGCCAATACGATGCTCCATCGAAACTGGGCCTTTTCTCTTCCAGTGAGTTGTGCTTGTTGCTTTTTATTTATTTTATTTTATTCGTTTCACGCACATTTCCCTAAATCAATGTATTCCTTTAATTTTTTTATAATGTAGAATGCCAGGCAAGCGGAAGAAATCCAATATGAAATATAACATTGTACCTAGTTGCCATAGTTTACTCCTATGCAAAATTATTATATTTTTACATAGAGCTTTTATTATTAGAAACTAATAAAAATTTCAAATTGACTACTAAGTAATTATTATGTTCAATGTTCCTCATTTACAACATACAAATTAATATATCATTTTCCCATACAGTAACTAACAATAGTTTGCTTTGTTTTTCAGCTACTTGATAGAGAATGAGATATGCTATCTAGTGTTGTGCGAGAGAAACTACAGTAAAAGACTAGCCTTCAGTTACTTAGAAGAAATTGCACAGGAGTTCTACCAGCAGTACGGAAAAAGAGTGAGTGAAATGTTATAAAAGCATAGAATAATGGATTTTGGGTAGTATACAAACCATAATCTAAATTAAATCTGTAATTACATTAGGATCTGTGTATTAGCCCTATTATTTTAAGCTATTGTATTGCTAGGAGTTTCACAATACTAAGTATTTTATTATGTACAAATGAGGCTGATGCAATAGTAATTTAACATTGATAGTGGCAGTGATGGCACAAATTATGTACTTTCATATCATGAGTACATACTAAGTTTACATCAATTTTATTTGTTTATGTATGTAGACTTGGTCATATCAAAATTATTGTTTTTAACAGCCCTGCTATATTCTAGACTAGAGAAAAATTATAAGAAAGTATTAAAAAATGTGCTGAATGTGCAAACAGAAATAGATTCAGCAAATGGAAAATACTTTAATTTAATATTTAAATTTCAATCTGTTTATTACTGTTGTTTATGAAAAAATTAATTCTTTGAACTCAAGTAGTATAGTCTGGAAAGCCTACCTCAAAGTCAAGTCATCAAAATCAAGTCATTTCAATATTGTAGGAAAAAGGAGGAAACATGATGTAGAAAGAGAGCATAATGAACTTGTACAATGCTTCCAGGTGAACACAGTCACGAGGCCGTACACGTTCATAGAGTTCGACACGTGGATGCAGCGGACACGCAAGCAGTACGCGGAGGGGGGCGCGCGCGCGCGGAAGGCGGGCGCGGCGGCGCAGCTGGGCGGCCAGCTGGGCGACGTGCAGCGCATCATGATGCAGAACATTGACGATGTGCTGCAGAGGGGGGCTATACTATCAGGTAACCTTTCTTCTAAGGATATGTGAAAACTGAAAACCCTAAACGGTTGCCAACTTTACTGTCCCACTGTACATACTATAATAAATTATTAGCTGATGCTCTTTACTTTGTGCATGTGGATTGCGCTGGTCATGCAAGTGCATGCACTTGGCCAGCACATCACATCAGTAGATATAAAGCGTGTAACAGACATGTTGTCTAAAACGAATCCCACACATTCAGTACATGATTCTATAATAGGTTCCCCAGTGGTGAAATTTTTCGTCGGATTTTTCATGAAATTTACTTTTTTTTTACCTCTTTTTTAACTGAATATTGTATAAAATCATTATTACTATCTGTCTCAATGCAATTATAACTGAAAATGTAATTATTTCATTATTTTTACCTAAAATGAAATAAAAAGTGAATTTTGGGGCAGAGTGTTGCGCGCGTTGTACGCAATACATTGCACGCTCAAAAATGACAATATCTGAAACCAATCATTTCCGAGATAAATGATTTCAGTAATTTTACATGACACATTAAATGCAACCTTATCTCAAAGTTTTCGTTAACATGTCACTTACACCCTGTATATACAGAGAGGAAGCTCCATACAAACGGCCCGCTGCAGGTACACTCACACATCATGAGTTCTCACCAACGGGTCATGGACGCTCGCGTCTGACCTCCTACCCGCTCGGTTGAATGACAAACAGCGGGCCGCTTGTATGAAGCTTCCTATCTGTATGTATATCTACTCATGTGCAGCACAGTTCTTCTAAATTTTTTTTTGCAACTGTGAATCACTCCTACTTTACTATCTATTTTAAAATTGTAATTGATACAGTTTGATTTGTGTAGCGTAATAAACCCTTATTATTACTTTCAGAGCTGGACACAAAAACACAAAAGCTATCAATGATGTCACAGAAGTACAAGAAAGACACAGTCTACCTGAACACCAAGTCTATGTTAGTGAAAGTGACGGCCGGGGCGGTCATACTACTTGTGTTCTTTTTATATTTCTGGGTGCTTTAGAATGTCACACCTTATGAACCACCTCAGGAATGTTTCATGTTATACCAAATTTGTTATGGAATATTTTTTATTCAGACATATAGAAAAAGTTAGATAACATTTTCATGACTTGAAGATATTAAAATCCTTCTTGTCCCAGTAGGATTACTTTTTGTACACTAAACACATGCATTCCATCACAAAATTTAAACAAAACAAAGGGGCTAATTCAGTTTCACACAGTCTCTAAACTAAAATTAGATGTCTAAATCTATTCCTATCTCTTTCACAATGCTCCCTGCGGAAAAGGACTATGTTTGAACTTGTCAATTTGGTGTAGTTCAGAGATTGTGTACAGCACAATTAGCCACAAAATGTTGCTTACGAAACTAAAGTTGAGTCAGACTGACGTGAATTCCGCACCAGTGTTGCCGTTAGGACAATCTAGTTTGTGGCTACATCATTTAAAAAAGTGGCTAGTTTTGTAACAAAAATCGCCTTCAAAATGTGGCTAAAAGTGGCTAAATTATCATGACTTACCTTTAAATATTTTTTTATTATTATCCTACTAAACAGCCTGGCCTAGAAAATTAAAAGTGATTAAAAACCATGTTGCGGATAACATTTTAAATAGCATAGACAAATTCGAATGTGGCGCACGAAGATCAATTTTTTTATTTTTCTGGTCAGGATCTATTGATAATATTTTAATACTATTATTGTTAAACAGAGATAGGGTTAGGTAGGTTTAGTAAAATTGTGTCTGTCTGTCTACAAGTAAAACACTTTATTTTATGTTAAAAATTATAATATGTTTAAAAATATTAAAATGGAATTGGTGCTGCCAAAATTTATTATACGTCCCTGGATACTAGGCCTTTAAGGCTTTTGCCTCTCACTTTTGCACTCAGATAAAGGTGTTTACTGTAGATTTCATTATTATCACTATAGATAATAATATAGATAGATATAGTTTAACTATTATAAAGGAGCTAGAATATACAAAACTAAAAATACAAAAAGTTGCTAGAAGTTGCTAGATTTATTTTGGTGGCTAAACAGATTTATTTTGTAGCTAAAACCCTTGAAAATCCGCTAGATCTAGCCACAAAGTGGCTAAAACGGCAACACTGTTCCGCACGTCATGGAGAACGTATTTCGCTCACACCGATTGCGTCAACGAACTTGTATGGACGTGTACAAATTGGTGCCGTCAGTCGCATTTGTTGCGCAGTCCGCGCGGAATTCGCTTCAGATTGAGTTGTGATAAAAAAATATGGATTTTAATGTCCAAAATTCGTAATATATATTTTTCACATTAGTCATATTTTCCTTTTTGCGTAAAGTCCGCGTGCCTTTACTAAATCCATGAATTAACTAATCAAAACTGGAACATAGTCTTAAAATTTAAGTGTTATATAAATATTGTGTGCTGCTAGAGTGTAATTTTAGTTTTAGAGTACACAATGGTTTATATAAAGCTATATTAATATGCAAAAAATGTACTGTATAATTTCAATTAAAAGGCTCAAAACACTGCAGTGCAGTCAAAGCGAAAGTAGTGTAGTGGTTCAGTTTATTTTGAAACATTTAGGCTGAAAATACTATATTTTGATTTTGCGATAATATGCCTTGATCCTAAGAAAACTGCTTACTTAATTAAAAAAAACAATAGTATATCAGCTTAATAATTTATTGAAATAAGATTTTTATATGCAATAAACTTTTTTTTAATTATTATTAATAATAAAGTGAGGATGGTGTTGGATTGTTGTAAAATATGTTAATGTCTTGTTGATAATTGTATTTATTTAAGATGGAATAAATATGTATTCTTTCCAAAAAAATGTTTTTATATACCACTTCTATACCTATTCTGAATTTTGTGGTTTTATTACTTACATAAAACCTAAATGCATGAAATACTTTTAAGGTAAAAAGTGTAAACTATGTATCTACTTACCTTATACCAATATACCTATACCTATACAACCAAATAAACTTACAAGTGCTTTTGAATAGTCAAGTTAATCTACCACTGTATCAGATTACCAAACTACAGTTGTCCCACAATATAAACTGAAGTGAAGTGATTACTGATTAATAAATTGGTGTTTACTTTCATCTGTTTCATTTCTTGCTGTTAATAGACAGTAAAGTAATTCTTTTAAATCCTTGTATATTATTTTTCTTTCACTAATCCGGTATGGTCTATAGGTACAGTCATATTGGTATATGTATATGTATTGTATAAGGTAAGCAATATTTATGCTGATGAATGGTATTCTTCTTCACTGCTATTCAATGGGTTTGCTAGGTGAATGCTAGTAATAGATTTCAGAGCTTCGTTTAGTCTTAGGGCTGTAGCTGTGCCCAGCACCTGAAACAATATTACTTGTTAATATGCTAGTGTTGTCGCTTCACCAGCCCTCTAGCATCCAGTCTACGTATGAGCTATCTATCTGAGCCTATGTATGAGTTATGGGTTTTTCCAGTAAAGAAATTGTCAGGAGTTGAAAAATTGGCAGTGTTATTGTTAGATATGATCCTGTGTCTAGGGGAGCACATAGTCGTTGGTCCTGCGCCCAATCTCTATGGTTGTGTCACATTGGCTTCCCATTGGACTATGAGAGTGAAGGAATAGAGCATAGTTGGCTAGTGTCCACCTGTTGACATTAGCCATCATGGCCGAAATTCGGTTGGGACGACATTATTTTACTATATGGAGCTATTATTATAAAATATATAGCTGAGATAAAGTTTACTGGGTAAGGTAAAAAAAAATTACCTGTACAATTTTAGCAAATATGACTGGTTTATTCGTCCACTGCAGTACACCAAACACTTGCACCACATACGGAATGAGTGTTGAGGGTAGTAGACTCTTCACATATACCATAGAAACTCTTATTTTACGAGTGTCATCTTTACAATCTATCTAAAGAGAACAAAATATTAATTAAATTCACAGCATTCAGAAACAGTGGTAAATTCAAAACTGGATTTGTTAACTTCAATACAAATTAAGAGTGTTCTTCTTTAGATGCCTCTCTGGCTAGCAAAGGTTGGTAGTCGGCCTTATTCCTGTCAGTTCTTCGCTAGGTACATTAAATATTATGTAAGAAACCATAACTTGCAAGTTCTGTAAAGGTACTTAATTTATATGAAGAAGTATTTTTTAAAAACCTAAATTCCATGCTTCATGAGCTATTTTGCCCTATTATACATATATTTACATAGAGTGGGCAGGTGTATTATTATGGTTTCAAAAACTTACGTCTTTTAGATGGAAACGCCCATTTAAACTTTCTAATATTCCAATAGTACGACAATTTAGAACTTTTTCTTTTTGCTCTTCACACTTGGTCAATAAGGTGCCAACATTGTCATATGTATAGAATTCGGCCTGAAAACGCATAAAACTGGATATATTTAATGTTGATTATAAATTATACTAGGCACCTAATAATTTATAGTAATAACCTAATTTATAATAATAACTTAATAACAAATTCCTTCATTCAGGAATTCCTCAGAATTATTATTTTCACATACTTACCTCAGATAGTAATTCAGAATTAAATGGTAAGTAACGATAATCATTATTTTTCTTAGATGACATTTTAGTATGTATTTTATAACATAAATAATCTTGAATGCAAAGTTAAATACTGAATCTACAAATTGCCGACTGCCGAATTTTCCAAAATTACCCGCGAAAACTGACAACATAGGTGTGACGTGGGTGTGACTTTGACTACAGATTACTACTACTTCTTCTTTTTCGGTTCGTCCCTTTCGGGACAGGCCAAGATCGTTGACCATACAGCCTAAGATTACTACTAATTAAATTAGTCTAGAGTAAAGAGTGTGTCCCAAGGGCGTCGCCCGGTAGGGCCAGGGGGGGGCAGCTGCCCCCCCCCTAGAGATTTGAAAAATATAAATATGCTATATTTTGCATTAAGATATAGGTAAGTACCTATTTAAATTAAACCTGGCGCAAATGCAAACGATGTCAGTGGAAAATTCAGATTTTTTTGATATATTCTTAGGACCACTACTAGCAGTCTTAAATTTTGCAGCTTTGAAAGACATGTGGAACTTTGCAGCACTTGAAAAACCACGAATTTTTTCACTTTTTTGTTTTTTTTTTCTATATAAGTCCTAAACTATGTGTTTTTCTGAAAAATATTTATTGTGCGTTTTTAAAGTAGACTAAAATTCCTACTAACTATTTAATTAATTAATTTAGTTTTTGTCTTTTATTTTATTGTATTTTAAACCCCGATATCGGGGAAAATACTCATTTGACTTGTAAAGTTAATAAAAATGTTGTAGTAAATATAAATTAGCTTTAATTTAAACATAACACGACATCTATAGGCCATAGTTAACTAAATCCTAAAAATTAAAAAAATGTGAAAATTTAAGATTTAAGGTTTGAAGAATAAATACTTAGGTATCAATAATAATATAAATAAATAATTTTTAATAATTTTTTTAATAAAAGAGGATTATTTTAAATATATATTTCTTGTGGATGTATACAGTTTTTTCTTTCAACCTAGCTTCAAAACAAACTAAAGCAAAAAATGTAATATTCTCATTTTTTTAATTTTTAGGATTCGTAAGTAAACTATAATTAAATTACAGACGTAGTTTTATGTTCAAATCAAAGCTAATTATATTATGTATTACATTTTTTTTTGACTTTACCCATAAAGTGAGTATTTTCCCCGATATCGGGGTTTAAAATTGGACAAGTCTTAAAAATTCACTTTTTTGGAAACAACTGTCAATTTTTGGAGAGCTGTATCCTCAGCAAATATTGAATTTAAAGAGCAAGTTCTAGTCTTCAATTGTACTTAGCAATTTTAGTCTAGTTTAAAAAATATTAAAAAATATTTTTTTTGAAATGCATAATTTAGGACTTAATTAAAAAAAAACCAAAAAGTGCAAAAATTTCGCATACTATAATATCATCAACTTGCCCCCCCTTGGCCAGCGGCTGGCGACGCCCTTGGTGTGTCCAATGACCATAGAGAAAATCTCTAGAGAAAATTGAGAAAAGTACACGAAGGTTAAAATACTGGAGACTGTATCTAAAACATTGTAGTGATTCAAGGTCATTCAACTGGGCTATTTTTCTCTCGTTTTTTTATACGTCACACACTATTTAAGTAGGTGAGAACGAGACAAAGCAACTCCAGACCGGTTCAATGCCAAACTTTGCTTCGTTTTAATAATAATAATAATAATAATATGCTTTATTAAAAGGTAAAAACCCAATACAATGTTAAAAATAGAATACAAAATGACCGTACCTTTAAATTATTAAAAATATTAAAGATAATATCAGTTAAAACCTTTAAAACATCCGTTTTTAAAAATGTCAAATATCAGTATCCAAACGTATTATGTATATAATAATATATTATATGTCATGGAAGAAAAACAGGTATACTAAATACATTTAAATAGGTACATTTATTGTATGTGGTCTATTTTTGTTCGCATTTTGGTGCACTGAGAGCCAGTGTTTAAAGATCGAACAGTCCAGAAGTGCGATTGTGTAACTTTTGACGATGAAATGGTATTCATTTGATGGCCTAAGACAATTAAAGTAAAATATACCTTGAATGTATTGATTTAAAGTCACAAATTCAATACAACTGATTTCAACATGGAGCGTTATGGATCGTATCGTACATACCTAAACATATAAGAATGGAAAGACGAAATTGAGCTCTATTTCAATAACATTATAGTTTATTTTACTTTGATGCCTTAGGCCATCAAATGAATACCATTTCATCGTCAAAAGTTACACAATCGCACTTCTGGACTGTTCGATCTTTAAACACTGGCTCTCAGTGCACCAAAATGCGAACAAAAATAGACCACATACAATAAATGTACCTATTTAAATGTATTTAGTATACCTGTTTTTCTTCCATGACATATAATATATTATTATATACATAATACGTTTGGATACTGATATTTGACATTTTTAAAAACGGATGTTTTAAAGGTTTTAACTGATATTATCTTTAATATTTTTAATAATTTAAAGGTACGGTCATTTTGTATTCTATTTTTAACATTGTATTGGGTTTTTACCTTTTAATAAAGCATATTATTATTATTATTATTATTAAAACGAAGCAAAGTTTGGCATTGAACCGGTCTGGAGTTGCTTTGTCTCGTTCTCACCTACTTAAATAGTGTGTGACGTATAAAAAAACGAGAGAAAAATAGCCCAGTTGAATGACCTTGAATCACTACAATGTTTTAGATACAGTCTCCAGTATTTTAACCTTCGTGTACTTTTCTCAATTTTCTCTAGAGATTTTCTCTATGGTCATTGGACACACCAAGGGCGTCGCCAGCCGCTGGCCAAGGGGGGGCAAGTTGATGATATTATAGTATGCGAAATTTTTGCACTTTTTGGTTTTTTTTTAAATTAAGTCCTAAATTATGCATTTCAAAAAAAAAATTTTTTTATATTTTTTTAAACTAGACTAAAATTGCTAAGTACAATTGAAGACTAGAACTTGCTCTTTAAATTCAATATTTGCTGAGGATACAGCTCTCCAAAAATTGACAGTTGTTTCCAAAAAAGTGAATTTTTAAGACTTGTCCAATTTTAAACCCCGATATTGGGGAAAATACTCACTTTATGGGTAAAGTCAAAAAAAAATGTAATACATAATATAATTAGCTTTGATTTGAACATAAAACTACGTCTGTAATTTAATTATAGTTTACTTACGAATCCTAAAAATTAAAAAAAATGAGAATATTACATTTTTTGCTTTAGTTTGTTTTGAAGCTAGGTTGAAAGAAAAAACTGTATACATCCACAAGAAATATATATATTTAAAATAATCCTCTTTTATTAAAAAAATTATTAAAAATTATTTATTTATATTATTATTGATACCTAAGTATTTATTCTTCAAACCTTAAATCTTAAATTTTCACATTTTTTTAATTTTTAGGATTTAGTTAACTATGGCCTATAGATGTCGTGTTATGTTTAAATTAAAGCTAATTTATATTTACTACAACATTTTTATTAACTTTACAAGTCAAATGAGTATTTTCCCCGATATCGGGGTTTAAAATACAATAAAATAAAAGACAAAAACTAAATTAATTAATTAAATAGTTAGTAGGAATTTTAGTCTACTTTAAAAACGCACAATAAATATTTTTCAGAAAAACACATAGTTTAGGACTTATATAGAAAAAAAAAAACAAAAAAGTGAAAAAATTCGTGGTTTTTCAAGTGCTGCAAAGTTCCACATGTCTTTCAAAGCTGCAAAATTTAAGACTGCTAGTAGTGGTCCTAAGAATATATCAAAAAAATCTGATATTTCCACTGACATCGTTTGCATTTGCGCCAGGTTTAATTTAAATAGGTACTTACCTATATCTTAATGCAAAATATAGCATATTTATATTTTTTCATCAAATTTTCATCAAATGAATACCATTTCATCGTCAAAAGTTACACAATCAGCCCGCAGATTCTCTTCTCTGTTTTGTTTGGAGCTCAGAATCCATAGGTGCTATGATAGGGTATTTGACTAATTTTTGGAAATTGTTTTAAATTATTCTTTATTACATATTAAAACACACTACATTGATATTTTTCGGAATATCTAAAGTATTAAGAATTATATCAATGATAAAGTTTAAGTTTTGAAAACCACGCCGAAAATGACATTTCTGATCACATGATACGCGTGACGTCACGAATCGGTATGAAAGTCACTTCTCTCGCTCGCTCCTTATCGGAACTCGGTGCATGCGACAGAGACGCTACGCAAGGTGAATGCTATATCGTAATGTTGTAAATTGTTATACCTACTCATTTTAATATCAATCATACTCTTTCAATTTTAAAGTTTAGTTTCCGTTGACTTGATAAACTTCAATTATAACAACCAAGTCAAGTGCAAATCAAGTGACGTCACAATTAATCCCAGAGCGTTCTGGTTACCGATAAAATTCCAAAAATTATTATGTTTTATTTCATGCAAAATATCGCGTAAAATTACATAATTTAGTTTGATTGAGTGAAATATGTCTTTTTTAGGCTATTATCTGATAAGATGACCAAAATCAATAGTATATTTTCAATGTTGTCAAATACCCTATTCAAGCTATGGATTCAAGCTTGTGTCAACCATTGACTCTATAGGAAGAGGACTTGGCATAATGTCCTATAGAAAATAGTGGATCGGAAAATAGCTCAAGCTTATCAAAATTTTCATAAGTGTGTAAGAGACAACACTACATTTTTAAACATAACAATAAAACAGATCGTGGCAGACTCGTGACTTAAGATGGCCTCCCTAAAATGTATACATGAACACTCACACACGCACAACTTGAGACATCACAATGAACACGCGCCATTTTATGTTACAGGATTGTGCGTGTGTGAGTGTATTTTTGGCACGTTTTTAAGGTAGGTATGCCTACTCTACTTATTATTATTATCTCTATGGTGTCAACCCTATTTTTCGTTTAGTTATAGTCTGTGGTGTCAACTGTCAACTCTTAGAGACTAGTTTAATAGTGATCTGTGCTGTCAACTATCAAACAAATGTCAATTTTTAATCGTCAATTTTGTTTTGAAAAAGTCGTGTTGTGTTGGTTGTGTGATTTGTCCGTTTTGTTCTATTCCCAATTTTCATTAAAAATACCTCGGAAAACGCAGCGATATTTAAACAAAAGTCATGCCGTCATCTCTAGTGGAACTGCGTCCAAACAGGCGTCTTCTGGATCACGAATTTGAGGGGTACAAGTTGAACTTGCAATCTCTTCCTCATTTCTGTTTAGAATTAACTTCCCCCGTCGACAGGCTCTATCCCGATGAAATACAGTTCTCTTTCGTCCACGCAAAGCTTTTTGCTCTGCATAACCATTTAGTGTTAGACTTTTGGGACCATCAGTACAACTGTTACTACGTGGATTCGTCACAGCAAGTACGTAATGTAACTTTCGATAATATAAACGGTACATTCCAAACTGCTGTTGTCTATAATGTTCCCGCTCATGTCGAGAGAAAGTCTGGACATTTTAACCTATCTCTGAAGTTCCCGTCCGTTAATTTAGCGGTCGTAAGCGACGGCACAGGTTACATACATATTGTTGATACAGGAACTAGAAATAGACCTGCCGGCGATAAGCAAAAATGGAACACATTATATTCAAACCTAGTCCTTGGAGAAGGTAAATATTTTACAATAGTAGATACAAGGATCCAAGATAAAAAAGATGTCGAAGTTTTACATTGCCTCTTACAATCAGTTGAGCAAAGAGAAAAGCATTTTGACTCAATTCTAACATGGGTAACATTTGAGAATGAAGGTCAATCATGGAAACAGTTATCAATCAAACAAATTCAAGGCAAAGGAATTGTCCATTATGCAGCTATAGAAACAAGTTGTACAGCTCTTTATGTTGCATCAGATAATTTATTTAAGTTCATATCAGATTCTGAAAAAGAAATTGTAGAAAAACCAAAGGAGGAGCCAAAACAAATAATTTACACATGGCTGCAAACATCTGATGATGTGACAATTACACTAAAATTGGGGAGTAATTTTGATAAGAAACATTTATTGGTAAATGTCACACCATTGACAATAAAAGTTAGTTACGCTGGCAAAGAATTTTTGAATGGTAAATTAAGACATAAGGTGGACAGTGAGTTAACAACTTGGAATGTCCAGGAGGATGGTCAAGTTGATATTTTGATAACTAAATCTGAGAGCTTGAATTGGGATGAATTGATTGAAGATGGTGATACAAATGGTGAGCAAATAATTGATCCGAGCATAGTGGAGGAAGTGCATAAAAGGCTGGCTCACTTGTGCTCGGAGACAGAGGTAGTAGCTGAACAGCGAGTGCCTGCTCCGAATACACAGGAGCTGGAGGAATGCGATGTAGCATCTGAGGAAGACACTGTTTTGGGTATGTTTATTTATTGCGCTGAACTTAGCTGCATTTCAATCATATCTGTTTCATATGATTCCTTGTTAAAAAATGTTAACACTACTTTTAATCCTTTTATCCCGTTAATAATTTTGGTATGTTTAGATTTGTATTAAACTGAATAAGTATCATAGCATCTTTTATTAAATATGCTGTAAAGCAAATTTCTAAAATTTCTAATAGAAAAACCTTTCAAACAGAAGCAGAAATTCTGTATATGGGTGCATGTGCATAGGTTTGGTCAAGGCTGCATATTGTGTCTTATTATTAGAAGCCTGCAGAGTAGAATAATAAGCTGATGGTAACAATGATTGACAATTAAATTCCCAATTTTTGTTCCAGTTCGCATGGACACAACAAACCATGAAATAACACACAGAGTTTCACTCAGCGTGCACCAATACCTATTCAGCATCAAACTAGAAACCCATGAAGTACCAGCGTTAGCTTTAAGACATGATGTAGATGCTTGCATATGGCAACCATACGCCCAACTAATAAACACAGATACTTGGCCTATGAAACATGATGGGACTTTAATGGCATTCGGTTACGTGCAGTCTTCCAAACAGAACAGAAAATTCATAACTTGTTCTCCAAACTATTTGTATAGTGTAGTTTGTGAAGCCACACGTCATATTTTCATTTATAAAAATAGCGGAAATCAGGATTCTCAGTTAAGAAAAAGATCAGAAGGCACAATGAAAAATATTAGAATTGGTCAGCAGCATGTTGTGAATATTGATAAGTATGGTGAAGTTTTAGGAATCTATGCAGCTAATGAGTACTTGTTTATTTTGACCGAGAGCTCTTTAATAGCTATAGGTGTTTAAATAAAATAAATATTTTTTTAATTACAAATGTATATTTGTTTTTATTATTCACTGAATCACTTGAATTTTGTTAAATGCAAACTCATCCAATGGCACATACTTAACTATGGAGTCGATGGAAAACTGGTGGAATATTGCAGTTTATACCAAAATAAAATGAACCAATTCTGAATTGTCCCAGCCAGAATTTAAACCTACCTCTCCACCTGCTTACCCAGATAGGGCAAAACCACAACACATTACTTTTATAAAATTATAATGTTTGTTCTAATTTATTTGTCATTTTCATCTTCACTACAACTAATACTTTCTTCTGATGAATAACCAGTTGTGAAAAGTAGGTTTTTAGGTCTCTTCTTTTTAGCTTCTTTAATTTCTTTTTCAATCTCCAACTTCTTTTCCTCAGCTATTTTCTCTGTAAATAGAGTTTTCTGCCTTTTTCTCTGATTGCCATCTCTATTTTCCAAAGTTGCTTCACCATTTGGGATGCTTTCATTAGCTGGGTTACTATTTGTGGTATTCTCACTTGCCTTTGATCTACCTGTGTCATATTTTGTATTCTCATTTTTGTCTTGTTTATTATTTACTTCTGTCTTTCCTTTATTGTATGTTCCACAGTCAAATTCATCTTCTATAAAGATAAGACGAAGTTAGATATCTACAGCTATAATTAATAATTAATCAAAGAAAACACAAGATGGCGGAAGGGATCTCTCTCTTCTTTTAACCTAAAGAACTACTTCCTTAACTTGATAACTAGGTATATAAAAAAATTAGTTGTCTGTAAAGTTGGCTCATGGATGATAATTTTACATGATAACGTCTTATGAAAACAAAAAGACATTTATATAATAGATGCGTCTACGTCTACATTCCGCGCTACGTGCTACATTCCGCGCTACGTGCTACATTCCGCGCTACGTGCTACATTCCGCGCTACGTGCTACATTCCGCGCTACGTGCTATGTGACAATGAGTCATGCTTTTTCGTGCATGTTGCTGGCGTTCATCGATTTATATGACGTTATCACATCAAAAATTTAAACTACCTATGTAAAATATATTACCTGGTGTTACAATTTCAAAATTGTAAGCATGATCCTTGAGCACTACAAATATTATTGGGAACTCCACAATACATTTCCCAGACAAGTTTTCAGCCAATGTTTCTGTTGTGTCTAGCTCAAAGAACTTTTTAGCTGAACCTTTGAGTTTCTCAGCTATAAATAACATACAATAATATAAAATGTCTTTGTATAAAAATGCTTTATATTTTCGAACAATCAACAGTTTTTATCAGAGGATTTACAAGATATTACATACAAGAACAAGCATGACAATGATCCAAATATAAAGAAAACATTTTTGTTAAAGAGCAACCCTAAATGAGATAATCAAAGTAACAAAATGTAAATGTAATACTTCACCTTTCAATAAAACTTTGACACCACTAAATCCAATAGATTTATAGTACACTAAGTCTTTTGATCCTTCAAAAGCTGGTGCATCAGGATTTACATATTTGTCCAGCAACTCTGATAATTTCCTTTTCTCCAGACACATTTCATCCACAAACTTCAATGGTTTGGTTTCAACATTAGGAAAAACCCATTCAATACGCCAATGTATCAGATTTGTTTTGTAATAGTATTTTGTAGTGTTTATTTTGTGTCTTGTAAAGTTTTGTGAGAGAAATTGTAGAACAGTTCCTCTCCGTCTTGCTGCCAGCCTTAGCTTGTGTAAATGCTGAAAAATAAAATAATAAATGTCTGTATGTACATTGTACATACTTATACAGGGGATGTCTGGTGACCAACACTACCATGCAATTCCCCAAACAAGTTTGGACATAGGTTACTGGGGTCCCAGATAATATATGTGTAGGGAAGAAACTTTATATGGATGTACTTTATACAATATGTACCAAAAACATCACTACACACCATGAAAATTGAAAGTGGAAGCTTGTTACAATGCAGGTTTGAGTGGAGTTAATATTTGCTTTCGGTTCTACATTCGCTCCACACATCGTATAAGAATATTCTGAGCTATTACTTAAATCAATGAGCCTTTTTATTCCAAATAAGATTCAATATACCTACTTACTATAGGTAAATCCTTATCAATTCTAGTAAACCGTTTTTTCTCGTCTCTCTTCACAGCGTAAACAAATCGCGCGCATTCCTCTAGTAACCTGTAATCGCTTAGCAAATCTGTATCAGTAAAATCTTTCATGTAAATGAACTTCGTGCGATCCCTTACACCGGTACATTCAAGCTCCTTCTTATGTATCCTTACGCACTCGAGGCAGCACGTCTTTACTTCGCATTGGGGGCATGTGTAAATAGCTTCATTGGACCCACAAACTTCACAGTCACCAAGTCTAAATAAATATTAAATGTAAAATATTAAATGTAAGTTTCTTATAATTAGAACCTATTTTTAGAGGTTATTTTAATATTGCATTAACATACCTAGAAGGCTGTGATAAGTCATTATCCGAATCGCTATCCGAAGACGAAGACATTTTAGTATTTTAATAATTTGTAACCTTTAAGTTATAAACAATACAAATAGGTACAATTCGCAATGTGTTTTGTAAACTGTTAAAAGGTTAAAACTAGTGATGTGCGGAATCGATTATCAATAATCGATTAATCGACTATTAAAATGATCGATTGCAATCGATTATGATTTTGCATAATCGATCATGATCGATTATAAAGATACTAGCTGTTGCCCGCGGCTTCGCCCGCGTGTATTTCGGTTTTTCACAAATCCTGAGGGAATCGTGGATTTCTGGTTCCCGTTCCCACTCCCTTTTCCAACCTTTATACTTACTTTCAAGGTAGCTATATTGATCTACCTATAGCTGTAGATTTGGGTTTTTTCAAAATCCCGTGGGAACTGTGGATTTTCCAGCATAAAAAGTTGCCTATGTTTTAAGTCAGGGCATTATCTCCATTCAAAATTTCAGCCAAATCTGTGATCGATTTTTAGTTTCTAGTTTTGGCCACCAGAGGGCGCTGTGATTGCTTCAAGTTAGCCCGCCAGAGGGCGCTGCGATCGTTTTTAGTTTCCAGTTTTGGCCGCTAGAGGGTGCTGCAATCGTTTTTTTTTTAGTTTCCAGTTTTGGCTGCTCGAGGGCGCTGCTATTGCTTCAAGTTTCCAGCTTAGGACGCCAGAGGGCGCTGTGATCGTTTTTTAGTTTCCAGTTTTGGCCACCAGAGGGCGCTGTGATCTCTTCAAGTTAGCCCGCCAGAGGGCGCTGCGATCGTTTTTAATTTCCAGTTTTGGCCGCTAGAGGGCGCTGCAATCGTTTTTTTTAGTTTCCAGTTTTGGCTGCTAGAGGGTGCTGCTATTGCTTCAAGTTTCCGGCTTAGGCCGCCAGAGGGCGCTGTGATCGTTTTTTAGTTTCTAGTTTTGGCCACCAAAGGGCGCTGTGATCGCTTCAAGTTAGGTCGCAAGAGGACGCTGCGATCGTTTTTAGTTCCCATTGAAACTGTCATCCCTTATTTTCAACCCCTATTTTACCACCCTTAAAAGAAGATTTTTAAAATAAAATATACAGAGTTTTATTATTTAAAACTCATAATCTAAATGCCGATTTTCAGGTCTGTAACATTAAAAACATAGGACTTTCATAAAAACTTTCATCCCCTATTTTACCACCCTTAAGGAGAGATTTTCCAGAATAACTTATACAGGTTTTTATCATTTAAAAATTATAATCTAAATGCCTATTTTCATATTTGTAACTTCAAAAACATAACCTTCCTATCCCTATTTTACCCCCTTAGGGGAGGATTTTCGTGAAATATTTTCTAGGCTGATATCTAAGCCCTAGAATTAACCTACCTTCCAAATTTCAAGTTGATAATAGCAAAATTATAATTAAAACTTCCCATTAAAACTTTCATACCCTATTTTACTACCCTTAAGGGAAGATTTTTCAAAATAAAATATACAGATTTTTATTATTTAAAACTAATAATCTAAATTCCGATTTTCAGGTCTGTAACTTTAAAAACATAGGACTTTCATACAAACTTTCTACCCCCATTTCACCCCCTTAGGAGAAGATTTTAGGGATATTAAATAGCCTATAACCTGCCCCAAAAGTTGGACTACCAAATGCAAAAAGAATTTTTCAAATCCGATAGGTACTTCCAGAGATTAGCGCGTTCAAACAAACAAACAAACTCTTCCGCTTTATTATATTAGTATACTAGCGGTCCGCCCCGGCTTCGCCCGTGGTACATACCTATATAGCCTATAGCACTTCAGGATCACGTACATATCCAACGGAGAAAGAATTTTTGAAATCGGTCCAGTAGTTCCTGAGATTAGCGCGTTCAAACAAACAAACTCTTCTGCTTTATTATATTAGTATAGATATATAATATATTATATATTATACTAGATGATGCCCACGGCTTCGCCCGTGTGGTTTGTAAAAATCTCGTGGGAACTTTGATTTTCCAGAACAAAAAGTAGCCTATCTGCTATAGTAAGTAGTAACCCGTCCACAAAACGGAAACATTCCGTGGGATCCTTACGATTTCGGAATGCAATTCCTTACAGCATCAGGGTTGAAGAGTTGGACATGTACCTACTCGAGGTCATTCAACAATAAAGTCTTTAATTGGTATCCCCAATATCAATTTAAATAACCGACAGTGCCTAAATCCCATTAGTGTTGGGGATCAGATCCCCTACAGCATCAGGATTGAGGAGTTGGAATCCAAATTTTTTGTAGGACAGTGTCGCAATGTTTCTCTATCGATTAAAAAAAAAATTACGCAAATCGGTTCAGAAATCTCGGAGATATCGGTGTACATAGGTAGAAAAACACAACTCCTCCTTTTTTGAAAGTCGGTTAAAAAAGTAGCCTATGTTACTCCCTGGTTAATTCTCTACTTGTATGTGAAAGTCCCGTCAAAATCGGTTCAGCCGTTCCGAAGATTAGCCCGTTCAAACAGACAGACAGACAGACAGACAGACAGACAGACAGACAGACAAAAATTTTAAAAACGTGTGATTCGGTTATAGTATCGTTCAAATAACCATATGAGCTTAATATGAGGTAGTTATTTCGATATTACAGACAGACACTTCAATTTTATTTATTAGTATAGATAAGATACGTTAATTACCAAACTTTACTACCAGCTTTCTGTTATTAATTTGCTTGCTAAAGTATAATATGGTTTGGAAACCCTATCATTGCAAAAAGGGGATTCCCTCAAAGTTAGTTTTAGGCTTTGTTCACACCAAACGGATAGTCAGCCGCCGACTGTAAGCGAGCGTTATGCAGCTTACAGCTTTTTCATACATACTCAACTTTTCGAACACACCGAACCGACGATACACCTTTACCAACTGTAGTGAAATTACCCCCGCTATGAGTATCTATATAATATGTACAAGCTGTGCCCCGCGATGTTACCCGTGATTAATAAGTTTGTACACATAAAAAATATTTGAACAAAATCATCTAAGAGTAACTTAGCAACGAGAACGACAGCAAATTCATGCAAAAGCATACAAATGCATGCAACGACAGCAAACTATTGCAATAATTTGTTATGTGAGCGTGATGTACCTAAGAACAATCAGCGTTTAACAGCACCTATCTCGTTTTTGGAAGTCTATATCTATTTAAGTCCCTCAGGAACACTTTTCCGGGATAAAAGTAGCCTATGTGTTATTCCAGGACATAACCTATCTCCAATCCAAATGTCAGCCAAATCGGTCCAGTAGTTGCGGCGTTAAAAAGTAATAAACATACACACATACATACACACACACACAAACTTTCGCCTTAGTGTGATAAATAGGTACCTAATAGATATGTATATTTAATTTTGATCAATTACATTATTTTTTAATTAATCTATTTAATTTTCAATTTCAATTTCAAAAAATTTAAAAAAATAGTGTTTGTTTTTCTTTTTTCAGAACAGTCTAAAAGGTTATAATATAGATGTTGCTACTAAATGCAAGGGTTCAGAATTTTTTTTTCAGTTCTTTCTAAGAATTATTTCATAATCGATCAATAATCGATTATTATTTGATAATCGATTATCAAAATAATCGAATCGGCACATCACTAGTTAAAACTGTTATTCTATCCAAAATAACCAATTATAACTAGGGAATTAGGGATGAGCGATATTTATCGATATTGGTGAAATATCGTTATCAGAGTAAAAAATATCGATATTTAAATATCGATAATCACATCTAGCAAATATCGGAATATCGATATTTTCAACAAAAATAACGAAATATCGTTATTTTCAACAAAAATATCGTAGGTATTTGTTTCAATTTTTTTATCCAAAATTGTAAGTAATGGGAAAGTATTTCACACATTTCACGGCCCAACAGTGTAACCGATTTTGATGAAATTCTGTAAAGAGGTAGCTTACATCCCGGGGAAGGACATAGTCTACTTTTATCCCGGAAAAATAACATGTTCCCATCGGGAAGACAGAAAATTTATAATGCATGATCCGTTTAACCGCAGAGCTAGAGTTTATCATACGGGTGCAGAGCTTTCGTCCCTGAAATTGATATAGGCAACTTTTATCCCAGAAAAGCAAATAGTTCCCTCAGGATTTTAAGAAACCTAAATCCACGCGGACGAAGTCGCGGGCATCATCTAATGTGTAATAAATTCAGATAAAAATATTATGATGTCTATAATTATTTCTTACAATAATTTTAGCTTATCTTAGTTATTATAGTTTGCTATTGTAAGACTGGCATGTCTTATAAGTGTCAATAAAATATCGATATTATAAAATATCGATATTTTGTGGTCGATAATATCGAAATATCGATATTGAGTCACCGATATCCATATCGATATCAATATCGACATTTTATCAATATCGCTCATCCCTAATTATAACTGTTAACCATAATATATCCACTGTGTAAGTATATCCATCACAGACATACAGATCATATAATATTAATTATTAATAATTAACGTTTAAATACCATTAATATAATAGCTGTCAATTGTCATCAGCTCTCGTTATGTCTTCTATGCGTTATGTACATAGAGATAATAATAATAAGGTTCTATAGGTTCATGGTTATGTATGTCATATGTATGTAGAGTATTTATTTATAGATACCTCTATATTACAATATCTTAGAGTATTTATCATTTATATTCTGTGTTCATCAGCTGTGGAAATTGTAAATTGTTTTTATTTATGTATTGAATTACCTATAATTGAACTAAAACTACTTTAATATAAAATGGGATCTGAACTTCAAGGGGATGAATGGGAGTTGGCTTGCTCAGACGACGAATTGTCCAAAAGTGGAGTTTTTATAGGTAAAAATTGGATGCCGGATCCTAATGAATTGGAGGAACTTTACAAATTGATTGATAAGTCTGGTACATTAAACCTCGAGTGGAAATGCCCTGGAAGAAGAGCACCATCGCCTGTGCCTGTAAGTAAGGAAAACCAGACCGATGTACCGGCATCTCCAATACGTGAGGAAAAATCCGACTTCGATTTCATGGATGAAGTCAGTTCTCTTAGATTGCGGGTTCGTCGGGAAGGTGAGGATACGCTGCGAGGATCAGCGAAGAAGAAAACTACTTCCTTTGATGGTATTCTTTCTAATATGATAAGGCATAAACGGATAGAACAGTTAGAGAAGCAAGCTAACACCCCCACTCCAAATACACCATCTAGTAGTGCTAGTTGAGAGACTTAATTATACAGGAGAGACTTACACAAGTTGTTTATTGTGGTGTTTGAGAGACTGCAATATATGTGCTTTGAAATTATAGGTATTTATGATTACTATGTATGTACACTCGACTCTCGATAATTTAAAATTACCAAGAGTTCAGAATCACAAGAGTTTAAATAACTAAGAGGGAGGAAGGAAAAAATGAAGTAAACAAGAGTTATCAAAATTCTTGATTAATTATGTAAGCAATGTAACCAAACGAAAGCTCCATGTGATAAATGCTTCAAATAATAGAGAGTAGAGAAGCCCCGAAAAAGTTCAAATTACCGAAAGATTCAAATTAACAAGTGTCAAATTATCGAGAGTCAACTGTACATTTCTACAACATTGACAGATTTCGAGTATGAAACCACTAATAAGTCAAAGGATGGTAACACATCCATCCTTTGACTTATTTTGATGATGTTTAATTTATTTTGCAAATTAGTAAAATACATAATATTTTGTAAAACAATATTATTTTATTTACCTCTTATTTAATACTTATAATAATATGCAACAAGGCAGGAGTGTGAGTGACGTATGAGGTCTTAGTCTAGTACTAATAACTAACTAAAGGACACACACTCTTGCCTTGTTGTGAACTGTTCTTAATACTTAAACAGTCAATTGTGCAGATTTTGGTTTCAACAAATGCTCATTTTCTTCTAGTATCTGCCGACATTGATCCATATTGGTTAAAATATGCTCCATCTGCCAATGTTTCCTTAAAAGGGCCAGTTGGAGGTCAAACTTTCCTTGTCGGATGCAATGCACTGCTGTGCAATGAGCCACTGTTTTGAGTTGGACACCCAGGTCGTGGACTAGGGTCCAGAGATATTTGTCATATTCATTCACAGATTGAATTTCTGGAAAAATACACTCAATCTAAAAATGTACAATGATCTGTCTGTGTTACTTTTCATGGCTATAATAGCTAAAGATGGGTATAGTGGCACATATCCATATACCTATATATTTTGTGTAAGTGCAATAATAATATGTAAATGCAAAGTTTCTGACACTTCTGCATTTATTAAACGGCTCAATCAATTATGACAAAATTTGGCTCAGAGATAGCTTGCATCCAGGACAGGGACAATATATTTTTTATACTTTGAAATCAAAACAGGAAATTGAAAAACCACACATAATCCACGTAGATGAAGTCGCTTTCATCAGGTAGTGTTGTATAAAATATACCATGAATGAATCTGTAAGAATTATTACTTACCCAAGATAAAATTGGGTGGATCAAAATGCACACATTTGATTCCATAAATAACTGGCAGCTTATTGTTTGCTGGCCTGAGCAAGCCTTCTGATGCAAGCTCATAGGTTGTTTGCGAGTCCATGTGAAGGCCTGACAACCTAGAATTATTATGATGTATTTAATACTTGCATAATTAATTAAATTGAATACCACAAACATGAACTGACACTGGTCAGGCATGGCAACTTTGCAGTAATGTGGAAGCAGGAAGATAAAATCATATTTGAAATACTGTTTTAATGTTTTTTAATTTTATGCAGTTTTTTGTAATTTTATGTCATCAATTGTGTATTAGAATCTTAATTATCAATTAATATTTTATTTTGACAAAGATATATGAAAACAACAAGATTTCATAAAAAAAAAAGTTATTTGAGAAAACTTATATGTAAACAACTTCTCTTCTCTTGGTGGGAAAGCCTTCTGAACAAGTGGCAAATTAATAACTAACTGCTTATGATTTTAACAGCTTAATAACTTTAATAACAGCTCCATCAATATTAAAAGAAAAATATTCTTATTTACTCAAACATAGTTTTCTGATGAGCTGCCTGTATGTGAGCAACAACTCTGTCCATCTTTGCACGGGTCACATGGGCGAATGTGGCTCTCTCCATGGTTCTCCCATTCCAGAAGTAGGTGTCTGTAGCTTTACCCAACTGGCCGTGCACCTTGAATGCTCTCGTAGACCTTCCGGTGTTCAGGAGGTATGTTAGTTTAGTTCCATCATTGATTCCTAATACTGAAACAAATTGATTATTTTTATTATAATTTTAAGGGGTTTTTGACTGAATTTCAACTATGGTGGTATTTCAATGGGGATAAGCCAATAATGGGGAAATGCAGGAGATATTATTATATCTCCTGCATTTCCCCTTTCACTTATTTCTCACTTTCACAAATTCACTTATTAATTAATGTGCTCTATTGAGCACATTAATTAATAAGTGAATTCACAAATTACCCTTAAATTTCTCAATACATACATAAAAGACCACTGCTAAACAATCCCAAATGTGTAGCCCAGCTGCATCTGAAGTCTTTGTGTATATATCTGGGACCGCATACTAAGGGATCATCAGCATAATTTGGCACCAACTTTACTTGCAAAGGAGCATTTGTTGCCCCCAAAATCTCAACTCTCTTCTCTAATGGCCTGTCTGGTAGAGCATTCAAGTCTGTAATAAGAAATAGGCAACATTAAAATTCTGACATACTTATTTACAATAGTCATTTGTAATTTTTGGAACAAAATTCCTTATTGCATTTTACACTCACACTGAACGAGAGCTAATGAGGCGAATGAGAGCTAGGCCATAAACACAGTCGACACTTTTGCTTTTATAGTACGTTATAGCCATTGTAGTCCAGTGCAGTTACATTCGTTATGTATGTTTGTTTCTATATGTATATTGTATAGGTATATTTTACTGTCGTTTATTAGAAATTGGATTTTGTTTGGAAATTCAAAGGAATAAAATCTAAACGTAAACTAACCTCGACACAAATTAGTTACAATAATATGCTGCACCTGCCGTACGGACACGCAGGAGGGTTTGTAAACACAAATAAGTCCATTTAAACTCTTGTAAGCAACAGCAGCATTTCGTATCTGAACCATTTTGTTTTATTTAATTACACTCACGCATTGTTTTTGTTTCTTGTAAAAAATGGTAGTACATTTTTATGTTTTTTTTGACCTATTTTGTTTTCTTGACGTGCTCTTGACAATCTTTTGACAGTTCACACTTCACAGCTGAGAGCAATCACAGACAAACAAGCTACAAGTCAAATTAGCAGAGTTAACGTTACCAATTTTTTAACGGTATTTAAAGTCTTTGTGATAAGTAACTGATGATGATAAATGATGGAGTAATGACTGCTGACTGTTTACTCTTCGTGAACTCGAATCCTATTAATTTTTTAAACACTTATTTCTAATTTTCTAACCAGAGCCAACTTTTTAGAGCCAACACTGGCAAGTCAAAAGCCTAGAATCCAGAACAATTAAAAAATTTGTCATCCAGTTGACAGCTGCGCCGTGTCTGACATTTAATGTCATTATTTTACGTTATTTTCTATTGTTTAGTCTGTGGCGCGTCGTGCAATTCTTAAAATCAGGTTTTTTTTTCCTTTTTGGCGGGAAAGGAGAGTCACGTATTTTTAACAAAAACAATTGAATTAATTTAATTTCTAATTAAATTAAGCAAAATATTGTTTAAAATTAAAGAAAAATGCCGGCCAATAGCGACGGAATGGATTCGGGCGGAAAAAGAAAACCGCCAAGGCGAGCTGAGCAAATTATTGATGAGGACTTCTATAAGCCCTATCACAAAAGTAATTACAAAAGAATATTTCCTGAATTATCAGGTAATGCGGAATTCACAGTATTTGTTGAAAGTCGAAAAGAGGAGATAAAACTCGGAAATTCAAACCCGTTAATACTAACGGGAATATTCAAAAATGAAATAAAAGGTGTCATCAATATTAAAAGAATAAACGCTTCGAAAATAGGAGTGGTTTTTAAGCGGGCGATTAATGCCAATGATTTTTTAAAAAATGAAAATTTTTTGGATAAGTTTGATTACAAGGCTTTTATTCCGGCGAGAGCTGTTGAGATTACGGGTGTGCTGAGACATATACCAATCAGTATCAATAACGAAGAATTGTTTAAAAAATTATCGTCGAAGTACGAGATCGTCGCCGTGCGGCGTTTCATTAAAAAAGTTAATGGAGAAGTCAAACCTTTTAGTTCAGTAAGTGTTACTTTTCTGTCAACTAGCTTACCGGATTATGTTCACTTAGATTTGTTTCAGTATAGGGTTCATGAGTATGTTGCCCCTCTGCTACAATGTTTTAAATGTTTTAAATTTAACCATGGGGCGAAAACATGTAAATCGGTTCAACAAATGTGTTCAATCTGTGCAGAAGAGCATCGGTACACTGAATGCTCCGAAAATGCAGTCATTAAGTGCATTAACTGTGGTGGCTCTCATGTGGCAATCTCCAGAGATTGTCCAATAAAGAAACAAAAAATTAGTGAAAAGTATAATAAATCTTCTTATGCAAAAGTTATACAAACACAGCAAACTCAAAATTTGTTTAGAAATTACGATGAAAACTTCCCTTCTATGCCTAAAAAAACGACAACAGGTCCAGTTTCTGTAGATCAATCACATGTGAAACCTAATGAAACTCCTAAGGTACAGAAATCCAAGATAGAAACTCCTCAAACTAGCACTGAAATTCTTATTGAACAAATTATAGCAAATGACACTATTCTGAAAGGACTTATTGGAGCATTGGTGGCCATGGGTAACTCAGGCAGTAAACTCACTACATCAGTTATTAAAGATATGCTTATTACTAACCTTAAACACAATTAATGGCTAAACAGTTTATTAGAATATCTCAGTTTAATATACAGTCTATTAATAATAAAAAACCTTTGCTTATTAATTATCTAGTTGAGAATGATATAGATATTTGTTTATTAAATGAAACATGGTTGCGAGAGAATAGATCTATTAACATTCCTAATTATAATTTCATTAATCAGAATGGAAAAAATGGACGTGGTGGTGTAGCTATTTTAATTAAAAGTAATTACAAATATTTTGTTATTCCTACACTATTCTATGATTATTTACAGTCAGTAGCTATAACTCTAAGTACTAACCTAGGTAATTTGTCTATTCTATGTGTTTATGCTCCACCCAGAGAAGGTCGGTTTAAGGTAAGAAAATTGAAACAAATAATTAACAGTCTTCCTGCACCAGTTCTGCTTTCAGGTGATTTAAATGCTCATCATATTGCTTTTGGCTGTCTTACAACAAAGACTAGAGGCTCTGATATATATAACATGTTAGATGAATGTGATCTTTGTATATTAAATAATGGCTCTCCTACTACAGTAGGAAGCATTAATTTTAGTCAATCTTCAATTGACATTTCCTGTATTAGTCCTTCTTTAGCTCCGTTAAGTAATTGGTATGTACATGACGATCCAATGGGTAGTTATCATTACCCGACAATTATAGACTTATTTACTTGTGCAGAAAAATATGATATAGGGGAACCTTTTGAACGATTTAATTATAGTAAAGCAGACTGGTCAAGGTTCCATTCTGAAACAAAAAAAAGTTTCGATAGCTTCGTAATTGATACTTCCAATATTCTTGTCACATATGAAACCTTTTGTAGTACACTACTAAAAATAAGAAAAGAATGTGTACCTATTATTTCCAAGCCTAATGCGTTTGTTATGAGAAAACCAGTTCCTTGGTGGGATGCAGAATGTTTGGAAGCTGTAAAGAAAAGCAAAAATACTTTAAGATTTTATAAATTAAATCCCACAATAGAAAATTATATAGAATATAAAAAAGTAGATGCATTAAAAAAGAGGCTAATTAGTGAAAAAAAGAAATTAAGTTGGAGACGAATTTGTGATTCTTTTAATAGATATACACCAATAAGTTACATCTGGAATTATATTAGGAGGTTTAAAAGAGTACCTGTATCTAAGCCATCGAAAAATGATGAATGGATTCCATCTTTTTTAGATAAGTATGCACCAATAATAGAGTCACCTGAAAAAGAAATTGATATATCAAATTTAAATTCAATATTTAACCAGACAGGTAGTGATAGTAGTTCTTTTCTTTTGAAAGCATTTACCTGGCATGAATTCAAAGCAGCCATTCAATCAAGGAGAGATTCTACTCCTGGATTGGATGATATTCCATATAAACTTATTAGCAAAATGCATGTTAGTGGGCAAAAAATTCTTTTAAAAATTTACAATTTGCTTTGGGATAACCAATGTATTCCAAAATCTTGGAAAACGCAATGTGTAATTCCAATCTTAAAACCAGATAAACCAGAACATGACTTCAACTCCTACAGACCAATTTCACTCTCTTCTTGTGTAGGCAAATTATTTGAATACATGTTAAAAAATAGATTAGACTATTACATAGAAGCAAATAGTATTTTACCTGAACAGCAATTTGGTTTTCGAAAAGGAAAATGTGCAACGGAGAGTTTTGTTTCTTTGATCTCAGATATAAATCATTCTCTCTTGAGTCATACAACCACAGTTTGTGCATTTATTGATGTGCAAGGTGCATTTGACAACGTAGATCCTTCAATATTGTGTCATATTCTGTGTGAAATCGGTATTCCTGGAAAAGTATGTAAATGGATTTTTAATTTTCTATATGACCGAACTATGTATGTCAAATTTAATAATATCATACATGGCCCTAGAAATGTATATAAAGGCACTATGCAAGGTGCTACTATATCTCCATTGTTATATAATGTATATACATGTCTAATAAATAAGTATATTACAAATAAAAGTATAAACTTTTTGCAATTTGCAGACGATCTGCTTGTATATACTGTAAATAAAGATGTAAATTTAGCTGTAAGTAATTTAAATTTAGCCTTAGAACAAGTCCATGATTATTACTCAAATAAGTTAAAATTAAACATTAGTCCTAGTAAAAGTGGAGCTCTTTTGTTCTCCAAAAAAATAATATCATGTGATACTTCTGTAAAGTATTTTAATACACCGCTGCCTTGGCTATTAAAAAAAAAATTTTTAGGAATACTGTTGGATCAGAAGTTAAATTTTCAGGAACATATAAACAATTTGTGTAAAAATGCCTATAGGGGGCTAAATGTTTTAAAATCCTTAGCAGGTGTACATTGGGGAGCTGACCCAATGATATTATCAATGCTCTATAAAAGTATAGTTCGAAGTCACTTTGACTATAGTACATTAGCATTCATAAATGCAAATAAATTTGTATTAAAGAAATTAGATATAATTCAGAATAAAGCACTACGTATAATAACTGGAGCTATGTGCTCTACACCTATACATGTTATGGAAGTAGAAAGTTGTATCCCTCCACTTTTGCTAAGGAGACTGCAAATTGCTCAAAGGTTCTGCACTAAATTAATTACATCAAAAAATAATTTTGTTTTAAAAAAAATACTTCCTTATGAAGTGGTTAATTTTGATACTAGCTCATTCATTGACATAAATATGATTATATCCGGACAATTACCAGCAATTCTGAGAATTGTTTTATACTTAGAATCTCAAACAAAAAATATGTATAAAAGTAGGCTATGGCCTTTATATAAAATAGAATATGATGCCTTAGTGAATATTGATGTTTCTATAAGTCAAGAAAAAGTGAATACACAAGTAGACATGTTAAGTTATTTAACTGAAAATCACTTTTATACAATTTATACCGATGGATCAAAATCCAAAGAGTATACCACTTCAGCATTTTATGATTCACAAAAAAAAATAGCGAAAACTTTTAAAATTGACAATATATGTTCTATTTTTACTGCTGAGTGTTATGCAATTTATTTATCTCTTTTGTACATAAATAATATTGAAAATTCACAGTTTCTAATTGTAACTGATTCAAAAAGCGCCCTCCTGGCTTTAGAATCAAACAAAATAAACTATAAAAAAAATTACATTGTATATAATATAAGAAACTTATTACACAATTTAAATAATAGAAATAAGACTATTAGTTTTATGTGGGTCCCTTCACATTCTGGGATAACTGGAAATGAAGAAGCAGACACAGCTACTAGAGATATATTGTCTTCATCGTGCTCAGATCACACCTCAACGCTGGAAATACCATTTACAGACTATTATGCCTTGTTTGATAATAATTTGAAGTCATTGTGGAAGTCATACTGGGAAGAAATAAGCAAGTCCAAAGGAAATTGGTATTATGAAATTCAGAAACGCCCGCCAGCCACTCCTTGGTTTAACAAAAAAGGGATTAATCACAGAAAATATATTACAACTATAAATCGAATGAGATTTGGACATAGCAGAGTGCCCACTCACCTGCATCGTTTACGAATGAAAGAAAATGCAGATTGTGAATTCTGTGGTAAAGAGAATGCAGACTTAAATCATCTTGTTTTTCACTGTCCTCAGTTTGGGTTAAATAGATTGCTCCTCATTAGTACCATCCAAGATATCAACGACGGCACAGTTCCTGATACTTTACAAAGTTTATTAGCTGATGAAAAATTCTTCCGACCGCTGTATACTTTTATTTCTGGTGTGCAAGACATTTGAATGACAGATTGTCACAGTCCACAGACTACGAAAAATTTTACTGAATTAAACAACCAGGGAAAAAAGAAGAATATTTAAATAATAGACTACCAGGCTCAAAAGGGCTAGAACCCAGAGCCGTAAAACCAGTTAAAAAAAAAAAAAAAAATTCTTAAAATCATTCAATTTGTTGCAATGGCCGATTAATAAGACGGGCTCGGTGGCATATTAAATCGTGGCCGTTTGTAAAGATTCTTCCATTTAAATATATTTTTTTTTCAATACTGTCTCCTAAAGCCAGTGAAATATTGTGAAAAACTGTTAGTGTACTGTAAGACTGTTGTTTAGAACTCGCTGCGAGTGCTTCAAAGACTGTCGTTTACGATTGTAATTTACGAGTGTGAAATTCTGTTATTGGTAAGTAGGCATAGCAGTTTAAATGAATCTCATTGCTTCAGTAATCAGTTGTCGGATTTGTATCGCACAATGCGTATAGTACCGCTGTTGTGCTGTTTCGCGGAGGTTTGGAACATTCGAATTGCCACAAGTTCAGGCATTGCCAACCCGTTTATGTTTTGCGTTGCCTTGCATCGCATCACGCAACCTGTGCCAATTCGCTTTATTCTTTCACCTTTCATTTAGTTTTTCTTTGTTTTCATTAGCACTATATTTAGCTTAATACGCATGACTCGTAATATTATACGTTACCTACCAGAATAAGATATAAAAATACCTATGTCCAGCTGTGGACATGTATTGCTTGAGACGATGAAGTATTCACTAAAAATTTATTTACTTAAAATTAAATCTAATCAGAACTCTGTTACATAAAAAACAAAAATGTTGTTAAGTTTTACTTCTACAAAAAATTCTACTATAAAATTACAATTTTTATTTTCCTAAAATATTTTCCTTCTGTTTAGCTATTGAGGTTTCAAACTTTCTTGCACGAATCAGTAATGTCCCTTCCTCTATTTGTTCTAAAACACATGTTGGTTCCAATACTGTCAGCCCAACCTATTGGTGTTACAGACCAATAATGGGAGTTGGCTGGTTTGTGTCTGTTCTTAAAGCACGGAACAATGAATATATTATACCTGTGGTTACAAATATATCTAAGGATTTTGTATATAATTATAATTTATCACATTTTGGGGATTAGTTTTGGTAAACAGACTCAGGTGAATAAGTGATGTCATGTGTCTTATCACAATACAATAAAGAACAGAGCATATGTAAATTAAATGTTTGAAGGAGTGATAAATTCATTGTGCTTTTGTTTAATGTGTTTAAATATAGCCTACTGATGATAGTGTTGCGAAATTGAGTACATAATAGAGGTTTAAATTCTCTTATCAGTCAAAGAGAATTGTTTAAAGTAAGCACTTCAAGGGTAAAACAGGTATTTGGAATGTTTCTATGTATATAATATATATTTTTTACTATCCTGTAATTATTGACACAAAAAGTGCTTTTTTATTCAATGACAATTTGCCCCTTTATGATCTGTGGGTGGTAAGTGATGATGCAGTCTTTGAGCCACTGTGCAGTAGGCAGCTTGGCTGTGACAGCCAATTCAATTAATGGTAGCTCATTGGAGCCCCCTCATTAGACAGCCAATAATTCCTTTGGACCAGATTCCATAGTCTAGCTGTCGTAGCAAGGCTGCCTAATGGGCGGATAGACTAAATGTAGACTTTGTCTTAGCTCGAGCTTGTCTCAAAGTGTACCTTAATATGGAAGCAGGCCTTGTTGGTACTCTACGGCTGAAGTCTCCCAGCAAAACAAGCCTTTCCTTCAAGCTTGGCGACTTTCTACACTGCTAGGTAGGTTGTACGTCAAAACACTTCCTGTGTTTTTTTTCACCCCCAACGCAAAAACGATGGGGTGTTATAAGTTTGACGTGTCTGTGTGTGTGTGTGTGTGTGTGTGTGTGTGTGTCTGTCTGTCTGTCTGTTCCCCCGTAGCGCTCAAACGGGTGAATCAATTTGAAAGCAGTTTTTTTGTTTGAAAGGTGAATTTGTTGAGAGTGTTGTTAGCTATGTTTGATGAAAATCGGTCCAAGATGGCCGCCACCACAAGATGGCAGATTACATCTTTTTTCACAACCACCTTAGTATGGGTATCAAATGAAAGGGATTGACTAGTAGAATAGTACTATGCAAATTCAAGATGGCCGCCATCACAAAATGGCGAACGTTGGGGGTTTTTTAAATTTTTAATTTATACTTGTTTTTGTTTATATTGAAAATTACATATTTAGTCAAAAAATGTGCAACTACATTGCTATTTATAGAGGGAATATACTTAAAAGTAAATAAGATTATTCTTGAGAGTGGATAATTTTAATTAGGTAGGTATCTTAAGTTTTTTTATTGAGCATAATAATTTTTGGTTACCATATTTGATTTCTTATAATTATAAATTATATAAACTTGGTAAAACTATGTACATAGACAAGTTAGCAAAAAGTTGGATTATCCGCAGCACAGTTCGATGGCTGGTACTAATGATCCGACTCATCACGGCTAAAACAAAACAGCTCACATAAATCTGTGTCAACGCCTCGTATTGGAAGTTTGATAAATAGACCCCCGTCAGTCACATCTGCTACGTGGCACTCGACACATCCGAAACCTTTACGAGTTTATCATATAACTAGCTGACCCCCGCGACTTCGTTCGCGTGTTTATAGGTTTTATATAGGATCGGATCGGATCCCATAATTCTTTTATGTACCTATAAACTAAATGTAGCCTGTTACTCCTTATAACATTGAAAGTTCCATTAAAATCGATCCAGCCGTTTCGGAGATTAGCTGGAACAAATAGACAGAACGACAAATAAAAATTTAAACGCACACCAGTTTAAAATAAGCCGTACGTTCAAAGATCCGGGTCCCAAGTTATTTGAACCCAATACTGAGGTTTGTAATGTCTGTCATTTCTGAACTAAAACACCTATGACCTTGAAATATTTACGGGACAATATATAAAGTACTACCTTTCTAACAAAAAAAGAATTAGTGAAATCGAACAACACGTTAATGAATTACAGCTAAATACACGTTTTAACTTTCATCCTCTCTCCCAAGGGAACCATACTGAATTTCGGGATAAAAAATATCCTATGTCCTACCTCGGAGTATAAACTCAAATCGTACCAAGTTTCATTTGAATCCATTCAGTGGTTTCGGCGTGATGCGCGGCGAAGATACAGACAGACAGACAGACAGACAGACAGACAGACAGACAGAAAGACAGACAGACAGACAGACAGACAAAAATGAAAAAAATTGCAGTTTTGGCTTCAGTATCGATTATAGAGTGCCATCCAATAAAAAATTTCAAAATATCTTCAATGTACAGGATTGGATCTGTTACAGTTTTATTATATTATAGATAGATAGAAGATAGACTAGATGATGCCCACGGCTTCGCCCGTGTGGATTTAGGTTTTTAAAAATCCCGTGGGAACTTTTGATTTTCTAGAACAAAAAGTAGCTTATCTGTAGAAACCCGTCCCCAAAACGGAAAAATCCCGTGGAATCCCCACGATTTCGGAATACAATTCCTTATAGCATCAGGGTTGAGAAGTTGGATATGTACTTACTCGAGTTCATTCAACGATAAAGTCTTTAATTGGTACCCCCAATATCAATTTAAATAACCGAAAGTTTCTAAAACCCATTAGTTTTGGGGATTAGGTCCCCTGCAGCATCAGGATTGAGGAGTTGGAATCCAAATTTTTTATAGAACAGGGTCGCAATGTTTCTCTATCGATTAAAAAAAAAATACGCAAATCGGTTCGGAAATCTTGGAGATATCGGTGTACATAGGTAGAAAAACACAACTCCTCCTTTTTTGAAAGTCGGTTAAAAAAGTAGCCTATGTTACTCCCTGGTTAATTCTTTACTTGTATGTGAAGGTCCCGTCAAAATCGGTTCAGCCGTTCCGAAGATTAGCCCGTTCAAACAGACAGACAGACAGACAGACAAAAATTTTAAAAACGTGTGATTCGGTTATGGTAGCGTTCAAATAACCATATAAGCTTAATATGAGGTAGTTATTTCGATATTACAGACAGACACTTCAATTTTATTTATTAGTATAGAAGTATAGATACGAGAGTAAACCCGTACTCTCCATATAACCTTACTAAAAACGTGAAATATTTCATAAGGGCAGGGTGAAAATTAGACGCGTAGATTTGACGTGCTCCAGCAAGACGCGTAAACTGTAATTATTAATTATTATTATTTACTAGATGATGCCCACGGCTTCGCCCGTGTGGATTTAGGTTTTTAAAAATCCCGTGGGAACTTTTGATTTTCCAGAACAAAAAGTAGCTTATCTGTAGAAACCCGTCCCCGGAAAAATCCCGTGGGATCCCCACGATTTCGGAATACAATTCCTTACAGCATCAGGGTTGAGGAGTTGGATATGTACCTACTCGAGTTCATTCAACGATAAAGTCTTTAATTGGTACCCCCAATATCAATTTAAATAACCGAAAGTTTCTAAAACCCATTAGTTTTGGGGATTAGGTCCCCTACAGCATCAGGATTGAGGAGTTGGAATCCAAATTATTTATAGAACAGGGTCGCAATGTTTCTCTATCGATTAAAAAAAAAATTACGCAAATCGGTTCAGAAATCTCGGAGATATCGTTGTACATAGGTAGAAAAACACAACTCCTCCTTTTTTGAAAGTCGGTTAAAAAAGTAGCCTATGTTACTCCCTGGTTAATTCTCTACTTGTATGTGAAGGTCCCGTCAAAATCGGTTCAGCCGTTCCGAAGATTAGCCCGTTCAAACAGACAGACAGACAGACAGACAGACAAAAATTTTAAAAACGTGTGATTCGGTTATGGTAGCGTTCAAATAACCATATGAGCTTAATATGAGGTAGTTATTTCGATATTACAGACAGACACTTCAATTTTATTTATTAGTATAGATTATGTCTTCGTAGGTATATTATTATAATAATATTGTTATATGATTTTTTTAATAGGACAACCGCCGAGTGTTTTGTTTCTTCTGGGCTGGAACGATATTCCCACTGATGAGTAAATAAGTCATTTATCTATGGATATTCCGAACCTATAAGTGCTCATACGCATTAGCGGTCAACCGCGTGCGCGGCTAACCGCACGGCTAGCCTCTTTTATAGAATTTCGTCGCGGTTTAGTGCGTACAAAATGAGCGGTTGCATGTAAAAATATAAAAGCGGCTAGCCGCGCGGTTAGCCGCTAATGCGTATGAGGGCTTACTGTGTAAACTTTGAATAGAAAAGAATAGAAAACTATCTTTTCAAAAAAACTTAGCGCGTTAGCCGCACACGCGGTTGACCGCTAATGCGTATGAGGGCTAAGGATTTCATATTATATTATATTGTGACTTCTTAGTTTTTATTTAAGAATAATCCGGAATAATAAAACGGGGTTCTTCTGGAAAAAGTCTCGCTGAGAGAGCTCCATAATATTTCTAGTTTGTAGCTTCCAAAGAAAAATTAATCCTTAGATTCCCATCAAGCCTTACATCACTGAACACACAGCGTGCCTCGATTGACCTACCAGTGAATCAAAATTTGAGTAAGTAACCTAAACATTTACAAAAATGACTAGTGCAAACGTATTATACGTCTATCAGGTCACGGCCAAAATAGTTAGTTACTCGAGCAAATGATCATTGATCACGCACTAAGCAAATAGCTGCAGGTTTTTTTGCTAACGAGATAAAAAACAGCCGATCGGTAGCCGATGAACGCCATTTCAAACGGCTACAAAAACGTTTAATACTCGTTTTGAATTCGATAAACGTCCGCACCAAGGCCTCGCCTGATGAGGAAAGATTTAGAGGTTGCAGTCTCATCGTCGAGGGCTGCGAATTACGAACGTGTCATATTGATTACCTTAGGGCCGATATTTCAATTGATGGTTGAACCAGAGTAACGTTACAAAAACTTAAGTAGCATGTCAATTTGTTTGAGGCAATCGCAATGCCAACCACGTGCCTCGAGTAGCACATTTTCCTTACTTCTGTAGTTATAAGCATTTATTACGCGTATTTCGGTAGTGAAAAATTGCAATTCTACCTATAACTATCATTTGAATAATGACGAGTACATTCCAGAGCAGGAAAAAAATTCGTTCAAGATTCCAGATGAATACTTACCTACAGCGAGATAAGTCGGAAATGAAGTACTAATATAATACAAGTGTAAATTGAAAATTTAAAAAACCCCCGACATTCGCCATTTTGTGGCGGCGGCCATCTTGGATTTGCAATAGTGCTATTCTACTAGTCGAGCCCTTTCATTTGATACCCATATTAAGGGAGTTGTGAAAAAATATGTAATCCGCCATTTTGTAGCGGCGGCCATCTTGGACCGATTTTCATCAAACATAGCTAAGAACACTCTCGACTAAATCACCTTTCAAACAAAAAAACCGCATTCAAATCGGTCCACCCGTTTGAGCGCCACAGGGGAACAGACAGACACACACACACACACACACACACACACACACACACACACACACACACACACACACACACACACACACACACACACACACACACACACACACACACACACAGACACGTGAAACTTATAACACCCCGTCGTTTTTGCGTCGCACAGTGAATCGCCTAGAACAAGCTAGGTGGACAAAAACATTTTTTTGTGTATTCTAACTATTATAGCTATGAACATTGATATTTTGTTGTGATATTGCTTAAATTATCAAAAATAATTATTTAAACGCTTCAGGAAAATTTTGAATAATTATATAATATAATCGTAGACTTGCCGTATCTGTACATTAATGATTTTTGCAAAATAATAACTAGGGGATGTTAGGAATAAGTAATAGAACATAAAAAAGCTATTTTTGAAATTTCTGTCTGTTTGTCTGTTTGTCTGTTTATCTGTTTGTCTGTATATTTGTGCGCGCATCACGTAAAAACTACTGAATGGATTGAAATGAAACTTGGCATGTTTCATCCGCTTGTTTTAAATAAAAAATCAAATTTGGTATAAAAAATGTACTTATTTAAATGAAAATAATATGTTTAAAATCAGTAATATAATAACAAGTTAAAGAAAAAAATAAAACGCAACATAAAATACCAGTTTAAATCACTAAAAACTACCTTATGATAAACAAAACTTAATATATACAAAAAGTATAATATATACAACTTAAAAATAATATCAATTTTACAAATAATACCATATATGCTAATAATATTCATCAGAAGACTCATCATCACTTTCACAATCAGTCGAATCAGATATCACGTAATCTTCTTTATCACACGGTTGAATATTACGTGCTATCTGATGTGTTGGTATTGAAGGAGGGACAATCAAATTTAGAACTTCTACTGGTAATTTCTCAGTCTTCTTTCTCGGCACTTCCCTGAGTGAGTTTATTACAGGATCGGACGTTATCAAGAGCATATGCAACAAGTCTGTATTCGTGAAATTACGTGACTGTTTTCTGGTGTGGTGCTCGCGGAATCTACGACAGTCTTTGTTTCGAGCCTCTTGAGATTCTTCCGAGAGTTGCCCAATTGGAACTATGGAAGTTTTAATAACTTCTGTACTATGAATTAGGATTTTGTGTACAGTAACAGGCATGTAATACCACGAATACAGACTCAGATAAAGAGATCTCGTTTCAATGCAAAATTTCTCAAATTCGGTAATATTGATATCGTAGCCGGAAGATAACGTTCTTAATAAAATACTAAAGTTTTTAATTAGATTAACGTTCAATCCTGTAATCTCCCCACTCAATTCCGGATTCATAAAGAACCTACGAGCCGTATTGCCATCATTTGTGTTCCCATAACCAGGTTTTGGTTTGTCTACAATAAGTCCCATTTGATTCTTAAACTTTTGCTTGATTTCGTCTGAACGCTGTTTCACACTAGCTTTATCTTCATCACCTCTGACTTGCCACTTTTTTATATCTAAACGATAGCTAATGTGTAACAAGCATTCAAAACAGCGAATCCACGCATGCAGAGTAGACAAACCAAAACCGTAATGTTCTTTCTTATCAACCAAGCCTTCTAATTCGCCATTCATCATTTTAGGAGTAGCTCCACAGATATAACACTTTTGTGCAGAGGTTGTGTCAGTCAAAGCATTGCATACTTTTCCGTCTGTCATTGTCAATAAAAGATTATGCTTCACAGTAATTTGAGATTCACCAACACTACAAGATGTTGGAAGAAGTTGAGATACTTCTTCTAACACTTTGTCAGTTTCAATTTTAGTAAATTCATTTGTTTCCTTTGAAAAAATAAATTTAATTGGTCGGCAGTAAAGTGTCGATGAAGGCCGTGGATTCTGCCAAATAATATTTTGGTCATCATCAATCAATTTCAAAGGAACAAATGCAAATACAAACAGAAACTCATCAGTAGCGTCAATGTTCTCAAATTTCTGTTTATATGTACTGTGCCCGGAACTCCCGTCACATCCCCATTTACTAATTAATGTAAATGATGAAGAAGACACATTTCTAATGACTTCACTTTGCACTTCAATCAAACGTTCAGCAGTTTTATTCAAAATAGCTTGAAGCTTAATATCAGCGCGCGTTTCGGTCACAGAAATGTCTTCCTCCGAAGGATAGCATGATTTTTTGGCTTTACAGAGACTATGATAAGATGGAAACACTTCATGTCCCGCCTTCAATGACCACTTTCGCGTCTTTTTATAAGCGTGACTGGTGCACCTAGAATCTACATAATAAGCTAACGCCTCGTCACTGTTTAATTGCCTACCACTACAAACATCACCAACAGATTTCCTTTTTTCCGAAGATTCGGAACTTCTTATTAAAGAAGCTACGTTTCTGTGACCCGACAAACGATGTGCCACTTCCGCAGCTGTAGTTAATTCAGAAGCACTGCGCGATTGCACTAAATCTTCAACCCTGCGTTTTTTGGTTTTGAAAGACGTATCTTCAAAGTCCTTTTTAGGTCGCCCTTGAGGCCGACTTCCTTCAGATGATGAGGAAGGACAAGCCTGATGTATGCAAACTTTAAATTGTATGTTTGCCCCCTCGAACCAACTTTTATTTTTCTGAAGAAAACGATCCTCCGTCATTTTCGATTCAGCCCACTTTTCAGCTAATTTTGACGAAATACTTGCTATTTGTAGCTGAATACTCCTCTGTGAGTCGGGAGTCATATTCGTAATAGAAAATTTTTCCATAATAAAACTCATTAGACGAATATTTCTGTCTTCTTTGGCATGTTTCCGCCACTCTTCGAAAAATTCCATTTTCGAAATGCAATGCACGTGTTCTGAAAAAAATTTATTAAAATGAAATGGAATCGTTGTGGTATTCAAATTATATATAATATTGAAGCTTAATGTAGTAGCTATATTATATAAAAAATTTAGACTGGATACATGTGGATACAAAAAGTTACATTCCTTGAAAGTAAAGGTTTTTAAAAAAAGACGACATTTTTTGGACTCCTATTTCAAAAACTGTTAGACTGCATATTATCTGTTATTAGAATCTATTTGAAGTAAAAATAGAAAATACTTACCCTCTAAAGTAAAATCCATCACAGCAAAAACTATAATATTCAGCACAAATTTAAATATATGTTGTCGAAAGCAATGCACAATTGCAACTAAATTGTTTACGTTAATGTAATTACCTTATTACCAGATTTCAACTGCGTATGACTCATCGATAAGAAATGTTTGCAATAATTATTACCTGCATTAATTATCCCTGGGTTATCATTAGTGATAAGTGACCATCAATTAAGTGATTCTTTGAATTGACTTTTGTCCACCTAGCTTGTTCTAGGCGATTCACTGTGCGTCGGGGGTTAAAAAATAAGATCACTTGTTTCATATTTTAATTACGTTTAAAATATAGGGATTTTCTAAGCTAGCATGATCAATAAGACTTATTAATCATGCTAACTTAGAAAACCATAAGTGATTACTTAGTAATCACTTACATAATTTGTTACGAAAAGTAGATACCTATAAAGGCCTCTTCCATTTTTTAACTGGTTCACCCAATGGCCCAAGGTCGTTAATAACATTTGTTTGGGACCATGTCTGTATGACTGGTAGTTTTGGAGGACCCATGAGGTACCCTGGTAAATATTCCACATTCATAACGTTTCGTATTTTTCCTGAAAGGACACTCATGAGCTCTATGCATGCGCTTAGTGAGGTAAAAAAAGTTCTATACAAAAATGTTCTGGATGTTCTGGAGAGCCTTTTGAAAATTTAAAAAAAAATTGTATGGACGCGAAAATTTTTTTTGTTCGGTGCCTATCTTTTTTTACTGGCTCACTAAAGGGCCCAAGGTTTTGAACATTTTCAGTTTCAGGACCATGTCTCTATGACTGATAGTTTTTGAGAGCCTTTGGGGTAGGTACTCTGGTAAATTTTCCACATTCATGACGTTTCATATTTTTCCTGAAGGAAGACACATAAGTTCTACGTATATAAATAGTGAGACGAAAAAAGTTCCATACAAAATTGTTCTGGAGAACCTCTTGAAAATTAGCAAAATTTTTGTATGGAGACGAAATTTTTTTTTGTTTGGTGGCCATATTTTTTTCACCGGTTCACCCAATGGCCCAAGGTTTTGAACATTTTTTGTTTCAGGGCGGTACCTTTCCGACTGATAGTTTTCGAGATCCCTTAGAGCACCCTAGTCAGTTTTCCACGTCCAGGTCTCTCTATAATTTTGTAGACCTTATATTTTTGAATTTTACACACACAAAAAGTATGGTGAAAAAGTCCCATACAAAATTGTTCAGGAGAGGTGATCAGTACGTGACTTCAAGTAGCTTTATATATATAACTAGTAGGGCGCTTGGCTGCGCGGCCCGCTAAAGCGGACCGCGGGGATTCCAGTATTATTTTTGTTTTAGCAGCCTCCACCTTCTTCTATCATTTTCAGCATCTTTAACCCAGGCCGTGCTCCTCATCCATCTTCCAAACCCTCGATCATCATCACTCTCCAAATTTTTTTCTCCGAATCATTTTCCAGAAGGAGAGTTCTTATATCTTATTAAAACAAAGTCTTGTATAGTTTCCCAACTTATAGTCTCTTCAATATTCGACATTGTATATTTTGTGTGAAAAAAATAAATTTTGCCATCTTGATTTTTTTCTGTTCATCAAATTGTAGATCTTTAGTTCTTGATCATCTTTTGCCAAGAAATCACTCTTCCATCTTTTATACTTGGTGAGATAGACACCGACGAAATTTGTATAGCCGCCATCTTGAATCCGCCATTTTGTTTTTTTTTTCAGCTCAGTGCCAATTGGATGAGGTTTTGAGTAATTTTTGTTTGAGCACCTCCCATCTATCTGCGATACCCTGCCCGGGCTCCTCAACCATCTTCCAAACCCTCAATCATCATGTCTTCCCATATTTTTCATTGAGAGTTCTCCAAAGAACCGCATCAAAGCCTTGCATAGTTTACAACTTGTAGTCTCTTCAATATTCGTCATACATTTTCTATGGAAAAATAAATTCCACCATTTTGAATTTTTTTTCTATTCATCGGGTAGACCTTTGGATCCTGATCATCTTTTGCGAAGAAACCACTCTTCCATCTTTTATACCCTCCGAGATGGACACCGACGAAATTTGTATGGCGGCCATCTTTTTTTCGCCATTTTGAATTTTTTTTCAGCTCACTGCCAATTGGATGACGTTTCGAGTAACATTTGTTCGAGTACCCTCCACCTATCTTCAATACCTTAAGCGTGCTCTTCACCAGTCTTCGAAATCCTCAATCATCAGCTCTCTCCATATTTTTGTTCCGAATGAATTTTTGTCCTCTATATGAAACCATTAGTGAAAAAAAAAATTTTCATACAAAATTTTACAGGAGGGGTGATCAATCAGTGAGTCAGTCAATGAATCAGCACGAGCAGCTATATATATATTAATACAGGAAATGAAATCTCAAAAAAAGCAAATTATCAAATCATTACGGAATAATTGCTGTTTGTTGCGGAGATTGTTGCAAAATTAGATCGCTCGTCTCTAACACGAGCAAAATGCTGTAATAATGTACCAATTATGCAAACAAATTACAACAGGCACACTGAGAGAAAATTCTTGACGTTCCTTCTGATTTTCTTCTTGATAAAGCGTTTCTTGAAAAGCGAAGAACCGTAGGACGCTGGGGTCCCAAGGTGAATGTGAGGTGGTGGTGAGGTGAGGCTTGAGTGGCGACTGGCGACCTCGCACCGGTAAACGAAGCGTAGAAAGACCCCTACTAGATGGCTGGACGATCTCAAGCGACTCGCTGTCAGCCGAAACAACAGCTGGAAACAAACGGCCCAAGGTCGTATTCTGTGGCGATCTTTGCAAGAGACCTATGTCCAGCTGTGGACGTCTATTGGTTGAGACGACGACGACGACGACGACGACCCGCTATTGGATATGTTTATTGTAACAAAAGTTTACATCGATGAACAAAAGGCACATGGGTCAAATGACCCACGCCGTCTTTCTAGGTAGATGTATGATTTGTTTATGATACGTATAATGATTATATAACAATGTAAACATTTGTAAATGTAAATTTGAATCATTTTAATAAAAGTCACGAGAGGATAGGACTCAAAAATTAATAGTTTTGGAATTATCTAACCCTGAAGTCCAAAAACGGTCAAACGACCACCGCCCGTCTTTCTAGTGTTAAATTAAAATTCGACTGAGTGATATCTAACTTAGAATTTCAGGTCGGACTTAGGCTTTTCTTTACCGCCAAAAGATATTTTCCCACGGGGAAACAGTGCTTCCCCCGATCAGAGTCGAACAACGATTGAAATTGGAAAAAAAAGATTGATTTGAAATATTTTAAAAAAGGAGTATTTTTTAACCGACTTCCAAAAAGGAGGAGGTTCTCAATTCGGTGCGTATTTTTTAAATTACGCTTCCAAATTTTCTTTATAAATTCTACAGTATCGTTAAGTCCATATATTTTGCAACGTTTGAATCGAATCCTACGGTTATGTTTTGTAAGTGGGGTCTTATGAAAAAGGACATAAAAAACAAGTTAGATTGCTGTTTATAAAAAAAAGTCACGTATGGCTAACTGAAGATCAGTCGTGCTATTTGGACGACAGGTTTTTCCGAAAAAATATGTACGTATTCATTGAAAGACAATGTAATGACATTGGATAAATCACGCGCTTCCTTGTTAAAAGGTACATATAAATTCTGTGCAGGAATGTTCAAGGACTAGCCGCAGACATAAGTCTATTCTCGCAGAAACGCGCAAGCGACGCATTCTGCACGGCGCATAAGACGTTCTTAAATTTTTACCGCGAACTAACAATGAAGTCATGATTTAAGTGAAAATTCAAATACAAGAACGTCTAAAGCGCCGCGCTGGGGAAAGAGCATCACTTACGCATTTCTCCGAGAAGATTTTTGCGATTTGTTCACCTTTTAAGACAACTAAGGAAACACAGATTGTACTTTAAAAACGTGTCAAAATATACACTCGCACTAATATATCAATACACAATCCGAGAGTCCTACCCTTTTAAATTCCCTGGAACTTTTAAAACATTCAATTATTTGCAGTGTATGACACTTTCGTTACCAAACGGAATCATAATAACTATTTCACACACAATTTTTACTCATATTTATTATTTAGTCTTTATTGAGATTTTTATTTCAGTGACAGTAAAAGCGTCATTGTTTGCTATCATGTTACATAGAAAAGAATACAATAATATAATCCAGTTTGACGTCAAATATTCTGCAAAGAAATAGATGAGTAGAAAATATAATAGTCCCAGATTACACTAAGTTCTCAAACGATACGACAATGCTCATAATATAATACAAGCACGTAATTTAGTCTTTACTCGTGTTGCGTCATTTCCATCCGCGAATACATAATGATTTTTTAAATAGCTAATTAGATTAGAAGCCATGTGATTTCAAGATTCTATTTCACTAGAAAGTGCCCTGCTGTAGGTTTTGATGGCGGGAGACGGGAGTTTTGTATGAAAGCAGACTTTTTATAGAGCTAAATTAACAAACATGAAATTTTTTATAGCAGTTAAAGACAATTGACCATTCAGCATAAAACCTTAGTAGGTACTTCAAGCCGTTTCTTAGAAGAGTGGTCTTAACAGACGGACAACAAAGTGATAAGGCTCCCGTTTTTTCATTACAATGTACGGACTACGGACCCTTAAAATGTTATTTTTTATATTTTCTGGGACCCCTTATTTTTATTTTAAAAAGTAATTTTGAGTTCAATAAAAAATTTCAGGCAGTTTTTAACCCCCGACGCAAAAAGTAAAACGACGGGGTGTTATAAGTTTGACGTGTCTGTCTGTGTGTGTGTGTGTGTGTGTGTGTGTATATATGTGTGTGTGTCTGTTCCCCCGCGGTAGCGCTCAAACGGGTGAACCGATTTGAATGCAGTTTTTTTGTGTGAAAGGTAAATTAGTTGCCGCTACAAATTGGCGGATTACATATTTTTTCACAACTCTCTCAATATGGGTATCAAATGAAAGGGCTTGACTAGTAGAATTGCTCCGCCACAGAATGGCGAATTTCGGGGGTTTTATAAATTTTTAATTTATACTTGTGACTTAACTTTTTACAAAGCGAACGTAACGAATAAATAAAATCGGTAATTAGTAACGATGAAAGTGTCTCGGCAGTCGGTTCACGAGAACTTGACCCGCTTCGTTTTTATCAGCGTTGCCTCATATTATATTTCATTGCGCTATTTCCCCGTAAGCGGGGCACGGCCGTTGTCTCTTATCATTACCGTTATCACTTATCACCCATCCTGATCAATCTGTGGCGCTATCTGTGACGAGTTTGATAATATCATCAATTATGTTACCCGAGATTTTTCATTTTGCCTGTGTGGAATTATTGGGAATTGCAGATGCTTCTGTTTTCCCCTGAGCTGCGTCTAAAATTAATTTCCGCTATTACAAACAGTCTCATGCGGTCATGCCCCTCTGCAGAATGATTATCTCTTTGTGTTAAATTTTATGAATATCGGATCAGTAGGTAGTTAAGCCGTGAAAAGGTTATTCTAAATTATTCTATTTTAAGTATTTGCTTATAGGTATGTATAATAATAACGCTTCTAATTGGACTGGTTTTTTAAGTATGGTATTTTCATTATTATTGTTTGCTAGAATATTAAGCGAATTTAAGGTGTCGTAACTCATCCAGACAGGTTTGCTTCTTAGAATTCAACATCAACTTACCATCAATATTTTACTCTCTAAGGGCCTGTTTCACCACCTTCTGATAAGTGTCGGGTAGCCTAAACGTAAGTTTAGTCACTTTCTTACTTTATGTCAAGTGCCAAAGACAAAAATTCTGAATAAGCTATCCGACACTTATCAAAGAAAACTAAATCTAATAGATTAATCATTACTTATTCTCGAAAAAGCTAAATATACTTCGGGATATTCGAATTGACAAAAGCAATGTAGATGATAAATTGCGTAGTTTCCATTTTACAAAAGGCGTGCGCCAAACCAAAGGTCAAAGCTTAAAAATGCAATTTGGCAGAATCGCAAAATGAGAAATTCGAACACAAGTTATTGTCGCCAAATTTCTTCCTAGTTGTGCAATATTGATCTGCTAGGTAACTAGTTATTTTTCTTTGTTGTAACATTTTTGGGTATTTAACTAGGTCCCTAGGCCCGTGACTAGGCCTAGTGTAACTGTTCAAGTTACTAAACTTTAAACCAGCCCTTGACTGCTATCACATCTAATGGTACTCAGTACCACCATCGTAAGTAGATACAGACTAAGATGGAGAGATCATTCTTGATTTAAAAGTACCCAAGTTACAGGTAATTGGAAAAAAGGGAGCGTGAAGGACGCTCCAAATCTTGGCATTGTATATGAGCAATGAGAAAGCAAAGCGCTTAGTGCACGTCTGTGGGATTTTAACTAGGGAGCGTAGAGATCCAGACCCATGCGATGATGATTTGATAATAGAAGGGTGACTCAGGAACTAAGGGTGAGATCTATAGAGCATAGGTACCTACTCTGACTCTATTCAGACTGAAGACAGAGTTAAAACTGGATATAAATATGTTCCTGACATAAATCTGTTTCTGTTTTGAGTCTGAGTAGAGTCAGAGAAGGATAGATCTCTATAGATGCACACACTCTCCGAAATATGTCTTGTGGAATACCGACAGACAGGCAACCTTGCGCTGATGCTCCAAACTTTGACATGACACCGGTGTTACAAATCTATCAATGGAATAGCCAAAAGTCTCTCCTAAATGATTAACTGGCAACGCACAAGTCACATTAATTTACTTGAGAATTTACAGTAGTTTACTTTATTTCTTTTAGTTGACAGACTAGAATTTAGCTATTACAAGAACTGTTGCCATCGGATCTGTGCAACCGATTGAGAATGACATGCGCTATCGCAATTAGCCTCCCTCCACCACCCTCGTGTAGTTTCAAGTAGTTACGACCGTATTATTCTTGTTTTCGTGCAGACATTTCTCGCAAACAATTGACTATTGGACACTTGAGTAAACTGTGTGCTAAACACTCATTGTGACGCTGCGCAAACAACTCTTGAGGTATGTTTGTTGAAAATTGTTTTTACGCGTCTGCATTAAACTTTGAAACAATCGCGTTGCTATGAACAACCTATGTCCATTTTATTTCCGGATCAACGTTTTTCTTTTGCAACTTCTGTTTGCTCGTACATGCCAATAAAACCTATTCAGATTAATTTTTCGGACAACTTGCACTCTTACCGTGTGTGATTAGCGATTTCACAGGGAGCCAAGCCAGGGTATGCTAAATATATCATAAAAAAATTATGTTTCAGTGTTAATTAAACTTCTCACCTCTTTCTTTAAATAGTACCTAAGCAGTGCTTTTCTGTCTTTATGAAATTTTCACGCTACTAGATATGTGTGGCTTTTTGTCTGCCCTTGTCTGCCCTTTTTGACGTGTAGAATTGTAAGCACCATTCCGAACCAGTGGTAGATTCATTTGTCGATTCAAAAGCACTTGTAAAAGTTTATCTGAATAAAAAATATGTCTTAGACTTGCCTTTACACAAGTTTAAGAACTCTATTAAAAGTATGCTCATAAAAAAAAAGCTTATTATACAATTGAAGATTATATAAACGATAAAAAAGCTTGGATTTAACTCGTTCCAGCAATGCGCCTGCTTCTATTCAATATTTAAAAAACTTTTCTATTCTATTCTATCAAATTGTTGACATCATCAAAATTGAGAGCAAGCTCAAACTGTACGTAGCTTTCTTTGCACACAATATTCTGCCCCTGACCTTATCACGTGTCTCCTTGGCCTTTTATTTATTTTGTCTTCAAATTCGTTTAAATTAAAACTTGTTTAAAATGTTATTATGAATTATTATTCCTCCTCCTTTCTTTAATAAAAAAAGTAACGTAGACATTACCAGTATTATTTTCTTTCATTCTACGCCACTGCCTCATCGTAATCGCTTTCATGTTGTATGTATGTATTCTATAAAGTTGTAAGAGTCGATATTTCTATTGTTTATAACGTGTGATTGTAAACGTTGATTAGAATATAGACAGTCTGTTGTGGGAAGTGGTTTTTTATTAACTGATGTCACTGCTTGAATGATGCTCAACACAACACGCTACTTACGTATTATACGTTATTTTTAATACGTCTAAAGGTCTTGTATATCATACGATCAAGGATATTAGTGATCATTTTCATATAACAATATGAATATATTTATTTCATAATTTCGTCTTTTTCTTCTTCTCTGTAGCATGGTGGGTATTTTACGAACGTCTGCTTATATTGAACCTTATTTAATACATATTTGGTAGGGTACTTGTTTCTTAGGTACCTAGATTTTCAAAATCTCAAGAGTCCTCTTTTTCTTGTACTCCGTATCATGTAAATTGTAGCGGGAATTTTACCAGCCTCTGCTTATTGTGAACCCTTAATACATATTTGAAAGGGTACTAGTTTCTTATACCTATTGTCCAAAATATAACTTAGCTTCATAGATGAAGTTATGGATTTCAAAATCGATTTAAGATTTGATTGGCTATCTAGGTTATGTAATACCAAAGTCTGTCGCTTGTGAAGTAGGTATGTGTATGAAAAAACGCGGAAGCCACCGTAGAAACTCGTTGAAAGAATTGACACGACCTTGCCATTGTCTTGCGACCGTCGCAGGCAGACACCGCGTCGCGCCGGTCAAAGTCACTGCCAAGTGCCAACTGGATGGATGCACCTACATCCGATAGGTACCAACACTGGTATCTGCTTCAATGTAAGTATAATATAAAAATATGATATTGCGTCTTCGGATGAAGCGCGCTCATATTTTTCTTGAAGAATCAGATTTTTATCTTTTTCTCTTCTTTCTAACTCTTACTATGTGAAGCGACGCTCACTCTTCCTTGCCAATCATCGCATGATAGAACTACGCTTAGTAGTATTACGGCGTTGTTATTGTCGCGCGCTATTTGTGTCAAAATAATCAAATCGTTTCCATTCTTTTCTTACTAGATTAACTTACTTGACGCACTAGACTCTAGAGCTCCATCTCAGGAGTAACAAACTTTTAACTTTTAACGCCCTTTTTGCGGTCTGATTTACCATTAAGAAACTCCCAATTTTCACTCACGTCTAGACTTCTCAAAATCCGTTGTCTGACGTGATCATGTATGTATATTAGTATGTCGTGTCAGTCCCAACCGCCTGTAACCGTCGCGGCAATTTATCCTATTTGTCGCTCCAGTGGCGTGCAGTGCCAACGTCCTTGCTTTCAATGTGTTTGACAGATCAGCGATTCACCGACATTCGAGAATCGAGACACATTGCGAAAGAAATTTTTATTATGTTCGGAACATCACAGAATAAATTTTTCTTTCTGAAACATTTGCATGAATTGTTATTTAAAGTCGTTTGTGATGCACATAAAGTGTTGACGGAAAAATTGAAATGACATGACATGCAATATATTTCAGCTACACTGCTATGCTCGCTACATTTTATGGGCACTTTAATACTAAGCCCTGATTATTTTCATGCTGCAATGCAGGCATAGTTGACCACCAAAAAACTGGCGCATTAGGAGTTAGCGCTTTCAATTACTTTGCTTACCCTCAACGACGTAAGAAAACTATCTATTACAGCGTGAAGAAGCGACATTCACTCCCCCAATCATCGCTCGTAACGTATAAGTACGCCTAGCAGTATTACGTATAGCGTTGTCCTTGTTCCGCTCGATTTACGTATAGAATTGCCTTTGTCAGTAGCACCGTGTTCTCCTCAACTAAGTCTGCTCATCTTTGGCCTACCAATCGACTTGTACTTTAAATGCTTAGCCGATTATTATTATGTTTTAATTGATTGCGTACGAATGGAGAATTAATTGTATGCATTATGGGTCACACGAGAGGTTTGAGAGTAGGCTTCATCAATGCTCCAACGCACGTTACACATACGGCGCAGATGCTCGTTGCAAATAGAGATAGAATGCACGCAACCGTTATACAACTCCGGTCAGCGAAACTAGTTCGGTCTCGGTTTCGGCTGCCGAGTGCCGCCTGACCCTAATGGTTGACCCCGATTGCTGTAACCGATGTATTGGAATCTCTTGCTTCATTTTTACTCACTTTATTTATATTATTTTTAATTTTTATACTGGCTATTGTGTGATGAACGCGTGTTTTTGTTACTTGTTGTTAAAAAAATATTTCCTTGAAGTATTTAATAAAGTTTCTTTTCGACTCTTCGCAGTAGAACCTGCTTTCCGAATAAGGAGGTAGAGTCCAAACAGTAGGTATTCATAAACGCATATAAAGTAGACCTACATGAATTAAATTATTTTTAGTTTTAAATAAACTTTTTTCTTATTTTCGTACAAAGCAATTTTTGAAATATAAACATCGCTGGTCTAACTGACATCTTCTCGTAACTTTTAATTTTAAGTCTCGATATCTTGATTTTGCCACGTAATTAGCAGGCGGCCAGCCGCCTGCTAATTTGTCTTGAGAAATAAATTGTTAAGAAAATAGTATCCCCGTAAGATGTTAGATTAACAAGTGTAAATTAAAAATTTAAAAAACCCCCGACATTCGCCATTTTGTGGCGGCGGCCATCTTGGATTTGCATAGTGCTATTCTACTAGTCAGGCCCTTTCATTTGATACCCATATTAAGGGAGTTGTGAAAAAATAAGTAATCCACCATTTTGGATCGATGTTCATCAATCATGCAACAACACTCTCGACTAATTCACCTTTCAAACAAAAAAAAAACGCAATCAAATCGGTTCACCCGTTTGAACGCTACAGGGAAACAGACAGACACAGACACGTCAAACTTATAACACCCCGTCCCGTCGTTTTTGCGTCGGGGGTTAAGAAATAATCATGTTTCGATAACGTTGTTACCTAGGTATATATTTAGGTTTACTCTAATTGGTCTAACAATGGTTTTAGATCATAATCACTCGTAAATCTTTCGCGTGTGGCATCAAATTATACCATAACAATGCGAAGAATCTTCGTATGCTCTAATGACAATTGGTCATTAAGACCTAAGATTAATAGAAAGGGAGTAACGACACTTGCCCGGTTGGCGGTTGGCGGTTCCTCATGCCGCGACGATGTTAGCAGTCGAATCGCGTGTGCGATCGGTGTCAACGAACTTGCGACTTGCTCTCAACTCTCAACCAATTGTCATCGTTTACAGTCAAGTCTAGCTCGAGACGTCTCATTTGTCTAAATAGGTACCTACAAAATATTTTATTCAGCTAAAAAACTTTGTGCCGGCTATTTTGTAGGTTTTCTCGTACCTTTGTTACTTTTTTTTTTTTGGATACAATTTTCTTACTTACTTGCAATTGTTTTTATATAATCAACTGGTTTTTGCTAACCATTTTCTACGTATAATATCCGTTACAATACATATTTGCAGTTTGCACTCCGCATGTTGCTTTTTTTGTAGATTTTGTCGAATTTAGCTCTTGTTCCTTGGATTTAAGTTTATTTCAGTCATTTTGAGTATGTCCAATATATAAATTAGCATTGATTTTTTTATAGTATACAATACTTATAACATGTTTAATACATAGGTACAGTCAGACTGAATGTGCGATCGTCACACAATAGCTAACGATATGCCATTACTTCCTATTATTTATTCGCCTCCATATAGTTATAAAGCCGTATTCAAACACAACGTGTGACGTCAAAGGCCAAAGCGGCTGCTACAAATTGTCATTCAAAAACACAGTTCAAGAGACTGGAATAACGCGCTGCTGCCCTTGCTTTCAGCAGTATGACGAGATTCATACAGTTTCGCTATGCAGTCTCCTGCCGTGCTGCGTTCTATTTGACCAGGGCTTGAGATATGTAGGCAGTGTGTTCCACATGGACGCGGCAGTAAATAATATTGAAGTAGGTATTTTAAAACGCTACAGGCCGATAACATAATATCGTAGATATTAATGCTTGTGATAAGATTCGAGTGCTATTGCAGTGTATGTACATAACATATACCGCGATTCGCATTGACCTTGCCTTGAATTGACATACGATAATGCTCACGGATAAAAATATTACAATGTTAATCAAAGCATAAATCCGTACTATCCATTCCAATATTAATTTATAAATGCGAAAGTTACTGTGTCTATATCTGTTACTTAGTACCTCAGCCGCTAAACGAATCTGGCGATCGGAGAGATAGCTTGCATCCTGGTGACAGACCTAGGATACTTTTTATTCCGCTAAATCCTGAACCTACATCCACTCCATTGGCAAACCAACAAACATCAGTCATTAGACGGTAGGACATTCGTGACGGGCAAAACTGAAAGCAAGACCTATCCTTCTCCTATGGTGAGACATAAAAAAGTCTATACAGTTTGAAGAGAGGTAAAGGTTTGCTTTTGCAGATTGCAATTGTAATTTATAGTAGGTATCATTCGTTTCCGACGTCGATGACGATTTCAGTCACCTACATTAATGTTAATTTAGAAAAACTCATTGTTAGGTCTTCACGGTATCTTCCCATAGTTGTTCCTATTGTCTATAACTCAGCGTTTCACTAGTTCTCTATAATTCTTGATGTCTATCAATTGTAATTGCTGTAAGTTCTCAATATTGAAGTAGGTATTCATTGCATTTCCTTGTGTTAGATAAGTCGTTGTATTTTTTGTTAGTAGAGATAGGTAGAGTTCTAGTTTTCTTTGTTAAAAGAATCCAATCTAAATAAATAAATCATCAATTTTATTTTGTCATAAAAATATAACTTGTTGATAAAAAAATGCCTTTCTGGTTGCATTTGCATTGCAAATTGCAGTTCGCCTCTAAATTGATGGACTACTAGTAAATAAAAATTTATGGTACCTACGTATTGAAAATGTCACCAATTCAATGGTCATGAACTAGGAAATATTATGTAACTAGCGGACCCGGCAGACGTCGTCCTGCCCGCTATTAGCGCCACCTACCGGATCCAATTTTTCGACTTACAAACCTTCCTCTTGAATCACTCTATCTATTAAAAAAACCGCATCAAAATCCGTTGCGTAGTTTTAAAGATTTAAGCATACATAGGGACATAGGGACAGATAAAGCGACTTTGTTTTATACTATGTAGTGATGATACCTATGATTCGAGGAAAACGTAAAATTAGAACATCAAGAAAAGGAATGCATATTGATATTCCAGTATTACGCTGTTTGCATTTATACAAAATTTGTGAGTTCCTGTTTACTGGTTGATTACTTCACGATTTGATTGATTGTTTGGCCAATTAAGAACGCAATTAGCTAATCCTAGGTACTAACTACTAATGCGTGTGGCTCTTTGATTCGATCTCTTGCAATTGAGGTTTCTTTATGACCTTGTGATTTTTTACTCAGCACATTGTACTCGTATGATGAATTATTTGATTGCTTCCCTTGCACGATTGCTAATCCATTGACACTCAGAACGTGTTTTAAATATAGTGACCATATAGTTGCAATGTCGCGTCGCCTACACTCCTAAACTTGTCTTTTTGTGCAAATAATAATATGACCTTGCAAGGCTCGTCAAACTCGAATTTTCGTTGATAAGAAATGCATTATTTGACTCTATCAAAGCGAGATTGCGGTTATCGGTGTGATAATATAAGATATATTTCGGTGAGTATGTTCTGGAACTTTTCTTGTTGGTTCCCCTTTCATTTCTTCACAAGAGCACTGAGTAAAAGCAGGTGGATTTCTTGATGTCGTTATTATTTCCACATATTATAGCGCTTTAGGTCTTATTAGGGTTCCGTACCCGAAGGGTAAAAAACGGAGCCCTATTAATGTCACTCGGCTGTCTGTCTGTCTGTCTGTCTGTCCGTCTGTCCGCCGGTCACAGGTCTCTAGCTCGCAGACGAAATGAGTTACAAACCTGAAATTTTGGTATTTAGTGTAAAACGTTAACCCAAAATCAAATATTGAATTAGAAATTGAATTAAATTATTTTTCAGGGGGGCTCCCATACATGAAAAATCAGCCAAGTGCGAGTCGGGCCTCGCTCTTTCAGGGTTCCGTACATAATTATGAACAATATAATATTTTGGGTCTAAGAAATATTTAATTTCCGAGTTAGACATCGCAAGAAACCGTGAAAGAAAAACGCAAAATAAGTTCGTTTGTTTTGGTCACAGCTTATAAACTATTTTATGAATCGTTGTTTTCAGTATTTGTTGTACAAACAGAGCATATAATACATAATATACCGAAATATCATATTCCTAACTAGTTTAGTTTTTTAGATAGCCCCCGTCACAAAAATGGTCTAAAACTGACAATTTTGATGACCCCCCATTTCCTTACTTTTTAAGCAAAAAATTAAAAAAATATATATTCGTACTCTACTCAATTAGCTCTAAACAATGATACCACACAAGCTAAGGTAAGAAAAAAAAATTTTTTTCCGGCTCCTTTCTCATGTATGGGAGCCCCCCTGAAAAATAATTTAATTCAATTTTTAATTCAATATTTGATTTTGGGTCAACGTTTTACACCAAATACCAAAATTTCAGGTTTGTAACTCATTTCGTCTGCGAGCTAGAGACCTGTGACCGGCGGACAGACGGACAGACGGACAGACAGACAGACAGACAGACAGACAGCCGAGTGACATTAATAGGGCTCCGTTTTACCCTTTGGGTACGGAACCCTAAAAAGGAGCCGGAAAAAAAAAATTTTTCTTTACCCTAGCTTGTGGGGTATCATTGTTTAGAGCTCATTAAGTAGAGTACAAATATATACTTTTTTAATTTTTATCTCAAAAAATAAGGGAATGGGAGGCCATCAAAGTTGTCAGTTTTAGACCATTTTTGTGACGGGGGCTATCTCAAAAACTAAACTAGTTGGGAATATGATATTTCAGTATATTATGTACTATATGCTCTATTTAAACAACAAATACTGAAAACAACGATTTATTAAATAGTTTATAAGCTGTGACCAAAATAAACGAACATTTTTTTGGGTTTTTCTTTCACGGTTTGTTGCGATGTCTAGCTCGGAACTTAAATATTTCTTAGACCCAAAATATTATATTGTTCATAATTATGTACGGAACCCTGAAAGAGCGAGGCCCGACTCGCACTTGGCTGATTTGTTTTTATCGACGCAAATCTAGGGTTTGGAATACTCTTCCAAGATCTGTCTGGTTCATGACTTACAATCCGGATATTTTTTAAATCTTCTAGGGCCTAGGCAAACGTAGGTATACACGTGTGTAAACTAAAAAAGATTTCCTTTTCATTTTTTTTTATTTGTAGCGGTAACTTAACCGTGTTTAAGAGAAACTTTAATCAATCAACACAAAGTAGCTTTGTGAAACTCTCTGACAGCCGGTCGATTCGGTTAAACTTTACAATTTAGATCGAAAACTGGGTGTGTCACTTATCAGCAAAAGCTTGAACATTGATTAATTACTTTGCTGTGTCTTTGTAACGTGACACCGCTTACGGGGAGCGCTCACGGAGCGGTTTGGAATCGCGCCCGCCGCGGCTGCGGGAGAGAGGTTAGAGAGAGCGCGCTCACGAGCCCGCTTGTTTTTGCGGGAACCGCAGCCGCCGCGGCTGCGGGCGTCGCCCGCCGAGTTGGCGGCCGACGCCCGCAAGACCGGCGGTTATAGTTATATATGAAGAGCTGGCGAACAAAATGTTATATTTTTTAATCCGATGGTCTTTGGCTTGCTGAATAAGAATATCAACTTAATTTTACTTAAAACGGCCCGCAACTGTATCAAAATTGCATCCATAGGTCGTGGTTTCGATCATAATTACAATAAAGTTTCGAAAGATTTGAATAATCGAGCACGTTTTCGTTCAAAATGGATTAATTTCCATACTTTGTAAGATGTCAATCAAAATGATTATTTCTTTTTCAGAAGAAAAATTTGTTTTTTTTTACTAAGAATTTTTTTTTAATTAAAAAGTTTATCATTTAAAAACTTTATTCACTAATAAAGTTTTTAAACAATTTATGTTGAAATTGGCCTAAACTAACTTACAAATGTCAGACTGACTTACAAATGATAGATTATTGTTGAAAATTAATTAGAATTTTTAGAAATGGTTTACGAATTATTAATTTCATAATTGAAATAGGTTAGAATTAACTGACATTTGATTCATTCAGTGGCGCCGAACCGCCATCTTGAATTATTGGTATAAATACGGGTAATTCGAAGCCATGAATTGAGTCTCCTCCAAAGACTCGAAACCGACTATTAGATGCTTCAGCGTCTAGGTCGTGATATTTGATTGAGGGCTGCGAAGGCAATCACACCCTCATCGAATAAATGCTGCCATTTTGGACTTGGCTGAGTGTAATTAATTAATTAGTATAAAATATATTTGAAAATAGATCTCAGTTAAACTAATCTCTGAGTTGATATAAATTGAGTTATGTGCGGGTGATAAACGCAGATATTTTAATAATAGTTTGATTTAGTTTTAATATTAATTGATAGTCTGCTTCTGGAGTTATGTGTTTACACAAACAAGTTATTGCTTGCAATATTAATTAATTATTGCTTCCGTTAACTTATATGAGATAGCAAACTGAATTTAACATATTATTATGTTCAATAAAGTCACAAACTACATATGGGTAAATAAAAATCCACGCCAAAGCTCACTGTAAATATGTCATTCAGTTTAATATTAATATTTAATAATTAATAGGTTACCTGAATCAATACAGGCCATGCCTCTTCAAACTTTTAAAGTAAAACTAAAGAACTGGCTCATGGAGAAATGTTTTTTACAATTTAAAAGAATATAGGTATGACATAAATTCTATTTATTGCAATTAATTTTATATTTATATCTTTAGAACGTTGACATGTATGCTACTTACGTCATTTTGTTTAGTCTTAAAATCAATAATTCAATTTGCACACTAATTTATTACTTAAATGTGTTGGAAGACAATAAGCTTTAAGATCCATAATATTTGTACCACATTTTTGCAAATAAAGACTCTTACTCTTTAGTTTGATGCAACTATACCGTTTTGTTCGCCAGCTCCTATAAGAAAAATGCGATCGCGCCCGCCAAAAAACCGCAAAGCTCGCGGGCGCCCGCTGCCCGCCGGTTCTGCGGGAGCCGCGAGCAACCGCCAACTCTGCGGGAGTAAATCGCGTCGTGAGTTTTGCACTCGACATTTGTATGAATTTCGAGTATTGCGGGCCCGCAACCGCGGCGGGCGCGGGTGCGAACCGCTCCGTGAGCGCTCTCTCTTAAAGTGACGTTTTGACACCGCAACAGCATTACTCTAGCGGCACGCTATGATGGCCGGTTTGACGTTTGTCCGCTCATGAAGTTCCGTATTAATTGATAACGACTTTGAAGGAAATAATTGTATTACTTTATTGACGATAGTGATGTGCAGAGATTCATAAATTTTATCGAATGTAGTTTTAGGTTTAGGACTCAAAATTTATTTATTAAATTGATTTCTTAAATGTATACAAGTGTAGAAAAATCAGTTTGCACCATTTAAGGGGTGAATGTACTTGTGAATATGAACAATTTTCACTATGTGGACAAACCTCTGAAATCGCAAAAAAATATCAATAAATTTTTAAAAATGGAATCTAATACGATCGTCACATAGGATCGCTGGCTAGCACAACTACTACCTCCGGCAAACTCGCGTCAATGCTCAATGCAAAACAAAGCAGTTTCGAATTGACGTTGCTTCGAAAAGTATAAACTGTCAGTGCAATGCGATTGTGATATAGTTTTGACCTGGCTTTGGATTTCAAATATTGATACTGCATTACTGTTGACCCTTGCTCGTTAATTTGGACTCTGTTCAAGCCCTTTGTTGTGGATTTCGTCGATATGACCGAACGTACGCAGAGAACTGTTCTAAATAGTCAGACACGTGAGTTCGTAATACGCCTTCGTAACTATTTCGATCGTGAAGCTCAAAATGGAGGGCCAATTTTACCTATAACGTCAGTGGTTGAACGCGTAGCTGATGCGCTTAATATTGGACAACGAACTGTTAGACGGATAACTAAAAAAAAATATGGCGAGACTGGCACAGAAGAAAATAAACTTCACACACCAAAAAAGAGAAAACGAGCAAAACCAGTCGTAGGCATCGATAGCTTTGATGCCGATGCTATCCGAAGACATGTTTACGGCTACTATTTACAGAAGGAGTATCCAACAAGAAAAAAGTTGGTGCATTCACTGAAGGAAGCTGGATTATTCTTCGGTGGGGAAAGTTCTTTAACGAAGATTTTGAAGACCATTGGATTTCGATACAAAAAATGTAACAAACGCAAAATATTGATGGAAAGATTTGATATAGCGATGGCAAGGTATACTTTTTTACGGCAAGTGAAAGAAATCAAAAATTGGCAAAATGTTGTGTTCTTGGATGAAACATGGCTTAATGCTAACCATACTGTAGGCCGTTCTTGGAACGATGACACAGCAGCATCTACTTCCAAAGTTCCTGTAGGAAAAGGATCGCGACTTATAATTTGTCACGCCGGAACCATCAACGGGTTTGTCGAAGGTTCTCTCATGGCTTTTGCGTCAAAAACCACTGGAGACTATCATGAAGACATGAATGGAGAAAAGTTTACTGAATGGTTTACCTCAATGTTGTGTAGCCTCCCTGAACCATCTATTATAATTATGGACAACGCCCCATACCACTCGATGCAAATTGACAAGCCACCTGCCCAATCCCAAAAGAAAGCTGATATCGTCGCATGGCTTCGTAAAAATGGCGTAGATGCAAACATGAATATGTTAAAAGCGGAATTAGTACGTCTTTTAAAAGAAAACAAACCAACCAAGATCCGATACGTCATTGACGAAATAGCATTAGAACATGGGCACAGAGTTATACGGTTACCGCCTTACCATTGTGAGTATAATGCGATTGAGTTGGTGTGGGCTCAAATTAAGGGATATGCTGCAAGACACAATACAGAACCCCCATTTACCACAAAAAAAATGCTAAAATTATTAGAAGAAGCTTGTGAACATGTGACTAAAGGAGACTGGGAAAAGGTTGTGAATAGAACTGTTAAATTAATAAGAGAAGATTATGAAAGAGATGTGAAAATAGATAATATTATAGAAAACGAACATATAATTATTAATGTATGTGATGATAGCAGTGACGACAGTGAAAATAGTAGTATGGACGAATCTGATTAATTATGGCCTTTTGTGGCACCTTTTTTGGTATCTTTTGTATTCATATGTTTCTTGTGTGCATATAAAGTATGTATATTCATTTTCGTTCAAATATTCAGTTCGTTCAAATAAATTAAATAAACATATACATTTTTGTTTTATTAAACCTATTTAATCAGGTACAAAAACAAAACTTAATTGTTTTTTGTTCGAGAATAAATTGACATTCCACATCACTATTGTAATGTGTCAAACCGGCCATCATAGCGTGCCGCTAGAGTAGGGCTCCTACACATTATTAATTTTATGTCAATGGAGGGGAATGCTTGTCTAGATTTACACGGGATAAGGATAACGTATCTATTTTACTTCGTAAATGAATGATGTCTTACCGAGAAGTTGTTAGAGTGTGTAGGAGTCCTAAGTTCTCGTCTATTTGTTATCTGTGGTTTGGACGTAAGGAAAGATGGCGCCCGTCGGCTTGTAATTTTCCTTTATTTTCTCCTTTACTTTCCCTTTTGACCATTGCGCTAAGTTTCTCGTATCAATGGATCGTTTGTATACATAATATAATTAAAGTTTCATTTAATTATATTATGTTAGCAATAAATTATCTATTAATTAATTATTATCGAAATATTGTTTAGGCGCTAGTTCACTGTAGCATAAAAGTTTTGCACGAGCCATGTTTTTGCTGAATCGCTGCAACGCAACATATTTCGATACCTCAATAAAACGCTGACACTGTGTATCTAGTATATTGGTGACGACAGTAGTAAAAGCAAAAATTTTGTTGAAAACCTGCGTAGGATTTATGTAACTTTACTAAGTCACTAGTACTAAAACTCTAGGTAGTTATACGTACGGCTTATTACATGTGCATGTAGCATATAACAATATCTTTTATTCCCTCAATAAAATTCCCCTCATTTTTTTACAGCATGCATTGCATTATGTGGTCGTTGCACTTGTAATATAACACGTGTAACAAATTTACCACGACGGTTTCATGACTGGAACACGTGTACGTCTGTCTGTCAGTCACGCCCGGTTTCGCACCACGAACACTTGAAATTATTACTGGATTAGTTATTATTTTTATGGTTAAGAGGTACCAAAATGTAGTCTTCATTAATTTAGAGACACGTAGAACTAGCACTGAAATTGTGATATTTGGTGCTGTTGAGGGTGACAGTCGATCGGAAACCTAAATCTTAGTAAGTCGTAACTCGCTAAAATAATGTTAATCAAACTAGCAAATTAATTTTGTAATGTTTAAAATGATAGCAGCGGGATGCGTGGCGGGTTGTTTATTAGTTTGGTGTCGACTCATTGGTGACGACTTCAGAACCTCCTCCTTTTTATCCTCGGTTAAAAAAAATTTTTACTCGAAACTAGAAAAAGTATGTCGTTCGCAAAAATTTAGTACACTCGATTGGCTTCGCTACAATCTAGCGTGAAAATAGCTGAGCGTCACAAAATCCCTGTTTTTTTACGATTGTAATAAAAACGACACAATCACCGAAGCCACATTTTCCATTTACGAGTTCATAGAATTCGAATAGGAGCAGAAGGTATTTGGCGAAAACATTTCTCATGATGTATGTCCCTACGAGCATACATTATTTACACCGATGTTTTCGGTATTGCTGGTTAGAATTCCGCAATTTTTATTAGCTGTTTCAAGACTTGTCTCTCTGTGACTATCGTTAGAATTCTATTATGGTTTCGTTGAAGTAAGTTTTATATTAACTTACGTAGTAAGTAGTATGTATCTATGTTGTACATTGGTTGCACGTCCTGCACAAAAAGTTCTTATTCTCTCGGTTGCGAATCCGCGATGTAACTGTGAGTGGTTTTTGTCGTCGTCAGCAAATAGCCAATGTTTTTCGGGTAATGACCGGCGCCGGAGCACGCGGCGTGACGGTCACTTGGCGGGCGATCTGCTTCGAGGAGCTTTGTCAGTGATTTACCGTGTATTACACGTTTTTATTCGGGTTTCGTAGTTAAACAAGGAACCCTAGTTCCGGCCGGCCAGTCGGGCCGGCTGTGTCACAGTCGTGAGCCGTTACATTCAGAAATTGTGGCAAAGGCTGAAAAGTCTGCAAAGTAGAAATTTGGTGCAACTATAATAGTAACTTGTTGCCGCGCTGTAACAGAAGGGGTTAATAACAGAAGGGGTCCCGGGCACGCACCTCTAACTTTTCGGAGTTATGTGCGCTTTAAGTATTTAAATATCACTTGCTTTAACGGTGAAGGAAAACATCGTGAGGAAACCTGCATGCCTGAGTGTTTTCCATAACGTTCTCAAAGGTGTGTGAAGTCTGCCAATCCGCTTGGCCAGCGTGGTAGACTATGGCCAAAACCCTTCTCACTCTGAGAGGAGACCCGTGCTCTGTAGTGAGCCGGTAATGGGTTGATCATGATGATGATGATGAATTCACACAGATCTACTTTCATTTTAAGATATTTTCAGGATAGGTATAGCCAACATTGCAAGTGGATGTAACAGTTAGGGAGCATCGAACTGGTAAAAAGATCGTTTTATTTCTGCGAGCGTCTGAAAAATCAACCAATCACCACAATTGAGATTGTAGCAACAATTTATTCAGCTTTCCCTCAATCGAATCTGCAGATCTATTTGGTTCTTTAAAATACCCGTCAGTTACCTAATCAGCCAGTGTTGGGTTTTACGTCAGGTACGTCAGGTCTCTAAAGATTTGTGGATGCTGTTTGGAGCTGATGCCGCGACGCTCACAGTATGACCAAGGCTCAAACCAGAGGCGTACGCGGGTAGGTAAGGCGCTAGGCAGTGGGAGACGGGGTAAATTATTGTTCGCATCGCAGCTTTATGTAATAACGCAGGCAGTCGGGCGTTCGGCCTCCCTCCGAGTTCCCTCCGTCAGGCTCTCCGTGTCACTGCCCTCTCGATTACAATTTACGCTTATTTGGCAAAACTTGGATTTTATGAATACCCGTGGCCGTCGTATCATTAAAGACTCTGATAAAATATTATATTGTTTGAAACTTTTTGTATTTTTTTTTAATAATCAACTTTCAAGTTATTCTAAATATACTCAAGCAAAATACTTTAAAGATTACATTTAGAATTCCTTTAAAATCATTTTGAATTTATTAAACTTATAACATTTTATGTTTGAATTATTTTTATTGTAGATAATAACTGCCCGCATATCGTCACCGGTATTTCCTGTGGACAATGAAATATTTACACATGTTTAGATTCTTCAATGTCACGGAATGCGGGTTAAAAGGTCTCAATCTCAAGATTATAAATACGTTCTTAAAGTTACCCGAATCAATTTTCCTCATATTGTGAAAAGACCTCTGACCTTGAATCTGTGCAATAGGTTATTTATCGTTTAATTAGGTATCGTAGGAAGTGAGCAACCTTTGGGTTGTACAGTATACTCGCACCTACTTATATTGGTACGATAGTAATTACAATAGTAGTAGTATTGTTACCATAGATAAATGAATAAGAGGAGATATGGCAAGGGGGCGTGACCTGACCAACACCTGAGAACCGTTTCTGTCTTTAGTCGAATGTCGTCCAACGATCGCTTCACCGCTCTCGATTTTTAACAAAATGCCGTGTTTTTCAGTGGTTGTTTGCAAAAAATCAAGCAATAAAGTGAATCACACGAAAGATGGCATCTCATTTCACATTTAAGTACAAGTTATTGTTGTTATTTTTCATAAAAAACAAGAAAACATTATGTTCCCATGCGCAGATCCCCGACTGTCGTTCTCAGTTCTTTTTCCCGGATATCTGACCGCGGTTTTACTTTAATTCATCATCATCATCATCATCATGATCAACCCATTACCGACTACAGAGCACGGGTCTCCTCTCAGAGTGAGAAGGGTTTTGGCCATAGTCTACCACGCTGGCCAAGCGGATTGGCAGACTTCACACACCTTTGAGAACGTTATGGAGAACTCTCAGGCATGCAGATTTCCTCACGATGTTTTCCTTCACCGTTAAAGCAAGTGATATTTAAATACTTAAAACGCACATAACTCCGAAAAGTTAGAGGTGCGTGCCCGGGATCGAACCCACGACCTCCGATTAGAAGTCGGCCGTCCTAACCACTAGGCTATCACAGCTTACTTTAATTACTCGGACATAATAATTAACAATATCCATACTAATATTATAAATCGAAAATAATTATTTGTATGTGTTAACTTTTTACGTTTTAACCGCCGAACAGATCTTGACGAAATCATTGGCACAGATACAGCTTGCATCCTGGCGAAGGACGCAGGCTACTTTTTATCCCGGAAAATCGAAGAGTTCCCGCGGGATTTTTGAAAAACTGAAATCCACGCGGACAAAATCGTTATAAATTGTTCAAACTGTGACTCATAATAATTAATTTCACGCCTTACAATAATGAAAATGAAATGCTATTTCAAATCGTTATCAGCTGCGGCGCGACCGGCGCGTGTCGTACGGTACCTACCTATGCAGTTGCGTGTTTTTATGCGTGTTTGTCTGTTTATCGTTGCCATGGCGCCAATTGGCACCGCCCGCGCCTTTGTACGGTACACGATAAAGGGCTGACTCAACTCCCCGCAGTTATTCTAATTACTATTCATTTTTCTACTAGTCATGTGCATAGAGCCATCATTTACATAATTGCCATATCGCCGAGTCGTGTCATAGTTGTTAATTGTAACAAAAGTCATTTTAACGATTGCTTTAAGAACAATATCTGCCTGTAGTATTTCAATCCTGGACTGTATCACTCCGTAGTATTTACGTAGTATTTCATAGGAAATATGAATTTAAAAAAAAGTCTCGATAGATGATTAAATGATTGATGTAAAAGAAAACTTCATAGAAGCGTCCGTTTCTTGTAAGTTCTTCTCGGTAAGAGAAACGTTCTCAATCATTGAATTTCATTGCCAACGGACACTACTAAAACGGACCTATTGTTTTTTTACCATTCAAAATAATCGGTAGCAGTCAATATGAATCTTTATTAACTATAACGAGTGCTATCAATAGGGTATTCTACTGTGTTTGAAAAAGCACTTCAAAATGTTGTTTTTGTTAATAAAAAGCCACAAAAAATATATTTCGGCAAAATAAACACGCGTTCATGCCATAAAATTAAATTAAATTTTAAACATTTTTTAATGCCGCGAAAACGCTGTCAGCCAATAAGTCAGCCATTTCATGACGTAACAATGATATACAAGAAGGTTATAAATGTATTCTATATAACACTGGAGTTTGCGCCTTAAATATTGTAGTGAAGATAAAGTCATTCACCTGGGCTACTTTTTCTTTATTACTAATATTTTTTGGACGATATATCGATAGTTTGATATCGAAATGTAGATACAAAAAGCTGTGATAAAGCTGTGATAGCCTAATGGCTAGGACGACCGACTTCTAATCGGAGGTCGTGGGTTCGATCCCGGGCACGCACTTCTAACTTTTCGGAGTTATGTGCGTTTTAAGAATTTAAATATCACTTGCTTTAACGGTGAAGGAAAACATTGTGAGGAAACCTGCATGCCTGAGAGTTCTCCATAACGTTCTCAAAGGTGTGTGAAGTCTACCAATCCGCTTGGCCAGCGTGGTGGACTATGGCCAAGGCCCTCTCACTCTGAGAGGAGATCCGTGCTCTGTAGTGAGCCGGTAATGGGTTGATCATGATGATGATGATGATACCTCTGTGGTAATAAATAGGTACATTCGCTAGTGAAAAATAAATTAAGAAATTTGATAAAAATTTATATTGAAATATACTTAAATATTCTGATTTTGAGTCATAAAAGCACATTATTTTTTTATTAAATTAAAATTAAAAGTCCTAATCGTTAATCTGTATATCACGTAACCTTGAACACGAGCCGCCTTGTTTTGACGTCATAATGATAGTTAATACTAATCATTAATCTATGGTCATATAGACAAAAACCATAAAGTTCATTGTACTCTGAAGCAACAACTTTTGCATGTAACCCAGACTTCTGTTCTGCCGAATTCCAGAATGTTAAAACATCTTTGTAAACATCATTAGTTGTCTGTCAAGTCGGCTTACGGATGAATATTTTACGTGATAACGTCATTTAAAAATATTGGTATAAGGCCCTGTTTCACCACCATCTGATAAGTGTCGGATAGCTTATTCACAACTATAGTCCTTGTCACTTGACATAAGTAAGGAAGTGACAAAACTTACGTTTAGGCTATCCCGACACTTATCAGAAGCACTACCTTCTGATAAGTGTCGGGAACAGGCCATATTGTACCTTATTTTAATAAAATAATTACTAAGAACTATAACCTAACACATATATATATTTATAATTTAATTTGTTTGATAAAGATACTGGACTATAATATAACTGTGTAATCATTTTTGAAGTGACTTACGATTTTTTAAATAAAGCTGATATATCGAAATATCGATATTTTTTTCGGTATATCGAACTCCGATATCGATATATTTAAAAATATAGATATATCGAAAATATTTATTTATATAATACTATATTAAAAAATATCAACATTCCTTTTTTGTTTGGAGTTTAGATTCCATAGGTTCTATCTTTCTTGTATGACCACAGATTAATATTAGTATTTTCTATCATTATGACGTCACAACAAGGCGGCTCGTGTTTTAGGTCACGTGATATACAGATGGGAAATTACGACTTTTAATTTTAATTTAATAAAATAATCATGTGCTTTTATGACTCAAAATCAGAATATTTAAGTATATTTCTACATAAATTTTTATTTTTATCAAATTTCATAATTTATTTTTCACTAACGAAAGTACCCTATTGCCAAAATTATTACTTTTAAGAATTTTGGCAATTGGATCGGATATTTTAAGAGCAAAGCGTCTTAGAGCAAAATGAACGACGCTCGTTGCATGAAAAGTATAGGTACAATAACTCCCTTTTAACCTTCCTTTCAAGTCCCGTCGATTTCCTTAAAAACTTCCAAGGTGATGTCGAAACATCTCCGGCACTTGGCTCCCGGCCAACGTTACCGAGTATCTGGTTAAACTATCCGGGGCGAATATTTGCTGTTTTATATCACACTTCTATTGGCATTAAATGTTGAATCAGACAAGGACTCGCCAGAGTTTGCTCCTATTTTACACTCTCAAAATACAGATTCTCGGTAGGTACCTATAGTATTTTGAGCAAGACCGTTTTCTGTGGCTATCCTTGCAAGTGATCCAGCAGTGGACGGTTATCGTTTGAGATGACGACAATATTTCTCCTCGTTTTATCTCGAAAGTAAAGTTTCAACAAAGTTAAAGTAGGTATCTATGTTCTGGTAGACCTCAGCCTAAGATGAACCTAGGCGAACGATAAAAGAATATAGATAATAATAAAAGATGAACCTTTAAATCTATCGCGTAGGTACTCTGACTCTAAACAAACTTGAGACAGGCTTAAAACGAGATAGATTTATGCCATTAATGTCTCGATTCAAATCTGTCTCAAGTCTGAATAGAATCAGGGTAGGTACGCTATATAGATCTCATACTAAGTCTGTCTCGTTTTAACTCTGTCTCAAATCTGAGTACAGTCAGGGTACGCTTCATAGAGGTCAGCCATAAAGTTTTGATACGGTAATTAATTAGTCAGTAATATAAAATGAGCATGCTCTGCCAGTGAGGCACCTGCAGCGAGTGGATGCGCTTGCGCAAGGGGCAGCAGCGCACGCGAAGGTCGCCCCCGATGATATAATGGCGGCGGTTGCCTGCAGCTGATTTTACTCTCCCAGCGTTAACTTAATTGCATCCTTTTCGCCTACTGTTATGCAAATCAACTACACGCAGCTATGTAGCTTATCATTATTACCTCACGTTGCTTGAGTATGTAGATCGTAGAGCGTGGACAGAGAGGCGGTTGCCTAATTCTCCACCGAGAAAAGCATCTGAAAATCTGACACATGAAAGAGAGGCAAATTTTTTTTAAACTATTTCTTCACGTTACGATCGGCTTCGCTAAATAATATGTTAAATAATAATTTAAAAATAAGTGGTTTTGCAGACCACTCGTCGTAAATAATTAATTTTTCATGTTTTCCTTACCCATTATTAGCACTAAGCCACTTTAGCAAAAAAAAAAGCGAATAAGCATTAATGCCCAAGTAAAACATTTTGTTTCACAACTTATATTTTTACCTAGCTACTCTTGGGCTATAATTACTAAACATTACGACAAGTTACTCGGCGTATAACATTAAGAAGTAAACGGTAAAAGTGCAACATATTCCTGTTTGTTACAGATTATGTAAGCCAGACTCATGCGGTGGTCTTGCGTAGCGGGCGAACACTTCTAGAAGGCATCCAGTTCTGCGACTTTAAAGTTAGTATATATTTAACTGAGGACTGAATTTGACAGTTTTGTATTGAAAATCTGTCAACTTAAGATATGGGCCGACTAGTCGGGAAAGCGGACTATTCGGCACATTGTAGTACGGTTTAAAATGAACACGCTTTTAAAGTTTTAACGCTTTTTTAAATGTTTTTGTTGTAAGATCCAACTAGTCAGTCATATATCCACAGATGAAGCTAATTTTTCGCCTACCAAGAACACATTACATCTGGCAAGTATGTAACTTTTTAAAGTGGTCGTTACTTAGGTTTTTTTATGGAGGCCAAATGGCAATCATCTGCTTTGAGCAATTGTACAAAAAACGGGCCTTGAAATACGTTTTAAAGTTAACTTGAATCATCATCTGAGTACTAAAACATGTAGTACCTAACGATAAGCATCTGGCTATCACATATACTATTTATTGATCCGGTATTAAATAACCTGTTTAAAAATATCACTCAAAGCGGAAAGGTTTTCGATAAGGCTAAGTAACCATTACGACGTCATTACATTAGTCGCATGTCATATCTACGTCCTTCTGATAGGATAAGGTCCTTAGATACTGATTAAACCTCCAATTAACATTGGCCCAACGCGTTTAGCGAATTGGAGCCTGTCTGTGTATCTCAACCTCTCCCTTTCCGTTGCCGTTTGCGAAGATTTTCTTTTTGGAAAAACCTTGAAGGAAACGTTGATGATGACAACGGCAATTCTTATAACAGATTTCTAACCAATCTTCGTTTAAGGATCAAAGCCCAAATCAAAATCTTGATACAAGCCACGAAATAGCGAATGTTTCAAAAATAAATTGAATTGCAATGAAACGCGAACAAAGACGAAGTTCTTGCATGAACCACAACCAGTTTGATGATACGTATAATCGTACATAAAAGATACACAACCGGTTGGATATCAGCGAAACAATTAAGCGTTATCATCAATTTCCCTTGCAGGCTAACGAGACCAGCCGATATGCGCCCAATCCGCGGCCCCGATCGCCCGCGCCGAAACAACGCCGATGCCGCACTAATCGTTCCGCCGCTTTACTTATCTACGTAGGAGATACGAGTAAAAACGAATAGTGTATTTATTGTTGTTCGGTTCATTCGTTCGTGTGAGGTGAAGTGCAGTGCGTGCCCTGAGTGGCAGTGGTAACCGGTCGGAACCAGTCAGTGCCGGTTGTCGAGTTCGAGTAGTGTTGTAGTTCATGGCGTTCATGATGATGAAGAAGCGGTACAAGTTCGAAGTGCAGTGTTGTTTGGAGGAGCTCACGGAGGTGCCGTTCGTGTCCGCCGTGCTCTTCGCGAAGATCCGGCTGAAGGACGGCGGGAACTTCCAGGCACACTCTAGCAGGTCAGTAATTAAACTGATAAATTAAATCATAGACTGGCAAATTTAATAGGCTATATATAGGCTATATTAGCCTATATATAGGCTAATTTTGCCAGTATCGTTTCACATTTTGTGTATTCAAATTAGCTGTTTTGTATGAAGATGCACACGCAAAAATCTTCTTTCAGCATCAATTTATATTTCTCATTTCTATATTTAAAAACCTACGTACAAGTGTGGATCTGGATTCACACACAACTCGCTGCATCAACACTTTGCAATGTGTTTTCATAACAATAATATGGATAGACTTCTAAGTTTTTGCCTTCATGCCTACCACATTTCACGAGGCTTTATCGGTCAAACCCATCTTTGTTGTACATTTTTTTGTATGAGTCCAGCTGTTAACAAAAACGATTTATTATACAAAATATCAGATGTCCGTTATCTAATCTTGATGTAATCTAACTGATGTGTGTCGTGTAATCCGTTAAACCTAAATCATAGGAGCTTACCCCTGTGATGACAGGCTTTAGAGATCTCTCAACCGAGACAAAGCGTGTGGGGTGGTTCGGAGGCTGAAAAAGCATTTTATTTTGCGAAAAAGCTGTTGTTAAAATGCAACAGAGCTATGATCCTTCACTCATGAAAATTTTTGAATGTGTTTCTGTAAATATTTATCGAAATCAAATTACGAGAATAGGTATAATTATTAATTTGTAAACCATTGGAACATGTGTGGGCCAAATGTGAATCCAGTCGTGACTAGTACAATAGTAGACTTACCTACATGTGTAATAAATTATTGGTAAGTCCTACTAAATCGATAATTATCGATTATCGGTATCGTTAGTTACGAGTTACCGAAATCCAAAAAAATCGCGGTAAGATACGAAAGATTTATTACAGTTACTGTAATAGATCGTTACCTGTCCTGCCTCAGATTTCTCCGCATGTTCTCAAAGGCGTGTGAAGTCTACCAATCCGCACTTGGCCAGTGTGATGAAGTACGGCCCTTCTCACTATGAGAGGATTTGTTTACCCTGTTATAAAAACTATGAATTGTAGATACAGATAAAGCCAAACGCACATATCAGCATATTCAGGGATGACGTGGGCGCGACGGTGCGGTATGAATGAGGAAGAGTAAAGCCACAGGCGCGGCGACCTGTCTGTTACATCAAACGCCTCAAATGCGGCCTTTATAGATTACTTATGTCTATAAGAGATATTTGCTTGCGTCATTGGAAAATCCAGCGAATATTATCGGTTGTTGGACCAATACCGATAACATTTTTACAGATGTAAATTGTAATATGATATTTACGGCCTGTTTCACCACTTTCTGATAAGTGTCGGATGTAAGTTTTGTCACTTTCTTACTTTATGTTAAGTGACAAAGATAAAAGTTGTAGATAGCTATCCGATACTTATCAGAAGGTGGTGAATCAGGCCCTTAATATTATACTAGTGGAATCATCTATTCCTCATCATCATCATTATCAAACATTCCTAAATTGTATAGCTTGGACGATGGTGTCTCTTGGTTGCGGAAGCAGAGCATTTTAAAAGACCCTTTTAAAATATCCGAGTTATTAGTTATTTGGACTTCAGTCTTCAACGGTCACTCGCCTGTTAATAATTTCTGACTTATATGAGGTTTTATCTTTTTGTTAACAATGTCGTGTAATATTGCAAGTGGCTTCCAAACTTTGCAGTCTTTCTTATTTAAACCGTGCCTTTATTTGACATTCTGATTTCTGATAAACAGTTTCCATCATACAAGGGCCATTGTCCATCCGATCATCAGTTTGTATACTATACTATTTAACCCGTGCATTTTGTTAAATATTATGAACACAATAAAGAATCTTATTTGTTTTGTCAAATCTTGTTCTTGTCAAATGTTGAATCATGCCGTGTAGAAACTTTATGTACTTATATAATCAAAACATCATTAATGCGATGAAGACTTTAATTAAGCAATGTAAGAACTAAGACCGGACGTGTACAGTGTATACAATGTACATGACTTCGACCCAAGCTACACTGCGCCAACATGAAACGCAGGAAACAGGATATAATATTATCTCTCTAATTAATATCATCTCTTATCAAACGTTTCCTGTCTTGGAGAAAGGAAAGTTGATTAAAAGAAAAAGCTTATAGGACAAATTGGTTTATTACAGGCGACTTTACCGCCGCTAAGCTTGTTATAGAGATTATTATTTGCTCCATTAATTGCGCTGTTCCCTTGAGATTGTTAGCATTAGTTATTTTATATCACCAGTAAAGTGGACGTTACGTTATTACTTATTACGTTTTTAATTATTTCCTTTATCTTTGTAACTGAAAGTTGATTGATTAAGAACTCGGTTAATAACGACGAAGTTTCAATGCTTATTATTATACCTACTTCATAACTATAAATTACTATTTTATTTTATTTAACAACTCAACTGACAATATCACTGCATATTGTATTAACAACTTAGACCTTTTATCACTTGCTGATATGTTAACATCAATTACAAGAGTACATTACGTTCATAATTTGAGTCATCTTAACATTATGTATGTAACAAAGAAATACAAATGTAGCTAAAAATATTATTTATCTAGGTTATTTTGATAGAGAATAGAGATCAATGTTCAAAATATATTTTCGCGAGCGCTATTTAAAACTAAAATGTCTGCAGGTTAGCTTAAGCTAATCTTATTTAAGAAGATGGTACAATATAAAGACAGATTACCTAATTCAGGAAACGAGTTTCACAGATTACATTATTATGGACAAAAATTCTCATACTATTGTATAATGTGGTGTTGTGGGCGGGTTCAAATGTTAAATTCAATGAGTCATGTATCACATGCGCTGCCTATATTTGCATTCATTAACACATTTCTCGTACGTGCACCTAATCTATTGTTCAAACACACGCAAAAACTAATATTTATAACTACTAAGAAACACCGCTTTCGAAACCGGTGGTAGAATCCTTTATTACCTTAAATAATTTTGAATTTTTGAGAGAAGCAACTCAAGCTTTGAGAGATCCTTAAGTAGGTATTAAGTGATGGTTCGTTCGCTGTGTAGGCAAAATTTCAAGGACACGTGAAACGAGCGACGATGCCCTTGTACGCCCTGAGCTATATATGTATACGTAGTTATAGCACAGAGTACCTACAGAGGGGAAGCTTCATACAAGCGGCCCGCTGTAGGTACACTCACACATATGCGCACAGTTTGTCACCAACTGTAGCTGTACCGGTTAGTGGAACGAGCGCGCGTCCGTGAACCGTTGGTTTGTGTGAGTATACCTACAGCGGGCCGCTTGTGGAAGCTTCCTCTCTGTAGATTTACTACTCGTGTGGTTATAGCGTCTCATGTAGTTACTTACACGGTTTGCAAAGTTTCTCCTTTTACTAGGGAGTAAATTACTCTCTAGCATCTGCGTAAATTAATTCTGAATAACGAATTGTTACAGCGTTACCAACGGTTACTTAGGGAACTACGGCTATCAAAATTCAAAACATTATAATAAAATAAATAAGTGTTGAACTCGTGTTAGTTACTAAGCGTTAAGTCGGAAATACACTTACGTGTCGTGACGCGCCAGTTTCATACATTTAGTGTACATGATACTCTAACCATATGTATTAAATGTATGAAACTGATATGCTTCTGGCGCGTCACGACTCACGACACGCCACGACACGTAAGTGTGTTTCCGCCGTAATTAAGCGGGAAGTGAGTGATATAACAGTCGCACCGACAGATAACATTCCAGACTCGTCAAGCGACGCCGAGTCTAAGTCGACGGAAGTATCTATTCTCGACACTGGTTATCGATACATGCTCGGTTTGGATGAAATAACTACAAATATCACCATATAGGTATATTGTAGTCATTCAGAGATTCACATATTAAGATTTCATTTACTGGATGCTGAGTAAGTAATTAAGTAAGATCTTACTATACTATATACACTACGTAGTACTAGTATCTATACTAATAAATAAAATTGAAGTGTCTGTCTGTAATATCGAAATAACTACCTCATATTAAGCTCATATGGTTATTTGAACGATACTATAACCGAATCACACGTTTTTAAAATTTTTGTCTGTCTGTCTGTCTGTCTGTCTGTCTGTCTGTCTGTCTGTCTGTCTGTCTGTCTGTTTGAACGGGCTAATCTTTGGAACGGCTGAACCGATTTTGACGGGACTTTCACATACAAGTAGAGAATTAACCAGGGAGTGACATAGGCTACTTTTTTAACCGACTTTCAAAAAAGGAGGAGTTGTGTTTTTCTACCTATGTACACCGATATCTCCGAGATTTCTGAACCGATTTGCGTAATTTTTTTTTTAATCGATAGAGAAACATTGCGACACTGTCCTACAAAAAATTTGGATTCCAACTCCTCAATCCTGATGCTGTAGGGGATCTGATCCCCAAATCTAATGGGATTTAGGCACTGTCGGTTATTTAAATTGATATTGGGGATACCAATTAAATACTTTATTGTTGAATGACCTCGAGTAGGTACATGTCCAACTCCTCAACCCTGATGCTGTAAGGAATTGCATTCCGAAATCGTAAGGATCCCACGGAATTTTTCCGTTTTGTGGACGGGTTACTACTTACTACAGATAGGCTACTTTTTGTTCTGGAAAATCAAAGTTCCCACGAGATTTTTACAAACCTAAATACACACGGGCGAAGCCGTGGGCATCATCTAGTCGTACTATAAACTTACTCGGACAGACGATAAACGAAGGCAAACATCAGAATTTGCCAGATCTCAAGGGATACGTATAAGTGAAATATTATTAAATTGATCGACAATAGTATACCTATTAGACGGCATTGAAGTTAATTGTTTCCAAACAGAACAATAGCTTAACATGAAATGAAGATTTAAAATTTAAATTGCTTTAACCCGAGGCGGCAAATGGGTGTTGTAATACAATTCTTGTTTTGATATCATCAACACAAGAGTAAAACAAGACGATCACTATATCAAGTTATCTGTCTACGAATAACTGATTACAACTTAGTTATCTTAAACGGGTTCTTTGCTCTTACTTTGTAGCATGAATACAAGAATCAAGGTAGAGGTCATACCGGCAATGTCCCGACCTTGTTCGTTTGACGTTAATCACTTCCTTAGCCCCGTTGTTTGTAAACCAAGCACCTACTTATCCATTCCAAACAGGTGTTCCGACGAGTACTATGGAATCTCAGACTTAAGGAAAAGATAGATAGCTACAACCGGGGTGAAATCATATTTCGATCATCTCTGAATAACTTCATCTGATTTTCTCCATTAAATGAGCCCATGTTTTATCTGCTGGTACAATCCTTTCAAATCAACGGAAATTCGAAAACGGTTTGGATTTGAGGGAATAATGGAGTAAGATCACCAAACAAAACATTGTTACGCTTTGCATTGAGAACTTAATTTTTTTGAGTCAATCAAAAATTATCCTTTGCGTGATCCATAAAGAATAAAAAGTTAACTAAACCTTGTTTTTAGGGTTCCTTACCTCAAAAGGTAAAAAAAGAAACCCTTATAAGATCACTTTCTTGTCCGTCTGTCCGTGTGTCACCATCGATTTTCTCAGGAACGGGTGGACCTAGCAAGTTGAAATTTATACCAGATACTTAGGTCTATAGTCCCTATTAGGTGTATAAAAAATTAAGGTCCTGAGTCCACACAATAAAAAGATATGTGCAAATTTAGATTTTCACGAAAACTTGTAAGTAACAAAATTTACCTTAATTTTCAACTTTTTTTTATTTTTCGGAATCTTCCCTTTACTTGATCTGTAAGACCTTGCTTTCTATCTAAGTCAACCGGAAGTACCTACCCTATTGGTTTTGGGTCGAAAACCTAAATGGTAGTTCCAGTTGACCTAGAATTACGAAATTTGGCAAAAAGCCAGGTCTTACAGCACAAATAAAGGAAAAATTCCCAAAAATAAAAAAAGTTGAAAATTAAAGGAGGTACAATGTACATACGTAGTTGACGCCAATTAAGATAGACCTCTGAGTTGTATGAGCGCTCATATACAATTTAGAGGCCTAGCTTAATTAGCACCTTACCTTTTAAGACAAACTAATTAAAAACAGATCAAGTACTTATACTTCTGGAGTACGGAACCCTCGGTGCGCGAGTCTGACTCGCACTTGGCCGGTTTTTATTTAATTTGGGCACGCTCAAATTGACACCATTGTTTGATGAATATGGATCAAAATATTATATTAATAAAGACCGGATGATTACTTTTGTCGATCAATCAATCAAATAAAAATAATATACGTTTCATTCACCCCGACTTAATTATTGTTATGTCTATGTTCTTTGTCGGTCTGTGTAGCAGCGTAGACGTCCCGGATTTAATTTCCGGTAACTTATGATATTACTCGAGGCGTTCCCTCGTGCCTGAGAGTCGTGATCGTGGTGATTAATTTTGTGTATGATGTTGATGGCCTTCCACCGAAGACAGTGTACCTATCCTATGAAGGGTTTAAGAACAGCGTCGTAGAAGATAAGCGCGCTAGTATTTCACAACCAGACTAGAGAGGTTCCAATCATAGGCTGTGATTCTTAGTATACTGCAGTAGGTACCAATAACGTCATTTATCGATTTGATATGAGTTTTTTTTAACCAAAATACTATAGTCTATAGCCATATAGTAGTTATTTAATTAGTTAACAATTAGATGTGTATAAATTGTATAATGTTACGATGCTACTAGGGCTTCCAATACCGGGATCCCGGTATTGGCTAATACCGGGATCCCGGACTTTTTTCGCCTTTTTTTAATACCGGTATTGAAATGTCTAATACCGGGATCCCGGTATTGGTGATAATATTAACTAAATAAGGAGTAGTGACCGATTTTCTTTCTATAGCACATGCTTTTATAAGTGTAACACTAATTTTTATCCAGGTAAGTGTCCGATTATTGTTGAAAATTGATGTAAATGTTTAAGAAATGATTTAACGATTATTAATTTCATAATTGAAATTAGGTTAGAGTAAACTAACATTTGATTCATTCAGTGGCGCCGAACCTCCATCTTGAACAAGTGTAAATTGAAAATTTAAAAAACCCCCGACATTCGCCATTTAGTGGCGGCGGCCATCTTGAATTTGCAATAGTGCTATTCTACTAGTCAAGCCCTTTCATTTGATACCCATATCAAGGGAGTTGTGAAAAAATATATCATCCGCCATTTTGTAGCGGCGGCCATCTTGGACCGATTTTCATCAAACATAGCTAAGAACACTCTCGACTAATTCACCTTTCAAACAAAAAAAACCGCATTCAAATCGGTCCATCCGTTTGAGCGCCACAGGGGAACAGACAGACACACACACACACACACACACACACACACACACACACACACACAGACACGTCAAACTTATAACACCCCGTCGTTTTTGCGTCGGGGGTTAATTATTGGTATAAATATGGGTACTTTAAAGCTACGAACTCAGTCTCCTACCGAGAATTAACCAACTAGTAGATGTTTCTGCATCTAGTCGTGATATTTGATTGCGGATTACGATAGCAATTGTATCCTAATCGAATGTTGCTATTTTGGGCTTAGCTGAGTGTAATTACCTAATTAATTTGTTTACAATATATCTGAAAATGCATCTCAGTTAACGTTAAGATTCGATATTAATTGGGTTTGTGCGGGTGATAAACGCAGGTATTTAAATAATGGTTTGATTTAATTAAAATATTAATTGCGATTAATCTATCTATACATATAATAAAATCGTAGACTTGCCGTATCTGTACATTAAAGATTTTTGCAAAATAATAACTGAGGGATGTTAGGGTTAAGTAATAGGACGTAAAAAAACTATTTTTAAAATTTTTGTCTGTTTGTCTGTTTATCTGTTTGTCTGTTTGTCTGTATGTTTGTGCGCGCATCGCGCAAAAACTACTGAATGGATTGAAATGAAACTTGGCATGATTTAAGTTCATACTACGGAGTAACATATAGGATACTTTTTATCCCGAAATTCAGCACAATTTCCTTGGGAGAGGGGATGAAAGTCAAAATGTGTACTTAGCTGTAATTCATTAACGCGTGGTCCGATTTCATTCATTCTTTTTTAGTTAGAAAGGAGATACTTACTTTAAGGATTACTCTGAAATGCGGGGTTGATTTTGATGGGGCTTTTACTGGAGGATGTTTACATTTTAATGTACCTAAACATCCGCCAGTGAACTTTTAACAGTTTTTAGCAAGGTATGAGCTAAAGGAGCTTAGGAAAAACAAAGAGTTGCCACGGAATTTTTAAAAACCTAAATCCACGCGGACGAAGTCGCGGACATACTCTAGTTATTGAATATTTCGACCATGGAGTAACTGTTACTGACTCTTTGTATGCAAAACAAATAAAAAAATGGCGTAAAGAATTTCGCGAGAAATGGCGAGGCAAACTAGCAAAATTGTTTTCTTCCATCAAGATAATGCTCCGGCTCACAGCCCACAAGTCCTCCGTTGCTATGGCAGCAATTCGAGATGCTGGCTTCGAAATACTTGAGCATCCTCCATATTTACCCGACTTGCCCCTGTGATTTCCATCTGTTTCCAAGGTGAAGGATTATTTGAAAGAACAGAGTCAAAGATGATGATGATGATCTCAGTTTTATTAAACGCCCTGTGTAGGTACGAATAACAAGTAGGATATTTATAACGGACTGAATGAAGAAAAGTCTGCTTTAATTTTGTGCTGTTTCTTTTAAAAAAATGTAGATTTATTGTTTTTTAAGAAAAAAATATTAGAATATTTTTCCGGTATTGATACCGGTATTGATAAAGTCCGGTATTTGGAAGCCCTAGATGCTACCTCCGGTCTGAAGAAACTTAAATTCATAGAGTTCTCGATATGTGTGTGTGTGTGTGTGTGTGCGGTGTGTATGAAAAGATTGCTAACCAGAATATTATCAGATGATTATTATTTTAGTAGTAAAAAAGTTTAAAAGTACACAGTTAGAGATGGACCTTTTGGATTTTCAAAAGAACAAAGAAAAGAGACCGTGCATAGGTGGACCCTCGCGCTGGCTCTGGAATTGGGAAATAGGCAGTTAGCGTGACCCCACGGGATGCACAGGAATGCGCGCGCGTCCGGCCTCGCCGGCTGACTAGACCTATAGCTTAATACATACACCCAGTGCAGTGCCGTGTGCGTTGCATTATCTAACTCTATGACTCTGCCCCATATTGCCAAACTAATGTTACGATCACACATCCTTCCGATTGGCTGACACTTGGCCGTAACGACAGCTGATAAAACACGCTTTAAACTTTACATCAGTGAAGATAGAAAGTCGTGGAGCATAATATTCTTCTATGGCTAAAAAAGACCTTTCCTAAAACAGTTGACTTTAAGTTTGTTTGCATTCAAATACATAGTTCATTTTAATAGTTGTATTGTGAACGAAATCCTCTTGTATTTTTGCAAGGGAGTAGAAATTTAAATTAATTTTCGTGCGAGTTACTTAACTGTGTAATCAAAAAAAAATGTAAAACACCTGAACGGAACTTTTGTGCTGTAATGTAATGCTTACGTTATTTTCCCATATTACGTGACAACTGACAATTAATTTTCCCAGCATATAATTGTGTAAAGAGATTTTATTTTAATTGTACCTAAGCAGTTAAGTATTAGGTACATAAGCATTTAAATTGTTAAAACATTAAGTAAATTATTTATTAAACTCTTAAATCTTAGTTTACACATTTTTTAGAGACTTTACCATCTAAAGATAGATCTCACAAGTCACAAGTCACAACAAGTGTAATTTGAATAAAACCTTGTTTTTTATCTCGCCACTCGCCTGTACATAGTTATCCATAATAGAATAAATAAAGATGCTACTTTGTCGTTGACGACAGGTCATTAACATTTCAACGTCGTCTCTTTAGGTACATCAGGCTAAATAAACAAGTTAAAAATTCATCTATTTATCTAATCAGGCCATTAGGTTATCATCGACTCATTAAAAACGAAAAAGAAGCTACTACAATAGAATGCGACGGAAGTGGTAGCGCGCGCGTGTGTGTGTGTGTCACAACAGACGAGGTTTTCAATGTTATATCTGGCGTCAAGCCATAGTTTGAACCTTGATTACGAACGTAAGGACACGTCATTGAAGCATCTTTTGGTTTCTATCTATTTTAACTCTATAAATTAATAATTAAAATCCCTCCGATGTTGTTTAACAATTCAAAAGTTGCGTTGAAAGACAGTTTTCACTTTTCAGTTCACCTTAGCATACGTTACAAGTTTTAAACTTGGATAAAAAGTCTCAAGCTATATCGTTTTCGAATAAATTACTCAAGTAGTTAACTTGTTTTTAGTCGAGGTCAATGTGCTCTACTTCTCGAGTAATGTATTATTCAAAACGTTTTTTTTTACAATTCAGATAACTCTTAGTTCTACTATGTTGTTGCTAAGGGCATTATTAACTTTACTAGAAATGTCGTCGTTTCTCATAGAAATCATGACTCAAAAGTACCAACGAGTCGCTTGGGCCTTTGTGCAAGACAGAAAATTGTTGACGCACAATATGTATTTCAGCAAAATCCACATCGGCCAACCAAACACTTACACTGAATGAAAGTTCCGACGTTCCTTCTAATTTTCTCCATCCAAAAATGTTTCCTTTCAAAAGATATAACTTTTCCTTTACCTCCTTTCTCTCGGTAGGTACATGTACATTGTACAATGTACATATACCTAACAGTGGAGTTATGTATTTCAATGCATTTCTTTATTTTATGGCTCAATTCAGGTATTTCCATTACATCCAATTGCATGTAAATAATTCGACCACTTTCCCCACTTCCTATTTTTATCGACGTTCACTAATTTGCATTGTTTTAATAATCAATTTTCTATTAGTTGCAGCGCGATATTTGTTTTGTGCATTGAATGTTCATTCAATGCACTTTTCCCACGTGGTAAGCTTTCACTTGAACGCGGCTCAAGATTAATTGCACTACAATCTAGGAACATTAGCGTGATCGATTAGCAAAGCTTCTGCATAACACTTGCCTTTTCTTATCCCCATCAGAAATTGTTATCTCGATTAATCACACATTATTTTGATCGAGTTTCATTTGAAAACACAAAATAACTTACTCGTTCATTGGTCAATCAAAAATATATCTTCCATGGTTTCTGGTTTTGACCTATATTATGGTTAATTAGAGTAGCGATTCCCAAACTGTTCCGCGGAACCCAATAGTGTCGTAAAGAAATAACAGGATATTTGTTTTTTATTGATAATAATAATTGTCATCTTTTGGTTGGGAGGCCTCATGTTACTTCGTGTATATTTCAAAGGGATTAGGCAGCGTTTTCGATGCTCTCACGCTACTTGACTTTTTTCAACATTTTCAACAAATATCTCATATTTAAACCAAATTACTCAAAACCTTAACAAATTATACCTTCCTCATGAATCACTGTGTCTATTGGTCATTAGTTTCCGAGTTTATTGCAAACAGACAGACAGACGCGGCGGGGGACTTGTTTACGTAACTCGCTCGCGCTTCTGCATTATGTAAAAATGCTTTCAAATCTTAAAACATGTACTTCCAATAAATTATTGCAGTAGCTTTTATAAATTGTAATTTGGTGTAGGATACCATAACATAAATGCTATTAATTAATTGAGTGTTCCGTGGCCTTATAAGTTTGGGAACCGCTGAGTTAGAGGATTAAAACATTGTCTCGAAAGCATTTTCGCCGGTGACTGTGGGGATCAATTTGTGGGCAGCAATTACGTCCACACTTTTTGCAGAAGTGGACGAGGACGACCACAGATTCAGAACTGCGCGGCTTTTCATTTTCATTCAACTCTTATCTATCTTTAATTCAAAGAACAATTGTCACGTTACTTCTGTGCAATTATTGAGTGTATAATATTTAACGTACATGGTATTAATGTACTTGTGTAGTTTGAGTATAATTTTCACAACAGTTTCACATAGCTTTCACAGCAGCTGTGTAGTCAGTGGAGCAGAGTGCAGGTAAAAACTAAAAGGCTGTAATCAGGCGACAGGCAGTGTGTTCACTGGGGCGTAATGATGGCCGCCGTGACACAATCTTCGATTTCTACTCGGTTTCTCTTCACACTTCCACCTCGCTGACTTCACATGATTTGTTGTATTATCATTTATGTAGTTTTTTTTAATTTTTCCTTTACATCTATCTATCTATAATAATATAAAGTAGCTTGTCCTGACTGACAATCAACGCACAGCCAAAACCACTGAAGCTAGAAACTTGAAATTTTCACAGTGGCTTCCTTTTATAACGTAGGACACGTTATACACTAAGAAAGGATTATTGCGAATTCCATCCCTAAGGGGGTTAAATAGGGGATAAAAGTTTGTATGAAAGTCTGTCATTTTTCAAGTTATATCCAAGAAAATTGGTATGTATGTATGTATGTATGTATATACTTTATTGCACACCACATAAGAGCAGAATACAGAGGACAAGTTATATAAAAGAATACTTAAAACGTAGGTACAACAAGGCGGTCTTATCGCTAAGTAGCGATCTCTTCCAGACAACCTTAACGCTAGGGAGAAAATGAACAAGTGGACAGTGGGAGGTGGTGTATATGATAAACTTAAACACTAATAGCTAAATATACTAAACCATATAATATAATAATAACATATAAATATACTAATATATACAAAATAATGTATGCAATAGACATACATATGAATAACTAAATATATATCAATTATACAAATAGATACGAGAATAACAAAATAAATGTTGCTATTGATGACAGAGAGAAAGGTAGTGATTTTTTACGTCAATCTTAAATTTGCTCAGGGTTTTAGCGTGATGTAATTGTGGAGGAAGTTTATTCCATAAACTGATGGCTTTAAACGTAAAGGAACTTTCAAAGTACTTAGTTCGATGTGTAGGCACGTAGAGAATGAATTTACTGGCTGAACGAAGAACTGTGTTCGGCCTGTCGTGACCAAGAAATTTAAAATTTTCCTTTAAGTAGCTTGGAGTCGTAGGGTTGAACAATACACAGTACAGAAGAGAAACAATGTGGTATTTAGGTTTTCGGTTAAAAATAAAGAGTTACGCGATTAAGAAATTTTGGAAAAAATACCCCCAAGTTGATTAAATGGGAGTTGAAAGTTTGTATGAAAGTCCGTCATTTTTAAAGTTATATCAATCAAAATCGGTATTTGTATTGTCGATTAAAAATAAAGAATTATGTGTTTCAGGAATTTTTGGAATATCCACCTCCAAGCGGGTAAAATAGGGGATAAGATTTGTATGAATCCACGCGGGCGAAGTCGCGAGCATCAGCTAGTAATATTATATGTATTATAAACCTAAATAACATAATACAAGCACAAGTTTTTAAAATTTTTGTTTGGCTATCTGTTTACCTTAACCTACTCATATTTTGACGGGATTCACACAAGCATGTTGAGATTTATACAAGGAGTGATCTAGGCTAGAAAATTTTTTGTGTTCCTTCGTAAAAAATAAGAAATGTTGATGTAAGGGACAATACCTAACCACTGAACCGATCTTGACAAAATTCGGCAGAGAGATAACTTACGGACATTTTCAACTTTTCAACCCGATAAATCGAAGAGTTGAATTGCGAATTTTTTAAAAGAAAATAAATGCGGACGAAGTCGGGGACATAAGCTAGTAATGAATATTCTATTTAAAAGTTCTATGTCGGTATCCTATTATATAATTATTTATTAATATTTAATACTGCCTTTAATTAACTAATTCATTAACATTATAGATTAAATTCATTAGTGCAATAGCTACGTAATCATTATTTATTAATCCCATCGAAATAATTATAATATCAATCTGATATTCTGAAGGTAAGTGGGTATTTCCTTATTGAATGAGCATAAATTATTGTATCGTATTTTGTCGTACCGGAAAAGTATGTGCCTAGACTTAATAAAACGAGACGTTCTAGCTTCTAGTTGGAGTAATTTCTTTGCTTTTTACACTGGATATTGTGGATCTAATAAACTTTCGACCACATGTCTAGTAATGAAGGCTCAATTGAGCGTTTATTGGTACAGGAGGCACAGGCAGAAGGAAAAAGGGCTCCAGGAGGTTCATCTACTCTTCGATGGACGGATTTGGCAAAGAGACACTTGATTTTGGTGGAGCGACTCTACCGCAGTTTTTTGTATCATCATCGCTAGAGTGGTCCCGTAACGCTTACCCGTATATAAATTTAAAAAAAACCCCAGACATTCGTAATTTTGTGGTGGCAGCCATCTTGGATTTGCATAGTGCTATTCTACTAGTGGCGCCGGAGGAGGCTGCGTCACCCAGAAACGGAATCCGATGAGGAATGGCGTGTACACTGTACACCAATCCCAGCAGATATGACCACTCTGTCAAGAGTTCTCAATTGAAATCACGAAGACAGTCTCTATGAATTCTATGTACTAGAATTGGAGCACTTCCTACTTCCTGGTATTGACAAACATTTTGATTCTTATAATGTCTACGTGCGGTTTTTCTTATATATATTTTACTTCGGGCAAATGGAATGTGCGAATAAATTTAACCGGTTGGTCTACATACCGAGATTCTGTGATGTAGAATTCCTTGGTCGTTCGTGTTTTATTACTTTTCGACATCAAAAGACAACCTAAAACCGAGGTTTTACTGTCAAGGTGTCCCCGATTATCGTATGCCCGAAAAAAATCTGCGAAAGTCAGTTTTATACACATTTCAGAGAGTTTGCTCAGAAACTATTAAGCACTGGTCACACACAACGTGCGGAAAAGTTGCAATTATTACAAGGAACTGACGCTGCGGTCGTCGCAGCAATGTCAACCTCGCAATGTATAAATACAAATCAGCTGCAGCTACTGTCCTTGAGCGAATCTTTGAACCTACTGAAAGTGATCGTTACAGCTACATATTTTTACGGAAATCTGACAAATCACTGTCACAAATATTAGATTCTAGAGCGTCACTAAAAAATAGCTTTGCCTTTGATTAAAAACGAAATATCATTTGTGTGAGGAGCGTCGATAGGGACTTCTTCTTAAGATCGAATTCTTAGGTTATTTGTGATGGAACCATAAGACGCCATTATTTACACCATTGCGTATTCAACATTCCACGAATACGTATAATACACAGCGCTTCGCTTTCTCGTTTCTAACACACACCGTCGAGATGCGGAATGCCCTTCCGGCATCTCGTGTTTGTGTTTACATGTTGTACTACCAAACATCCTTGGGCCATGTCTGTACAACATTTCATGGCAAAAGTTAGTTTACTTACATTTTGTTTACTTTTCCAATACTTATGTGTTAAAGCGGAATAAGCATATACTTAGGTATGCATTATGTATAGATACAGTTATTCACTTTCTTGTAATTGTTAAAAAAGATTCTTGAATCGACTTAATTAATATTATTCTTCTTCTATCTAAATAGATACCTACACAAAAGGAAAGGGTGACTGACTGATTGACTGACTGACTAATCTATCAACACACAGCTCAAAACACTGGACGGATCCGGCTGAAAGACATGCAGATAGCCGCTAAGTATTTTTGAAAATTCTACCACTAAGGGGGTTAAATGGGGGTTGAAAGTTTGTATGAAATTTATGAATCCACGCGGACGAAGTCGCGGGCATCAGCTCGTTCATAATATAAAGCGGGTTTCCAGTTTCCATATTATCTGTTGTTACCACTGAAGCGTAGTGACGCCATCTGGTTCCGCGCTCCACTTGCGACAGATGTCCGTAACACGATATCTGGGAACCGGCGCAGCAGGACGAAGACTCGGGATCACGAGGACATATTATGCGTTATCGTTGAGTCCCACTTCTGATGTGAAATGCATAATGTTACATCTGCTGGCTATATCTATCGTTAGGACTGACCAAGAAAAATACCAATAGTCAAGTCATAACTTACAGTACCTAAAAATATGAATGTCTCTGTTCGGAATAATTGCTTTATTTAAAGTAATCGTATTTCCATATTTTTTAATGATATTGTTACGTGCTGGGGTTCGAAGATTTGGAATAAAACACCTGGTGACCCTTGATCAGACTTTATTCTGCACTTCCGTTTTCCACTTGGTACTCCGGATCTTCTTGTAGACTTCCTCTTTAGTCTTCACGTTTGTTCGCTTCCAATCCTCTTCGCTTCCGATCGCTTTCTTCGCTTGTATTTCGCTCGGCTCTCAGAACTGAACTGCCCTCCGTCAGCTCGCCGGTCCCTTTATATACCCGTTACCGCGTGACTAAGCGTTTTCTAGAAAGTTCCACCCCTATCGATGTTTATTCTAGAAAAGCCGCGTTGTTGTTGTTTACATTATGGGTTGTTTACATCGATGGGTGATTAGGTATTTATTAGGTGACGAGCAATTATGAACCTTAATGCTCTAGAAATAAGGTTCATTCGTAACACTGCCCCCCTCTTAGCGATGCTCGTCCCGAGCATCACTGTTGCTTCCGTAATGTTTTGCCAAGCGGTCGATGTGCACAACCTTAAATTTTCCTCTTGGTTGACGTTGAATCCTATACGTGACGTCGTTAATACGGGTAACCACTTTGCATGGACCCTCCCATCTGGTTTGCAATTTTGGAGATTTCCCTTTTCGACGAGTCGGATTATGCAGCCAGACTAAGGCACCTTCCTCGAATCCGCTCGTGTTCGATTTCCGGTCGTATCTGGTTTTCATGTTCTCACTCGATTGCAATCCGTTTTCCCGAACTGTAGCATGTATTTCTTGCATTTTCTCTCTCAGATTGGCGACGTAGTCTTGTACGGTGCAAGGTTCATCCGGTGACCCTCCCATCAATAAGTCTACTGGTAACCGTAGTTCCCTGCCATAAATGACTAACGCCGGAGTTGCCTTTGTGCTCTCATGCTCTGCAGTCCTGTAGGCGAGGAGAAACAGTGGAATGTACCTGTCCCAGTCTCTTTGGTGGGCGTCAACCAACTTTGCCAAATGCCTTTCAAGCGTCTGATTGAATCTTTCAACCATTCCGTCAGACTGCGGGTGGTATGCAGTTGTGCGTGTCTTATGCAGACCTAAAATTTTGCATACTTCCTGAAACACTTGCGATTCAAAGTTCCTTCCTTGGTCTGAGTGGATTTCCAATGGTACACCAAAGCGACATATAACCTCCTCAACGAGCTTAGTTGCAACAGTTGTAGCTTCCTGGTTAGGTATCGCGAATACTTCCGGCCACTTAGTGAAGTAGTCCATAACAACCATGAAGTATTTGTTCCCTGATTCAGTCACAGCGAATGGTCCGGCTACATCAATAGCTATACGTTCCCAGGGTGCACCAACATTGTACAGCTGCAGGTTACCTCTACTCCTTGTCTGCGGTCCCTTCACGGCAGCGCAAATGGTACATTTACGGCACCAGTCCTGCACATCCTCCCGACAATGGAGCCAGTAAAACCTCTCCCGTACTTTTGTTAGTGTCTTCTTGACGCCAAGATGACCTCCCGAAACTCCGTCATGCACTTCACGTAGGACATCGGGTACCTTGGCTCTCGGAACGACTACCTGAAGATGGAACTCCCTACCGTTAGTCTTTTCCCATTTTCGGTAGAGTATTCCATTTTGTAGAGTAAGACTGCTCCACTGTGCCCAGTATGCCTTAGTGATAACGCTCATAGGTGCAACCTCACTCCATGTTGGTCTGGCGTCTCCTCTTTTCTTCCACACGATGATGTGCCGTAGATCCTCATCACCCTCTTGAGCCATCTTCATTGCATCATCCTCCCAGGGTCCTAAGGAACTCGTCCTGGTAAGTTTCAATGATAGCTCCGTCGACTCCTGTTTGATGCAATGTTTGCATTCTTCCGGGCATGGCCTCCGAGAAAGTGCATCTGCATTTCCATGTGACTTCCCGCTGCGATGTTGAGTCTCGAAGTCATATTCCTGGAGCTGTTCAATCCACCGAGCAACTTGACCTTCGGGATTCTTAAATTGCAGTAGCCATTTCAATGCTGCATGATCCGTACGTAGTAAAAACTTTCGGCCGATTAGGTACTTGCTGAAGTGTTGCAATGTTTTTACCACGGCAAAAAGTTCCCTCCGTGTCACGCAGTAGTTCCGTTCCGGTCTTGACAGTGATTTGCTGAAATACCCCATAACGACTTCTCTATCTCCCTGCTTTTGGGATAGCACTCCTCCAATCGCGGTGTTGCTCGCGTCGGTATCGACGATAAACTGGCCTTCCGGTTGTGGGTATCCCAGAATTGGTGTTTCACATAGGTATTCCTTCAGTTTTGAAAAGGAATCCTCACAGGCTTCATCCCAACAAAATGGTCTTTTCTCTTCCGTCAGTCTATGTAACGGTTTTGCGATCTCAGAAAACCCCTTGACGAAACGCCTGTAGTAAGAGCACAAACCCAAAAATGCCCTTACCTCTGTCTTGTCTTTAGGGGTAGGCCATTTTTTAACCACTTCAATTTTCGCCGGGTCAGTCTGGATGCCCTCACTTGTGATAACATGGCCGAGATAATTCACTTCTTTCCTAAATAGCTGACACTTCTTCGGGTTAAGTTTTAAGTTTGCCCCATGTATTTTGGCGAAGACTCGCTCCATGTTTTGCAAATGGTCATCGAAGTCTCGACCCATGATAACGACGTCATCTAGATACACCAAGCAGGCATCTCCTACTAACCCTGCTAGAACACATTCCATGAGTCGTTCAAAGGTGGCAGGTGCGTTGCACAATCCAAAAGGCATAACATTAAACTGCCATAATCCTTTTCCCGTTGAAAACGCTGTCTTCTCCTTGTGGATGGATTTCTACCTGCCAGTAACCTGATTTTAGGTCTAGAGTCGAAAACCATTTCATGCCACTCAAGGTATCCAGAGTGTCATCGATTCTAGGTAGCGGGTAACTATCCTTCTTTGTGATGTCATTGAGCCGCCTATAGTCCACGCAGAACCGTGTGCTTCCATCTTTCTTCTTCACAAGCACAACCGGTGAGCACCAGGGACTTGCGGATGGTTCTATTATTTTGTTCCTTTCCATTTCTTTCAGCATATCCTCGACTTCTTTTTCCTTCGCGATTGGTAGCCGTCTCGCCCGCTGACGGATGGGTCCCTCATTTCCGGTATCGATTCTATGCTGCACTAACGATGTTCTCCCTAGGTTTCCTTCTTGACTAGAAAAGATGTCCGCATGGCGTAATAGAAACTTCTTTGCCTTGATGCTTTGTGAATAAGTCAGGTTGCTTTTGCAGTCTTCAAGAAGCTCATAGACTGTAGGATCCTTCCCAGAACCTGATTTTTCCATGCTTGGCATTGAAGTGAATTTCTTCAGCCACACAACTTCTTCACACTTTCCGACGATGTCCCCCTGTGAGATAACCGTTGCTGGGGCTCCCTCCGTGCCAGCCAGTACTCGCCCCTTAGTCCTGGCTGTTACTAGTTTCCCTGATTTTGAGGAAACCTTGCATCCTCACCTCTCTTCGCAAGCTCCTCCAACCGTTCCTCTATTTTCTTTAGTCGGGACATCTGCGACTCTTTCTGTGGGCAATTCAGCTGCAGATGCCCTTTCACACCGCATCTATAGCACACAGCGCCAAGGTTCTTCCTGAATGAGGTCTTAACCTCTTTCACCTCCTCGACAACTTCACGTAGTCTGTGAGTCTGCCGAATGTCGTGTCGAACTGCTTCGACCTCTAAGGCATGCGCCAATGCTTCTTTTAATGAGACATGGTGACGAAGCCTCACGGCAGCTCTTACCTCCAGGTCTTTAATTCCGTCGACAAAAGCTTGCACGGTGTTTGCGGTTACCATCTTATCGTCGGCCGATGGATAAGCTTTCCGCACAAGCTTATCTATTTCCAACGCCCATTGCTGGAGACCCTCTCCAGATCGCTGGACTCTATCGCGCAGCTGGGCGCGGAACACATGCTCCAGATGTCGCTCCCCATACCTGGATTCGAGTGCATCCAACAGTTCCTTGTATCCACAGCCTGAAGTAGGAAAGGCCTCCAGAACAGTTAGAGCCTGCCCTCTCAATGCGACAGTGAGGGCAGTCAAGCACTGTTCGTCCGTCCATCCGTTGGCAGTAGCAACAGTCTGAAACTGTTGCCGGTACGCGGGCCAGGAGGTGCTACCGTCGTATGGGGGTACCTTAACATTAGGTCCCTGAACTGCGCCCATCGCTCCACTTGACGTTAGTCTTGTCGTTTCAAGACGTATCACCTTTTTCTGTAGCTCGTTGAGGCCAGTCTTCACACCATCTATGTCCGTTCCTAGGCAGGTGACTCGCTCGTCCATGAGGTCCAACTCTTTTCGCAATTTAGCCACCATGCCGCCGACTTCGTGAACGGCCGACAAAACATTCCGCTGCACCCCTTCTTGATTTTCCTGTATCGCTGCAAATTTGCAATCTTGATTTTCCTGTATCGCTGCAAACTGTTGTTGCATTATCCGCATCAAACTCGACAAGTCAACGGTGGGCGTGGCTTGCTCAGTGGGCGTGGCCAGGTGGGTGTGGCCAGTGGGCGGGGCCTCCGGCTGAGTGGGCGTGGCCTCAAGAGGCGTGGTCTGGTGGGCGTGGCCAGTGGGCGGGGCCTCCGATTGGGTGGGCGTGGTCTCAGGAGGCGTGGCCTGGTGGGTGGGGCCAGTGGGCGGGGCCAGCTGGGGGGACCCACCAGGTGCTGGTTCCTCCAGGTGCTCCTCCACAGGTGCTCGGCTGGATTCCGCTGCACGCTGGGCCCTGGTCTTGACACCCTCGCTGCCGAAGTCGTCTCTCGGAGTCAATGGCATAGCTTCCAAATCGCACTTCTGACACCAATTGTTACGTGCTGGGGTTCGAAGATTTGGAATAAAACACCTGGTGACCCTTGATCAGACTTTATTCTGCACTTCCGTTTTCCACTTGGTACTCCGGATCTTCTTGTAGACTTCCTCTTTAGTCTTCACGTTTGTTCGCTTCCAATCCTCTTCGCTTCCGATCGCTTTCTTCGCTTGTATTTCGCTCGGCTCTCAGAACTGAACTGCCCTCCGTCAGCTCGCCGGTCCCTTTATATACCCGTTACCGCGTGACTAAAGCCGCGTTGTTGTTGTTTACATTATGGGTTGTTTACATCGATGGGTGATTAGGTATTTATTAGGTGACGAGCAATTATGAACCTTAATGCTCTAGAAATAAGGTTCATTCGTAACAATATCTTGTATTTTGTATAATATATTAAATCTATACCAATATTATAAAGCTGAAGAGTTTGTTTGTTGGTAGGCGCTAATCTCAGGAACTACTAGACCGATTTCAAAAATTCTTTCATCGTTGGATATGTACGTGATCCCTGAGTGCTATAGGCTATATATTATGTACCACGGGCGAAGCCGGGGCGGACCGCTAGTAGGTATTCTATATATCCCGAGCAAAAACGATTTCGCTACACCATCTGCATACCACCTGTCCACACTCGGCATGTTGCAAAATCTGTTTTGCGTGCAGCTCTGTATTTAATTGTTTAGATAAGTATTTATAATTATCATATTTAGAAGGAGCTAACGATTCTATAGTTACCTACGATCCGTACCGGATTTAGACGATGGGTTCTGCATAAGTCAATTCCGTTAATCATCATAAGGGATGAATGTCAGTTATATAATTTAAGAAAGGTAATTGGCTCTAAGAAAAATTGGTATTTTAAATCCAAAAACAGACAGAACTTTCTGGTAGGTCTATTATTTTGGCCTATATATAATATTATGTATAAAATTATAATTTATAATCATTTTATAATATTTTAAAACTACCAAGTACGGATACTCAAAGTTTTTCTCTGCATATTATTACACATATCTAACAATATGTTCAAAACAAATAACTAAATAAATCTAAATTCCACGTTGTTTGGGTTTAGAACTAGGAATGATTTTCAAACAAACCTCGAAATGCGAGTAAAATGTTAAAACATTGTTACACGTGGCCTAAGTAAATGATAGCACAAACACAACGAAACAGTATACGTACAATATACATAATATGTGGTAGTAACCCGCCCTAAGGGAAATCAGCACTTAACTAGAGCAAACTACGACAGAACTACGCATTTAATTAGTTAACAACGTTTTAAGCTATGCCGTATATATTTGGATAGAGTTTAGGTCAACTTTTAGTTTTTCCATTTAAATATTCAAACTTTAATTCGCAACTTTATGCGTTTTTCCCGCATTCGCACGTTTTCGCAGAATCATTGTAGGTACATCATCATCATCATGATCATCCTATTACCGGCTCACTACAGAGCACGGGTCTCCTCCTCTCAGAGTGAGAAGGGTTTTGGCCATAGTCTACCCACGCTGGCCAAGCGGATTGGCAGACTTCACACACCTTTGAGAACGTTATGGAGAACTCTCAGGCATGTAGGTTTCCTCACGATGTTTTCCTTCACCGTTAAAGCAAGTGATATTTAAATACTTAAAACGCACATAACTCCGAAAAGTTAGAGGTGCGTGCCCGGGATCGAACACACGACCTCCGATTAGAAGTCCTAACCACTAGGCTATCACAGCTAGCTAATCATTGTACACGTATCTCTATTGTATAAATAATCTATTTGCTTTTTGAATCTGTAAATGTAGACTCACTTAAGAGGAGTCTCTCTCCAATGCTTCTGAGCGCGCCCCATACCAACTGAGGTGGATTCCTATTTGAATATTAACAAGTTAAATAATATAATTAAATTATGTAGATACGCTCTAGAAACGATTGAGTTGAATAATTTGTATGTTAATAAGCTTTGAGCCCTATGATTATAATATGGAACTATATAATTTGTCGGAAATCTGACAACCCACCGACACAGATATTAGTTTCTACTAAACATTGAGTTTGATCCAGGATTAAAATACATAAAAAATCAAACATCGTTTGTATGAGATGATTCTCCTTATAGTAATGTTGAAGATAACACTAAGGTCTTTAAGTTTATAAAGTACTTACTAGCGACTCGCGACTTCGCCCACTCGGATTCATACAAATCTCACCCCCTATTTTACCCACTTGGGGTTGGAATTTCCAAAATTCCTGAAACACGTAATCCTTTATTTTTAACTGACAGTAAAAATACCGATTTTCATTGATAGATATAACTTTATAAATGACTGACTTTCATACAAATTTTCATCCCCTATTTAACCCCCTTACGGGTGGAATTCGCAATAATTATTTCTTAGTGTGCGCCTACGTCATAAAAGGAAGCTACTGTAAAAATTTCAAGTTTCTAGCTTCAATGGTTTAGGCTGTGCGTTGATGATCAGTCAGTCAGCCAGTTACTCAGTCAGTCAGTCAGTCAGAACAAGCCTCTTTATATTATTATAGATTCCATCAGAATTTGCCGACAATTCGTATCACATTTTGGTTTACGCCTTATAAACAAAAAGCTAAAGCAGTATATTTAATTAATGAATCCACCTAATTAACCGCAGTAATCTCGAAGCCTATAAAGTTTAACGTTACGTACTCTGCTGCATACGTTTACTGCTCGTAAAACTCTTTATTCATCCCGCAATCATTGCAATTTTATAGACAACGAGCTGATCGCACATTTGTACGCACTTTACGCACCGTATACTGTATAGTAACAAAGCTTAAGGAATCTCTTATTTTTCAACACTGTATCCATTATTGATTGCGATTATTTATTTCTATACATCTGCACACTTCTAGTCTCACAGCAGACGCTATATCTGTCTTCTGACGAGGTCTTTACTCAGAAGACAGACTCTCACGGTATTCTTCTTTTTGTAGTGCCGTCTCCTATTGGAGGTTGGCAACCGTTAGGGCTATCTGTACTTTGGATGCTGCTGCACGGAACAGAGATCGGGTACTTTTCCGGTACCATTGGCGTAAATTCTTTAGCCAGGACGTTCTTCTACGGCCAGGTGGTCTTCTTCCGGCTATTTTGCCCTGAATTATGAGCTGCAGGAGGTCATATTTGGTGTTTCTCATAATATGGCCAAAGTACTCTAGTACTCTAGCACTCACGGTATTAGACAGTTTATCTACTGCATTATAATATGCAACGGATACATACAAAGATTCGTTGCGTGTAGTTCGTGCACAACTACTTCTGCAGCAAATTGCTTTCGTGTGGCTCGTTTTGTGTAATTATAAGTGTGCGATCATCCTTATAGACATTATTAAGCATTAAGTAGGTACCGCTTTTCAGTTTTATCCGCATTAATGAGCTGAGGCTGTAGCCGTTCTCGTGTTAGTTGTTCTAATAACAGGATTTACATAATTAGTGTAACGGTGGCTGTTAACCGACTGTGAACTTCGCTCGGATGAGTTCAGACAATACGTAGTACTAAGTACTTATAGTACAAAAAATGCTCCCGAGTTGTGCTCCGAATATTCCGTTATTAAGGTGGAAGAAGGTGGTCGCGGTCGCGTTTCTCAAAGCCTATCTTTAGGACTTGAGTCAAATTATTTATTATAAAGAAATGATCATTCTCTGAATTCATCCTGCAGGTAATTTATAACCCGGATTAACATATGATTTAGAAACGATTTCATTGGTACCTACCTTTGTGCATCAAAGCATTTCAAACGTAGGTAATGAACAAATAATCCTTTGTCTATGGAGTAAGTAGTAATTGCAATAATATTAGCCAAAAATGCTGAAAATTTATTAGAATTCCTTTTAATGTATAATAGAGTTCTGATTTCTCCGAAATTCAACAAATAGAATTCTCTTGAGCAAGTTTTCATCATTTCTATTAATATCACCATTGTTCAATATAATTATTTTCTAGTATAATCTAATAATGATTAGTGTAATTCTAGGAAATAGTTGTTTAATATATTATTTCTGTATAATTACTAGTAGTAGTTATTTGTAGTACACTTGCTTTAACGGTGAAGGAAAACATCGTGAGGAAACCTGCATGCCTGAGAGTTCTCCATACGTTCTCAAAGGTGTGTGAAGTCTGCCAATCCGCTTGGCCAGCGTGGTAGACTATGGCCAAAACCCTTCTCACTCTGAGAGGAGACCCATGCTCTGTAGTGAGCCGGTAATGGGTTGATCATGATGATGATGATGATGACTAATTGTTTACATCTCAATCTCAAACACCTTAACTTTACCTACAAACTTCATCTTCACCAGGGTTATTATAACGCGATGTTAAAGCTATCTAGTTAGAACTCTACGCTGATGTAGAAAAAAGTCGCGAGTAAAAATTAGGAAGTACCTAATATACGATAAATTACCAGAATTAATTGATTATATTGAAAACCTAATCTGAGGTCAGCGGCTATAAATACTAGTCGAGATTTTACTGTTATCTGAAACAGGATGCTGCGACTTGCGAGCGTTTGCCGCTCATTTGAGTGTAATAAGTAGAGATAAGATTGGAAACTAAGTGCCTACTAAGAGGGTGGTATGACCTAGATGCATCGACGAAGTTAATTAGTAATTAGGACGATAAATAGATTGAATCATGTTACTTAATTTTGCCTTTCAAGGTTACCTAACTACTTCATTTGCCGTTCGAAGAGCGTTATCTTTTTACAATGTAAGTAAATAATCACGTCATGATAATGACTAGTCTAACTAGGGTATTACTTTGTTTAAAAACATGTAAATTGTTTACCAAAAATAGAATCAGAAATCATTAGCTTGCGAGGCGGATATTAGAACTGCTGCACCTGATGCCAAAAATTCACTGCTGTACCTACCTACCAGGGAAATGGCATAACTCCTCTGACTACAAGGATCTCAATCAAATTCACCCTTCACTGGATTAAGTAGGTAGACAATTAGATAACAATAATATTTCAAGATAATTATGGGTAACAAAAACAAATAAAAGTATAGTTCATTAGGCATCATATAACTCCGCAAAGTGTTATATTAGTTACCAGTTTATTATGAAGATACTACACCACAGTCCACAACTAGGTACAGGCACTGCAGGTCGTAAATACCTGGCTTTAAGGAGACGGCCTAAAATAAAACATGTTCCTAACCTAATATACCGATCCCAATAGGAGATAATAAATTTTCTGGCAGCCACGCTGTCGTATATCTACTTGTACACCTAATATTAACTTTCTTTAAGTTTAGTAATGATGTATGTATGTTTATTAGGCGAAGGAATCTCTGCAACTTTTCTCATCAAGAAATATACTTACTTACCAACTAATACTTGTTCTTGCCGTGTTTGTTGTTGTTATATGTATTAAATATAATATTAACAATATTCGGTATATTAGGTACACGACTGTGTCAACTTCGGCGATTAATAAACTTCTTTATTAGCTCGTTATATTTACGATGTTTGACCCGCTAGTAAACTTCGCTGGGGCGAAATAATTAATTTTCAACAACAGAAATAAATTATTTAATTATTTCTGTTTAGTACATAGGTAGGTACTCGTTGTCTCCTACGGAAGATGTTTGAAATGCCTCCTTTACGTCTTTAGCACACCGACGCATTCGCACGCAGTTGCGAAACGATTAACGGCCGTCAAAGAGGCGTTATTTTTCCTGCCTATTTTAAAATTAAGTAAGTATTATAATATAATGTTGCTAAATTGCATTATCTTCAAAAAACTAAACTTAAGAATTTTTTACATGAAAAAAAAATGAAATAAGTTCAAATGAAATTCATTTGTATGCAGCTACTAGTATGTATGTAGGTTGTCGTAGTGTAGGTTCGTATCGTATCTGTATGGTACGTAAATAGTAGGGGCTCACTATAACTACATCGTAACTCGTAAGGCCGTCCATTTCCGCGCTCCATTCACGCCGAGTCCGACGATCACGTAGTGTCCTGTCTTCCTATAAACAACTCAAGGTGTCTTCAAATTGTTTCTAATATCTTACTATGCACTGAATGCATTCACTTAGGTACAACCAAACAATAATCTATCTATTAAGCTTGTAGACAGAACTCATATTTTGTGAGCGCCTGTAGCGTAAGGAAAGAGATAGATTTTACCAAAATTCTCCATCAAAAAGAAAATTAATTATTACAGTTCAAAGGTAAGTAAGTACCTTTTCGTAGGTACGTTGACATTCGATACATTCGAAAACTCGTTACATTGATAGCTACATTTTTTTTCTGTCGTATGTTTGTGTGTTATATCGATCGTGTTATGTAAAGTTACTTTTATTAAATGAAATCAATTAAATCATGTGCTAGTAAATAGATTTCCGTTGTTATTTAATGTAGCAGCGAGCAGGTGTAATTTCATTAGCATATTAGGCATGCGTGTAGTAACTGAAAAATAAAAAAATTGTTTATAATTGAAGCAATTAAAACCATCATCGCGTAAATAACACGTAATTTACGACTGCCGAAGACTTCTAGACTCATTCCGCACTGGTTTTGTTTGGCCAAATAGATTAATAAATTGTGAAGCCGCCAAGATGTTATCCATATATTCGTATTTCAATGAATGAAATAAATTACTGAGTTTACTGATCTAAATTCTAGGCCAGACAAGACAAGGCAAGGTATCTAATATGTCGGCAAAATTTTCAGCAAGATGTTAGAATTAAAGCTCATTGATGAAGTTTAGATTAGGGCAGTGACTGTGGGCAGTATTGGAAGTAGGTAGGGAATTCACATACAACCGTAAAAATCTTTAGGAATGTACTCTGTGTCAACCCGTCTCTGTCAAGTGATCCTGGAATATACGCCAAAGTTCAATACATACATACAACTACTCTGTGCAGGTTTAGAGAGCAAATTCCTAACTAGTGTACATACTTTTTACATTTGTGTTTAATCCCATATAAGTTGGGGTGTAAGTGGCCCAAATTCCACCTATGTGGCCAAAGTCAACCTCACCTGCACGCGGTGCACCCTGCCAATATGCTAACGAGGCCCTGACGCTCTCAGTCCCCTTTACGGGTCGTTGTGCCTGATACCACACAACGTAATCTGGATGGTATCACCGCTTTGTGGTAGGATTCTACCCCGAATCCGCCTGGCTAGCGACCACACTTCAGCCGTAATCTGCCGCAAAGCATCCGTGTGTTCCGGCAGCGAGCTGAAGAGCCAGTCCCCTTCCTCAAAAGCCGGCAACGCATTAGTGGTTCCTCAGGTGTTGCTAATGTTCATGGGCGACGGTAATCACTTGACATCAGGTGATCCGCTTGCTCGGTTGCCCGCTATTCCTATAAAAAAAATATATATATATATAATATGCAAACCAATCATGTTTTATAAAATGGCTCAACTATTAAGAAAACTATGTTCGAAGATATTGAAGATGTTATGTTTTAACTTTTAAATTGTTTGATCTATCGCCTCTGATGTCGAGAAGAAAGTGGTTTAGTTAAATGTATCATTCCTCTTATTTGTATAATTTCTAAGGAATTTATAGTTTATATTCTCGCCGTAAGTAATTTATTTTTGTGATATCAGTTTCCTGCTTTCAAAGTCCCTTTGAAAGGTTTATACCCATGGACGTAAGAATTTGGTCGGTAGTTAGGTGTATGAAAGTGAAAATACGTGCGTCAAAAAATAACGGAAATAAAATTAAAAAAAAATAATGGTTTCCAATTTCCATAAAATCAACCATTACAGAGTATCCTGATGCAATGGTTTATATTGGTTTATATCTCACAATCAGATATCTATCATTTATCTTATAGGTCTGCATTACTGAGTTTACTTATATATATTCTTAAAAATCTAGATTAGACAGTAGGCATGCAGCTGAAGGAAATTTATTGAAATTCGGTTGTAAAATTAAAAATACTTCTACTACTATGTTAAAAATCTAGATTAGACAGTAGGCATGCAGCTGAAGGAAATTTATTGAAATTCGGTTATAAAATTAAAAATACTTCTACTACTATGTTAAAAATCTAGATTAGACTGTAGGCATGCAGCTGAAGGAAATTTATTGTTTGGTTGTAAAATTAAAAATAATATATAATCTAATAAAAAAAAAATATTTTCCTCAGTCCAAACATGCAATCTATTTCTCACGAGAAATACCTAAAAATATAAACATATAAATATACAAACTGAGTCAGCTGCAAAAATTTTTAACAGCGCACACGTGCCAACGATAACAATTTTTTTATTTGATATACAGGGTGGATTTATACACCGGAATGTCGGTAGCTTCGTCGTATGGACATAAAATATAGATGGATTTTTTAAAATCTTTGTAGGTAGTTTTCAAAACTGAAACCAATTTTAATTTTTTTTAATGCTTCAAATATAGAATTGACTGTTTCGTGACAGAAGCCACGCCCCGCGTGTGTTTGTTTGCCCCACTTTTGCTCCCGAACGGAATTTGTACAATATTCTGCTTAGCTTAAGAGAAGCGCGTTGTGCAACGTTATTACTACAAAATTGTTTGAATACTCCACTTCAGCTAGTCTTTACTGCTTTACGAAATAAACATTTAGCAAAAGAGAAGGAGAGCAAAAAGTCTTTAACTTTTACCAAAATTTGACCCATAAAGCTAACCATGGAGATACGAATACTAAATTGTGAAGCCTACTTTGCTTGTTTTTTGGTAGGAAAGACTAACTTTACTTTAACACTAATTGCCTGACGTGCAAGTGACCCAACATGTGTGTGAAATGCACATTTGCCTTTAGTATGAGTGCTGCAGTTGCTAATTAAAAATATATAGGATAACTTGTAGTTAGCCTGTGAATTAGTCCGCGTGAATTATGGTTATTACAATCCTGTAGAAACCTTGTATTTAAAAATAATACATAATAATAATCCGAGATAAAAGGACCTTGTTGAGATTATATAGATTTCGTTAAAACGAAATCTGTTGAGAAGTTAAAGTCTCAAGATGTAACAAACAGACACACTATTGGTTTAAGATGTAATGTTGGAATATGCAATGAAATAAATTCAATTACTACAAAATATCGTCGTCAACCTTGATGAAATATTACAATGAGATAGATTTACCTCATTTATATTTAATCGAAATGTTAACATATAAGTTGAGAAGTTAAGATATACGAAGCGATGAGGAAAGAGCCATGAGTTTCTGCGTCTCTTCTAGGAATCGTTAAGAAAACTAGACACTTTGCAACGATACCTAGAAGTATTGTGCAATTTATGAAAATGCAATGCCGTCTGAGTAATTGCTTTGATGTTGATTCTATAATAGTTATCGTTTTCTTAGTATTATTTTAATCTACGCAAAAAGCTTTATTTACTCTACTTTTTAATATAGATATTTGCTATTGCCCTCAATGTCAAATATGTCCAATGCTTTTATTTATATTACTGGCTTTATGGCTCTGGGTTCTTCTAGCCCTTTTGAGTCTGGTAGTTAAGTGTTGCAATTTATGTTATATTCATTATAACTAAGATGCAGTTTTGTTAGGTTAACTTATTCAGAATGTTTAGGGTTGGTTATGGGTTGGGTGCACATCAAGTTAAATTAGACCACCGAAAAAAATTGCATTTTAGATTGCACAAGGTAGGGTTCCTTAAAAATTCCTTATTTGCTGTTAAAAAAACCTTAACTTGTCATGCAACTGATTAATCAGGTCAAATTAAATTTTGACTTTATAAGAAGTTTATTCAAGAGGATATCTTTTAATAATATAAAGTAGCTTGTCCTGACTGATTATCAACACACAGCCTAAACCACTGAAGCTAGAAACTTGAAATTTTCACAGCAGCTTCCTTTTATAACGTAGGCGCACACTAAGGATTATTGGAAATTCCACCCCTAAAGGGGTTAAATAGGGGATAAAAGTTTGTTTGAAAGTCTGTCGTTTTTCAAGTTATATCCAAGAAAATTGGTATTAAGGTTTTCGGTTAAAAATAAAGAGTTACACGTTTAAGAAATTTTGCAAAAACTACCCCCAAGTGGGCTAAATGAGGGATGAAAGTTTGTGTGAAAGTCCGTAATTTTTAAAGTTATATCTATGAAAATCGGTATTTGTACTGTCGGTTAAAAACAAAGAATTACGTATTTCAGGAAATTTGGAAATTCCACCCCCAAGTGAGATTTATAAGAATCCAAGCGGACTAAGTCGCGAGCATCAGCTAGTATGTGTAGAAAATGTAACTTAAACACATTTAAAGGGTCGGTGCAAGTGGATCTAAGTTATGAAAATAAAGCGATCCTGTAGTTTAGTGTTGTTTGGAGAGTAATCTTTCCAAAGCAACATTATAATAATAGATTACCTTACATTAACTTAATATATTCATGTTAAGTTAATGTAAGGTCAATGCACCGCTCGTGACATTCCATGCACCTTCAATGTGAACGACCAGCGGATTGTTTTTGTTTAGTTTGACATCATGTACAAGTACCTAATGCGTATAAGTGTGTACATAGAGAACATCTCAGCTATGTGAGACATTCACGGGTCTACGAGTGGCTATCGTTTCATCTAACGGTTCTTCACTTCTACACAGCTACGAATACCTACTCGTTTAGATACTTGAACCTTGAACTTATTGAGATGTATCTCAATAAGTTCAAGGTTTTTATAAAACGCAAACTAATTGAAAAATCTTATCTTAGTGTAAAAGATTATTTTGACGACAAAAAACCATGGACATAGATTGCTCTAAAAGCCAATAATTCTAATCACTTCTATAGTTTAAATAATATTGTTATGAGATAGTGATAAATAATTTAAAAAAAAAATTAAAAATCCGACTGGGTTTGTTCTTCTCAGAAATCTCAGAGTGCGCTCTTCTCAAACCAGGGCATGTTTAGACCCCTCGTATAGGTACTCTGTGGTTTTAGTTTTAAGTTGTGGTAAGTGTGATAATTATCACCTAAAGTTTATTTGATTTGATATTATAAAATTCGCGTCACAAAATTGTCAGCGTCTTCGACCAAAAGCAGTAACTATATATATTTATCGCGTCTACTGCAAAACAATTCTGTCCTTAGAAATAGGCTTCACTAGACTAATACCTAAATGAGGCAACGTACTCGTATTCTGTACCTACCTATGTAACATACTTTGTACCTATTCTCCCCCACTAAAGGCACTTAGGGGTGCCTTCAGAGCAGACAGACGATAGGGCCTAATTGCACCTATTCCCGCCCCAGCCTCCAATCTTCCGTGCAATTGCAAAGCCTATTTGGCGAGAGTGCGCGATTAGAAGCTGCTTTGACTCTCCAAGTCCCAAGCCCAACCCTATGTTTAGCTAGGCTCTATTTTATTGCATATAATATATTCGCTTAATAGCTATGTGATTTGATTTTTAGGCGTTGAGTTTTTCGTTTTTAATGTTGTTCTTGCTAAAGCATTATTTAGACTTACTACTATTTAATAAAAAACAATGTATAACGTTAAAACATGATTATACCATGATTATACATTATAATATAATTTTTCTCGGCACGTTCTGACCAACCTGGATTACAAGGATATACCAAGGAACAGACTTGACGACCAAGACTTGAACAAAGAATTTTTTGGATTTCTGTTTTTTAACCCCCGACGCAAAAACGACGGGGTGTTATAAGTTTGACGTGTCTGTGTGTGTGTGTGTGTGTGTGTGTGTGTGTGTGTGTGTGTGTGTGTGTGTGTGTGTGTGTCTGTCTGTTCCCCTGTGGCGCTCAAACGGGTGGACCGATTTGAATGCGGTTTTTTTTGTTTGAAAGGTGAATTAGTCGAGAGTGTTGTTAGCTATGTTTAATGAAAATCGGGCCAAGATGGCCGCCGCTACAAAATGGCGGATTACATATTTTTTCATAATTCCCTTAATATGGGTATCAAATGAAAGGGCTTGACTAGTAGAATAGCACTATTGCAAATCCAAAATGGCTGCTGTCACAAAATGGCGAATGTCGGGGGTTTTTTAAATTTTAAATTTATACTTGTCTTTACAGTAAGGAATAAATCAATTTTTCGATATTCATTTGTTTTTGCTCAATTCCTGAGTTGGATTGATCGAAAATCAATTAAACTGCTACTAACAGTATTAAGAGGTATTTGATCGGATTCACAGCGCATAGCAGCGTGTTGAAAACGTGAGCGCTGCGCGAAGCCCTATGTCGCAATTTACATTAATTGTACATCTAGATTTATAGAGCCCCATATATAATATTAACTTTTTAGTTCGGAGTAGAAAATTGAAGCGATTTTCTATCACAGATCTTGTATATTATATCAGATTCGTTCTTTGATTAATACGTTAAAAAAAGCTTACCTACCTACTCCATTTTATACGATACCACGAATAATTTCACTCAAACTCAGGATTGCACACCTGAGAGGCTTTAATTAATCTGCTCAGCGGCTTTGAGACGGCGAGATAAGAGACTGTCTTTCCTAACCTCCTTACCCAATCCTTACCTTAATAATAATTAATCCTGGCCTTTTCTTTTGATAAATTAAACGTCTGTTGTCTTAGCGGATAAGGAGTTAAGAACTTTGTAATGAACAAGGAAAGATTTTAACGATAACAGTTTAGTTAGAAAATGGTTTTTTGTTTCGCGCTTGAATATGTTCCGAAGAGTTCCGTACCATCACTACATAGTATAAAACAAAGTCGCTTTCTCTGTCCCTATATCCCTATGTCCCTATGTCCCTATGTCCCTATGTCCCTATGTCCCTATACAGGGTTAATTGTAAAATGCCAACAACCATCTAACGGCAACTTCTATGCATCAAAGTAAATAACTTTTGTTCCACGACTTTTTAAAATTCTTAAAAGAAAAAAAAAATTTTTTCATACAAAAATAAAAATATTTATTTTTCTGATCTAAAATTTTAAAAACTCTACGCGGCACTTGTCAAAGGGAGTCAGGGAACCGTCGCGTCGGGTCGCCCTTGACCCTGCCGTGCGTAGCGGCAATCGGCATGCGGGGCGCGGCGTGCGGGGAACCGAAAACCACACGGCCGCGGCGCGTTTCAGTAGTTTTCGCTCGGTCGCACGCGCCGCGCGCCGTTGATATTCGCCATATGTACCTACCTACTGTGTTCGCAACTTAACGTAGGTTATGTTCTGTGCCTACTGCCTAGTGCTTAAACGATGGCTTATCATTATTCTAACATTGAATGCATGGAAATGGTGCGAGTGCTCGTGATATGTGGTGATAACGTTTCAGAAGCTTGCAGTACCTAAGTTGGCAAGGCGATTCCCTAACGTACCTACGTCGCGTAGGTCAAGCCACATGCCAGCTGCCTCAGCGATTAAGAGATCAAGGGCAATTCCAGTCTAGTAGATCAGCTAGGGATTGTGGTCGGCCACCTAGGCACACAGTGTGTGAAGAGGAAAACATTACAATTTTTGAAGATAATCCAGCGATGAAGTCCAAAGATGTCGCAGTAGGTACTTTGCTTGGAGCGTCCGCGTCATCCACAATGTATTTCCCATACCTACCCTTTTCATCTTCATCGGGTCAAAGAACTTGTCACTTTTAGGAAGTATGTACCTAGGTAAGTGCTTACCTAGATAAGTACTTAATTAGTTTTACTACACGCGTTTTTTGTTGGCTAGGCATAACTCATAAACCTAGAAAGTAGGTAGGTAAGTAATAATCAGTCCGCTCCAATACAGTGACCAACTCCCAGCTTAATTGAACTCTAATAGGTAGGTAGTAGGTACCTACCTACCTAACTTTTTTACATTTTATAAAATAAATTGATAAATTATTTATTTAACACAGATTACTAGTGACTTTAATTTTAATTGACTGTAGGCATCGATGTAACTGTAGGTAACTAACTACCTTACTTAGGTAATTACTAGCCTCTCATTGCGTAAGTACCTGTGTATTGCAATAAATTATTATTATTATGCGGCAGAAATCAAAGAAATGGTAAATTCCAAGTATGTAGACGTACCTACCTAGGTAGAAATGTAATCAACCATTTCAATGTTTCAATATCATTTCAATAGTTTTCATTAGCGGCTGCGCGAGGCCGCGCGGCGCGGCGCGCCGTTTGAAGTCTCAAGGATAGTAAGTAAATACCTAATCAGGTGGTCCATCACGCGGTCCATCATTATTCGAATGCGACACAGAGTAGGTACTTAAGGTACTTACAAGTTAGTTATGACGTGGATAATAGGTAGATGTGTAGCCTAGTTTGAACTCCGCATTTTGCATATTAGTTATTTGCACTGGTCAAGTCACGTTGATTCGGACTGAATCGGAGGGGTAACCGACTTTGGAAGTTTGGAGGTCCGTTTTAAGACCTACCTACTTTTGGATCTTCCATGCCACCACCACCACTCAGCCTTTTTACGTCCCACTGCTGGGCACAGGCCTCCTCTCTCATAGGAGAGAGGGATTTAGAGCTTAGATCCGCCACGCTGCTCCTATGCGGGTTGGCGGGCTTTAACGACTATTGTTACATGATATTGATAATAACTGGGACCGACTGCTTTACGTGAGGCACGGGGGTGAAGCACCACTAACTATCAATCCGCAACTGGCACTGAAAATATCTTGACAGAAAAACCCAATACAAAATACCTTACAATAATTTGCCCGACCCAGGAATCGAACCCGGGACCTCGTGATCTGCAGTCGAATATGCTAACCACTAGACCACCGAGGCAGTTGTTTTTCTTTCATGCGTTCTTCCATGCCTCGGATAGCAAATTAAACTGTCCTAATTTTTATCACTAACATCCTGATCTGTTAATAATAACATCGCTAGTAAATCGACATCATTTAGGTAGGTATGTTCTACCTTATACTCTTCCTTGAGCCGTATGGGAAAGTAGGTAGGTACCTACCAATTTGAAAGTGGAAACTGGAAATTCGCCGCATGATCCTTAGGAAATCGTTTAGATTTATGGAAATGGTTCACGACCCTCAACAATGAGGAATACGACGCATAGAGAGATGTTTAAAATATTCAAGTCTTGTACCTACAGATAGGTGTTTGTAGGTAGGTTAGGTGGTAAATAGGTGGTAGTTAGGTAATGCGTTAGGTAGGTAGGTTCGATGTTAGGTACCTTCGCAAGTTAGGTGGTGTTTTAAGTGTTAGTTAGATCAAGTTAGATTGATAGGTATCTGAAGCATTATGTAGGTTCGTGTTGAATGTTGAGAGTTTTGTAGGTACCTAGGGTAGGTGTGAAGATGGTAGGTAGGTAAATAAACTAATAAAGGATTGATAGGTAATAATTTTGCCCTTCTGTAAAAAGCGCGGGAAATTGCCAAGTAAACAATCGTGCTTACTTTGCGTGTATGTAGGTAGGTACCTACCTACTTAATGCCGGTCCGACACTCACGTCTGTCGCCGCGAGAAGTTTTTTTGTTTTTCGCGATAAACGTTAATCTAGGAAGAAATTATTGACCTGCAGACGTTAGCTTAGACCGATGGTAGTAATACACATCACAAAGCATTTGTAAATACGACAGCGGAGCGATAACTTCGGACGGCGGTTATTAGTAGTCGCAGGTGTGGAAGAGGCATTACATAAAATGACCATAGAGTTAAAAAAATTACAGACTCTTCAAGAAAAACTTAGAAATTTTTTTTTGGTGAATTTATTGAGTTACGTGAAAAGTCGTTGAACAAATGTTGTTCAGTATCATGCATAGAAGTTACGTGTAGGAGGTTGTTGGTAAATTACGATTAACCCTGTATATGCTTAAATCTGTAAAACTACGCAACGGATTTTGATGCGGTTTTTTTAATAGATAGAGTGATTCAAGAGGAAGGTTTATAAGTAGAAAAATTGGACCCGGTAGGTGGCGCTAATAGCGGGCAGGACGACGTCTGCCGGGTCCGCTAGTTATCTATAAAACAACAAAAAATCGCGTTTGTTGTATGGTAGCCCCCTTAAATATTTATTTTATTCTGTTTTTTTTTTAATATTTGTTATTATAGCGGCAATAGAAATACTTGTACATAATCTGTGAAAATTTCAACTGTCTAGCTATCACGGTTCATGACATACAGCCTGGTGACAGACAGACGGACAGACAGACAGTTAGACAGACAGACAGACGGACAGCGGAACCTTAGTAATAGGGTCCCTTTGGTTTTACCCTTTGGGTACGGAACTTTAAAAAAGATTCACTTATCTTGCTGTATCGACTAGCATAAAACAATCAACATACTCGTTATTACTAGAATCAGCGGATACTGAAAGGCTCGAGGCAAGGTCGCCTTTTAGCGCCGTTTCCGAGTAATTCGCTCGAAGCAAACATTTACATGTTCGTATTATGAGAACTTGCTAAAAGTCGGTAAAATCCCCGCGATAATAATCGTTGCCAATTGCAGTTCAATCTTCGGTTATGATTTAATTAATTTCCTGTACGTATTTATACAATCTGATTTTCCTTAGTTGTCTTAAAAGGTAAACAAATCGCAAAAATCTTCTTGGAGAAACGCGTAACTCTCTTTCCCCGGTGCTTTAGACGTTCTTGTATTTGAATTTTCACTTAAATTATGACTTCATTGTTAGTTCGCGGTAAGAACACCCTATGCGCCGTGCACAAAGCGTAGCTTACGCGTTTCAGCGAGAAGGGACTTGATTACTAGTCACTAGTCAGTCAATTAAACGTGGGGAAATATTTAGGTAGGTATGATTTGGATGGTTATTTTTGCTTTTAAAATCCTTTAGTTTACGTACAATGTCAGTGATCTCAAAAGGCGGTATTTCGTGGTGATTTGTGATCTGTAGTCATCTTCTTCAGTCATCTTCTTCTTAAAAGCCACAGTTTCAGAGTATCTTAAATGTAAACACTTCTAAACTTGCTATGTAGTTCTCGGTATTCTAAAAATATGATTGCGCGCTCGTTGAGGTCAAAAAAGTTGACACCAACGATCGCGGTGTATTCACGCCCACCACGTCGTCCAAGTGATTTGTCCCTGAGTCGTTGTGCGAATCAAAATCACTTCTAACTACTTTATAAGACTTAATTAATACATATGAGTACGCTAATTGAAAAAAATTACTTCGAAAATACTTGGATATCATTTTGATTCGGCTTAGCGTTACGAGAGTCCTCCGCTAGCTAGAGCTGGACTAAAACCTATCTTACATTGCAACGTATGCGTTCAAGCATGTTCCTGCTACTTATTCAAACTTAGACTGAAGAACCTACCACCGGCTGCTTTCACTAAACTCCAAGTAGTTTTCACTTTTCAATCCACTTTTCCGCACAGATTAATTCTAAAAATATTAACATGAAGATAAGTAATCAAAACCGAAACTAACTTAATATATAATATAAGAAAAAGGATTTAGTTCGTAAACAATACATTTATCAATAATTAGCTCTTAACCCATTGACATCTATGATGATTTTCCTTATCCAATAAAAGTACGTCTCGTATGAGGCATCAGTGGGCGTACTGACGCGTGTCGGAGCGTGGCGCGGCGCGGCGCGGAACACGGAAGGCCGACCGGCCGGTAAGGGCGCGACATTGTAAATGTCATGTGGTAAATGATACTCATGCATTGTTATCAACCCTTTATTCTATCTAGTGTCTGTTTTGCCTGAATGGCGGAAAAAGTCGCATTAAGTTTTCAGTTCGTTATAGTCAGAGTGACCCAGTTTTGCAACTATAATTATGTAGATAAATATTTAAAATACAAATAATCATGTTTATCACCTTTTTCTAGACAACCATTAGAACTGAGTGGTAATTAGTACATTGTTCCACGACGTTTATAAAGTGACCGTGAAGAGAAAGTGACCGTTTACTACGAGGGTGTAGTTTGAGGCCCGAGGCCGTAGGCCGTAGGGCCGCAATACGCCCGAGAGGAATCGCACTTTCTCTGGAAGGGATACATAGTGCTTTATACTACACCTACGAGAAAAATAATAAAATAATCAAAAATATTAAAATTATTACCGGAAATCAATCAAAAAAAAAAGACGTTGGATTTCCATTGTAAAAAATCTTCATATGCTTTGTTGTATTTATTTCTATTTCTTTCTAGATATCTTAGTTAAGACATTTTCAATATAACAATAACTGCTTGGCCACATATTTTTAATTCCGGCGATCTTGGGCGGCTCACTACTAGACACTTTGAGTTCTCTACAGCTACTTGTAATTTTATAAATTGAAAATTTGGATAGGTAAAACAAAAGAAAGCGACTTGCAAAATACAAAGAAAATAGCGAGAACCAATTTCTATTTTCTATTTTTTATTTTATTTTATATTCATATTTAATTATATTAATAAGAATTGTGAATATATATTTAAACTAGCGGATCCGGCAGACGTCGTCCTGCACGGTGACATACCGACATCAGCGCCACCTACCGTGGCGGCGTGGCGGTTAGTTATTTATTATGTGCTTTTTATGTCGTGTTTGTCGAAATAGGTTTTTTTCATGTACTGATCGGATTTTATCAAAAATTTAAAAAAAAAACACGTGAGTAATGGAATTTCATACAACTTTTCAACCCGCTCTAGCGCGTTAACAATTAAATCCCATAGAATAGAATAGAATAGAATAGAAAAGTTTTTTATTCAAATAAACTTTTACAAGTGCTTTTGAATAGTCAGATGAATCTACCACTGGTTCGGAATGCCGTTCCAACCGAGAAGAACCAGCAAGAAACTCGGCGGTTGCTCTTTTCCAAATTTACAATATCAATATAACAATTTTATGGTAAGTACATGATTGAATTGCCGTCTCGCGCATTGCTGGAACGAGTCAAATCCACGCCTTTTTATCATTTATATAAGTAATCATAATTTTATTCAGATAAACTTTCGGAAGCGTTTACGAATCGACAAATGAATCTACCACAGGTTCGGAATCGTGCTTACAATTCTACACATGTGAAGAAGGGCAGACAAAAGTAGCCCCATTTCCGACGGTGGCACCCGTTCACGAGCATGACGCATGATCCAGCCATTGCTTCGCTCAACCATATTCGAGGGAACGTAACAACCCGCACCACACGACACCACCACAGAAATGTTTAAAGAGAGCGTGACATACTTAGGCTACCCATGATCAAAGCATCGAATTGAACACCAATAATCAAATACTCGGTTTAAGACATTGAGAAATTGCTCCATGCTTTTTTATCATTTATATAATCTTCAATTGTATAATATGCTTTTTTTATGAGCATATTTTTAATAGAGTTCTTAAACTTGTGTAAAGGCAAGTCTAAGATTGCTTGTGGAATTTTATTATAGAACATTACGCCCATTCCCACAAATGACCTTTGGACCCTTTTGAGGCGTAACTGAGGAATCACGAGCCTATTTCTATTTCTTAATTGCCTGTCGTGTAATTCGCACTTTTTAATGTAACTGTGAATGTTTTGCCTAACAAAAATTATATTGTTATAGATATATTGAGAAGCTACCGTAAGAATACCTATTTCTTTAAATTTCTCTCGAAGGGAATCCCGCGGTTTTAAATTATAAATTGCGCGAATTGCCCTTTTTTGTAAAACGAAAATTTTTTCAATATCAGCCGCTTTACCCCATAGTATGAGTCCATACGACATAATACTATGGAAATATGCAAAATAAACAATTTTTGCAGTTTCTATATCTGTTATCTGTCGAATCTTCCTAACAGCGTAAGCAGCAGAGCTGAGCTTGCCAGCAAGTGTTGCTATATGGGTGCCCCATTGAAGCTTTGCATCTAGGGTTATTCCCAAGAACACAGTTGTGTCCTCAGTTTTCAATGGCTCACCACTTATCTTTAAATTTTTGCTAGTAACCCTTGTATTGGGCAATAGAAACTCGACACACTTGGTTTTTTTTGCATTCAAAAGTAGATTGTTTGTAGTAAACCAGTGTGAAACTTGAGATAATGTATTATTTACATCGTCAAAATTGTCCTTAGTCCTATCGACTTTAAAAATCAAAGACGTGTCGTCAGCAAATAGTACAATATCGCAAGCATTTTTGACAAAATGTGGTAAATCATTAATATAAACCAGAAACATGAATGGACCCAGAATAGAGCCTTGGGGAACACCCATTACTGAGGCTGATCCGGACGACTTAACATCATTGATACATACTCTCTGTATGCGATCACTGAGATAAGAGGCAATAAGACTGAGTGCAGTTTCTTTAATACCATAGTGGCTTAATTTTCGTAAGAGAGTCTCATGATCAACGCAATCGAATGCTTTTGACAAATCACAGAAAATACCAATGGCATTCTGTGATTTCTCCCATGCATCGAAAATATGCCGTAACAGCCTTGCGGCCGCATCGGTTGTAGAACGACCCTTAGTGAAACCATACTGCTCAGAGTGAAGTAATTTATTTAAATTAAAGTGCAAAAGCAGTTGGTTGAGCATCATTTTCTCAAATATCTTGCTGAGAGTTGGTAGAATCGAGATCGGCCTGTAGTTATTTGGGTCACTTTTGCTTCCCGATTTAAATAGAGGTATTAATTTACTACATTTCATTAGGTCAGGAAATGATCCCGAGTCTATGGATTTGTTAAAAATAACAGCAAGATATGGTGCAATAACGTCAATAATATTATGGATTATTTTTACTGATATTCCCCATAAGTCTCCTGTTTTTTTGTGTTGTAAAGACTTAAATGTTTTAATAACATCATATGGGGTTACGTATTTAAATCGAAATAATACATTGCACTCAGAAACATTGCCCTTTAAAATACTATAGGCTTCTGTTGGCGAGGAATTTAGGGAACTAGTCGTGGTAACTGGAACATTTTGGAAAAACTTCTCAAAAGTATTTGCAATATCTGTATCAGAATCAATAATATGATTATTAATTTTTAATTCCAGTTTATTATTATGCACTTTATGTTTCCCCATTTCATTACTGATGATATCCCACGTTGCTTTTATTTTATTATCAGAGTGAATGATTTTCTGTTTTATGTAAAGAGATTTTGCTTGTATGCAAACATTTCGAAATAATTTGGAATAATTTCTAACATATTCAATAAACGCAGGGGTATAGTTATATTGTTTTTCTGCATACAAGTCAAATAACTTGTTTCTACTTTTATAAATGCCAACAGTTGCCCAGTCACTAAATTTGAGATTTTTAAACAATCTTTTTTCTATAATTTTAAAGATGGAAGTAAACTGAGTGTTTATTACATCAAAAAACTTGCTATAAAGTTCATCCGGACCACCCTGCGTAAGGTCAATTGTCGATAGTGTGGTCGAAATAGTATGTTTGAATTGCCTTACTTTTTTAGTGGTAATTGGCCTATAATTTATTACTTTTGTTATATTCTGTTCGCTGTTAGGAATGGATATCATTTGACCGCAATGATCAGATCTTAGTTTGCTGATAATTGATTTTTCAATGATTTTACAATCACAGAAAATGTTGTCAATGCAAGTAGCTGAGTTTGCAGTTATCCGCGTAGGTTCGACAAAAATATTCTCTAGATTAAAGCTTTTAAAAAGATTAAGTAATCTATCGGTAACAGGAGTGGGAAGCAAAATATCAATATTAAAATCTCCACAAATTAATATTTTTTTTGATGCCCTACATATTCGCCTTAAAACTTCCTCCATGACATCCTCAAAAAGAACAAAGTCACCTGAGGGAGGTCGGTACACGCACACTATAATATATCGCTCCAGCTCAACACAAGACAGCTCAATAATGCGTTCAAGAGAAAGACTAACAATATCTTTACGTTCTTTGTAATTAATATCGTTTCGCGTAATTATTAAAGAACCCCCGCGTATAGCCGTCTTTCTAGAGAACACACTTGACAATGAATAATTTTGTAAGTGTAAAATTAATTGATATTTATTGAGCCAATGCTCAGTGAGGCATAAGATATCAATATTAAATTCTTTAATAAAAAGTTCAACCTCATGTTCTTTGCCAGACAAGCCTTGTATATTTTGATGCACAAGATGGATCTTACATTGCTTATCTGTTGTCTTACTGTTCAGTTTAAATTTTTATTACTACTATCAATACAATGATAGCTATTTGTATCTAATGTCAAAAAACCTGAATTAGTAGTACTACTAATTATATCAATATTATTTGTACAACATGTACCAATGTCAGTCAAAGAATTTGATGTCAAAATATTTAAATTAGTACTATGACTAAGTATATTAATATTATTATTTGTACAACATGTACTGTCAGTCAAGCTAAAAATAGCTGTATCTTGTATATTGTAAGCTACTAATGTAGCTATTTGTTTCTTATATCTAAGAGGCAGATACATAGTATCTTTTGTCAATTTAAAGTTTTTAATAAACTTATTTGTATCGAATAAATGGAAAGAATCTCCATGTCCATAAGTTAAGTTATACAAAAGCCCGTTGAGCTTGTAAATATATTTATTTTGTGCCGGGGGCAAATTTGCAACCTGACTTTCTTTGTATGTTTATTAAGTAATCAAAACTTTTCAAGATTTCCTTTTTAGGTAGTTGCAAACTATTGCCTAACAACAAAACAACCGTACTGTGCTTATCTAGGCAGTCCTCCTTAATATTTCTAATTATATACTCATATGGGGCCCTAGGGTTACATAAGTTGAATACCGGTTGGTGCAATTTGTTGTTAAGTAGATAACCAAAGTCTTTTCCCAACTCATCTGACACAACAAATGTTCTACGTTGTGGTGGTTGTAATGAAGAATTGTTATTTTCATGGATTTTTTGCGGATTTGTGCATTGACTTTCCCCGGGCACAACTAAAGGAACATTATCTGAACACTGGCATTTATTTACCAGTGAGTCAAACCGATCCATGTTATAGGTACTTAGGGCTAACAGTTCATCAGCGACCAGTATTTGCTCACCAATCTGTTTTTGTGACAACTTGTACTGATATGAAACATTTTTCAATGAATTTTCCAATTTTGAAATTTCATCATTAAGAGACTGAACGTCAGATTCATATTGTTCTCTAATTTCTTGAATATATACAATGAATTCAAGTTTCATATATACAATGAATATAAAATTATTTTGCTATAATCCGCTAACAGTGACAAATTTGTAGGCACAACACCACACAATCTTGTAGGCACAACACCACACAATCTTGTAGGCACAACACCACACAAATTCACCACAAAACAAACTCGACGATCGTTTCGCTCCGACACCGGAGCATCTTCAGGAGATGTCGACTTCACAACGGACGATTGCAAAGTCCGTTGTGAAGACTTTGCAATCGTCCGTTGTGAAGTCGACATCTCCTGAAGATGCTCCGGTGTCGGAGCGAAACGATCGTCGAGTTTGTTTTGTGGTGAATTTGTGTGGTGTTGTGCCTACAAGATTGTGTGGTGTTGTGCCTACAAGATTGTGTGGTGTTGTGCCTACAAATTTGTCACTGTTAGCGGATTATAGCAAAATAATTTTATATTCATTGTATATCATGGAATTCCGCAAAGTAACGCCTGCTTCCATTCAATTAAATCCCATACATCTTTTCAACCCGCATATTTGTTTGACAGTAATGACGTACTTTGACTTTCGTTATGAGACAAACCAGAAAGTGCTTTCCGAGCAGGTCGTAGTATAAAAATAATTTCCATTGAATAATAAGGCTTCATCCTTTGCCACAAGTTTAGTTTATCCTATTTTATCATCGATTCGGGAAGTTGAAAGTCAAGATAAAGGTTAAAGATAAAAGTTTAGGGTCTTTCTAAGAAACAGAAACCGAGAGATAACCCGGAACACATCTATTGCTTGCACAGCGGATAATACGCACACCACAGAGGTCGTGAATGCGATGATATCACGTCTGATTCGTGCGAGGTACAATTAAGCTCATTAAGACGGTCGTAACTCGTGAATGTCAGCGTTGCGAAGGACGAACCTCTTGAGCACGTCGACGACCGTCTGCCTATAAATAGCCAATGACAACCGGCAACACGGAGTCGCGGAATCGAATTATAGCGCGCTTTTAATTGCAATTTAAATTTTACTCTTATTGTTGTGATCATTGTTTGAATCGATTTTTTTTTCTAAGACAAATCTTACTGGATCGTGCACCTCAGTGCAGGCACTGGGAACGATGGTCAGGGAAGTCCGAGATTAGCTAGTAGAAATCAATATTAACATTATAAGTGCAAAAGTTGGTGTCTTTCTGCGTTCATGGCCCAACCGCGGCTGTGTTGATTTTAACGAAGATTTGGCACAGAGGCAGTTTTCATTCCGGAGTCGGACATAGGCCACTTTTTATCCTAGACAATCTAAAGAGTTTAACGTGATTTTTAAAAAATCTAAATACACGCGCTAGAACTCGCGGGCAACAGCTAGAATAAAATTTATAGTAGCCGGTTTACGCAACACAATTAATAGAATCGGAATGAGTATATCGAAATGTATTCTCGTTTATTATCTTGTACTTCCTGGCGTTTCCTCGAACGTGAGCATACTGGCAATAAATATAATCGCTTCAATATCGGATGGCCTACATCTAGCGTTGGGATTAGCTCGAGTAAAGAGTTTGTAATCTCCACGAGTGTTGGATGAAGTTCGCGCGGAGACATCAAAGCGGTGCTTTGATCGATGATTTCTTTGTTGCTCAAGCGTTTTAACGGAATCCAATGTTACGAAACACATCCAGAAATATACAGCAAAATCAGTGGATAGTAGTGAGAAGCTTTCTTATGCAATAACCATAATTACTTCGTCGTCTCAACTGTTAAACGTCTACTGCTGGACATAAATCTCTTGCGAGGGTCATCACACAGCATACACTTTCATCCACCGAGTCTTATTCTCCTAAGGATCTCCTCATTACTCCCTGCTAGTCTACAAACGAGGCTCTTGACGGCTGACAAATGGCCATATATTCATGTTAAACTGGTTACACTACATAAATGGCAGAGGCCGGTGTCAGAGCAGCAGCGACATCGGACGATAGTCTAGCCCTGGGATCACTAACACCGCCTAGCGTGACGATTAAGGTCACACCATTACAAAGTGGATTTAGTAAAACAGCCGTAATTACCTACTTATTACGAAATTATTTGCCTTGCCTTGTTTTAAACTTTGATCAAACATGTCAAGACATTTGACTTTACTGGTTTTATTAGTCTGTTTAATTTAAGATTCTGGTTTACTGGAAATGTGTGTTGGGTTATTTAAAAAACCTAGCATCATGATCTTATTTTGAAAGCATTATTATATAATTATACTGATTTAATAAAATAAATTCTTATTATACCTTTTCTTGTAATTTTTGAATAAGCAAGAACAAAAACAAAGTGAAATTTGAAGACATTATTTGCAACGTTGCCAAGATGTCTAAATTAGATTTTGGCTGTTATAATAAAATGGACTTTATTTATATCTTTGTATTCTCGGTATTATTAAGATAGACCGTATTACACAAAAATAACAATTCTTAATTATTTGTTTCAGGTAATATTCTCGGAATATCAAATTGGATTTGACCTTGGTAACTGCGATCTACTTATATTGGGTAAAGTTACTTGCATTTCATAAATGCGGAAGAATCTACTGTAACCACACAAATTGCTATACAAAACTGACGACCTTCGATGTCTATTTTAAATTTTTAAGCCACATGAAATGTCTCTCTAGATATGTAAGAATATGTATTATGTATACCATATTTGTTGTAGATAACCAGGTAGATAGGTTAGTAATCAGAGCTCTATGTAGGTATATGACTTGTATTATGTGTAGCTGAGCTTAATACTGCAAACACTTGAAACTCTGCTTAGTTTCCTTCGTAAATACGATCAAAAGAGCTTTAACCTCTAATCAAAGCTTTACCATAGGAAGTTCTAGCTAGGAAGGAAGTAGGTACCTAACAGAAGCCTTATTTGCGCACTGGTTGTAAGGATATATAACATAATATCCTTATTCGCAACGGGTCATTGGCAGTTCTCGTGACAAGGCCATAATATCATAAAAGAACGAAGTATTCAAAGAATCTAGATTATATATATAGTTATTGTATATTTATTCATTTACAAGGATGTATAAAAAGCATCCGATTAAAACCTGTTGCCATCAAATCTGATTTATTCATAATCGACAAGATATCTAGTTTATAGTTTCAACCATTTGATTTAATATTCTACTACTAGATAAAGGCCTCTTTTAGTACCTACCTCATATCTTCGTAATCTGTAAGGAAGAGTTTTAACAAGCCTTTCTTCAAATTGCCAATATTTGTATTACTGAACAAAGCAAGCTTTACTTATTGGCATGCAACATTTATCCCAGAATGTCTCCAGAAATACGCAATTTCCTCGTGATATTTTCCTTCACTAAAAGAGTATACCTATTAGTATTTATTTAGATTTGGGAAATCTATACATTATGTACATGACGTAAGCGTCATCAGCACATAATGTTTCCCTTTAGATATTATGTCGGCGCCGGTCTTTTGCTTTTTATATGTGCCGGTGTTTTCCACCTGGCTGGGGGCTTCCCGCATAACTTTTATCGTCGATGATAAAGCCTATGCAAAATGCCCGTGTAGGTAAATTATCATTACAAAATAAGCGTAAATTTTTTATTTATCGCTGTTTCCTTCCTGATAATCTTGCTTTGGTTAGAAATTGGTGTGACGGCATTACAGTCAGGAAGACATCTTTCTCTATTGTAACTTAATATTAAAGCATTTTGCATAATTATTTACAAACGTTTTAAAATACGACGACGACCAATTTACTGTCAAGATCATTTATTTTTATTCCACTATAAATACCTGTTTTGTTCTTAATGATGCATTACATTGGAAAAGCCGCTCAAACAAGTTGGCAGCGTGCACGGTACTGGTCATTTCGTGAGCTCATCACGCGGGGCTGATGTCATGTGCACAAACACTACGTCACCGAGTGTTGACTCTTCTCGATAATTCGCATCTTGTTGCATTGATTACCCGTATTTACATATTTAGTACATAATTTCGTGCTTTAGTTGAGGAATGTGAAGCTTACGTGTTAGTAAACCTGGTCCGCCTTCGCTGTTTTATCTCTTCTTCTTCCTAGTATTCGTCCCGGCTTAAACCACGATCTTAATACTTTCCTGTTAAGCCTCATCCACTTTGCACTGTTTATTGCATTCTGTCATCGAAAACCGCTGGCATGTGAATCTGCTTGAGCAATTTTCCTACTTACGTAGTAGAATTTCTTTACACTGAGAGACAAAAAAGACACTTACTTACAAATGACACATTTGGGCATTATTATCATTCGTATTTGATATTTATATCATTTTTAGTGCTGTTTTGCTCGTTGGGTAGATATTTAAAACTCCGTGGAAAATGGATATTTTCTTTCCATTCAAAAAGTGCAATTAATTTATTAAGTAATCTTTATAGCACTTTATTTCTTTGGAAATAATGGTAAATTCAGGGTTGCTTCAAGTTTCCCTTCGACTACTAATGCTTAATTACATTAAAGGATTAAATAACAATTCAATGCAATCACACACAAGATTTATTATTTAAAAAATATACGTTCTTAAGCCAGCTGCACTGCAGTTGACGGTTAACGGTCGGGCTGGGGACAAGTAGGCACGCGGCGCGCTGCAAGGACGTTAAACCGGACCGGTTCTGTTTAGTGTTTGTTTGTGGGCACAGTGACGCTTGCGACTCTACGTATGCAGCTCGAGACACGCACCGGGTGCAGCGAGTGCTGAAAATAGGGGTGTCGCACATGTTGGTTTAAAGACCACTATTTATCAATAGATAGTGATAGATTCGCTTGAAGATTCGAAGGCACTTGTAAAAGTTTATACTATATAAATATTAGATATATGAAAGAAAAATTTCAAATCATCAAGATAGGTTCAGCGGTTAGTTTGTAGAAATGTAATAAAATCACATAATAATATTGTACCTAATATCGACCGTTTATTTTATCACGCAAGAACCCTAAATATTCCTGTGATAAGAAATTCTTAAAAACTCTGGTATTCATAAAATAATCGTATGAGCGATAAACCGATAGATTATTTGATATTTCGAAATACCTAGCATACACAAACAGACACTTCAAATTTATTTGTATAGATTACGTTCAATGTTGTGACGGCTGTATGGCCAAGTACTTAGTACAGACAGGACTGAAACGAGTTACCACCGGTCAAACCATGGTCAAACATACCGGTACAACACTACACATGAGATCAGTACTGTTACGAAGTGTTAAATACAAATATAAATATCGTCAGCGTCATGTCATAAATTCATGACGTAATTATATATATAAAGCTACTTGAAGTCAGGTACTGATCACCTCTCCTGAACAATTTTGTATGGGACTTTTTCACCATAATTTTCATGTGTGTAAAATTCAAAAATATAAGGTCTACAAAATTATAGAGAGAGCTGAACGTGGAAAACTGACTAGGGTGCCCTAAGGGATCTCGAAAACTATCAGTCGGAAAGGTACCGTCCCGAAACAAAAAATGTTCAAAACCTTGGGCCATTGGGTGAACCGGTGAAAAAAATATGGCCACCAAACAAAAAAAAATTTCGTCTCCATACAAAAATTTTGCTAATTTTCAAGAGGCTCTCCAGAACAATTTTGTATGGAACTTTTTTCGCCTCACTATTTATGTGCGTAGAACTTATGGGTCTTCCTTCAGGAAAAATATGAAACGTCATGAATGTGGAAAATTTACCAGAGTACCCCAAAGGCTCTCAAAAACTATCAGTCATAGAGACATGGTCCTGAAACTGAAAATGTTTAAAACCTTGGGCCCTTTGGTGAGCCAGTAAAAAAAAGATAGGCACCAAACAAAAAAAATTTTCGCGTCCATACAAATTTTTTTTTTAATTTTCAAGAGGCTCTCCAGAACATTTTTGTATAGAACTTTTTTTACCTCACTAAACGCATGCATAGAGCTCATGAGTGTCCTTTCAGGAAAAATACGAAACGTTATGAATGTGGAATATTTACCAGAGTACCTCATGGGTCCTCCAAAACTACCAGTCATACAGACATGGTCCCAAACAAATGTTATTAAAGACCTTGGGCCATTGGGTGAACCGGTAAAAAAAAGATGGCCGCCGAACAAAAAAAAATTTTCTCCATACAAATATTTTGGGTTCTTTTCAAGAGGCTCTCCAGAACAATTTTGTTTGGAACTTTCTCCTTTCAATATTTATGTGCGTAGAACTTATGGGTCTTCCTTCAGGAAAATTATGAAACGTCATGAATGTGGAAAATTTACCAGAGTACCCTATGGGTCTTCGAAAACTACCAATCATACAGACATGGTCCCAAACAAATGTTATTAAAGACCTTGGGCCATTGGGTGAACCGGTAAAAAAAGATGGCCGCCGAACAAAAAAAAAATTTCTCCATACAAATTTTTTGGGTTCTTTTCAAGAGGCTCTCCAGAACAATTTTGTATGAAACTTTTTCCCTTCACTATTTATGTGCGTAGAACTTATGGGTCTTCCTTCAGGAAAATTATGAAACGTCATGAATGTGGAAAATTTACCAGAGTACCTCATGGGTCCTCCAAAACTACCAGTCATACAGGCATGGTCCCAAACAAATGTTGCTAAAGACCTTGGGCCATTGGGTGAACCGGTAAAAAAAGATGGCCGCCGAACAAAAAAAAAATTTCTCCATACAAATTTTTTGGGTTCTTTTCAAGAGGCTCTCCAGAACAATTTTGTATGAAACTTTTTCCCTTCACTATTTATGTGCGTAGAACTTATGGGTCTTCCTTCAGGAAAATTATGAAACGTCATGAATGTGGAAAATTTACCAGAGTACCTCATGGGTCCTCCAAAACTACCAGTCATACAGACATGGTCCCAAACAAATGTTATTAAAAACCTTGGGCCATTGGGTGAACCGATAAAAAAAAGATGGCCGCCGAACAAAAAAAATTCTCTCCATACAAGTTTTTTGGGTTCTTTTCAAGAGGCTCTCTTAGACATTTTTATATGAAAAATTTTCCCCCTACTACACTTATAAATAGAACTTAAAGATTTTTTTTCACAAAAATCACAAAACGTAGTGAATGTGGAAAAATTACCAGAGTACCCTAACGGCCCTCAAAAACTATCAATCATAGAGGCATGGTCCTGAAACTAAAAATGTTCAAGACCTTAGGCCCTTTGGTGAGCCAGTAAAAAAAAGATAGCTACGGAACAAAAAAATTCGTGTCCATACAAAATTTCTTTTTAATTTTCAAGTGGCTCTCCAGAACATTTTTGTATAGATCCTTTTTTTCCACTAAACGCATGCATAGAACTGTTTTCAGAAAAGATACGAAACGTGATACCAATATTTCTTCCTATCTTTCAAGAGACTCACCAGAATATTCTGGTATATACGGTATGGCTTCCCATTTCTTTATTTTACGAATATTGAAGAGACTACAAGGCACGCGAGCTGCTTGCAGCTCGCGCACCGAGCGCAACACTAGTATTTGCTATAGTTAAATGACAAGTGGAAACCCGCGACTTCGTTCGCGTGGATATTGATTTTTAAAACTCCCGTGAGAATCATTTTGTCTTTCCTAAGCTCTTTTGAGCTCATATCTTGCTAAAAACTGTTAAAAGTTCACTGCCGGATGTTTAGGTAGATCAAAATGTAAACATCCACCAGTGAAAGTCCCATCAAAATCGGTCCAGCCTTTCAGAGATTAGCCAGTAATCTTTGAAGTATTTCCTTTCTAACAAAAAAAGAATGAATGAAATCGGACCACCCGTTAACGAATTACAGCTATGTACACATTTTGACTTTCATCCCCTCTCCCAAGGGAACCGTGCTGAATTTCGGGATAAAAAGTATCCTATATGTTACTCCGTAGTATGAACTTAAAGTATGCCGAGTTTCATTTCAATCCATTCAGTAGTTTTTGCGTGATGCGCGCACAAACATACAGACAAACAGATAAACAGACAAACAGACAAACCGACAAACAGACAAACAGGCAAAAATTTCAAAAATAGCTTTTTTATGTTCCATTACTTATCCCTAACACCCCCCAGTTATTATTTTGCAAAAATCTTTAATGTACAGATACGGCAATTCTACGATTTTATTATATGTATAGATAAACCGTCACAACTTTTACTTTAAATCTACTATTTAGGTACATTACAACAAATTATAATATTATTAAAGTTTAATACAAAATGGCGCTCCAATTTTTAAATAGATGACCTATTTCTACATTTATAGTTTTTTTTTTATAGAAAAGGATTCCCCTTACCCCTGTAAATAGTTCTGGTGTAAATTCATAATCAACGTACATAATATGAATTGTGCATGTGAGCCCGGCAAGGGGCCTCGATTTGCCAGAAAAAGCACTATTTCCAATCCAAGTCAATGTATCAAGAACATTTAATATGCTCAAGTTCTTGAGCATATTAAATTCAAACAGCTCAGGGAAGTCGTTGGTTCGCCGTTCGGGGACTATGATCGCAAACGGGGGTAAGTCGGTAACAGGTAATTAGAGCACGCAATAAGGAACGGTCCGCATCGGGAGCCGGCAGTAAAACTATTTGCGCCGAGCAAGCTGCGTCCGCTGCCGCTGCTTCCCTATGGCTGTGAGATTGTTTTAATGCGACTTTGATGATGGAAATGTCTAAGCGATGAAAATACATAGTTGTACATTCAATTGGCACACGTGTTGCCTTTCAATTATTGAGCTTTTGCTGGTCCTTTAAGTTACAAATATGTAACTTAAAGGACCAGCAAAAGCCTTTAAGTACGATTCATAAACGTATAGGTACTCATTCAGAACCAACATCCATCAGATGTTTTCCTGATGGATGATGGATTTTTACGTATTTCAAATTCGGAAGGTTTCTCATGTGTTACTTTGCAGTGTCTGAGGCAAGTTACTGCTATCTCTTCCAAATTTTCGCATGCCCTCGAACTGTTTATAGCTTTGTAAAAAGTAATTCGTTTACTTTAGACCATCTTTAATATACTTAGCTATAAAAATTATTTGTCTGCAATAGAGATGAGATCATATCCATTATACGGGTATGTTTGGTCTAGGAAAACTTAATCCAGTCGATATTATTCACGCATGTCTGAGGGCCATTTGCGACGTTTAACGTAATATAACGTCACTCAACGCTCGCGGGTAGTTATTACTTATTTGTATTGAAAGGTGCGTAAAAGTGGGCCAGTAGGGTAGGGCCACTCTAATGTATTAAAATTTAGGGTAACTTAATTAGAATAGATCGTAGATAATTCTCTAAGGTTCGCTAAGGTCTCATGAGTGAAACTTGTAGCGCTTCGGATTAATGCTAAACGTATGTACCTACTCACTAAGACTGAGTTGAAACTTGATTAAGAGACTAAACAGCGAACTTGTTGAGAATTTACAAGGTTGTGAGAAAAGGTAACGCACGAGTACGTTATTATCAGATTGCATTGGTATTTGGTACCTACCTCCTTACTATATTCTAAGCTATAATTTCAACCACACTTCTGGAAGTAAACTCATTATTAAATTTAAAAAAAATATTCGATATACGATTCTGAGTTACGAAAGGTATCACCGCGATATTCCGCATTTCTAATTTTTTTTTTAAGTTAGTACTTGCTTACGATCTCATTTCAAAATTAATGACAGTTTAGTAAGATGCAGACGCTAACGATTATTATTATCTTGAAAGTGTACGGCAATCATCGATGACGGCAATACTTGAGCATTAAACCGAAATGCCCAAGTGAAAGATCCGCCGGGAATACATGTCTGGTAAAGCCAAAAAAGACCCCAGACAATGTCTTGTTCATAAAAAATATCATTTAGATATGCCACGTGCCAACATCCAACTCAAAACTTGGCAACGGACTTGTAAATCTGCAAGTGCACCTCTGCAGTTAGGCAGATTTGTAATCTTCCAGTTGTGAAATAAACAGTAAGTAATGCTTAATTGAAACGCTTATTTTCGTATAATGTACCTACAGTGTAGGTCGGCAGACAAAGCTGAAGGCATCATCCGTGAGTCAGCCTGCCCACGATTTACCTACGAGCCAGTCAACCAACGCGTGCGGCGGCAAGGTCGATGTGTTGTGTAAGGAAACACTTTAATAACCTATACGAAAATAAATAAAATATACAACAAGGAAATTTTATATACGAGTACGAGTATGTTATTTTAGTTCTTACATTTATTTATACATACGAGTATGATTATGATAAAAACCTGGGTTTTATGAGTACATTATTATGTGGTTAGTCTGCATAGACCAGATTCCCCGGGCTGTTTTTGTTTTTTGAGCTCATCAAGCTTGAGCTTTACTATACAAAATTACGCTTACTTATGGTCATGGACGTTTTGAATGTGATGATGTGTGAAACTAAAGCTAAAACGCACCCTGAAACGAGCTTACATCAAACTCAGCCGGGTATTTTTTTTATATATTACAATCATCTCACAATATCATTTAGAGTTTAGACTAAAATCACTCGGTTTTCTCATCGAAATATTTGTACAATAGATGCTTGAAAAGGGCTGTAAATACAATTAGTATTCTATAGATTGGTTTAATTAAAGCATGAAATTACAAACAGCGGAGAGATTGTACCTATTTACACGAGTAATTATAATTAACAACCACATATGCTGCGGTCGAAGTAACGCTCGATACCACCATACACGTGTAACTAAACCCTTGGAGACAGAAATTGTGAGACCTATCCGATCGCCGACCGCATCGGCTCGGCGGATCGTCAAGTTACCAACACTTTTGAAACATTGCGAAAGTTATCGCGGTTTTCCTTCCCATATAAGGCCCTAGCATCCTATATCATGATATAGCATGATGATGATAACCATCTATTCCTACGTAAAAATACAGTGTTGCAGCTTCGTTTCATGCATTATATTGTTTCAGATAAGTTATACCTAGGTATATTAAAATCGCTCGTTTTCACTTTACGTAACAGTCTCGTCACTTCGAATTCATAAAAAGCATGAAATTATTAACAATAGGTAGCTGAGAGGCGTAGTAGAGCGCCTAGAGGATTAATTAAGTACCAGATAAAGCGGCGCGCGCGTCGGCTTTCAACGAATACTGTAAAGCGATAGTTTTTACAGACTTGCTAAGCCGACCTTGAATTCTCCCTAACGTTAGTCAACGTCCCTTCTTATTGGTTAATGTACTTTTTGTGGGGTTTCATAACGACCTTCGATTGTTTTAAACCCACTAATTTCGTTCTTTTTTGATTGTTATCATATTTCTGTAAACAAAAGATCTATTTTATGATTATAAACCACTTACAGGCGCCATTAGCAATACATGACTTAACTGATCAGATGAAATCGAAGACCCATTTTGGATTAGCCAAAATTGTTTTGGGAATAAATCGGACAAAAAAAACTATTTTACATTTCGTAATCAGTTTTGGCTCGACCAATAGGTACTTTCCAGGATATTATCTTTTTCGGCAGCTAGATGTATCCATTCAATATTTAAAAATGGGGAAAAAATATACTTATCTAATAATAACAACAATTAATTAATAACAATTGTTTCTTACTTAGCACAAATGTTTTAATCTCTTATTATATGAGGTATATAGTGCAGTCAAATTTGACTCCAAAAGTGGCTAAAATCGCAAACGAACGGCTAGTTCTGATTTTTTAATATGTTGTTAGGACCACTACCAGTAGTGTAAATCCAATTTTGCAGCTTCGAAAGACCTGTGCTAACTTTGCAGCACTCGAAAAACCGCGAAATTTTCGCACTACTTTTGGTTTTTTCAATATAAGTCCTAAACTATGGGTTTAAAAAAAAAATATTTTCTATACGTTTTTAAAGAAGATTAAAATTGCTACAATTTAAGACCAAAACTAGCTCTTTAAATTCAATATTTGCTGAGATACAGCTCTCCAAAAATTGACAATTAATTCCGAAAAAGTGAAATTTTAAGATTTGGTCAATTTTAAACCCCGCTATCGGGGAAAATACTCATTTTACAGATAAAGTTAATTGAAAAGATGTTGTAGTAAATATAATTAGCTTTAATTTAAACACTAAACGACGTCTGTAGCCCATATAGTTTACTTATAAATTCTAAAAGTTTAAAAAATGGGAAAATTGCAGTTTTCTCTTCAGTTTGTTTTGAATGTAGTTTGAAAGAAAAAACCATGTACACCCACAAGAAATATGTATTAAAACTATTACTAAGTATTTATATTTAGTATTTATAATGTTATTTATTCAAGAAAAAAATTATTTATATTATTATTGATATTTATTGATTTTTATGAAACATATTAACCTGTATTAAAAGGACATTATGAGTTCCGAGCAATATAAGTCGTAAACTACGCATTTTTTTAAATATTTTCTATACATTTTTAAAGTAAACTAAAATTGCTACAATTTGACACCAGAACCAGTTCTGTAACTTCAATACTTGCCGAGATACAGCTCTCCTAAAAAAGAACTTTTTCCAAAAAAAGTGAAAATTTAAGATTTGGTCAATTTTCGACCGCCATCTTGAGGATAATACTCATTATAAGGGTAAAATTATAGTCAAAATGTTGTAGTAAATCTAATTAGCTTTAATTTAAGGGTAGAACGACGTCTCTAGGCCATATAGTTTACTCACAAACCTTAATGAACAATTATAACCAAAAATAATATCTTTGTAATGCAGGTTAATATGCTTCATAAATATCAATAAAATAAGATAAATAATTATTATTTTTTTTTCATAAATAACATTATGAATACTATAATAATAGATTAAATGTACATTTCTTGTGGATGTTCATGGTTTTTCCTTTCAAGGTACTCACAAACCAAACTAAGCAGAGCAAATTTACGAAAATTGTTTTCCCATTTTGTGGACTTTTAAGATTTGTGAGTAAACTATATGTCCTAGAGATGTCGTATTACCCTTAAATTAAAGTTAATTAGATTTACTATAACATTTTTACCTATAATTCTACACATAAAGTGAGTATTATCCCCAAGATCGCGGTCGAAAATTGACCAACTCTTAAATTTTCACTTTTTTTGAAAAAAGTTCAATTTTAGGAGAGCTGTATCTCGGCAATTATTGAAGCTACAGAACTGGTTCTGATGTCAAACTGTAGCAATTTTAGTCTACTTTAAAAATGTGTAGAAAATATTAAACAAAAATGCGTAATTTACGACTTATATTGCTCGGAACTCATAATGTCATTTTAATACAGATTAATATGTTTCATAAAAATCAATAAATATCAATAATAATATAAATAATTTTTTTCTTGAATAAATAACATTATAAATACTTAATTTAAATACTTAGTAATAGTTTTAATACATATTTCTTGTGGATGTACATGGTTTTTTCTTTCAAATTACATTCAAAACAAACTAAAGAGAAAACTGCAATTTTCGCATTTTTTAAACTTTTAGGATTTGTAAGTAAACTATATGGGCTACAGACGTTGTTTAGTGTTTAAATTAAAGCTAATTATATTTACTACAACATCTTTTCAATTAACTTTACTCGTAAAATGAGTATTTTCCCCGACATCGGGGTTTAAAATTGACCGAATCTTAAAATTTCACTTTTTTGGAATTAATTGTCAATTTTTGGAGAGCTGTATCTCAATAAATATTGAATTTAAAGAGCTAGTTTTGGTCTTAAATTGTAGCAATTTTAGTCTTCTTTAAAAAAGTATAGAAAAATATTTTTTTAGAAACGCATATTTTAGGACTTATATTGAAAAACCCAAAAAAAGTGCAAAAATTTCGCGGTTTTTCGAGTGCTACAAAATTAGCACAGGTCTTTCGAAGCTGCAAAATTGAATTTAGACTACTGGTAGTGGTCCTAACAACATATTAAAAAATCAGAACTAGCCGTTCGTTTGCGATTTTAATGTCAAATTTGACTAATACTAATGTAACAAACATTAAATTTACTTGTAGGTACACCATTACAATCTAACAAGAAATCCGTGATATAGTCTTGCTTCATATACGTATTCAATTACGTGCAACGTTGTATCAATGTCAGAGACTTAGATGAACATCAAATTGCAATGCAATTGCAATCTCGGATTAGATGGATGCTGTCTAGAATCTAGATGATGTCGGTGTTACAGAGGATTGTGCAACTCGCGAGAAAGTGAGATTTATCCCAAACCAAGCGTGCAACTCATTAACAAACTGAATACATTTTATAGTTTTCCGCGTTCTTGATGTTTAGTATGCAATTAATCTATATTGTACTAAGTTCTTGATGGAATCTAACTAGATTATTTAACATCTATGGAATCATTAAAATTATTCTTCTATCTTACGAGTAAGTCGCATTTTATATTCTTAACTATTATTAGTTCATCATCACCATCAAAGCTCTACATGACTTAGTGGGCCTTGGCCAGCTACTTCTCTTCCGGAGCCTCTACGCCCGTCCGGTTTGCTGTTTTTGATTGAATTAACGTTCAAAAAGTGTACAGTATATATACCAATTTTGAGTAAAGTTTATTTTGACTTTCACTTTGGCTGTTCAACAGCTTTTTTGGGGACAGAAAAGTTGGTATAAAGTTGTCAAATTAAGGTATGGTGCAAGAGTACTATGCGTTGCTCATGTCCTGCCATTCGCCATGCTATTCTGTTCTTAGTTTAGTTAAATCATAATCCTTAACTATCTAGGATAGAAAAAAAGTGATTTTTAAACCAGTCGAAAGTACTTAGTAAAGTTTTTTGTTTAGATTTATTTTATATGGACTCGTAACAACTAAGAACCGTCTTGCCAAATAACGTACCTATCAAATAAGAAATAATGAGTAAAATGGAAACAACCTCGATCCGTTCCTCTCGCGGAGTTACAATAGCTGTGAAGTGAACAAAACGAACGCGCCGGGCCTACAGCCGTCTCTGCCGCGATTAGAAACGCTCTGGCGGAACGAATTCGGCCAGTAATAGGATTTGTTCAGTAGATCGCAATAAAAGGCTCCGTTGAGAGAGCATTAGCCATTATTCACATCCATGAGTTGCCAGCCGGAACGATCGAATTTAAACAACTTCATTTTATATCCACAACTTTAACGACATCCCTAGCGCTGTTGTGTACTTTTGTCTTGAACTATAGATAGTCTAATACTCTGTAGATAGTTTAATCCTCTGTCCCCGGGTAAATTGCTTCGGATTTGTTTTGGCGATGGCAGGCTCTAGCAGCTATGGCGAACGATCCATCTATCTTTTATCTATAACTTATATAAAACAGTACCATTACTGACTGTGTAGTCAGTCATGGTACTGGTACCATGGTACATATGGTACATACATGGACACACGTGCATGATAATGCTCAGCCCAAACCGGTGGACCTAGAGATTGGGAATTTGTAGGAAAAATATTATTTACTCTACTCTAGAGGTAAGGAAATTCCATCCTTAAATTACCTCCATGTCGTCGATAGTGGTTTATATAGCAAAAAAAAATTTCAAACCCTAAATCGACGCGGATGAGCATTAGCGAGTATTAGGTATAAAGTTGTCAAATTAAGATTAACAATAACAAACTAACACTGGTCAAATGCTGGTTACACAAAAGGACGACTGACATTTGCATGCCTTTTAGGGTTGCTGGCAACCTAGTTACTGTTTAGAATAAAAAAAATTTAATACAAACAAACGTGGGTATTGTAATCGGAGCAAGGTCGCAGGGCGGATGATCACGTCGGGTCACGGGTGACGCGGCACATGCCCATTGCCCACCGTTCCAAAAGGTACTATCGGTAATTATAATCCTATGTCTGATCCTGTTAAACTTGCTACTTCAACTGGCTTTAACATGCTTCCTAACATTGAGGACTCAAGTTATTTTATCGTGCGGGTTCCATTGAAAATGGAGTTATCTGGACGAGTGTGCTGATTTTATGCAGGTGCGGTTTTCCACGACTCCTGCACTAGAGATGTACCAATGTCTTCCCACACACAAATGGGAAATCAGTAGTCGTAAATGTAGGTTAATTTGTGAGGATCTTCACATTAGATGTGTAGTATATTGTATGCCAGAGTACAGGCACATCGTATAGTGGATCGTAGAACTCGTAAAGCTCGGAATGGGGGCGACGCGGACGCTTTGCAACTAAAGCCAGTGAGTTATGTTCAGCGTTCACGCCTCGCCTTTTGTGACCAGTACCAGCCTTGTTTTGCCTTGCATAATACAATACCAGGCTTTTTGTTTCGTCTAGTAGGCGCGTTTTGTTTCCTCTAGTAGGCGCTTTTTGTTAGAATGGAACAATTATTGTGGAGATTAAAAGAAATACGCTTTCTTGAAATACTGTCGAGTAAGAGCTTTATCCACATTATGAAATATGATGTCGCAAGTCCCTGAAATAGAACTGAATAGAAGAGAAAAGTTTTTATTCAAATGTACAGGGGCTTTAGAATCGTCAAGTGTCGAAGTCTACCAGTGGTTCAGAATGCCGTCCCAACCGAGAAGAACTAGCAAGAAACTCGTTGGTTGCAATTAAAAAAAATCAAATAACAGTTTTGTATAAGTAGTAGGTATAATTAATGCCTCTCGCGCATTGCTGGAGCGAGTCAAATCCACGTCTTTTTATCATTTATTATAATAATCTGCAATTTTAAAATAATATGCTTTTTATGAGCATACTTTTTAATAGACTATTTTAATTTTGACTAAATGCAAGTCTAAAAAAACCTGCCTCGACGAACGCTCTCTTTAGACAACTACCAATTTTACTAGCCCAAGTAACTTCGGATTTGATCTCAATAAATCACATTGCTCACTCATAACGGTCTGATACTGGAGATATCGCCTAATAAAAGTTATATTCTTAGCGAACTGAATTGGTCTTCATTATTATCAATTCACATAAAGGCTGAACGCTTCTGGCCAAAGGTGGCGCCGTAAATTAATTCGCAGCCTAATAAATGAACGTTCCGAGAATTCTCGGCTGGGCGCTAACAAACAGCCACGAGTGACGAGTGCTGGGGAGCCGGTTAACTCATCAAGATAAACGCTTCTACAATTAACCCCAATGCAAATTATGATGATAACAACAACAGATGAGGTGGGCGGATTGCTGCCATTGGCATGCGTTCGCCCTATGCGAAATATACCTAAATGAATTATTTGATTACTCATTTCATTAATTATTTATTGTTCCGCATTTAGTTAATTATTTATAATTGTTACTCAAATGGCTGATGGTGCTACCTGTTCCTCATCATCATCATAGGCATTTTCGTTTTGTCTCAAGCACTGTTGAGGTGGATCTTTTTCCTGTGGCTGTACACAAGCCAATGCGGAATCAATATTTCCGGCCACATATAGGGCACCTGAAATGTTCGAAACACTATACCTACCCAGTGGTGTCTTCGCTTGCGCCTGTATGTGGTAACATGAAGCCAGGTCTCATTGTGAGCGCGACAACCTGCTTTTACGTATATGTTCTTACGCCATTCATCCCTTCGTTCTAAACATCCACAATATACATTTAAATAAGTTATGACAGCAATATTCATTAGTGCAGAAAAAAATATCATTGCCGAGTAAAAGGATTATAAATACTACCAATTAAATACAGGCCTTGTTGATTTAGATTTGAAATACAACAAGGAGGGAGACTCATGCTATCACCATATCACAGAATACCGATTGCGGTTGAAGATTTTTTCGCGCCTTCAAAAAAAATTACATTTATGCAGATACATTGTTGTAACACTTGAAACGTAATGTCTGTAATGAAATGTTATACATTATTCTGATGTTCCAACATTATTCTGAAGGTGCTAACTGCTAGCTGACAGGCAGGATAGTGCTATTAAGAAACACTGGATGTCAGCTATAGAATAGAATAGAATAGAAAATAGAATAGAAAAGTTTTTTATTCAAATAAACTTTTACAAGTGCTTTTGAATCGTCGTATATTATATACTAGCCTTTGCCCGCGGCTTCGCCCGCGTGAATTTCGGTTTTTCACAAATCCTGAGGGATAAGTAGATTTCTGGTCCATCCGCCCCCCGCCGCGCGTCGGCGTACCGCGGTACCGCGTACGACGGGAGCAGGGCACAGGGGCGCGCGGCGCGCGGAGTTCCATGCAGCGCGAGCGTGCGTCGGCCGTCGCGCGCAGCGAAAATACCTATCAGGGCGTTTTTTACCGATTTCAACACAACTCCTTTTTTGAAAGTCGGTTAAAAAAGTAGCCTATGTTACTCCTTGGTTAATCCTCTACTTGTCTGTGAAAGTCCCGTCAAAATCGGTTCAGGCGTTTCGAAGATTAGCCCGTTCAAACAGACAGACAGACAGACAAAAATTTTAAAAACGTGTGATTCGGTTATGGTATCGTCCAAATAACCATATGAGCTTAATACAGGGTGACTGGTAACAGGATACATTCCTTGCAGTTTTTTGTAGACATCTTTACCTCTTTGGATAGATAATGAATCAAAGAAGGTAATTCAGTAATTTTTACGTAACGTTCCATACATTTTTTTTTAGAAATAATATTCTTTTCACCTAATTCGTATTTTTTAAATTCTGAGGGAAAAATGCGGGCCAATTAGATGTTTAATTGATTAATCCTATCAATACTTTTACAGAATACCTCCGTTGATGTGCCCTTTCTTTTTCTTCTTTAGGTTTTCTCATTTTGCCGCCCAATAATGTAAATTATGATACTTTGTGATTCCATCCCGGTCAAATTGAGACTCGTCAGTTCTCAGAGGTTTGTTAGTAAAATCGAGGTTTTGAAAAAAGTTGTAGACATCTGTACCTTTTTGGATAGCTAATGAATCAAGGGAGTTATTTCAGTAATTTGTACGTAACGTTCCATACATTTTTTTTTAGAAATACTATTGCTTTTCATTAAATTCGATTTTTTTCTTAAAAATAATACGTGGTTTTTAGGCCTTAACTGAAAAGTTAACGGTATTTTCTAGCTTATTTTGATTTTGATTGAGTTTCTGAACGTTTTTCTATCAGAAAACAATAAAAAAACCAACAAAACCGTATATGATTTTCTTTAGCAACTAATTTTAACTTTAAAACTGGATTTTTTTGCTAAAAACCTTAAATCTTCAATAACTCGGAAACGACTAAGTTTCGGATAGGACATTATATGAAAAAATTTGTTGCAAATGAGCTCTACTTTAAGCCCCTGCAAGGAATGTATCCTGTTACCAGTCACCCTGTATGTGGTAGTTATTTCGAAATTACAGACAGACACTTCAATTTTATTTATTAAGTATAGTATATTATATAGTCGTATATTATATATATTATAGTAAATAGTTATATTAAACACATAAATTAAATAAACTAACATAGTTAATAAGTCTATAATTATTGTAACTAACACCTGGACCTATGTTGTCTTTTAATAAATAAATACATACATACATATACGTGAATGACTCTACCGCTAGTCCGGTTAGCAGATTTTACAGAGAACAAGCGGGCAAAACTTAATTCGTTTCAAACAAAATGAATGAATGAATGAAAATTAATGCGCACGATATAGTTAATTAATGCAATTAATAATTATTTTCGTTATGACTAACCATCACAAAACAGACACTGATAATCTAACCGAGATTTATTGTTGCCATATTTCCATAATTAAACGAGGGAAGTTCGTGCCGCTGGACAATTTCCGTTCACTTTGACAACACCCCATCGCTACCGGCTCTAAACTAGGGGTTCTGATAAGACCTTCGTTATATTAAGGTCTAACTCTATACTATGAGTATTTAGACGGTTAACGATCGATAAGGTTTGTGGACGTATAAAGATGTTCAAAGTTTTGTGCTTTAAGAAATCCTAAGCGTTCTATAAAATTGGTATAGATAGATATGAATCCGTAAAATTATGTAGCGTTTTGGACTCGACTTACCCATCTAACAAGTTTACGGCACATTAAATACAAAAGTGGTTTTGTAGCTGGAGGAGGGTTGATAAAAGATTTATTTCAATGAGGCGATAAAATTTAATACTACGTTCAGTTCAAATCGGTCTTCGAATACTTACTGTATAGGTCTTAAAACCAATATTTGCAATCATAGCAATCTGCAGTTACTTGTACGTATTTTATGCGTGTTTAGGTTTTTACTTCAACATACTTATTAGAAATGAGGATTACAGCTACGTTGCTAACATTTTTTCGATTGATTTTAGTTTCTGTCATTAGTTATATTTCTGAATAAGGTACAAATTGTAGTAGGTACACTTCAAAAATATCACAATTTCTTATAACGCGTACCTATTATAATTTTTTACATTGTGGACGATATACTAAACTTTATCTTTATCTTAATATATACATATAATTCTTCTGTATGTGTGTTTGTCACTTAACTCCTCCTAAACGGCTGGACTGATTTGGATGAAATTTTGTGTGTATATTTAAATTTGGGATGTACTTAAGTGGCCCAAATTCCACCGATGTGGCCAAAGTCAACCACACCTGCGCGCAGTACACCCTGCCATAATGCTAACGAGGCCCTGACGCTCTCAGCCCCCTCTACGGGTCGTTGTGCCTAATATCACACAACTTAATCTAGATGGTATCACCATTTTTTTTCGTACTACCCCAAATCCGACTGGCTAGCGACCACAATTCAGCCGTAGCCCGTAATCTGCTGCAAAGCATCCGATGCGTTCTGGCAGCGAGCTGAATAGCCAGTCCCCTTCAAAAGCCGGCAACGCATGAGTGGTTCCTCAGGTGCTGCTAATGTTCATGAGCGGCGGTAATCACTTAACATCAGGTGACCCGCTTGCTCGTTTGCCTACTATTATTTATAAAAAAATGGGTTCCTGGATGGTTATAAAACACAATTGGCCCCGGTAGCCGCTGGCGCTGATTTCAAGCACAACGTCTGCCGGGTCAGCTAGAACATGGATCAAATCTGTGTAACGTACCATTTGTTTCGCCCGCAGGGAGGAGGTGCGGAAGCACGCGGTGCGGTGGAACGCGGAGTTCTCGTTCGTGTGCAAGATGTGCGCGAACGCGAACACGGGCGTGCTCGAGACCGCGCTCATGAGGGTCTCCGTGCGCAAGGAGTGCAAAGGTAAATAACATGAGATTCATTTCGCAAACTAAAACCCGACTACGCTTACTAATTTAAATTAATGTAAAATAATATAATTTAGTGTGCAGAAAGCGCGGGACAAGCAACTAGTGGCGCCATCTATTATGTCTATCCGAAACTAAATAATATTTTACTTTTGCCGCTCGCACGTCGCTTCTCGATTTTTTTCGTATATAAAATGTAGCCTATGTCACCCGGACCATAACAAGAATTAATTTACATCTCATTCATCAAAATCGACCCAGTAATTTAGGCGCTACGGTGGAACACACAGAATCTGATACAAAAATTGGATACAAACATACATACGTACATACATACGTATACATGACATGGACTGCTAAAATGTATGTCTGCCGATGTAATGCGAACACCTTTTAATTTTTAGTTACCTAACACTCAGCTTTAACTTTATCGTAATGAATAATATAGGTTGCCAAGTAAAAGTAGAAAAAAAAAACACAAAAAGCAGTAGAGAGAGTGATCTTTAAGAGCGGAACTATTAAAAATATCTCACTTTTGAGTTAAGATATTCTAAAAGTAGGATTCATATTATTGCGTTTTGTATAGAATTAAATGTCATCGACGCTGTAACTGCAACACTGAATAGTAAGACTTGGATATTTCTTTTACGTTTCCGTTCGCTGAGTTGAGATCGGTGCCAACTTTTGAATTCAATGTAAGTAATACACAACAGATAAGAATAAAATCAGCCAAGTGCGAGTCGGGCCTCGCTCTTTCAGGGTTCCGTACATAATTATGAACAATATAATATTTTGGGTCTAAGAAATATTTAATTTCCGAGTTAGACATCGCAAGAAACCGTGAAAGAAAAACGCAAAATAAGTTCGTTTGTTTTGGTCACAGCTTATAAACTATTTTATGAATCGTTGTTTTCAGTATTTGTTGTTTAAATAGAGCATATAGTACATAATATACTGAAATATCATATTCCCAACTAGTTTAGTTTTTTAAATAGCCCCCGTCACAAAAATGGTCTAAAACTGACAATTTTGATGATCCCCCATTTCCTTACTTTTTAAGCAAAAAATTAAAAAAATATATATTCGTACTCTACTCAATGAGCTCTAAACAATGATACCACACAAGCTAAGGTAAGAAAAAAAAATTTTTCCGGCTCCTTTCTCATGTATGGGAGCCCCCCTGAAAAATAATTTAATTCAATTTTTAATTCAATATTTGATTTTGGGTCAACGTTTTACACCAAATACCAAAATTTCAGGTTTGTAACTCATTTCGTCTGCGAGCTAGAGACCTGTGACCGGCGGACAGACGGACAGACAGACAGACAGACAGACAGCCGAGTGACATTAATAGGGCTCCGTTTTTACCCTTTGGGTACGGAACCCTAAAAACTAGATAGAAAATATAGCTAAGTAATTATGCAAAGACGGTCTTATCGCTTGGACATACTGGTGCGTTATGTTTTTAATAACAATAGCGGGCAAACAAGCTAGCGGGTCACCTGATGTTAAGTGATTACCGCCGCCCATGAACATTAGCAGCACCTGAGGAACCACTAATGCATTGCCGTCTTTTGAGGAAGGGGACTGGCTATTCAGCTCGCTGCCAGAACACATCGGATGCTTTATGGCAGATTACGGCTGAAGTGTGGTCGCTAGCCAGGCGGATTCGGGGAGTAGAATCCTACCACAAAGCGGTGATACCATCTAGGTTAAGTTGTGTGGTATCAGGCACAACAACCCGTGGAGGGGATTGAGAGCGTCAGGGCCTCGTTAGCATATTGGCAGGGACACCGCGCGTAGGTCAGGTTGACTTTGACCACGTATGTGACCCCGAATGTTTCCACGATGATGTACGAGAAATACCTGTTATTTAATAGTACATTATGCTATAAGTGTGTAATGTTGGTGATTACCGCTGAGGCGCTATTGAGACCCGAGCCGTTAGGTGAGGGTCTTAAGATAGCTGAGGACGGTAATCATCAATACACACGTGTAGCATACGACGTTTTTCAACACACTTGTGAAGAAAATAATACTAAAATAGATATATGTCCTTGGTGATTTGAGGTAGTAAACTTGCCATAACTTTAAGAGCTTCACATCTTATATCGGGCGGTGTACAACAGAAATCATTTTCTTCATAATTAGTACTTGTAGACATTTTAATTTATTAATAAATAACTGTAAGTTCAATTCAACAGTGAAAACGAGTTCTGAAAATTTTCTCACAATGGCGGGAAAAATTAATCAGTTTTCCTATGCGCGCGCATCTGTACGATCGGCCATAGACTATTATTAGAATGAGGTTTGTTTTCTATGGCATTTCGCAATGGCGGGAAAAATTAATCAGTTTCCCTATGCGCGCGCATCTTATAATGGCAATCGACCATAGACTATATTAGAATGAGGTTTGTTTTCTATGGCATTTCGCAATGGCGGGAAAAATTAATCAGTTTCCCTATGCGCGCGCATCTTATAATGGCAATCGGCCATAGACTATAGAATGAATGAGGTTTGTTTTATTTGGCTTTTTGCGGATAGGTTTTAGCCACGTACAATATGGGGAATTTCAAATTTTCTTTATTACAGAAAAAACGAAAGTTATATTTGAGTTAAAGTTTTATTTATTAAACACGTACAAGTTGAAATTATCTATTTAAATACGAAGTTACATGAAATGAGCAAGCAAAAGGTACATCAATTTATTTGTACTATTGAATACGATCTTTTTTGTATCGAAACTTTTTTAAGAACAAAGGAACAACTCAACCAATAAATTAAAAATAAAACTCTATAATTCACATGTGAATAATAGTAAAACAAAAGTCACAGTTTGAATAATAGGAGTAATTATCTGCCTAATTGTGGTGAACGTAGAGCCACTTTATGAGCAAGTGTGTTGAAAATGTTTTTTTTTTCACTTCCAGGCGGAAGATCCTACCAGAAGCTGGGCTTCTGCGACGTGAACCTGGCGGAGCTGGCGGGCGCGGGCGAGACCACGCGGCGCTGCCTGCTGGAGGGGTACGACTCGCACCGCCGCCAGGACAACTCCGTGCTGCGGATACGCATCAAGATGAACATGATCTCCGGAGACCCGCTCTTCAAAGTGTGAGTAATGAGTATATTTAACTCACACATCCAGGCAAAACATCTGGTAAATAAATGGTAAAGTGGAATTTTGAAAACTATTCAGTTCCAGACCCGTTAGGCTCACCATTGTTGAAAAGGCCATTTCTCAAATTAGTCGCGGTCGCAACTTCAAGCAGACTCCCAGTTTCTAACACGAAACTGAGGACAAATACTCACTGCTTTGACTATGTTCTCATCGGTCTTCGTGCGTGCTTTATTATATTTTGCTAGGTCTAGTAATCGGAGTTGGCAGTGGAATCTATCGGAGATTGTTGATACTTTCTGATTCGCTGTTATGTAACATCTACCAGACCCAGGAATAGAGTGGCCGCCCGAGACTGGTAATTGTGACTGCTTTACTGTATCTATACTGCAAGGTTATGCCCTCAATCATCGCACTGGGCATGCAGTTTGACGATCGCAGAGCTAGACACATCATGTGTTATTTAATTTAGTATTATATATTTTCCAGTCCAGAAAGAAAGCAAGACGTAGCAGAAAAGACCGGCGGTGACAGCGGGTCAGAGAGCGCGGCGGCGGCCGACGACGACTGCGCTTCCTCCACGGCCAGCTCGGGCTTCGGCTCGCTCACCAAGAAGAAGAACTATGGTAAGTTACAAGTACTGTTGCTTCGCAAACTGCTGTCATTCTGACGCAGGTTTCAAAGTATGGACTCCAGATCTGCTAAAGTCCAGGGAATATTTGCAGAAGAGAGGGAAAATGTATACAGGTTTCTAACATACAAACCAAAACCAATGTCGAAGATTCGAACGGATGGAGACTTTAAATTGAGTTCATCCTGAGTATTCTGCCTCACTCGGAATTCCGGTCTAAAGCAAGGGTTTTAATAGTCCACAATCACTTAAACCGAGACACAACCAAACACCACATAAAAGTCGCAGAGTTAAAGTAAACAACTAAAAGGACCTCCTATAAGTTTGGTCATCTACCCAGTTGCTAATGAAGTCCAAGTTGTATGCTTAACTGCATCATTTTGACCACACCACTAACCTAAACTTGATTCTTTAAGATTTTGTACAGTTTAACGTTCCCAGTATTTGTTTACAGAGGGCGTGACGCCGGCGCTGTCGTCGCTGCCGTCGTGCGAGCTGCCCTCCCCGGACGTGGAGGAGGCGCCGCTACCGCTACCTCTACCGCTGCCGCTGCCCGCCGCGCTACCTGCCACTGTACCTGTTACGCTGCCTGACTACCCCGGTGAGGAACTCTTCATATTATACTGGAACACTTCGGCCACGGTGGCAAATCTCTACAGAGGAGCTAATTAAACAGGACATATTTTAGTGCACAAGTGTGTGTGCTTGTTTGCGTACACCCTCCATTCCTTCACTCTCATAGTCCGGTGGGGTGCCAATGCGACACAACCGGACAGAGATCAGGCTCAGGACCGACGGTTTTACGTGCTCTTCGAGGCACAGGGGTGTATCTAACACTTAACTTCCCAACTCGCAAGTTACTACTGAGAATTTTTCGATCGAAACATCCAGCAAATCTTTTTGTGGCCCAATCCGGAGCTCGAATCCACATCCTTATGATCTGCAACTGAATAAGCTAGCCGTGCAAGCAATGGCAATGAGTCAATACTGGTAGACTAAGAAACGCTGGAAACGTGTGATGAGATGAACATGAATCCTCAAGATTTCCTACACTAGGAGTTTCATGATCATCACTACATAGTATAAAATAAAGTCGCTTTCTCTGTCCCTATGTCCCTATGTATGCTTAAATCTTTAAAACTACGCAACGGATTTTGATGCGGTTTTTTTTAATAGATAGAGTGATTCAAGAGGAAGGTTTGTAAGTAGAAAAATTGGACCCGGTAGGTGGCGCTAATAGCGGGCAGGATGACGTCTGCCGGGTCCGCTAATCATCAAAATAAAAACTTCCAGGAAAAATTGCATTCGAAAGAATTCCTTTATTTTGCAGTTTTGAATACGTATTTGATTTGATTTAAATTGCAATTTTGATGATTTGTTTCCAGGACTGGTGGTGTCAAGTCAAAGTGTAATACCAACAATGGGCACCGGCGTGGGCGTGGGCGGCAACTGCGCAGCATGTCAACAACAGCACACGCACTCCAGAAATTCTTCAAATACCTCGGGGGATATGAGTAGTAAAGTGAGTAGCATTTATGCAAAGTACCTTCAAGTAGGTAGTAGGTAATTCATGAAGTTACAAAGAGAAAAGAACATTAGAAAGAAGATTAACAGTTAATTCTCTGCATAAAGTTATGCGCAGATAACAGGTTTTAAGTCATAAAACTGAATCTTGTGTTTTCAGTACTCATTATTTTACTCGTAATGTGGCTCTTATTCCACCGCTTGCAAAACAGTAGATTGTATAGCTCCCACAAATATTGTGGTAAACTACTACAATGTGGCTAATTCTGTTGTACAGAATCTCTAAACCTAAACTAAATTGACAGGTTTAAAAATAGTGCTATCCCCTTCAGCAGGGGGGATTGTGAAAGAGATAGGAATATATTTAGACCTGTCATTTTAGTTTAGATTTAGAGAATGTGTACAACAGAATCGGCCACAATATCATTGTAAGTACCTTCCAAGCAGAATAGCAGTTTTTTGAAGGAATTTGGAAACACGAAAGCGTGTTCGTGGAATGTCATCTTTAGCATGCCCCGTGTTCGAGGCGATTTGAGATTAAATGTGATGTAATTAGAGTGCACATTGGTTCGCAGGCGTCCGGCTACGGCAGCTCGGTGTCGGCCGCGTCCGCGCACTCGCGCCAGAGCTCGGAGGGCGACTCGGCCGACTGCGCCCGTCCGCACCACAACAGGTACCACGCACACGCTGCACATACAGTCATACACACATACATACATACCCACTGCCTGTAAATATATACGCCATATACTGAGCCAGCTGCATATACTGAGTGCAAAATATTTTTTTGGACCTCGGAAGATTTTAGAAATACATTAAAATTTCAGGCCTAACATCCAGCAAGTTTTTGGTCTGAGATTGAGGTTGAGTTGTTGTTGAAAAATAGAAAAATTCTTGTATTAAAATTTTTGTTGAGATAGCTGTAGTTACTTAATTAATACAACAAATAAACTTACTTTCTTATTAGTTACACTTAATGAATTAATGACAACATTTATTAAAGAGAACGATAAAAATTTATCAAAAAATTGGTTGGTAACTGTACAATTTACCATGAAAAAAAAAAACAGTGGCACATGAGCAGAATTTTTTCCTGCGAATGTAATAAAATTCAAACAATATAGTATTATGTGTGTTTGGATTTGTATTGCGATCATAAGCATGATTTGGGGTGGAATTTCATGATCACATTGGATATTATACAATAGTCGGTTCTTCCATTGCTATTCTGGATTTTTATTTAGACATCTTTTTTTTTTTTGTATTTCTACTTTCATCTTAAGTTACTTCATTTTAACATAATTCGATTTATTTCATTTCCTCGTGTGACCTCTTTTTACTTTTTGTTCATGTTTGAAAGGCTGTCCTTTTTACTATCGGATCATTTATTCAAGTTCAGCGTCATTTATTGTTGCATGAAAATGGGCTGATTTTTTAATATGCCAAATGTAAGATACAAGGCTATGTATGTAATATTGTACAGTGAATATAGTGTTAGGATTTCTTTTCTTTTCATCGATTGTGTGAGAGAAGTGTTTGGCTTATACCGGTGCTAGAGCGAGAGAGAAGCACGTCCACCCGACTGTACAGCCCCGCCCCGTTCCCTTTAACACGTGAGCACGTCACTAACTCGAGCTCGTGCAACACCCGTTCCTCGCTGTATTGATTTATTTTTATTTTTTATTTCTTTCCCTCCCCTCCCCTCCCCCCGCCTCCGACCCCTCTTACCCCCGTTCGCCTCCCGCAGCGTGCGCGTGGAGCGGACCACCACCACGACGACCTCGGTGTACGTACCGACGCAGAACTGCAAGCACGCCGGTCGCACGTTGGCCAAGCTTCTCCTGGAGAAGACGGTTCGCAGCGAAACCGCAGACGTCTACCTGTCGGACTCGACCCTGACGACGTCGGACGTGTACCTGACTCCCAACGCCACCCTCACGAATCCTCCAGACCTGATCCCCAGGCAGGAGCTCCTCTCGCCCTCCAGCGAGGAGTACAGAACGCCCGAGTGCACCATCCTCGACGATCACTCGTTCGCCATGCCCACGTACTTCGACAAGAAGAGGAAAGCCGCGTCCGTGATCGTGTCCGCGGTGCAGCCGCTCGCCAACTTCCAAGTATTCAAGCAGAAGTCTCTCAACACGATCCCGGCGATCATTGAAAGGAATAGAAAAACCGAGGAGTTGTTCACCAATTTTCCGTTTCTGACGCCGCTCGCGCACAGAAAGAACTCGCTCGTTTCGAACGCCAACCGACTGTCGGGCTGCATCGAGGACGAGTTCTACTGCATTCCTTCGGAGGCGGAAACGGACTGCGGCTCGATGGAGAGGATAGATGTGAGGCATCGGTTCCGGAGTCTGTCCAACCAGGCGTTGGGAGAAGCTCTGACGTCCACGCCCAAGAGTGAGTTGGAGCGGCACAGCTACAACGACTGCCCCAGGTGAGTGCGCGGTGCACGCCCTCCCCGTCCTCCCCTCGCATCTCCTCACACATGCTCTGTTTCGCTCTCACCTACCCATTCACCTACTAACTATTACATCGCTGGGTGCGGGGCTTGAACATCTCTAAACTCTGATCTGAAGCCGCCTTTTTCTTTCTAATTTATATTATTCTATGTTGGTTTCTCATTGAAGTGACGTTCGCGAGGTTTGAAGAGGTGCTAATATTATGTAATAAGTATTGTTATTTAATTATTTCACTGTACGAAACAATGTTTTTTCTTCTGTTGAAATTGTTTTATTGTTTGTTTTTATGTGTGTATATGTCAGTCATATAAATAGTGTGTGAATAATATATTAGTAATTAATGCAAACTGAAATATGTACAATCTACCTAGCGTAATATTATGTAAATCTTTAAATAATATGGTATAAACATTGGTGCATATCGCCTGACTTCTTCTCACTCATACGCCGATAGGACGCCAATACGCATTAGAGGCACGGGGTATCGAACACACGGCCAACTTCCTAATGGCTGGTACGGAGAATTCCTTGTCGGAATTTTTGTCTTTATATCTGTTTATTGATAAACGAGAGCCAGTAGACGGACAGGCTTGTAACGTGGTGCGTGACCGCAGGCGCGAGGCGGGCGCGGGCGGGGCGGCGGGCGGGGGGGCGGCGGGCGCGGCGGAGGGCTGCACGTGCGGCGCGCTGCGCGACGGCTCGCTGCCGCGCCGCCCCAGCTCTGCGCTGTGCGTCACACCCACGTACCCGCACACGGCTCTACACACGCACACACACACACACACACACAGACACAGACACATACATACATATCTATCTACTTTATTATATATTGCAACTGACTTGTAATATGATAAATTGACTATGACTATGTCTATTAGGTATACTTTCGCTTTCTTTCTTTATGAAAGTTAAGTTATCGTACCGGCGAATTGTTTGAACCGAAACAAATGTAACTCTCCAGGTCCTCAACTGTTCCCTACTACACAAAAAATTACGTCAATCCGTTAGCTCTGTTACGACGTGATTGAAGAGCAAATCAACAAACGCACTTTCACATTTTGTATAATAATAATAATAATCAGATGGGATATGCAACCTACAATATATTTTTTATTTTGGTGCGGCTTTAGACTCATCCGGTTCGAAGGACCATTGTTTTACATTATACAACTATTTACTTTTGTAAAATTATATAACACACACATATAGGTATTGACACACACACACACATGTGTGTCTGAGCCGTGTGTATGTTTTTCGATGTTGTCTCGTATCAATGTTAGAAGTGTGCTTTTACAGAATATTTTGTTGCAGATTTTCTTGTTAATTAAATTATATATTATTATTAAGTAAAATCTTCATCTTTTTATTGTTAATTATTCATCTTTTTATTGCTTAGAATTTATTATATTTATTTATAGTTTAGATAGAAATCTTTCTCTTGTTATTTGAATCTTCTGGATTATAAAATATTTGAATACCTTTTTAGTTTAGGATTAAATATATTAAGTATTGTTTTAAGCATGATTATCTGTCTGTATCGCTTCGGAAACGCTTCCGCTTGTGGTTTATTGACTGGGTATGTGCTTGTAAATAATAAAAACTCAGATACGATACATCAAAATGATACAAACATGGATCCAGTTAAAAGTGCTTGTGCATGATTCAGAGAAATTAGTTTACAGTTAGCGATTGTTAACATTACGCCACTGTGTACAATTTAAAATAATAATTAATTAACGAAAAACAAAATTGACATTTTATTTCCATCACTTAACTTTGATCGTAATTGAATAACAGCTATAACAAAATTTACGAATAACATAGCTTAGGAATATCATTTTTTAAATGTTCTAAAATTCTAAACAATTACATAATTTTAAGTTGTAATGAACGGTTTATCCGAACTGAACTCAATTGGCAGAATTAGAGTGAAATGCCTGTCGGCATTGATTCGCATGTTAATGATGTTTTGTATGAATATTTGTGTTGATGCGTACGTATCTGCGTACAAAAGATTTGTGGTACAATATGATTGTACCCTTATAAGTAATACCAAAATGATTTTAACAACATTCCCTGCTGAAAATTAAGGCATAATTTTTTTATTTCTGTCATCAATGTAGTTTAGTAAGTAGGTTTTTACATTTTCATAATTTAATACCTGTATTCACAAACATTACTTTGATTTTCTATAACGGACAGTCTCGTTCCCCCGGTACTCGTATATAGTATAGAATCCAGCAGAGCTGTGCGTATAGATTGACTGTAAGATGTCGTAGCACTATTTGTGAACACGGGGTATGCACGTGTCCCAGAGAAATTAAACAGTAAGGCGGTAAAGCCAGTCACAATTGTAAAGGAAACAAGGGCACGGAAATCTGCTCTAAAGTGTCGTCCAAATGACAAAGAAAACTGCGCGTCATTTTACGTTGGCGATTTTTCCGTTATGTTTGTCCCTGGCATAATATTTCATAACTTGAAAACCTCCTTTGAGTTATTTTATGGCTGAATTCGGACTTATCGGCATCGATTCGAATTTAGCTGTGGTTTTTAGTAAGCACACTTTTTCTTACGTTGACGAGAGTAAGTGGCTTTAAAATGTAAAAAAATCGACAGCCACAATTGTAGACATTTCAAATATAAGAATTTGAAAGGAGAATGAAGTGATGCGTATTTATTTTCATACAAAATAGCCAATTTCAATAGATAAAATTGGAATCGCTGCAGGTTAATTTGATTTGAGGCTATATTTCCGATGTTGAGACATGCTACGTTGGTGGGTGTGTTATAAGGACATATTGTGATGTTGCAGGAACCCGTCGTCGGGCTCGCTGACGGCGTCCGCGTCCGAGAGCGGCTCGCTGGAGCGCGCGCGCGCTCACGAGCGCCGCCTCGCGCCCGCCGACGAACAGGTACATACATACACACACCTGACATCCGCACTACGCAACGTTTTTTTTTTAATTGTATGATAGGCTTACGCTTGACGACAATCATGCCTGATGGGAAGCAGTGATGAGGTCTTAGTTGGAGCGCGCTTGCCTAGAAAATACCTATACACACTTGCCTTGAAAGTACTCAAGTCGTACGAGGCGGAAAACACGGACGCCGGAAGCCCGTTTCCTCTAACTAGTTTAATATCAGAAACGTTGACCGAAAGCGTTTCGTGCGAGCAGACTGGACTTCAACCTACGTTGTTGTGGTTCGCGATGTCAGCATTCTGTGTGTTTAGTGTATAATAATCATTTGTTGCGTTGCAGCACTTGGTGTCGTGCCGCGTGGAGAACACGCGCGTCAACCCCGACTCGCTCATCGACGAGCTGCTCGCCGCCACCGACCTCAAGCACGCCGTCGACGACCCCGCCGAGAGTGAGTGCTCGTCTTATCGCTCAGTACGCTGTCGTGGAGAGTTGTGTTGCCCAGTACTCGGTAGTGACAGTGGGCGTGTGTTCGCAGCGTCGGGCCTGCAGCTGTACATCGCGCGCGACGGCACGGCGGAGCTGGGCTCGCGGCGGCGGCAGCAGCTCGCGCGCCGCGACTACCAGCGCGTCGTGCTGCACCCGCACGACAACAGGTACCTCGACACCGTTTCTCCGGCTCGAAGGACCATGAATACACGAGTACTACTAAATGCTGGGGACTGAATTGACAAAGCGAAGCGAGGTCTGCGAGTTTACTTTCCCTCGGCCGAACTTTACAAGTGTGTTGACTGTTGATAGATGACTCGAGGTCTTAATTTGGGGCGAACCGCTACAAAGTAATGTAATGTTATGTAATATACAGGGTGTTAGGAGACCGCTCTCGGAAACGAAGACAGGTGATAGTACTGATGATTACTGATAAGATATCACTAAAAAAAACGTGAAAAAAAAAATTTTTTTTTTACAAAAAAAAAATTGCACTTTTTATGCAATACCTGTTTTGGAGGGTTAAACAGCCCTGTAATTGCAAAAAACTTATTTGCTGTATTTTGTAAAAGTTTGTTACGTAATTCTTGCGTGATTAAAATAAAATCAGCTGACGCTGGAGGTCAACGAACTTGATGTGACCTATTTACGTATCGTTAGATACCTACGAAACCGCGGTCGCGCCGACGCCGATACCTACCTTATAAGATAATGTTTAGGTAGTATAACAATAGCGCTAAGTTTTCGGTAGCGGTCTCCTTATACCCTGTATATGATATTTTGCACGCCATTATAACTATGGCTGATTGTAATTTGTGAGCATAAAACAGCTTAGCACCCAAGGGCGTCGCCAGCCGCTGGCCAAGGGGGGGGGGGGGGGGGCAAGTTGATGATATTATAGCATGCAAAAAGTGTAAATAGGCCAGTCATATTTTTCAAGTGCTGCAAAGTTAGCACATATGTCTTCCGAAACTGCAAAATTGGAGACTATTGGTAGTGGTCCTAGCAACATATTAAAAAATCTGAATTTTCTTTTCAAACTATAGCATATTTATATTTCCTCAAATGTCTAGGGACAGGGGGGGGCAGCTGCCCCCCCCCCCTGTCCCTACCTGGCGACGCCTTGTTAGCACCTACCATGTAACTATTTACAATCATGCAATAAAATTATATTCTATTCTATATCTATATTTATTACAGCTAATGTTTGTTTGCGGCAGGTAGCCAACGGTGCGCGAGGAGCCGTTCGGCGCGGCGCCGCCCGTGTGAGTGTGACGCGGCGCGCGGCGAGCGGACGCGAGCCCCAGTGGACAGTATTATATGAGATTCGCGGTGTCGCCCGCGAGCCGCGCCGGACACCGAGCGTTAGCGCGCCATCGCGAACCGCGCGGCGCCTAGTGTACTGATACGCCCCGACACTTGTGCATGGACTCATAATATCTACGGAATGAAACTCCTGACAGATCACGCTCCGGCTATGTGACGATTCCGTGCGTGTCATGAGAATTACATGAGATAGTTGATACATTTAAAACTACTAGGCGATCGGCACTAATTCTGTTGTAGCTGTGTTTCTTGTGAACAGTAGAATTAGCACCGTTGTCGAGTTTGTGACGCGCACTGTCCAGGTACGGATGCAATGTAAAGCGTTCGCGGTGGCGCGACAGCGAGCGGAGCGGCTCGGAGCGGGCGCGTATGACAAAACTATGAATATTTATTGTTTTTAATTATACATAACTTATGCCATAAAGTAAATTGTTTTACACTACATGTAACTTAATCGTTGTTGTTTTAACTCTTCGTCCGCGAAGTCGGTGCGTCGCAGAGGTTTGTATGGTTTACGATTTTCTATTTTACATTGTAAGTAGGACTGTTTCAATTGTCTAAATATGTTTTAGAATAAATATCAAAAATTAGGGAACTGGCGAGAATCGTACTGGTGATTGAAATGTATTACTATTAAATCCGCTTAATCGCTTACACTAAAAAAGATACATAATTATTTTAAGAAGTTTCAGCATCGATGGATAACTGGTAAGTGAACCATAGTACCGTGGGCTAACGGTCGAGGCCCTGCAGGGCGCGATTCCGAAATATGCGGGTTAAAAACCCACCGGTTCCGCAATTTTTGATAAATATTTTGAAACTTATTAAGAAATTTCCTTCGAGCGTAGGTAAATACTTTAACAAAATTATAAATGTTTCAATTGTATGACGCCTACAAGACGCCACCACTGAATGTTCCTAAGTTCTGCGTTAGAGCTTCCTCCACACGAATATATTAATTATTATTATACACTTAAAGTCCGATTTAGGTCGGAAACATACTATAAACATACGCAACGCTCTTGGACTCGCATCAAATCGTTCACGTTTGGCAGCTGCAGTGCGACGATCGCAATTTGATTTGCTGACACACTTGCCTGCATTTGGCTAAAATCACAGGCTAAAACTCACAGTTGCAGCGATTATCAAGATTACCACAAATTCAGCAAATGTAGATTTTTTTGTGGATTTAAATAAATAAAAAAATTAAAGTAAAATTAAACACACAAGAAATAAGTATGACCGGAATATAGTGACCATCGTTTCGCGCTAAAATTTTCAACTTTGATGATCTATTTTTCCGAAAGTTCTTGACGGATTTCAAAAAATTGGCACTGATGTATAAGTTTTGATCTATGTGCTATTTGTATAATGTAATATCATGAAACTTCTTCATTACATCAATTGCGATAGTCGCATAGTGATCATCACGACTTTGCCACTGAGCCCGACGAAGAATTGCGACCAAATAGCATCATTTAAATGTGTTAACATTTATTTACCATATAGATCACATTGTTACATGGTGTTTACCATATAGAAAAGCTGTGTGGAAACATCCTATAACATGGTGTTGCGTGTTGAATATATTTTCCCCCCTAAAGGACTTTAATAGCCTATTTAAATGCTACGAGCTATAGTTTGACACTTACCGTTAACTTCAGTCACAAACGTTATAATGTTAATAACAACAAAGTTATGAGGGTAGTTAGAAAAAATTATGTTAGTAGCATTTGAATATGGTAACACCCTTCTCCAGTCTGCTTTTTGCCAAACATGTAAAGGCTAGTCTGATGTGCGTACTTCTTCTCGCGTATTTTAATCTTGTTTAATTTATATTTAACTTATGACCCGCACAGGTTTTTATCTATTTATTTAAATAATAAGCTTTTATTAAATAATTTTATTCGAATCGCAATGAAGTGCTCACGCAACTGGTGCTAGGGCGAACGTGACAATGTAGTGCGCATCGAATTTTACTATGGTTTACATACTCTTACATGAAGAGAATGTAATGTTGATCGCATATCACAGCTCGCGCCGAACACAACGCATTTAACAGCAGCTGAAAATATGAACATGTAGTCGGGCACGAGGTAGTGAGGGCGTACTTTGAGATTTTAATTTAGAGTATTTACGTCTTTTTAAAATTATTGTTTTGAAAGGATGGAAAACAAATATTAAATTAACATCTTAAAATATTAGTTCTTTCTCGAGAAGAAACTCCATGCTCAAGACTGGCATTTAATTTTACAAGGTTCGGCAGTTCTAAACTTGCTTTGGCTGACCTTTCCTGATTACATTGAGACGAACTAAATGCTTTACCTACCCCTAAAGGCCGAGTAGACCATATATGAAGTTTCGCCTTCAGAAAAATGAGTTACGTTCGGCGTGTACTTTAATATGCGATTAGCATAGGGGATGTTCAAAATTCTGTTCCAATCAACTGTGTACTTCCAAATCCCTCCAAATTTTTTTTTTTTTTTGTAATAAAAATGTAAATATCCAACCAAGTGCCAAAACGGCGTCCACAGCGCGACCGCAGGGAGTGGAGGAACTGTAGAGTATAATATGAGATGTAGGCATTCAACAGTGCGGAATAGTTTATCTAAGTCATTCCTTTATGTTAAAGTGAAGCTTGCGCGCGCGTGGCTTGCCGTCGCCAGCAGCTGTTCCCGCGCTGCGCGAGTGCGCTGCCGTACGAGCTGACACAGCCGCCTACACCTCGCGTTCCGCTGTCTAAATATACTAGCAAGCCAATCGACTCGCATTCTAAACGCATCACAAAAATACTTATTTTCAATAAGAGAATGTAGGGGAAGGACCGTATTGAAAAAAACTGAATAGCTACCTAATACACAAAAAGTACCTACTTAATTATTTTATAAAAAAAATTGTCATGACTTGTCAGAAATATCTGAATGTTCAAGTCATTTTGTGGATATTTTTAATCTTAATCCACGATTAGCAGAGCATTATGTTAGTTTCTATTTTGGTACTATTAAAGTACTTACAATATAGACGACATCCTCTATACTCTTAACATTGATTGAAACGCATACGCTAGCGATGTGAGTCTAAAAGATAGCACTAGTCGAAGACGTCAAATAGTTTGATCGCCAAAAAGGTTATAACCAAGAAGCTTAAAGTATAATTATATGTATATTCTACTAGCTGACCCCTGCGACTTCGTTCGCGTGTTTTTCTTTGCTATAAACCTCACGGAGCCCGAGACCTTTCCAACGAATGCAAAACCGTGGAAATCGGTTCGTGCGTTCTGGAATTATAGCGTCAGGAAGGAAAACCCGACTTATTTTTATATAGTAGATATACCTATATTCTCGCCAATTAAGACTCCTTTGATTAATCAGAATCGACAGCGGAACTGTAAAGGCTCATTTATTTACACATTCGCACGAGCGAGACGAGCGTCGTCGTTAACTTCAACGACGAGACGCGCGGCGAATGTGTAATTGGGAAGTGATGGGATTTCGTGAGCGAGTAAAGCCAGAGTAAAATGGTTCATAAGTTCCTTATTTTAATGTTTTATATTTTGTACTACCGAATTTATTTTACGAAAGAAAGATTTAACTTAGGACGCTGGCTGTAAATGTGTAGAGGCACTCGACTCATCGAAAGCTATTCATGTACTATAGGGTATAGTTGCGCGGAAGGCAGCGCAGCGCAGCGCGGGGTGAATTGTGAAATTACTCGCGCATAAAGTGTGATGGCGCCAGACGCGCCTTGTTATTGTATCTTGTAATACATTCTGTACAGTATTTGAATAAAGGACGTGTTTAGAACTACACTTGTGTGTTATTGTGAAACCTAACTCACCAAATGAATATGCTTGAATTTGAAAGTTATTTCAAAAAATCAAGATAGTTCGCCAAAGTTTTCGCTCGCACTGCCAAATGTGCTATCAGCTAAGAACGATAAATTGGCGTATCACAATCTATACTAATAAATAAAATTGAAATCTGTCTGTAATTTCGAAATAACTACCTCATATTAAGCTCATATGGTTATTTGAACGGTACCATAACCGATTCACACGTTTTTAAAATTTTTGTCTGTCTGTCTGTTTGAACTGGCTAATCTTCGGAACGGCTGAAACGATTTTGACGGACTTTCACTTACAAGTAGAGAATTAACCAGGGAGTAATATAGGCTATTTTTTAACCGACTTTCAAAAAAGGAGGAGTTGTGTTTTCACCCGACTGGGTTATGTGTTTCACCTGTGTGTATGTATGTCCATTCCTATGTCCGCGTGTAACTAATAAACGGCTCAACGGATTTTGATAAATGATACGTCATTAGATTTGTCTTCATGACGCGAGTGTTATAGGGTACCTAAATTAAAAAAAAATTAAAATGGCGGACTTTATGCGCTTTAATGTGCGAGCTGAAAAAAAATTTTTTCCTCAAGACCCTCGAGTGGGGTATCAAAATGAAGGGATTTAAAAGGCAAATACAAAAATGTATACAATTATATATTTGAAAACAAGCTATAATTAAAAAATTAAAAAACCCGACTGCCATGCTAAAAACGAACTAAAAAATTAATAAACTACCACCGTACCACTTACAGTGTAGTTGTTATTTATTTTGTTTTTCATGATTTGTCACTCCAAATTGATTTAAAACATATAGATTGTATACATTTTCGTACTCGCCTTATAAAGCCCTTTATTTTGATACCCCACTCGAGGGTCTTGAAGAAAAAAATTTTTTTCAGCCCGCACATTAAAGTGCATTAAATCCGCCATTTTAATTTTTTATGAATTTTATGTACCCAGTAACATTTGCGCCGTCAAGACAAATCTAATGACGTATAATTTATCAAAATAGGTTGAGCCGTTAAGTAGTTACGAACTGACATAGGAAACGGTCATTTTCTACGATTTATCACTCCAAATTGTTTCCAAATATATAAATTTATACATTTTCGTATTTGCCTTTTGAATCCCTTTATTTTGATACCCCACTCGAGGGTCTTGAAGAAAAAATTTTTTTTCAGCTCGCACATTAAAGCGCATAAAGTCCGCCATTTTGATTTTTTTTTAAATTTAGGTACCCTATAACACTCGCGTCATTGAGACAAATCTAATGACGTATCATTTATCAAAATCCGTTGAGCCGTTGATTAGTTACACGCGGACATAGGAATGGACATACATACACACAGGTGAAACACATAACCCAGTCGGGTAATAAGTTGGAGTGATAAATCACAGAAAATGACCGTTTCCTATGTCAGTTCGTAACTACTCAACGACTCAACTTATTTTGATAAATGATACGTCATTAGATTTGTCTTAACAGCGCAAATGTTACTGTGTACATAAAATTAATAAAAATTCAAAATGGCGGATTTTATGCACTTTAATGTGCGAGCTGAAAAAAATTTTTTTCAAGACCCTCGAGTGGGGTATCAAAATAAAGGGCTTTAAAAGGCAAATACAAAAATATATACAATCTATGTGTTTGTAATCAGTTTGGAGTGACAAATCATAGAAAACAAAATAAATAACAACTACACTGTGAGTAAATTGGTGGTAATTTATTTAAGATCCCTTCCCACTCCACTCTACCACATTCCACATAATCCCCCGTACACCTCCCCCCTTCCCATCAATTATTGTAACACTAATAATTTAACCTTAAATCGCCAAACACTAAAATAATACAATAATATTATGAAGGACCTTATTAAAGTTTCTAGTGTTCAACAGATGGCGCTAATAGTGGTCTTAAACGCGCTATTACCTACACGCGGAGTGACACAGGCCTGTCTCTTGTAAAAATATGCATCTAAAAAGGGTCTAGCCGGATAAGTATAGCGAATTGGCCCCCAAATGACAACCTATATTGAAACTTATGTTTCAATATTGGCTTGGTGTACGAACACGATTGACACCAGTTTTAGCGCCGTACTCCGCTTTGACCTTGAGATATTTAAAAAAAATGAGCGCAACTATGACTATCATTTAAAGTGACATATCTCGGAAACTATTAAAGATAAAAACTTGAAACCAACGCGAGGGTTTAGGTAACCTTTAAGAGCATATTTTATATTTTTTCTGGATTTTTCGAATTATTAAAAATTTTTTTTTTTAACAAAAGAAAAATATAATTATTATTATTCTTGTGTTTCTTATGACGGACAATCACTAAAAAAATATATATTGTAGTACTTAAAATGTACTAATACTCATAAAAAATTCATTTGAAAACAGATGGTGCAACACTTTAAAAAAAATAAAATTCGACCCGAAATAAATGTATCAAAGAATATGAGCTAAACAAAGACATACGAATATAAACATTAAACACTTTATAATTTATAATCATAAAAATTTTAGAAACATAAAGACAAAACACACAATTTTTAATACTAATTAAATTAAACTAATAGGTTTTTTATCATCATCGCTATTATAATAATTAATTATAGTTGGAATATTTTGAATCTCAAATATCTTGATTAGTACATCAACAGAACGTACACTTATACCGTCAGTATCATAGATAGCTGCTACATGAAAGCACTATTCCCACTATTCGGTTGCGATTAGAACAATTACAGCAATAAGGCTGAATCCTATTGTAACCAGTACCATCAAATATGTAGTCAATAGTCAACTTACGATAGACTTTGCTATGTGTATTCAGCTATCTATCTATCATACTGACGGTATAATTGTACGTCCTGCTGATGTACTAATCAAGATATTTGAGATTCAAAATAATCCAACTACATAATATAATTAATTATAATAGCGATGATAATAAAAAACTTATTAGTTTAATTTAATTAGTACTAAAAATTGTGTGCTTTATCTTTTATGTTTTTATGATTTTTATGATGATGAACTGCCTCGTTGGTCTAGTGGTTAGCATATTCGACTGCAGATCGCGAGGTCCCGGGTTCGATTCCCGGGTTGGGCAAATCATTTTTCGTTGAGTTTTTCTGTCAAGAAATTCTCAGTGTCAGCCTGGAGTTGGAAGCTGGCGGTGTTTCACTCCCGTGTCTCGGAGAGCACGTTAAGCAGTCGGTTATTATCACTATCAGTTGTGACAATAATCGTTAAAGCCCGCCAACCCGCATCGGAGCAGCGTGGCGGGTCTAAGCTCTAAAAATCCCTATATCTTATGAGAAAGGAGGCCTGAGCCCAGCAGTGGGACGTAAAAGAGGCTGTAGTAGTGGTAAATTTTTATAATTATAATTTATAAAGTGTTTAATGTTTATATTTGTGTCTTTGTTTAGCTCGTATTCTTTGATACATTTATTTCGGGTCGAATTTTATTTTTTTTCAAAGTGTTGCACCATCTGTTTTCAAATGAATTTTTTTATGAGTATTAGTACATATTAAGTACTACAATATATATTTTTTTAGTGATTGTCCGTCATAAGAAACACAAGAATAATAATAATTATATTTTTCTTTCATTAAAAAAAATATTTTTAATAATTCGAAAAATCCAGAAAAAATATAAAATATGCTCTTAAAGGTTACCTAAACCCTCGCGTTAGTTTCAAGTTTTTATCTTTAATAGTTTCCGAGATATGTCACTTTGAATGATAGTCATAGTTGCGCTCATTTTTTTTAAATATCTCAAGGTCAAAGCGGAGTACGGCGCTAAAACTGGTGTCAATCGCGTTCGTACACCAAGCCAATATTGAAACATAAGTTTCGATATAGGTTGTCATTTGGGGGCCAATTCGCTATACTTATCCGGCTAGACCCTTTTTCATAGTTTTGCACTAAAAACCAAGAAATAAATTACGTAATTAAAAAAACTAAAAACCCGACTGCGTAAAACAAACTAGTTCTGGTAACTGAAAAGCAAAAAACAAGCTTTGTACTTTATAAACTAGAATTTGATAAGATCATAAACATAATTAATGTTAGAAAATGTATGGCAGGCGGGGGCATTACTTAGCCAACTACTCAGGACTATTAGTTCGCCCCCGCATGCCATACATTTTCTAACATTAATTATGTTTATGATCTTATCAAATTCTAGTTTATAAAGTATAAGTACAATGCTTGTTTTTTGCTTTTCAGTTACCAGAACTAGTTTGTTTTACGCAGTCGGGTTTTTAGTTTTTTTAATTACGTAATTTATTATACCTATGTACACCGATATCTCTGAGATTTCTGAACCGATTTGCATATTTTTTTTTAATCAATAGAGAAACATTGCGACAGTCCTACAAAAAATTTAAATTTCAACTCCTCAATCCTGATGCTGTAGGGGAACTAATCCTCAAAACTAATGGGATTTAGGAACTGTCGGAATTGATATTGGGGGTAACAATTAAAGACTATCGTTGAATGAACTTGAATAGGTACATATCCAACTCCTCAACCCGGATGCTGTAAGGATTTGCATTCCGAAGTCGTGGGGATCCCACGGGATTTTTTCCGTTTTGGGGACGGGTTACTACAGATAGGCTACTTTTTGTTCTGGAAAACCAAACGTTCCCACGGGATTTTAAAAAACCTAAAATAATATTTAGATCTTTAAAATATCGATTAAGATAATTTTCACTTGTGGGTAGAAATAAAAAGAAAACGAGAATAATTTAAAATGATTTTTTATTCAATTCAATCACGTAGCGAATCAACGAGTAAACGCAAACCTGGGGTGCGCACAAACAATCTACAGATATTAGTAAGTGGACGGTAACATTGCTGCAGTGAGCGTTTACACGCATTGCGCTTCGATATTAAAACATATAAATTATGATTGCCTCAAAATTAATTAAAATATTAATTGTTAAATAATTATCTAGATACTTACACTGTAAGATTCACATAAAATATATTTGGACAGAGTTGTGAAAAATAAATACTACTTAATCTAATCATCACCAAAAGGTGTGTCGCTATATATACATTGTAAAATACACTCAACCATTTTCACTAGAAAAATGTTAGAACATTGGTCTTTTACAAAGATCCGAAGAGCGGAACACTGTCGTCAGAAAATATCACAATGTTGGAACTCGTCTCGCGATTATGTATATATCATTATTATAATACTTATAGAATAACAGCGAGAATACAACATGTATATAAGGTTGCAATTTCGTGGCCTCTTTACAAAAATTATACTTATTATGATCACACTACATTAAGGATTGCACTTTTTAAAATAAGCTGCGATGGATTCGGACAAATTTCTAAAAAAGCATTTTTATAAAAATATAAATAACATTGTTATAAAAAACAGCAAAGTTCATAAAATTCATTTTTTAGCAGTTACTGCACCATGTTCAATAAAAACTTTGAAAGTACTGAAAAGTACAGTCTAAAGGCGTTTTTATCCTAGACTAGCCACACAATTGCATAAAAATAAAAGTAGATAAAAATATAAATTTTACTAAACACAAATTGGAATGTTACGAGTCAGTTGAGCAAAAGATTTAAGTATAGCCAGGTAATACTGGTACTGGTACAAGGTATAGTACACTTTTATGTATAAAATAGTTAAGTACACTTTATCACGTCTTCGGAATGAACTATATTAGGTATCTAGACACAAAGACTGCAGACTACAGACTATAATTGATCGGAGATTAGTTTTCCTGTCTAATCGAGTGGTCTGCTGGTCCGTACAAAGCCTTTAGTACTTTAGTAGACTCACTTCTAACTATAACTGCAGGTAATGATCGAATACCGTCAACACGTGGATAGCACAAACCACTGTTTCAAATACGTTGTTAGTGTGTGGTCTATTTAATTGACAGGCTGCCGGCGAACTCTTGTCTATGGGGCTCTTTAGCCATTATTCACTCAAAGCGTTTTTGTACATCAATTTACGTCATAAATTAATAGAACGAGATATTATTAGGAAGAAATCTCATGAAAGTAGGGCTTGTTTTAGGTCTACAAAACTGGATTCTCATTAAGTCTGTCAACTATCGTCCGACCAGTCTGTAGTCTGCGACTCGGTAAACTGTACACTTATTCTACACGTCCCTACTTACGCTAGTTGCTCGAATTCAAGCGTGATTAATTAGGTATAATTATTTATTAATATAAGATAAACTCCTCAATATACAGACTTGTGGGTAAGGCACGGACGGCTCGCCGCCGCCCTCCGCGCGCACCCCAACATGCATGCATCTATTTATTTTTATTAATCGTAAAACGAGACAGTTCAAAAATGCAAGTTTTTGGTGTTTTATTTAGCCAGAATGTTAAGATGAGGGGCGTACAAGCAACGTTTGTCTGTGTGTGTTTTTAAACGTTAAGAATAATGATAATACTATAGAAACTCGGTGTAACACAAATGTGTTATCTACACCTACATTACCACCATATAAATAATTTGATATTTTACATTTCTTTAGTAATTTGTTAATGCTAATTTTTTAATAATATGAATCCGTTATACGATATACCTACGTCGTATGATATGTAAGTATACACATACTTACATTGTTCGACACGCAATTTATACACGTTATCGTACGAAGATTTACAAATCCTCTAACTAAGAATATCATCTTTGTACTATTTCTAAGTTCTAACCATTACGTATAGTGACTATGGTGAAGGTAATACTACGAAGTACGAGTAAATAGATATTATGCGCAGGGCGTCGCGGGGTGTGCGGGGTGTGCGCGGGGGCGCGTGCGCGGTCGAGGCTCGCCTTCTCTATCGTGTAATTTAGAATCTTGCACGCTTTTTCATTTCACTTACACTACTTAAAATTTACATACATATTAACAACATAACCCCAAGCACCAGCGCGTCGATTGTCTTAAAATGACAGCTACAGTGAGATCACCGCATTCATTTTTTCGGCCGACATTCTCGAGCGCTAAACGCATTGTTGCAACCAACATACCATAATTTCAGGTAATTGCAACGAATGATGCAGAGCAATGAATGCGACAGTCACAATCCTTCCGATTGATCGCAATGCAATGATCGCTACACTGGTGTTCGGGGAACAGAATGAGATTATCGCGGCGGTCAGTGAAGCGCACATTGAAACTAGATAAAGGGAAATAGAACACAATCACTTGTAGACGAGTTTCACCTAAGGAAATAGCAATTATAATAAAAAATGTAAGCAAACTAATGAAGACACTAAGAAAAATAAAATATGTAAACATAGGCCACAGAGAGCACTAATTTTTTTGTCAGAATTAGAATTTTCGACAACTTTCAATTCGATCGATTATATTGTCGTAATAAACTCGTCATATTGAAATTCAAAACTTCTCTTCTTGTCCATCTCTAATGGTTTAAAGCTTGAAGCTGTCGCCCCACTGACCGCTGCCGAAATATCAACTTAAATACTTATCCAGGCTTTAAATGCTAAAATAGCACTAGTGATTCGCACCTCCGAGACAGTCGCGCCTTCGCACTAAACCGGAGTATTTACACTTACACTAAATGCACTAAATAGAAGGCCGGCGGGGACGACTTCAGGGCGGTAGCACACCTCCGCCACGAGACTATTAGCAGCGGAATGAAAGAGCATACAAATTGATATCGTGACATGCAAAACAAAAGCGGAACTGCCTGTCCTAAAAAATTGTTATTTTTATAAAATGCGGTAAATTCTTCCTCTGATAAGTTTATGACAATGACAATGTAATATAAATGCTGTGTAAATACAAACAATTAGCGGGTAAAATTTGAAAATGTAAGCTAAGTCGGATGTAGAATCACCACTGCTTCAGTACACACTTACAACTAACTGAGCCGCCGGAGCTCTGCAGCGCTCTGAATTAATCCCGTATTAATTATATTAATTATTGCTACCTACCTAGAATTAATACATATTAATATTTCAGTATCGATTATTCGGTTACATTTTAATTGGTAGTATTTAAATATATCCAATTAAAATGTAATCGAATCGGCTTAAAAAGTCAGCAATCAAATTCAATTATTTATCATTTTTCACATTAATTTAAAATTCCATTTTTAATTCATTAAATAGGTTAAAATTCATTCAATTGTTTCTTATCAAATAAAGTCGATTAAAATTTTCTATATAAGTCTGTGACAAAATATTGCGATTACAACTTCATTAAAATCGACGATTTTATTATAATCATGATTCATTATAAAAAATATCGCGCTATTTGATATTATTATAATTATAAAGTTCATAAATTACAATAAGTATCTATATTCTTTATCGTAAAAAATCAATTATTTTGGATCTTTTCAAATCCATTCATGTTGATATGTGAGAAATATATAAAAGTTTTAAAATTGCACGTAAAATGCGTTAGATGAGAAAAAAGAAAAAAAGGGAATACCTAAAGTTCGGCCGTTCAGAGAATGCGTTCCTGACACGTCGCGATTGAACTGACGACGTAGCTTTGTAATGGCGTTGCAGTTACGATAAAAATATTTTTGCTGGTTGTTTACCGTTTTAACAATTGATGAACATTAAAACAACATTATTATATCAATAATCAATGAATGTTATAATTTTGTGCCAAACTGAGTGTCAAATAACTTGGTAAACAATATTTTTCTAAATCTATACTGCGCTATTACAAGGTTATGTCAGCGCTTTATATTTGTATAATAGTGCTGTGCTAAAAATAACAGGCAAGTATCGTAATCTGTTCTTATACAGTTATACTTATAATATAAAATAATACGCTTTGTTTTTCTTTTTAAGAATTTGAAAATAATGGACTATAAGATAACTTTTATGAAATATAAAAATAAAACTATGACCAAACCGAACGCGCGAAAGAAAGTAGCATTTTTATATTTTGGTTGAAAATGGTAACCCCAAATGGCGTTGGGCCGCCATTTTGTGACGCTAAAACAGTCGTCTGTTGTCGTTTCGTGCGCATAGACCACGTTCTTCAAGTGTTTTCGATCTGTTTTTATTTGACAATTTTATTATATGAATATTACCTTTTTTTGGTTTCTACTTAAATAACTAAAATATAAATTTTAAATGATTCCGCCAATTTAAAACGAAAATAATCTTAAAATAATGCACCGGTTCATTTTGGAGGAACGGTAACGAACTCAGTGTTATGTTGTGCCCATCACTAGTCGTGACTAGCTGATAGGTGTCAGGAACGCATTCTCTGAACGGCCGAACTATAACTGTTAAGCGTGTAGTTTCGCGCAAACTCCAAGATATATTTATTATATTACAATATTTATGCGCACAGAAAAATGACGCATTTACAGTAATAAAAAGATAAAAATTGAGAAATTTGCCCCGCGTTTGATCAGTCGTTGAATCTTTTAGCCGTCTATCACGACTAACAAGTGGCGTGGAATAGCGCGTCCCGAAGCTAATTCGTGTTCGCTTCGGGACGCTTCACGACGACGCGCTCGACATAAGTTGTTTTTCCACCCAACAGATCCACCTCGATCCACCTGGCTAGTCCGTCATTGCGATTTAGCGCAGCAAACAACAAACACTCGATCGTATTTAAAGTTACAAGTTACAACCCTTGATCGTTGAAACTCGCATAAGTCGTCTATACTAGCGAACTAGTTTATTTCAATTCGCTATCGATTATTATATCGATGGGATGGTATCGCTCGTGCCCTATCGATCGAGTGTACCAGCGATGCACAATCGCCTTCGACTGAAAATGTAGTAGGTACCTATCGATCGAACATGGCGATCGTGCGATTAGTTGGAAAAGCCCTTTAAACAGTCTGGGGTTTGGTGGTGGCACCGCCGCGGTGGGGTGTGGTGCGGGGAGGCGAGGGGTCGGTATCATATGAGGCGCTCCTCGGGCGGCGGCTTGAGCGCGTGCGCCAGCATCTCTGCGCGCGGGTTGCAGTACTCCTGTCCGGAGGGCGAGTACGTGCCGCGCGTGGCGCGCTTGCGCCGCGCCTGCGCCGCCAGCGCCGCCAGCGCCGCGCCGCCCAGCGCCAGCGCCAGCAGCGCGCCGCCCGCGCCCAGCGCCCAGCGCGCCGCCGAGCTCACCGCGCCGCCCTGCTCCGACACGCCCTAAACATGTTCGGGATTGATAGTTGATACTGAATACTAGTCTGGTGTACTTCGCAAACGAACTACTTCATAAGAGCGCTCCTTTACGTGAATTATGCGACCTAGTTCCTAGATTGACTGATCCGCAGTTCCTTAGTTCGTTAGAGAACCGAGCAAAGAGTATCTAATTAGAAGCGAGAGTGAGCGAGAGCGCGGCATCGTCCGAGCTACTGCATGATAACTTACTGCACTTACTTCACATTGTTCGTTTATTTCCTCGGTCCAATTATATTATTAATATTTTTTTTACTAATAAATACATAAAAAAAATCATATTTAAATAAAAATTCTACAAGTTCAAGGTTACCTATTAAAATAAAATGAAATATTTAAGTACAAGTTAAAAATAACAAGGCAGCTATTTTATTAAAAAAAACGCGTGCAGGAGCAAGTGACAAAGTCAGCCAAAGATCTGCCTTTCTCTGGTTCAAAACGGGAGCTGGTGAACTAAAAGAGCGACCTAGTTCACTAAGGAACTGGGAACTAAACTGAGCGCTCCCGGTCGAGAACTACTATGAGACTAGTGAATACATCAAGAACGAACGGTGTAATCCTCGTGTTGGGAACGCTCGGGGAGGGGAGGGGAGGGGAGGGGAGGGGCAGGCTCGTACCTGCTGCGTGCAGTTGACGCCGACCCAGCCGTCCACGCAGAGGCACTCGTAGTCGACGGCGGCGGCGCAGCGCTGCTCGCACGCGGCGCCGTGCCGGCACGGGCCGTGGCGCGCGCCCTCCTCGTCCTCGGGCGGCGCGTCCGCGGCGGGCGGTGTGGGCGGCGTGTAGCACGGGTCGGGCAGCGCGCACCCGTCGCCGCACCAGCCCTCCGGACACGAGCACCTGAGCGTCGACGCACATTAGCTGTCGTAACGTCTCCCGTGCAGTGCAGAGTAGCAGGAGGCCAGGAGCAGCACTCACCTGTACCCGCCGGGCGTGTTGACGCACTGGCCGGGCCCGCAGCTCACGAGCCCCTCCGCGCACTCGTCCACGTCCTCCTCGCAGCGCGCGCCGCGCCATTCTGACCGCAACACACGACACCAAACATCACGTTATTGTACTGACATTATTTACAATAATATAATAATCCATCTCAAACTAATCTGGTATATTTCAAAACAATTTCTATCGATATATTTTATTATACACTGTACAGGTATTTTTTTCTTATTGTGTGTGTGTTATATATTATTATAAATATTTAAATTAAAATTACAACGAAATTTTAGAATTTTTCTTATTAGATAAATAAATTAGTATTTAATTAATCATTTCAAAATATTAGTTAGACAAAATTCATAAAGAAATAGTTTCGAAACTAGTCGGGCATACTCCAACAAACATACACGTGAGTTAAAACCGTTGATATAGTTCCGTAAAATGAATATCATTCACGGTAGTTTAAATGTTAAAATTCTTATAGTGTAACAAAGACAAAATTACGATACAGTTACAGATACCGGCTAATCATTATGCTAACGAGTTGCTCATCGCCTGACATTGAACACTACTCACTGATAAGATTTCACCTAATAAAATTACTATAGTCCTCAAGAAAATTCTTTCATTTTAAATTAATAGACAATTTTCAAAATTATACATATAAGTTTCGACATATTGTTCTAAATGTTTATTTCATTATTAATTATTATAGTATAACTAGCGGACCCGGCAGACGTCGTCCTGCCCGCTATTAGCGCCACCTACCGGGTCCAATTTTTCTACTTAGAAACCTTCCTCTTGAATCACTCTTTTAAAAAAAACCGCATCAAAATCCGTTGCGTAGTTTTAAAGATTTAAGCATACATAGGGACAGAGAAAGCGACTTTGTTTTATACTATGTAGTGATAATCGGTCCTCCCGACCAAGCGGCCACGACGCGACGGCAGATCTCAACAAAGGCAGGACTAGCTAAAAACGCAGGAGATTGTGTGTGTGTGTAAACAAACACAGGTGCATTCTCTATTCCCTCACTCTCATAGTCCGATGGGACGCCAATGCGACACGACCGGAGAGAGATCAGGCGCAGGAGCGACGGTTTTACCTGCTCTCTGACGCACGGGGGTGTATCTGCTACTATACTATTTTCTGACAAAAAAATACAATTTTCTTTTTTTCCGCCTTGGGACTAATGGAGCCGAACAAGTAGCCAATTAACCAACGAGGCAGATTATGTTAAACCTAAGCTATTATATAGATTTTTATTTATTTACAAACTAATCTATCATTACAGGTAAAAACCTAATTCGACAGATAAGTATACAATACAACTTTTCATGTTAGATAGATTAAGTGCACATACCCAGCACACACAGTGCAACAAGAAATACAACTGTCCGAATATCCTTCCGCGCCATTTCGACCGTCACCTCGTTATCCGATCGCGCGGCGCGCACATCGTGAAATCACTTAATTTCAGTTACCAATACACTATTACCTGAACAAATTAGTATTTGTTCGTGGTTTTTGTGTATTTTTTGTGCATGTTTTTGCACAGAGCAGCGCTCGGGCACTGGGGAGTAGCCTCCGCGCGAGGCCAGTGATTCACAAAGTGTGGCGCTGCCGATGCCGCGCGGCCGCGGCCGGCGCGACCTTATCGCTGGCGTAAGGAAAACGCTGGTGACGTCACACTCATTGAATCTGACGACTATTGCGACTGCTCTAATACAATTAGTCATCCGATGAGTACTACTAGATTTTTATTCAATGCACGTGTGTCATTTGATTGTTTATATTATTAATCAACATATATTTTGTTTGACTTGATGACTTGATACAATTTCTATTACGATGTGAGGTTTTTTAAAATTTCCACGGCGTTCAGCGGTGATTCTGTTTATTTGGTCAAGATTATTATAAAAACACTAACCATAAAGCCGACGAATAAATTTACAATACATATCAAAAATTGCGTTACTCGCCGGATCTCTCTAAAAATCGCGCCCTGAGTGTTGTACAAAGTTACATCATGCTAAGTGTCAATAAAAACAAAAAAGCGTCAATAAATAAAAACATTCCCCCGCAGATCCCAAGATATTAAATAAAAACAAATCCTAGCCATCGCACGGTTTAGACTGATCATTAGACACCTCATTGATTTAAATCTATCCAGCCGTCAAGATTCTTGGAGGGTTCAAAACAATCCCACATACGTATCTAAGGCGTGAAAAACATAACCCTATTTTTTCTGTCACAAAGTCGGGTAAAACTCGGTTAATGTTTGAGAGCCGCTGTAGTATGTGTGTTATCGCGGGTTATCTCCGGAGCTAGATTGTTGTCGATGAAGCGTTCGTCTGATAACGCCCGACCAATTGCGAAATTATTTCATCTAAGATTATATCAAACTACATTTTCTGTTGATATTTACAGTCTAGTGATTTTTTTTTAAATTCATAGATGTGTCTCGCTCTCGAAATTTATAATATTTAATTCGTTTTACTGATAGTGTTTGTCATAAATAAATAAAATAAAATAAAAAGCCTTTTATTCCCATATCTCTTAAACTAGGTACATTTTGCTTATTGTTAGTTGAGTAAGTAACAGTAACATCTAAAATCTAGGTTAGTTTGTTAGTATAAGTATTTAAATAATTAGTTCTTGACTTCTGAAAATAGTTTCTGTTTAAGTTTTCATTTGCTATGAGATAAGGGCCCCTTCTCGGGTAAAGGCCTCCCCCATTCTCTTCCATTGTTCTCTGTCTTTCCCTTTTTCCATCCAGTCTCTCCCTGCGCTTTTAATAATTTCATCAGCCCACCGTTTAATTGGCCTACCAACACTCCTCTTTCCACCGACAGGTCCTTTCCACCATGTGGTTTCTAAGGTCCATCGATTGTCTGTAAAGCGTGAGATGTGACCAGCCCATTGCCACTTTAATGACAGCGCCTGTTTTAGTGCATCGGTTACTTTTGTTTTTTGCCTGATTTGGGAGCTTTTTACTTTATGAATTTTCCTAATCCTTAATATACTGCGTTCCATTGCTCTTTGGGTTGTTCTTATTTTTAGTTTTATTTTTTTCGTGAAAATCCACGTCTGGCATCCATATAATAAGCTTGGTAATAGGCATGTGTCGAGTACTATTTTCTTCAGGTTTAAAGAATAATTGCCCTTAAGAATTTCTTTTAGTGCCCAGAATTTCTTCCAAGTCAAGTTGATTCTTCTTTCTACTTCCTCTTCATTGCTTGATTTCCTAAAGGATATTTGTTTGCCCAAGTAGATGTAGTGGTCCACATAGTCTATCTTATTGTCATTTATAATTATTGGCCTTTCGTGACTATTGGACATTACCTTGGTTTTTGTTGTGTTCATTTTCAAACCCACCCTGGAACTTTCCTGGTCAAGAGAGTAAATTAATTGCTCTAAATCTCTTGGAGTTTCAGCTAGAAGTATAATATCGTCTGCGAATCTAAGGTGACTCAAAAAACGACCAGATACCCTGATGCCCTTACATGTCCAGTTCAGCCTCCGAAATACGTTCTCTAACACAGCTATAAATAATTTCGGTGACAGAGGGTCTCCTTGCCGAACTCCTCGTTCTATTTTTATTTGATCTCCACGAGTTTCCAGTTTTACCTTACTTGTGCTATTGGCATATATATTTTTAATGATATTAATATATTTCCTTTCTATGTTGAAGGATTCCAATGCTTGCCAGATCGAATTGTGGCTAATACTGTCGAAGGCTTTACTAAAGTCAATGAAGCATAGATATAGAGGTCTGTTAAATTCTTTATATTTCTCAATAACTTGCTCTAATGATTGTATATGGTCGGTGGTACTAAAACTTGAGCGGAAGCCGGCTTGCTCTATAGGCTGTGTGCTATCTATTTTGTGAGTTATTCTTTTTAAGATTATAGACGAAAAGAGCTTGTATGTGCTAGACAGTAGGCTTATTGGTCTATAGTTTCCAATATCTAGCGGGTTTCCTTTTTTATATAGTAAAATAATATCTGAGGTACACCATTGTTCTGGTATTATTTCTGTATCTATAATCATATTGAATAATTGTGTTAAGTATTTAAGTAGTACAGATGCACCGAGTTTTATAGCTTCGTTAGTTAAGCCATCCGGACCTGGTGACTTTTCATTTTTCAGTTGTTTTATATGTTCATATACTTCTATTTCATCTACAGGTTTTATTAAGTCAGTAGTTAGTGAAGAATTGTCAAGTAGTCCTTCTGTGATGTTGTCTCTTTTTTTATAAAGGTCTTTGTAGAAATCAGTTGCATGGACTATTATATCCTTCCTAGATTTAGTTTCTTGTCTGTTTTGCTCGAGTTTTTGTATCCACGTTTTGTGGAGTTCTAATTGTTTAAATGCTCTTTTAGTACTTCTAAATTTCGTTAGGTTTGTAGTTATTATGTCTTGTCTGTGTTTAGCGTAGTCTTTTCTTATTGATTTATTTGTCTGTTTGAATAATTTGCTAAGCTCTTGCTTTAATGCCTTATTTTTGTTTTTCACTAATATTAAATCTGTTCGTTTTTTTATTAACTGTTTAGTTTGATGACTTAATATTTTATTCCCCTTCTGAGTGTCACATTTTATGTTTAAGCCATTTTTAATTATCTTTTCTAATATGTTATAGTATTGTTGGACATCTGTGGGTAAAGTTTTGTCTTCCAAATGAGTTTTTAAGCGTTCAGTATAATTTTTAATTTCATCTTCCGTTTTCGGGATTTTAGGTTGTATCCTGAACGCCTTCCTGTTCATTTTTGTTTTGTTAAGTGAAAAAGTGGCTCTCAGTAATCTATGGTCAGTAGCAAATTTGATATTGTGAATTATTTCGAAGTTTGTAATTGCTTTTAGAGTGTTCGTCATCATAAAATCAATTTCATTCTTGATTTTATGGTCGGGTGATATCCACGTCCATTTTCGACTTTCTCTCTTTTTAAAGAAAGTATTTATAATTGATAGTTTATTTTCCAGCGCAAAATCTATTAACCGTTCGCCTCTTTCATTTCTATCTCCAATGCCATACTTTCCCATTATTAAGTTTTCTTCTTTTTTAGGGCGCCCTATTTTTGCATTAAAGTCACCCATTATGATCACTTTGTGGTCAGTTTGAGACAGCGCTTTTGTTATATCTGTGTAAAATGCTTGGACTTCTTCTTCGTTTGATCTTTCAGTGGGTGCATATACTTGGATCAGAGTTATATTAAGTTCTTCGAAATTTAGTTTTAACAATGCTACCCTTTCTGAAATTCCTATAAAATTACTTATATTGCGTTTATACTGTTTTTTTATTAAAAATCCTACTCCATGTAGTCCTTTCGTTTGTCCGATATAACATAAGATGTAGTCGTCGTATTCTTCAATATTGTTGCCCATTTTTTTTACTTCTGAAAGGCCTAATATGTCACAATTTACCTTTTCGAGAGCGAATGATAATTGTAAATATCTCTCTACAGACGATAAAGATCTCACATTCAATGTACAAATTTTTAAATTTTTCTTTCTTTTTTCTTTTGAGTTATTGATGGTACTGTTGCTAGGTGGGGGGTGATGGTCTAATTCCCCACGAGGACCAATCGGCTTGGGGAATGTTTTGTATTCGCTACTTTGTGGTTCTATTTTGTTAGGTCTACTGCTCCGGTGGCTGATGGCTCTATCCTACAAGTTCTGTTCTAAAGATGGTGTGTATTTGGATAGAGAGTTGCTTCTTCCTCTCATTACATCAAAAGCATTAATTCTGTTCGATTTTGATGGAAGATGCTGTTTTCGAGGTTGAACTGTAGCTTCTGGTGATGTTGACGAGGTTCTTTTGCGTTTGTCTTTTCCAGAGAATCCTTCTTTTACAATTAGTTTGTCATACTTTATGACTGCATAATTTCCCTTATTTCTCTCCTCTATCAGTGTTGCCTGCAATTCCTTCCTTTTATCTAGTATCTCTTTGGGGTAGTCTTCTGAGATATGTATTTCTTTTAATTTCTTCTTATTCTTTATAATATCGTTTTTCTTCCAGTTATTTACAAATGATACTAATATTGGTCTTGTTTTTCCATCTTTACTATCTTTTTTGCCAATGCGTCGGATTGTGTTTATATCCGTGCTTTCCAAGGAGATGTTCAGTTCTGTTTTTAACTTTTTTAAAGTTAATTCTATTAGATCAGTAGAAAATTGTTCGGTTTCTTTGAGCCCGTAGATAATGATGTTATTAGTTCTGTTAGATCTCTCTAAGTGGGCTACCTTTTGTTTTAAATTCTGGTTTTCAAGCTTTAATCTGTCTATTTCCTGTGTAAATGGAGCTAATTTATCGTCTAGTTGCGAGATTATGTCCCTGGTCTGGTTGGCCATCTCAATTTTAATTTGGTCAAAGAAAGCTTGAAAATTGTCCATTTTGTAACCTTTTAAGAAGTTTTGTTTCGATAAAATAAATTTCCGTATCGAAGTTATTATACAGTGAAAATATGCTCTTTTTTTTTTTGACTAATTTTAGATAAAAAATATTAAAATAAAATCAAAAAGAAAATAAAACAAAACCAAAAAGTATCAATTTCAGATGTTTGGTCGCGGATCGAACCAGGGTTGGCTTTGAAGTATTAGTCCGACGTACACACCACTGTTCCACCCAAGTCTTTACGTCATAGTTTAATTTATCGTACTTAATAAACGTTGTAAGGACTGCGACTGAATTATGTCGGTATTTTTGTAATGACCTGCACTATTTTGTTGAAATTAATCACTGTTATTTAAAAACTATCTGTGATTTTACATTTGTTTTCACTGTTTCATTGTTATCATGACGTTAATTTCTTAGTGCAAACACTTATTTAACTCTGTACAACGTTAATTTCGTATTTTTAAACTTGTAAACAGTCACAAATTGATTTGTTTTTCAATCAACTTTTTACAGTTTTCTTGAAAATTTTAGGTTGTTGTTCACTTATTCACTCGTACGATTGGGTTTTTTAAGTACTAGGTACGCGATTTTGCTGATTTTAGCTGTTTACTTTACGCATTTGAGATTTCAAACACTTGTAACCGCCGGGATTATTTTTTTGTTTTTCACTTATTTTATCGCGTTATATCTTTGGATAACACTTGTACACGTGAATCGCACTATTTTATTCACTTTTACAATATACTAGACTCGTATTTTGGTTTGCAAAGTATTTTGAAACATATAAATAACGGAGCAGTTGTTACTTGACGGCTCGCAGCGCCATCTCTCATCATGTTTGTCATACAGAAGGTTAATTGCGAGATAAAGAACAGTAATTTTACTAAGCATAAAACAAAATATAAAATAATCCACAGCCATATTAAATTTGGAAATGGACTAATTTTCAAAATCAGCACACTAAAAAGCCTTAGAAATGACGACAGCGCCGACAATATCAAAGAGAATATAACCACTACGGACAATATAACTCTCAGTGCGCATGTGTTACACATGCAACGCTATTCAATATATCTGTGGTTAAAAATGGTAAAAATTGTGATCCCTATGGTTTAAATACAGTTTTAGAATTAACTATGTCTTTTAAAAGTACCATACTATAATAAAGTAAATTCAATACTATATCAATATATTTACTTACTCTATTGACCTATTAAAAGAACTTTTAAAAATTGTTGGCCTTTTGGTGTTTTGTTTGGTGGCCATGTTGCTCATATTATATAAATAAAAACCGGTCAAGTGCGAGTCAGACTCGCGCACCGATGGTTCCGTACTCCAGAAGTATAAGTACAATCTGTTTTTCATTAGTTTGTCTTAAAAGGTAAAGTGCTAATTAAGCTAGGCCTCTAAATTGTATGAGCACTCATACAACTCAGAGGTCTATCTTAATTGGCTCAACTATGTATGTATGAATGTAAAAAAGTTGGAAATTAAAGGGTGTCCCCCCCTTTAATTTCCAACTTTTTTTAGTTTTTGGAATTTGGCTTTTTGCCAAATTTCGTAATTCTAGGTCAACTGGAACTACCATTTAGGTTTTCGACCCAAAACCTATAGGGTACTTCCGGTTGACCTAGATTTGTCAATTTTGGTCAAAAGCAAGGTCTTACAGATCAAGTAAAGGAAAATTCCGAAAAATAAAAAAAGTTGAAAATTAAAGTAAATTTTAGTACTTACAAGTTTTCGTGAAAATCTAAATTTGCCCATATCTTTTTATCGTGTGGACTCAGGACCTTAATTGTTATACATCTAATAGGGACCATAGACCTTAGTATCTGGTATAAATTTCAACTTGCTAGGTCCACCCGTTCCTGAGAAAATCGGTGGTGACACACAGACAGACGGACAAGAAAGTGATCTTATAAGGGTTCCTTTTTTTACCTTTTGAGGTACGGAACCCTAAAAATCGTCCAAGAATCTTAAGCTAATGCTCCCAGTGAAGTCACTCACGTGTATGTTACGTTAGAAATATTTGTACCTACATTTTGTGAGTGAAGTCAGCGGGAGACGCCAAGCCGCGCCCGCTCGCGTACGTGAATAAAGTTAGGCGCAGCTTTTGTAGGTAGCCATCCGGTTCAACTTAACAGTTTTGACAGTGTTGTAGTAAAACTCATTTAACAAGCAAATGTATGTTCCGGCAGCGGTGAGAGCAGGTGTAGTGTGTAGTGTGTAGTGTGTAGTGCAGTGGGGCACGCACCGGACGGGCACTCGCAGACGGGCGGGCGCGTGCGCGGCACGCAGCGGCCGCCGTGCAGGCACGCGGCGGCGTCCGCGCACTCGTCGCGCTCCTCGCCGCACAGCCGCCCGCTCCACCCCGCCCAGCACTCGCATGCGGGCACCTGACCACAACATTATACACAACTACTCCACCATCGATAAAACTTCTCCACACATGTCCCAGCAAAAACAATACTCTCCATGAAATTATAATCTTTGCGAATTACTACAATGAACCATAATTTTCTATATTATCTTCTCTTCCGTTATCTCGAGTACGAACTACGAAATATTACATCGCAGTTTTGGTATTGCCAAGACGTTTCCGTTCCTACAAAAACGCTCGGCTCAGGAACCTGACAATGAGTCATGCTTTTCCGTGCGTGCGCTCGGCGTTTGTCGACTTATAAGACGTTATCACGTCAAAAAAAGAATTTCGGCCGCGGTATCTGCGGCAGCATACGTCGGCGAGTAGATGTGCGCACCTGCAGCTGGGTGTCGCAGCGGCCGTTGAGGCAGGGCGTCGCCTCGCAGAACGCCAGCTCGCAGTGCACGCCCTGCCAGCCCTCCGCGCACGAGCACGTGTAGTTGTTGCCGTTCAAAGTGTCTGCGGAACCACACATTGCCATCATTATCTATATCCGACTCATTTTATATAGTCATGGACTCGAGAAATATACTGATTTCAATACATTTCTTATATACAACGTGACTTTTAAAACATATATTTTGAAGTAATTGTGGTGTACGGGTGTTCGGTTCGTCGACGTACTCACCGGGCACGTCGGTGCAGAGGGCGCGCGGCGGCGGCGCGCACGGGCGGTGCGCGCACGTGCGCACGCGCGGCAGCTCGCAGCGCGCGCCGCGCCACTCGTCGCCGCACTCGCAGCGGAACGCGCCCGGCTCGTCCCAGCACGTGCCGCCGTTCTCGCACGGCGACGACTCGCACTCGTCGATGTCGCGTTCGCAACTGTCACGGGCACGGGGAACGTCACTGACACGACTGACACGACAGATGCGACCGACTCGGGCGCGGCACACGGAGCGGAGCGCTACTCACAATTGTCCGTCGTAGCCCTGTGGGCACAGGCACGTGTAGGCGGCGACGCCGTCGCGACACGTGGCGCCGTTGACGCAGCGGTGGTGCTCGCACTCGTCGATGTCCAGCTGGCAGTAGTCGCCCGCGTACCCCGGCGGGCACGCGCACGCGTACGAGTTGCGCACGTCGCGGCAGTGCGCGCCGCGCTCGCACTGCGCCTCCAGGCACAGCACGCAGCCCACGCCCTCCGCCGCGCCCCACGGCGACCCCGACCTGCGCAGTGCGCACACACACCCGAACATAATCAACTGTCGAATTGTTACGAATGAAGATGCTCGTGTAAAGAAGCAAACATAATATCGTCGGCTTACCGCTAGAACTCATTAACTGCAAATAATCATCAAGTACAGTTAATAACAATTATGAACTCCTCTTGACGAGTTCTATATACTGCACTCACTCACTTGCTTCTAGCTATTCAAATTTAGAAGTTATGACTTCAGCATAAATTCAGTAATTACAATTTTGGAACTTTTGGTTGCATAAAAAATCATGAAGTCACATAATAGATTTTTATAATATAAAAAATTTAAATAATAACTATTTCTTTTAATATAAAACTCATTGATGTGATGTAATGATTTTTTTTAATATGTGTTACAAGTATCACTTTAGAATGAAATTCGGTTAAATTCATTATTTGCACTTAATTACTTTTGTAAAATAGTGATGTATGACAAAAAGACATTAAGTAATTTTGTAATACATTAAATATACGATCTAGCGAAACAAAGGCTCAAAAGTCTTCGCGAGAGATCTGCCTATCGGACAGATCCAGCTGACACCATTGAAGACCGACAACGGTAGTGTCATTTCATCAAAGCCTGAGATCTTGAGAGGTCGAGAAATTTTATGGACAGTTGTACACCTCAACGCAGAAGCCTGTTGAAGATTTGGCTAAAGATCCCACAGCCAAATTGACCCGACACTATACCAAAGATCTCTCGGACGTCAGCCTATACGAGATTAGTATGGCTCTCAAACAACTGAAGAACAACAAGGCACCAGGCGATGACGGAATCACAGCGGAACTCCTGAAAGCAGGTGGAAAACTAGTTCTTAAGATCTTTCAGCGAATGTTCAATTCCGTCATCGACCAGGGCATAACGCCAGAGGCATCGCACACGAGTGTGGTGATTCTTTTCTTCAAAAAGGGTGATAACACCTTGCTGAAGAATTATAGACCCATCTCGCTGCTGAGCCATGTCTATAAGTTGTTTTCAAGAGTCATTACGAATCGTCTCGCTCGTAGATTCGACGACTTCCAGCCTCCCGAACAGGCTTCAGTACCATAGACCACATCCATACGATGCGGCAGGTTATACAGAAGACTGAAGAGTATAACCAGCCACTTTGCTTAGCATTTGTGGACTATGAGAAAACCTTTGATTCGGTGGAAACTGGGGCTGTATTAAGATCACTACAGAGATGCCGGATTGACTATCGGTATTTCCAAGCGCTGAAGTGTTTGGACGAAAATGTTTGTACGAAAACGTCACCAAGTCAGTCCGTATACAGGATCAGACTACAAGACCAATCCAATTGCAGCGAGGAGCGCGACAAGGCGACATCTCCCCGAAGCTGTTTACCGCAGCATTGGAGGACATCTTTAAGGTTCTGAATTGGAATGAACTTGGCATCAATATTAACGGCGAGTACATCACTCACCTGCGGTTTGCCAATCATATAGTCGTTATGGCAGAATCTCTGGAAGATCTTAATACAATACTCAACGACCTCAGCAGGGTTTCTCAACAGGGGGGTCTAAAAATGAACATGAGTAAGACGAAAATCATGTCAAATAGTCATGTCCCGCTGTCCGGTAATCGTTGAGAACTCGGCGCTCGAAATTGTAGACGAGTATACCTGGGGACACACAGTCCAGCTAGGTAGGTCCAATTTCGAGAAAGAGATCAACCGCCGAATCCAACTCAGATGGGCAGCGTTCGGGAAGCTTCGCGACGTCTTCTCATCCAAAATTCCTCAATGCCTGAAGACGAAAGTCTTCGAACAGTGCGTGTTCCAGTGATGTCATACGGATCCGAGACAATGGTTGCTAACTACCTTACAAGAAAACTCAGTCACTCAGAGAGCGATGGAGAGAGCTGTGCTTGGAGTTTCTCTACGCGATCAAATCAGTAATGTGGAGACCCGTAGAAGAACCAGAGTCACCGACATAGCTCAGCGGGTTGTGAAACTGTAGTGGTAATGGGCGAGGCACATAGTTCGGAGAACCGATAGACGTTGGGGTCCCAAGGAGCTGGAGTGGCAATCTTGCACCGGGAAGCACAGTGTTGGTAGACCCCTCACTAGGTGGACCGACGACATCAGTCGAGTCACAGGGAGCCTCTTGATACGAGCGACACAAGACCGTGGCATGTGGAAGTCCCTTCAAGAGACCTATGTCCAGCAGTGGACGTCGATCGGTTGATAACGATGAACGACCCAAAATAATATCAGCCCATCATTACTGACTTCATCGAAACAGCTTTACGAAATATTTCCGAATAGTTGTGAACAATCTGTGGACACTATTTGTACATGATAAAAATCCTAATTGTTATTTTTTCTCCATTCATTTACTATTTATCTTATTTTATTTTGCACTGATAAGACGTAGAATTTTTAGCAACCAAAGTGTTAGGTGATTTTTTTAAATATGATAATTTTTAAGGATTTATGTTATGTTTTGCAAATGAGAAAAATTATTTTGTTAACTTTTGAGACTGATTCATGAATAGAAAAACATTTTTAGACTAATTAAAAATGTTTTTCTATTCAAAAACTAGTCTGGCTTTGTTATCAGATCTATTTTAAGAAATAATTAATTCAAGTTTGTAATAAAAATTACAATGGCAAGAAGTCATTAACTTTTTACCCGACTGGGTTATGTGTTTCACCTGTGTGTATGTATGTCCATTCCTATGTCCGCGTGTAACTAATCAACGGCTCAACGGATTTTGATAAATGATACGTCATTAGATTTGTCTTCATGACGCGAGTGTTATAGGGTACCATGGCGGACTTTATGCGCTTTAATGTGCGAGCTGAAAAAAATTTTTTTCTTCAAGACCCTCGAGTGGGGTATCAAAATGAAGGGATTTAAAAGACAAATACAAAAATGTATACAATTATATATTTGAAAATAAGTTGGAGTGTTAAATCACAGAAAATGACCGTTTCCTATGTCAGTTCGTAACTACTCAATGACTCAACTTATTTTGATAAATGATACGTCATTAGATTTGTCTTAACAGCGCAAATGTTACTGGGTACATAAAATTAATAAAAATTCAAAATGGCGGATTTTATGCACTTTAATGTGCGAGCTGAAAAAATTTTTTTTCCTCAAGACCCTCGAGTGGGGTATCAAAATAAAGGGCTTTAAAAGGCAAATACGAAAATATATACAATCTATATGTTTGTAATCAGTTTGGAGTGACAAATCATAGAAAACAAAATAAATAACAACTACTCTGTGAGTAAATTGATGGTAATTTATGTAAGATCCCTTCCCACTCGACTCTACTACATTCCACATAATCCCCCTACACCTCCCCCCTTCCCATCAATTATTGTAACACTAATAATTTAACCTATCGCCAAACACTAAAATAATACAATAATATTATGAAGGACCTTATTAAAGTTTCCAGTGTTCAACAGATGGCGCTAATAGTGGTCTTAAACGCGCTATACTTTAATACATGAACATCAATATTAACACTGCGTCATACGGGCTCGCGCTGTATTGAGAAATTGATTGATTAATTAATCTTTCGTAGTTCGGGTTACTAGTAAAAGGTAAAAGGTTTATTAGCTATTAATTATTAATTATTAATTACTAATTGTAATTATTAGTTTATTACTTACTTATTATAATATTATATATTTATATATCTTGTATTCTTACAATAATTCGTTTCGGTGGCAAAAGTCGGCAGAACTGCCTAGTGCCTAGTGCCTCTTTCGTTTTGTGTCCATCTTGCAACTATCGAGAAAGTTGAACGTGGTCGAACAAATAGCGCGCGCGCGTGTCTTCGCTTGCGGCAGCCTACTAGATTGGCCCTTGCGTAATGGCCGCCGCCTGTAGGTATGTTTTTAATACCTACACGCGGGGTGACACAGGCCTGTCTCTTGTAAAAATATGCATCTAAAAATTTTTCATAGTTTTGCACTAAAATCCAAGAAATAAATTACGTAATTAAAAAAACTAAAAACCCGACTGCGTAAAACAAACTAGTTCTGGTAACTGAAAAGCAAAAAACAAGCTTTGTACTTTATAAACTAGAATTTGATAAGATCATAAACATAATTAATGTTAGAAAATGTATGGCAGGCGGGGGCATTACTTAGTCAACTACTCAGGACTATTAGTTCGCCCCCGCATGCCATACATTTTCTAACATTAATTATGTTTATGATCTTATCAAATTCTAGTTTATAAAGTACAAAGCTTGTTTTTTGCTTTTCAGTTACCAGAACTAGTTTGTTTTACGCAGTCGGGTTTTTAGTTTTTTTAATTACGTAATTTATTTTCATTACGTTTTTTGATTAAAAAAAAATAATTACCAGTTAATATTTAAAATACTCAGTTGATTTTAATAATAAAGATATTCAACAACATCATCATCATCATGATCAACACATTACCGGCTCACTACAGAGCACGGGTCTCCTCTCAGAGTGAGAAGGGTTTTGGCCATAGTCTACCACGCTGGCCAAGCGGATTGGCAGACTTCACACACCTTTGAGAACGTTATGGAGAACTCTCAGGCATGCAGGTTTCCTCACGATGTTTTCCTTCACCGTTAAAGCAAGTGATATTTAAATACTTAAAACGCACATAACTCCGAAAAGTTAGAGGTGCGTGCCCGGGATCGAACCCACGACCTCCGATTAGAAGTCGGTCGTCCTAACCACTAGGCTATCACAGCTACCATATACCAGCTATATATTCAACAACAAAAAGTGTTTAATATTTCTTTAATATAATCATAATTTTAGAAGATATTAGGCAATCAATACAACTACAACTAATTAATTGTTTAAACCTCGTTTACTCAAAGTTGTGAATATGTCACATAATGAGTTTTAGCGGTAAGCCGACGATATGTTTGCTAGAAAGTACAATGTGCATGTAATGAGGACATGGTGAGTGGTGGAGTGGTACCTAAGTGGTAGCGTGATGGTACGTACATGAGCGCGTAGTGCGGCTGCGCGGCGAGCAGCGCGGCGGCCGAGCCCACGAACAGCTCCTCCTCCGTGAAGAACGGCAGCAGCAGCGAGCCCACGTGCACGGCGCCCAGGCAGCCCTGCGCGACACAAACCGCACTGTCACTGTCACTGTCACAGGCGACGCCACTCACACAGGCGACGCCACTCACACAAGAGATACAGTTCAAACGACACAGATGTAAGTGTATGTAAGAGATATATGTATGTACCGTTTCTGTATCTCTGTCTCAAGTCTGAGTAGAATCAGCGTACGCTCTATAGATCTCAGTCTAAGGCGACGCCACTCAGACTTGAAATAGAGTTCAAACGAGACGGATTAATGCCGTTTCAACTCGATCTCAAATCTGAGTAGAGTTAGAGTACGTTGTATACAAAGATTTCAGCCCAATACGGAGACGTATCTAACACCGATTGAGAATTTGTTGAAAAACAAAAACTTCTTTTGTTTTTTGGCCTCGAACTCGACTCAGGATATCATGATCCACATCCAAACAAATTAGTCACTAGGCTGATGAAAACATCCCATTACTTACCAAACATCCCATTACTTACCTAACATCCCATTACTTACCTAACATCCCATTACTTACCTAACATCCCATTACTTACCTAACATCGGTTATACAAATACGTCGATTTCTTCGGATGACAACTTGGAAACTAAATTGGACTCGAACCCTGATATTGAGAGAGCAAATAGTTATCTAACTCACTTTGAAATACTCTCCGGCCAGATTGTCATCAATGAATTCATCCTCCGAATATTCCAACACGTTGGGATCTGTCGAGTTCTCCATCTGTAAACGAAGGAAAATGTACTATTTTTTTCTTGTGGGACACATTTGATTGATGTGAATTCATCAAACAATGGATGAGGTACGCAGCAGATACAAGCTCATTCATATTTCTTAAAACTATGAGCAAGTTGAAATTCCAGTGGAAGAGTCATACTCATCCAAGGATTAATGAAAAAGAAAATGGTATTTGGTGAACTAGTGTGTCTATACGACGCCACTTACCAGGCTAGTGGTGTAGAGGGTGGTGGCGCTGGGCGGGCGCGCGGCGGCGGGCCCCGGCGGGCGCACGCCGCCCAGCGTGATGGTGCCCTCCGTCACCAGCCTCTGCCACGCCGACACGTCGATCTCGTCCGCCAGCCCCAGCTCCTCCTGACCCTCGGCGTCTACGAACGACCCTACAAAACCGCCGAACAAAACACGTGTGAGCAGATGAATACACTACGTGGTGTACCGTGTAGTACGCAGGTGTCGGTCTAGACCGGTAGAACGCTGAACGTCCTCCGCTGGTGATCGCATTGAACGCTGCGTTTTCCGGTGCGAGGTCGGCATTCGTGCACTTCGGGACCCCACCGTCTATCGGTTCTTCGAGCGATGCGCCCCATCCATTGCTCAGCATCGCGACTCGCGTGAGCTACATCGATAACTTCTCGTAATTTCCGATCACATCCCGCAGAGATGTCTCCGAGCGTAGCTTCATTCGTCGCCCGCCGAGTGACCCTGAGCCGTCTTATAAGGCGAAGTAAATCGTGCCGCGGAGACGCAACAAAAAGCCGTATATAGAAAGAAGATTTAGCGAGTGCGGCAGATTCTCGTGCGACCCGAGTACTTTACAAAAGACATTGTTGAGTTTGACAGAGTGTTCAGTTCTCACCCGTGATCCGTCCGTCGGCGAGCAGCAGGCGCAGCGTGACCCAGGCGTCGGGCGCGCGGCGCGAGCGCATGCGGCGCAGCGCGGGCAGCCCGCGCAGCCGCCACTGCACGCCCACCTGCCCCTTGTACAGCCCCACGCTGAACACGGCGCCCTCCTCGCCCTTGTTGAGTTCGACAGAGTGCGGTGCGCTCACCCGTGATCCGTCCGTCGGCGAGCAGCAGGCGCAGCGTGACCCAGGCGTCGGGCGCGCGGCGCGAGCGCATGCGGCGCAGCGCGGGCAGCCCGCGCAGCCGCCACTGCACGCCCACCTGCCCCTTGTACAGCCCCACGCTGAACACGGCGCCCTCCTCGCCCTTGTTGAGTTCGACAGAGTGCGGTGCGCTCACCCGTGATCCGTCCGTCGGCGAGCAGCAGGCGCAGCGTGACCCAGGCGTCGGGCGCGCGGCGCGAGCGCATGCGGCGCAGCGCGGGCAGCCCGCGCAGCCGCCACTGCACGCCCACCTGCCCCTTGTACAGCCCCACGCTGAACACGGCGCCCTCCTCGCCCTTGTTGAGTTCGACAGAGTGCGGTGCGCTCACCCGTGATCCGTCCGTCGGCGAGCAGCAGGCGCAGCGTGACCCAGGCGTCGGGCGCGCGGCGCGAGCGCATGCGGCGCAGCGCGGGCAGCCCGCGCAGCCGCCACTGCACGCCCACCTGCCCCTTGTACAGCCCCACGCTGAACACGGCGCCCTCCTCGCCCTTGTTGAGTTCGACAGAGTGCGGTGCGCTCACCCGTGATCCGTCCGTCGGCGAGCAGCAGGCGCAGCGTGACCCAGGCGTCGGGCGCGCGGCGCGAGCGCATGCGGCGCAGCGCGGGCAGCCCGCGCAGCCGCCACTGCACGCCCACCTGCCCCTTGTACAGCCCCACGCTGAACACGGCGCCCTCCTCGCCCTTGTTGAGTTCGACAGAGTGCGGTGCGCTCACCCGTGATCCGTCCGTCGGCGAGCAGCAGGCGCAGCGTGACCCAGGCGTCGGGCGCGCGGCGCGAGCGCATGCGGCGCAGCGCGGGCAGCCCGCGCAGCCGCCACTGCACGCCCACCTGCCCCTTGTACAGCCCCACGCTGAACACGGCGCCCTCCTCGCCCTTGTTGAGTTCGACAGAGTGCGGTGCGCTCACCCGTGATCCGTCCGTCGGCGAGCAGCAGGCGCAGCGTGACCCAGGCGTCGGGCGCGCGGCGCGAGCGCATGCGGCGCAGCGCGGGCAGCCCGCGCAGCCGCCACTGCACGCCCACCTGCCCCTTGTACAGCCCCACGCTGAACACGGCGCCCTCCTCGCCCTTGTTGAGTTCGACAGAGTGCGGTGCGCTCACCCGTGATCCGTCCGTCGGCGAGCAGCAGGCGCAGCGTGACCCAGGCGTCGGGCGCGCGGCGCGAGCGCATGCGGCGCAGCGCGGGCAGCCCGCGCAGCCGCCACTGCACGCCCACCTGCCCCTTGTACAGCCCCACGCTGAACACGGCGCCCTCCTCGCCCTTGTTGAGTTCGACAGAGTGCGGTGCGCTCACCCGTGATCCGTCCGTCGGCGAGCAGCAGGCGCAGCGTGACCCAGGCGTCGGGCGCGCGGCGCGAGCGCATGCGGCGCAGCGCGGGCAGCCCGCGCAGCCGCCACTGCACGCCCACCTGCCCCTTGTACAGCCCCACGCTGAACACGGCGCCCTCCTCGCCCGGGTTGAGTTCGACAGAGTGCGGTGCGCTCACCCGTGATCCGTCCGTCGGCGAGCAGCAGGCGCAGCGTGACCCAGGCGTCGGGCGCGCGGCGCGAGCGCATGCGGCGCAGCGCGGGCAGCCCGCGCAGCCGCCACTGCACGCCCACCTGCCCCTTGTACAGCCCCACGCTGAACACGGCGCCCTCCTCGCCCTTGTTGAGTTCGACAGAGTGCGGTGCGCTCACCCGTGATCCGTCCGTCGGCGAGCAGCAGGCGCAGCGTGACCCAGGCGTCGGGCGCGCGGCGCGAGCGCATGCGGCGCAGCGCGGGCAGCCCGCGCAGCCGCCACTGCACGCCCACCTGCCCCTTGTACAGCCCCACGCTGAACACGGCGCCCTCCTCGCCCGCCGCGTCCGCCCGCTCCGCGCGGAACAGCGTGCCGCCCATCTTGCTCCTGCAACCGTCGCGTGCGCGACAAGCGCTCGATCAATGTGCTCGATGAGTAGCGGACGGGCGTCGCAGTCGCAGTCGCTACGTACCTGTAGGTGATGGTGAGCGAGGCGGGCAGCTCGAGCGGCTCGAGCGGGTCGGCGGGCAGCGCGGCGAGCGCGGCGGCGCGCGGCACGCGCAGCCGGTAGCTCAGCGTCGTGTTCACGCCGTCGAACGTCGCGTTCGACACGCACTCGTACCTGAAACCATTCCCGTGTACCGCCTTATACCTCCCGTGCCTTGTCACGCTCCAAACGTATTCGCTAACGGTAATCATGGGTATTAACCAGCAATTTATCCCAACACCAAAGTTCGAACACTACCGTGAGTCGCAATCATCTCTGATAGGCTGACACTCTCTATTAGCTAGAATGTAGAATTACAGTCAGAATGACATGAACAATGCAATTATCATAATCACAATTTCGGTGTCAACCCCCCAGTGTATTTACAGAACTACATATTTTTAATTTATTTTAAGACACCAATAAAGACTATTTAGTGTCATTAAAGAGTTAAAAGGTAGTAATGCGTGAGTTTACCCGCGGTCGAGGTTCCGGCAGTGCGAGTTGAGCGGGCAGCCCTGCAGCTGGCAGAACTCCACCTCGCCGCACTGCTTGCCCTTGTAGCCGCGCGGACACGCGCACCTGCGGACACCACCGCACCACTCAGCACGAGCCACTTACATGTGAACACTAACTAATGTACCTACAGAGCTGGTTCTGGTTTTAAATTGTAGCAATTTTATTTTGCTTTAAAAACATCCTGAAATGGTACAATCAAAAACTAGTCCTTTAGGGTTATAATCGCCAAAATCTGAAAAAATCCTAAATTTTCACGGTTTTTTCGATTTTTGACAAAGTTGCGTTCGGCGCTCAAGGTCACAAACTTAGATTATTCAGGCCAACATCATGTACAAGTCCGCAAAACTCAGAACTAACGGAATTAACGCAAGGTACCCCATAAATTCAGAAGTTAAAGTTAGTGGACTAAATGTTAAATATTATATAAATACGGCGATGTCAACAGTACTGCCATCGGCTTGTGCCTGGGCGAAGGACGAGAGGCGAAGGGCAAAGGGCGTGGGGCAAAGCGAGGGGCGTGGGGCGAGGGGCGAGGGGCGAGGGGCGAGGGGCGTGGGACGAGGGGCGAGGGGCGTGGGACGAGGGGCGAGGGGCGTGAGGCGAGGGGCGTGGAGCGTGGGGTAAGAGGCGTGGAGCATGGGAGCAAGAGGTGTGGGGCATGGGGTAAGAGGCGTGGAGCATGGGGGCAAGAGGTGTGGGGCATGGGGCGAGGGACGTGGGGCATGGTGCGAGCGACGTAGGGCGAAGGGCGAAAGGCGAATGTGATGTGCGGGCCGAGGGAGCGGGACACACATACGTGTAGTCGTTCCAGGTGAGCTCGCAGGAGGCGTTGTGCAGGCAGGGGCGCGAGGCGCACACGTCGTCCGACACCACGCCGCGCAGCACGCCCGCCGGGTCCAGCGACACCTCGCCGAACGGCGCCGGCACGCGCAGCCCCGGCGCCTGCAGCGGGAAGAACTCCACCACGGCCACGTCCACGCCGTTCGACACCTGACACCACAACAGACACCCTCCCGGGGTGTACGGCACACATACGTGTAGTCGTTCCAGGTGAGCTCGCAGGAGGCGTTGTGCAGGCAGGGGCGCGAGGCGCACACGTCGTCCGACACCACGCCGCGCAGCACGCCCGCCGGGTCCAGCGACACCTCGCCGAACGGCGCCGGCACGCGCAGCCCCGGCGCCTGCAGCGGGAAGAACTCCACCACGGCCACGTCCACGCCGTTCGACACCTGACACCACAACAGACACCCTCCCGGGGTGTACGGCACACATACGTGTAGTCGTTCCAGGTGAGCTCGCAGGAGGCGTTGTGCAGGCAGGGGCGCGAGGCGCACACGTCGTCCGACACCACGCCGCGCAGCACGCCCGCCGGGTCCAGCGACACCTCGCCGAACGGCGCCGGCACGCGCAGCCCCGGCGCCTGCAGCGGGAAGAACTCCACCACGGCCACGTCCACGCCGTTCGACACCTGACACCACAACAGACACCCTCCCGGGGTGTACGGCACACATACGTGTAGTCGTTCCAGGTGAGCTCGCAGGAGGCGTTGTGCAGGCAGGGGCGCGAGGCGCACACGTCGTCCGACACCACGCCGCGCAGCACGCCCGCCGGGTCCAGCGACACCTCGCCGAACGGCGCCGGCACGCGCAGCCCCGGCGCCTGCAGCGGGAAGAACTCCACCACGGCCACGTCCACGCCGTTCGACACCTGACACCACAACAGACACCCTCCCGGGGTGTACGGCACACATACGTGTAGTCGTTCCAGGTGAGCTCGCAGGAGGCGTTGTGCAGGCAGGGGCGCGAGGCGCACACGTCGTCCGACACCACGCCGCGCAGCACGCCCGCCGGGTCCAGCGACACCTCGCCGAACGGCGCCGGCACGCGCAGCCCCGGCGCCTGCAGCGGGAAGAACTCCACCACGGCCACGTCCACGCCGTTCGACACCTGACACCACAACAGACACCCTCCCGGGGTGTACGGCACACATACGTGTAGTCGTTCCAGGTGAGCTCGCAGGAGGCGTTGTGCAGGCAGGGGCGCGAGGCGCACACGTCGTCCGACACCACGCCGCGCAGCACGCCCGCCGGGTCCAGCGACACCTCGCCGAACGGCGCCGGCACGCGCAGCCCCGGCGCCTGCAGCGGGAAGAACTCCACCACGGCCACGTCCACGCCGTTCGACACCTGACACCACAACAGACACCCTCCCGGGGTGTACGGCACACATACGTGTAGTCGTTCCAGGTGAGCTCGCAGGAGGCGTTGTGCAGGCAGGGGCGCGAGGCGCACACGTCGTCCGACACCACGCCGCGCAGCACGCCCGCCGGGTCCAGCGACACCTCGCCGAACGGCGCCGGCACGCGCAGCCCCGGCGCCTGCAGCGGGAAGAACTCCACCACGGCCACGTCCACGCCGTTCGACACCTGACACCACAACAGACACCCTCCCGGGGTGTACGGCACACATACGTGTAGTCGTTCCAGGTGAGCTCGCAGGAGGCGTTGTGCAGGCAGGGGCGCGAGGCGCACACGTCGTCCGACACCACGCCGCGCAGCACGCCCGCCGGGTCCAGCGACACCTCGCCGAACGGCGCCGGCACGCGCAGCCCCGGCGCCTGCAGCGGGAAGAACTCCACCACGGCCACGTCCACGCCGTTCGACACCTGACACCACAACAGACACCCTCCCGGGGTGTACGGCACACATACGTGTAGTCGTTCCAGGTGAGCTCGCAGGAGGCGTTGTGCAGGCAGGGGCGCGAGGCGCACACGTCGTCCGACACCACGCCGCGCAGCACGCCCGCCGGGTCCAGCGACACCTCGCCGAACGGCGCCGGCACGCGCAGCCCCGGCGCCTGCAGCGGGAAGAACTCCACCACGGCCACGTCCACGCCGTTCGACACCTGACACCACAACAGACACCCTCCCGGGGTGTACGGCACACATACGTGTAGTCGTTCCAGGTGAGCTCGCAGGAGGCGTTGTGCAGGCAGGGGCGCGAGGCGCACACGTCGTCCGACACCACGCCGCGCAGCACGCCCGCCGGGTCCAGCGACACCTCGCCGAACGGCGCCGGCACGCGCAGCCCCGGCGCCTGCAGCGGGAAGAACTCCACCACGGCCACGTCCACGCCGTTCGACACCTGACACCACAACAGACACCCTCCCGGGGTGTACGGCACACATACGTGTAGTCGTTCCAGGTGAGCTCGCAGGAGGCGTTGTGCAGGCAGGGGCGCGAGGCGCACACGTCGTCCGACACCACGCCGCGCAGCACGCCCGCCGGGTCCAGCGACACCTCGCCGAACGGCGCCGGCACGCGCAGCCCCGGCGCCTGCAGCGGGAAGAACTCCACCACGGCCACGTCCACGCCGTTCGACACCTGACACCACAACAGACACCCTCCCGGGGTGTACGGCACACATACGTGTAGTCGTTCCAGGTGAGCTCGCAGGAGGCGTTGTGCAGGCAGGGGCGCGAGGCGCACACGTCGTCCGACACCACGCCGCGCAGCACGCCCGCCGGGTCCAGCGACACCTCGCCGAACGGCGCCGGCACGCGCAGCCCCGGCGCCTGCAGCGGGAAGAACTCCACCACGGCCACGTCCACGCCGTTCGACACCTGACACCACAACAGACACCCTCCCGGGGTGTACGGCACACATACGTGTAGTCGTTCCAGGTGAGCTCGCAGGAGGCGTTGTGCAGGCAGGGGCGCGAGGCGCACACGTCGTCCGACACCACGCCGCGCAGCACGCCCGCCGGGTCCAGCGACACCTCGCCGAACGGCGCCGGCACGCGCAGCCCCGGCGCCTGCAGCGGGAAGAACTCCACCACGGCCACGTCCACGCCGTTCGACACCTGACACCACAACAGACACCCTCCCGGGGTGTACGGCACACATACGTGTAGTCGTTCCAGGTGAGCTCGCAGGAGGCGTTGTGCAGGCAGGGGCGCGAGGCGCACACGTCGTCCGACACCACGCCGCGCAGCACGCCCGCCGGGTCCAGCGACACCTCGCCGAACGGCGCCGGCACGCGCAGCCCCGGCGCCTGCAGCGGGAAGAACTCCACCACGGCCACGTCCACGCCGTTCGACACCTGACACCACAACAGACACCCTCCCGGGGTGTACGGCACACATACGTGTAGTCGTTCCAGGTGAGCTCGCAGGAGGCGTTGTGCAGGCAGGGGCGCGAGGCGCACACGTCGTCCGACACCACGCCGCGCAGCACGCCCGCCGGGTCCAGCGACACCTCGCCGAACGGCGCCGGCACGCGCAGCCCCGGCGCCTGCAGCGGGAAGAACTCCACCACGGCCACGTCCACGCCGTTCGACACCTGACACCACAACAGACACCCTCCCGGGGTGTACGGCACACATACGTGTAGTCGTTCCAGGTGAGCTCGCAGGAGGCGTTGTGCAGGCAGGGGCGCGAGGCGCACACGTCGTCCGACACCACGCCGCGCAGCACGCCCGCCGGGTCCAGCGACACCTCGCCGAACGGCGCCGGCACGCGCAGCCCCGGCGCCTGCAGCGGGAAGAACTCCACCACGGCCACGTCCACGCCGTTCGACACCTGACACCACAACAGACACCCTCCCGGGGTGTACGGCACACATACGTGTAGTCGTTCCAGGTGAGCTCGCAGGAGGCGTTGTGCAGGCAGGGGCGCGAGGCGCACACGTCGTCCGACACCACGCCGCGCAGCACGCCCGCCGGGTCCAGCGACACCTCGCCGAACGGCGCCGGCACGCGCAGCCCCGGCGCCTGCAGCGGGAAGAACTCCACCACGGCCACGTCCACGCCGTTCGACACCTGACACCACAACAGACACCCTCCCGGGGTGTACGGCACACATACGTGTAGTCGTTCCAGGTGAGCTCGCAGGAGGCGTTGTGCAGGCAGGGGCGCGAGGCGCACACGTCGTCCGACACCACGCCGCGCAGCACGCCCGCCGGGTCCAGCGACACCTCGCCGAACGGCGCCGGCACGCGCAGCCCCGGCGCCTGCAGCGGGAAGAACTCCACCACGGCCACGTCCACGCCGTTCGACACCTGACACCACAACAGACACCCTCCCGGGGTGTACGGCACACATACGTGTAGTCGTTCCAGGTGAGCTCGCAGGAGGCGTTGTGCAGGCAGGGGCGCGAGGCGCACACGTCGTCCGACACCACGCCGCGCAGCACGCCCGCCGGGTCCAGCGACACCTCGCCGAACGGCGCCGGCACGCGCAGCCCCGGCGCCTGCAGCGGGAAGAACTCCACCACGGCCACGTCCACGCCGTTCGACACCTGACACCACAACAGACACCCTCCCGGGGTGTACGGCACACATACGTGTAGTCGTTCCAGGTGAGCTCGCAGGAGGCGTTGTGCAGGCAGGGGCGCGAGGCGCACACGTCGTCCGACACCACGCCGCGCAGCACGCCCGCCGGGTCCAGCGACACCTCGCCGAACGGCGCCGGCACGCGCAGCCCCGGCGCCTGCAGCGGGAAGAACTCCACCACGGCCACGTCCACGCCGTTCGACACCTGACACCACAACAGACACCCTCCCGGGGTGTACGGCACACATACGTGTAGTCGTTCCAGGTGAGCTCGCAGGAGGCGTTGTGCAGGCAGGGGCGCGAGGCGCACACGTCGTCCGACACCACGCCGCGCAGCACGCCCGCCGGGTCCAGCGACACCTCGCCGAACGGCGCCGGCACGCGCAGCCCCGGCGCCTGCAGCGGGAAGAACTCCACCACGGCCACGTCCACGCCGTTCGACACCTGACACCACAACAGACACCCTCCCGGGGTGTACGGCACACATACGTGTAGTCGTTCCAGGTGAGCTCGCAGGAGGCGTTGTGCAGGCAGGGGCGCGAGGCGCACACGTCGTCCGACACCACGCCGCGCAGCACGCCCGCCGGGTCCAGCGACACCTCGCCGAACGGCGCCGGCACGCGCAGCCCCGGCGCCTGCAGCGGGAAGAACTCCACCACGGCCACGTCCACGCCGTTCGACACCTGACACCACAACAGACACCCTCCCGGGGTGTACGGCACACATACGTGTAGTCGTTCCAGGTGAGCTCGCAGGAGGCGTTGTGCAGGCAGGGGCGCGAGGCGCACACGTCGTCCGACACCACGCCGCGCAGCACGCCCGCCGGGTCCAGCGACACCTCGCCGAACGGCGCCGGCACGCGCAGCCCCGGCGCCTGCAGCGGGAAGAACTCCACCACGGCCACGTCCACGCCGTTCGACACCTGACACCACAACAGACACCCTCCCGGGGTGTACGGCACACATACGTGTAGTCGTTCCAGGTGAGCTCGCAGGAGGCGTTGTGCAGGCAGGGGCGCGAGGCGCACACGTCGTCCGACACCACGCCGCGCAGCACGCCCGCCGGGTCCAGCGACACCTCGCCGAACGGCGCCGGCACGCGCAGCCCCGGCGCCTGCAGCGGGAAGAACTCCACCACGGCCACGTCCACGCCGTTCGACACCTGACACCACAACAGACACCCTCCCGGGGTGTACGGCACACATACGTGTAGTCGTTCCAGGTGAGCTCGCAGGAGGCGTTGTGCAGGCAGGGGCGCGAGGCGCACACGTCGTCCGACACCACGCCGCGCAGCACGCCCGCCGGGTCCAGCGACACCTCGCCGAACGGCGCCGGCACGCGCAGCCCCGGCGCCTGCAGCGGGAAGAACTCCACCACGGCCACGTCCACGCCGTTCGACACCTGACACCACAACAGACACCCTCCCGGGGTGTACGGCACACATACGTGTAGTCGTTCCAGGTGAGCTCGCAGGAGGCGTTGTGCAGGCAGGGGCGCGAGGCGCACACGTCGTCCGACACCACGCCGCGCAGCACGCCCGCCGGGTCCAGCGACACCTCGCCGAACGGCGCCGGCACGCGCAGCCCCGGCGCCTGCAGCGGGAAGAACTCCACCACGGCCACGTCCACGCCGTTCGACACCTGACACCACAACAGACACCCTCCCGGGGTGTACGGCACACATACGTGTAGTCGTTCCAGGTGAGCTCGCAGGAGGCGTTGTGCAGGCAGGGGCGCGAGGCGCACACGTCGTCCGACACCACGCCGCGCAGCACGCCCGCCGGGTCCAGCGACACCTCGCCGAACGGCGCCGGCACGCGCAGCCCCGGCGCCTGCAGCGGGAAGAACTCCACCACGGCCACGTCCACGCCGTTCGACACCTGACACCACAACAGACACCCTCCCGGGGTGTACGGCACACATACGTGTAGTCGTTCCAGGTGAGCTCGCAGGAGGCGTTGTGCAGGCAGGGGCGCGAGGCGCACACGTCGTCCGACACCACGCCGCGCAGCACGCCCGCCGGGTCCAGCGACACCTCGCCGAACGGCGCCGGCACGCGCAGCCCCGGCGCCTGCAGCGGGAAGAACTCCACCACGGCCACGTCCACGCCGTTCGACACCTGACACCACAACAGACACCCTCCCGGGGTGTACGGCACACATACGTGTAGTCGTTCCAGGTGAGCTCGCAGGAGGCGTTGTGCAGGCAGGGGCGCGAGGCGCACACGTCGTCCGACACCACGCCGCGCAGCACGCCCGCCGGGTCCAGCGACACCTCGCCGAACGGCGCCGGCACGCGCAGCCCCGGCGCCTGCAGCGGGAAGAACTCCACCACGGCCACGTCCACGCCGTTCGACACCTGACACCACAACAGACACCCTCCCGGGGTGTACGGCACACATACGTGTAGTCGTTCCAGGTGAGCTCGCAGGAGGCGTTGTGCAGGCAGGGGCGCGAGGCGCACACGTCGTCCGACACCACGCCGCGCAGCACGCCCGCCGGGTCCAGCGACACCTCGCCGAACGGCGCCGGCACGCGCAGCCCCGGCGCCTGCAGCGGGAAGAACTCCACCACGGCCACGTCCACGCCGTTCGACACCTGACACCACAACAGACACCCTCCCGGGGTGTACGGCACACATACGTGTAGTCGTTCCAGGTGAGCTCGCAGGAGGCGTTGTGCAGGCAGGGGCGCGAGGCGCACACGTCGTCCGACACCACGCCGCGCAGCACGCCCGCCGGGTCCAGCGACACCTCGCCGAACGGCGCCGGCACGCGCAGCCCCGGCGCCTGCAGCGGGAAGAACTCCACCACGGCCACGTCCACGCCGTTCGACACCTGACACCACAACAGACACCCTCCCGGGGTGTACGGCACACATACGTGTAGTCGTTCCAGGTGAGCTCGCAGGAGGCGTTGTGCAGGCAGGGGCGCGAGGCGCACACGTCGTCCGACACCACGCCGCGCAGCACGCCCGCCGGGTCCAGCGACACCTCGCCGAACGGCGCCGGCACGCGCAGCCCCGGCGCCTGCAGCGGGAAGAACTCCACCACGGCCACGTCCACGCCGTTCGACACCTGACACCACAACAGACACCCTCCCGGGGTGTACGGCACACATACGTGTAGTCGTTCCAGGTGAGCTCGCAGGAGGCGTTGTGCAGGCAGGGGCGCGAGGCGCACACGTCGTCCGACACCACGCCGCGCAGCACGCCCGCCGGGTCCAGCGACACCTCGCCGAACGGCGCCGGCACGCGCAGCCCCGGCGCCTGCAGCGGGAAGAACTCCACCACGGCCACGTCCACGCCGTTCGACACCTGACACCACAACAGACACCCTCCCGGGGTGTACGGCACACATACGTGTAGTCGTTCCAGGTGAGCTCGCAGGAGGCGTTGTGCAGGCAGGGGCGCGAGGCGCACACGTCGTCCGACACCACGCCGCGCAGCACGCCCGCCGGGTCCAGCGACACCTCGCCGAACGGCGCCGGCACGCGCAGCCCCGGCGCCTGCAGCGGGAAGAACTCCACCACGGCCACGTCCACGCCGTTCGACACCTGACACCACAACAGACACCCTCCCGGGGTGTACGGCACACATACGTGTAGTCGTTCCAGGTGAGCTCGCAGGAGGCGTTGTGCAGGCAGGGGCGCGAGGCGCACACGTCGTCCGACACCACGCCGCGCAGCACGCCCGCCGGGTCCAGCGACACCTCGCCGAACGGCGCCGGCACGCGCAGCCCCGGCGCCTGCAGCGGGAAGAACTCCACCACGGCCACGTCCACGCCGTTCGACACCTGACACCACAACAGACACCCTCCCGGGGTGTACGGCACACATACGTGTAGTCGTTCCAGGTGAGCTCGCAGGAGGCGTTGTGCAGGCAGGGGCGCGAGGCGCACACGTCGTCCGACACCACGCCGCGCAGCACGCCCGCCGGGTCCAGCGACACCTCGCCGAACGGCGCCGGCACGCGCAGCCCCGGCGCCTGCAGCGGGAAGAACTCCACCACGGCCACGTCCACGCCGTTCGACACCTGACACCACAACAGACACCCTCCCGGGGTGTACGGCACACATACGTGTAGTCGTTCCAGGTGAGCTCGCAGGAGGCGTTGTGCAGGCAGGGGCGCGAGGCGCACACGTCGTCCGACACCACGCCGCGCAGCACGCCCGCCGGGTCCAGCGACACCTCGCCGAACGGCGCCGGCACGCGCAGCCCCGGCGCCTGCAGCGGGAAGAACTCCACCACGGCCACGTCCACGCCGTTCGACACCTGACACCACAACAGACACCCTCCCGGGGTGTACGGCACACATACGTGTAGTCGTTCCAGGTGAGCTCGCAGGAGGCGTTGTGCAGGCAGGGGCGCGAGGCGCACACGTCGTCCGACACCACGCCGCGCAGCACGCCCGCCGGGTCCAGCGACACCTCGCCGAACGGCGCCGGCACGCGCAGCCCCGGCGCCTGCAGCGGGAAGAACTCCACCACGGCCACGTCCACGCCGTTCGACACCTGACACCACAACAGACACCCTCCCGGGGTGTACGGCACACATACGTGTAGTCGTTCCAGGTGAGCTCGCAGGAGGCGTTGTGCAGGCAGGGGCGCGAGGCGCACACGTCGTCCGACACCACGCCGCGCAGCACGCCCGCCGGGTCCAGCGACACCTCGCCGAACGGCGCCGGCACGCGCAGCCCCGGCGCCTGCAGCGGGAAGAACTCCACCACGGCCACGTCCACGCCGTTCGACACCTGACACCACAACAGACACCCTCCCGGGGTGTACGGCACACATACGTGTAGTCGTTCCAGGTGAGCTCGCAGGAGGCGTTGTGCAGGCAGGGGCGCGAGGCGCACACGTCGTCCGACACCACGCCGCGCAGCACGCCCGCCGGGTCCAGCGACACCTCGCCGAACGGCGCCGGCACGCGCAGCCCCGGCGCCTGCAGCGGGAAGAACTCCACCACGGCCACGTCCACGCCGTTCGACACCTGACACCACAACAGACACCCTCCCGGGGTGTACGGCACACATACGTGTAGTCGTTCCAGGTGAGCTCGCAGGAGGCGTTGTGCAGGCAGGGGCGCGAGGCGCACACGTCGTCCGACACCACGCCGCGCAGCACGCCCGCCGGGTCCAGCGACACCTCGCCGAACGGCGCCGGCACGCGCAGCCCCGGCGCCTGCAGCGGGAAGAACTCCACCACGGCCACGTCCACGCCGTTCGACACCTGACACCACAACAGACACCCTCCCGGGGTGTACGGCACACATACGTGTAGTCGTTCCAGGTGAGCTCGCAGGAGGCGTTGTGCAGGCAGGGGCGCGAGGCGCACACGTCGTCCGACACCACGCCGCGCAGCACGCCCGCCGGGTCCAGCGACACCTCGCCGAACGGCGCCGGCACGCGCAGCCCCGGCGCCTGCAGCGGGAAGAACTCCACCACGGCCACGTCCACGCCGTTCGACACCTGACACCACAACAGACACCCTCCCGGGGTGTACGGCACACATACGTGTAGTCGTTCCAGGTGAGCTCGCAGGAGGCGTTGTGCAGGCAGGGGCGCGAGGCGCACACGTCGTCCGACACCACGCCGCGCAGCACGCCCGCCGGGTCCAGCGACACCTCGCCGAACGGCGCCGGCACGCGCAGCCCCGGCGCCTGCAGCGGGAAGAACTCCACCACGGCCACGTCCACGCCGTTCGACACCTGACACCACAACAGACACCCTCCCGGGGTGTACGGCACACATACGTGTAGTCGTTCCAGGTGAGCTCGCAGGAGGCGTTGTGCAGGCAGGGGCGCGAGGCGCACACGTCGTCCGACACCACGCCGCGCAGCACGCCCGCCGGGTCCAGCGACACCTCGCCGAACGGCGCCGGCACGCGCAGCCCCGGCGCCTGCAGCGGGAAGAACTCCACCACGGCCACGTCCACGCCGTTCGACACCTGACACCACAACAGACACCCTCCCGGGGTGTACGGCACACATACGTGTAGTCGTTCCAGGTGAGCTCGCAGGAGGCGTTGTGCAGGCAGGGGCGCGAGGCGCACACGTCGTCCGACACCACGCCGCGCAGCACGCCCGCCGGGTCCAGCGACACCTCGCCGAACGGCGCCGGCACGCGCAGCCCCGGCGCCTGCAGCGGGAAGAACTCCACCACGGCCACGTCCACGCCGTTCGACACCTGACACCACAACAGACACCCTCCCGGGGTGTACGGCACACATACGTGTAGTCGTTCCAGGTGAGCTCGCAGGAGGCGTTGTGCAGGCAGGGGCGCGAGGCGCACACGTCGTCCGACACCACGCCGCGCAGCACGCCCGCCGGGTCCAGCGACACCTCGCCGAACGGCGCCGGCACGCGCAGCCCCGGCGCCTGCAGCGGGAAGAACTCCACCACGGCCACGTCCACGCCGTTCGACACCTGACACCACAACAGACACCCTCCCGGGGTGTACGGCACACATACGTGTAGTCGTTCCAGGTGAGCTCGCAGGAGGCGTTGTGCAGGCAGGGGCGCGAGGCGCACACGTCGTCCGACACCACGCCGCGCAGCACGCCCGCCGGGTCCAGCGACACCTCGCCGAACGGCGCCGGCACGCGCAGCCCCGGCGCCTGCAGCGGGAAGAACTCCACCACGGCCACGTCCACGCCGTTCGACACCTGACACCACAACAGACACCCTCCCGGGGTGTACGGCACACATACGTGTAGTCGTTCCAGGTGAGCTCGCAGGAGGCGTTGTGCAGGCAGGGGCGCGAGGCGCACACGTCGTCCGACACCACGCCGCGCAGCACGCCCGCCGGGTCCAGCGACACCTCGCCGAACGGCGCCGGCACGCGCAGCCCCGGCGCCTGCAGCGGGAAGAACTCCACCACGGCCACGTCCACGCCGTTCGACACCTGACACCACAACAGACACCCTCCCGGGGTGTACGGCACACATACGTGTAGTCGTTCCAGGTGAGCTCGCAGGAGGCGTTGTGCAGGCAGGGGCGCGAGGCGCACACGTCGTCCGACACCACGCCGCGCAGCACGCCCGCCGGGTCCAGCGACACCTCGCCGAACGGCGCCGGCACGCGCAGCCCCGGCGCCTGCAGCGGGAAGAACTCCACCACGGCCACGTCCACGCCGTTCGACACCTGACACCACAACAGACACCCTCTCTTACTTCCGACAGATTGTAGTTGGATCCGATGGGGTTGGAGAATTCCTTTACTGCATGTAAAGGAATTCCGGACGGATGTGTACAATGAATATAAAATTATTTTGCTATAATCCGCTAACAGTGACAAATTTGTAGGCACAACACCACACAATCTTGTAGGCACAACACCACACAAATTCACCACAAAACAAACTCGACGATCGTTTCGCTCCGACACCGGAGCATCTTCAGGAGATGTCGACTTCACAACGGACGATTGCAAAGTGACGCTCGTGTCGAATGAGCGGTCTTATATATTCTATCCCCGCTTAGTCATCTACCCTCCTTTCACTTTCTCTCTGGCCACGCTCCCTAAATATGTTGAGCAACGGTGAAGATGACACATTTATTTGCTCATTCAGCAATTCGACACTTCTACCGCTGTGCCCAACTATTTCCAATTGTTCCAACACGCACAGTCTTAAACCCTCGTCTATCCTATGTCCACTATCCAAAAGATGTTTTGCGAAATGAGATCTTTGAGGCTGGTTGTTTCTAAAGGCAGCCATATGTTCTTTATATCGAGTTACAAAATTGCGCCCAGATGACAGGACGGATGTGTCTTTGAATTTCGATGAAATGTATATGTGAAGCATGCATACGCAGTCGCGCCAATGATTTAATAGGGCTTACAAGTCCTGTAGCATTAGGGTTGAGGAGTTGGAAGAGTTCAATGATAAAGTCAATACATGGCACCTACAATATTAACTCACAATCAACAGATCCATTCTCCAGCAACTGAACTGAGAATTCGGAAGTGGAATTTTTGCGGGACCATGTCACAAACTTCTTCTATAATTAATTATAAAAATATCACGCAAATCAGTCCCGAACGATCGGAGGAATTTATGAACATACGTACCAAAAAATATTTATGCGTCATATTGAGAAACTTTCCTTTTTTTGGAAGACCTTTAAATATGATAGCGTTGTAGTGTTTTATCTTATTATAAGCTTGATTCCGTAATATTGACGTAGTTCTACAAACACTTTACTAACGAAGTACGGACGACTACTCGTTAAAATGTACTCGTAAATGTAAGGTAGGGTGAGTTGAGTTGGCACCTGCACGTCCTGTATGACGCCCTTGAAGTAATCGTCATCGCTGGGCTCGGGCAGCGGCGCGGCGGGCGCGGGCGTGGTCGCGTTCTCGCCGGCCGCGGGGCTGGGTGGCGCGGACGGCGGCGGCGGCGGGGGCCCGCCCAGGTACAGCACCTGGGGACACATTCCTAACTACTCATTCGTTACGAGACACAGCGCAACACTCACTGAAGACAGAGGCGACGATCAGCGTGACACTAAAACCAACCTTACTTAGCCTTATTATAAATTTACTCGTCGGCTTTTCCTTCAATCATGCCATTCAACAAACCTACAGATCGAAGTGATTTCATGCATAGGTGTAGTCGAGGACCCGAGAGCGTACCCATTGATTTCTTAAGAATGAAAATGAAAGAGTTGCCATGGGATTTTTAAAAACCCGTTACTGTAAAGTGTAACTGTTACCTGCGCGTCCAGCTGCTTGGCGGCCGAGATGGACTTGCGGAAGTACTCGGTGCCGTTGAGCTTGACCTGCACGAGCGTGGAGTTGCGCACCACCTCGATGAGGTAGAGCAGGCCGTTGTCGAGGCGCGTGCCGCCCACCGTGTAGTCCTCCGGCGTCTGGTTGAAGCGCAGGTGCACCAGCAGCTCGCCCGCCTTCAGCGACGCGCCCACCAGCGTCTCCTCCGTCTGCCCGTACCTGCGTCACGCGCACGCTCCGTCACCTCACACCTCACACTGACCCGTCGTCCCGCGTCAGTGACAACTGACATGACACACTGACACGAACCAACACTGGCACAGGAGGAATCACAACAGCAGTCATAGCAATGACCAACAGACAGGCAACAAACTTTAAAATAAACTCTGACAGCCAAGCCGACTTCAAAGCCTTGGCTAGTACCACAACAACATCTCAAGGCATACAAGACTGTCACAAAGCCCTGGGAAAACTCCGTCTCCAATGATATCACCCTACGGTGGATCAAAGGACATGACGGAGACCCGGGTAACGAGGCGGCTGACGAACTAGCACGTAAGGCTACGACACTGGGAGTTGCAAGACCGGAACCTATGGTATCTATTCCTTTCAGTGAGTACAAGACCTGATTGCATGCATTAACAGGTAAGGAGCATTCTACACTCTGGAAGAATGCCACTGAATGCCGTCAGATAAAGGAGGAAACCTTTCCTACTCTGAACCAACATCTAACTAACAAACTACTGCACCTAGACAGAGGTAAACTCGGAAGATGGTGGGACTTCTAACAGGGCACTGCTCATTAAACAAAATGTCAAAGACAGTCCTCTATGCAGGGCATGCATGGAGACGGATGAAATACCAACGCACAAGCTCCTAGAGTGCACGGGCGTGACTCAACAACGCGAGATTCCACCTGAGATCACCAGCCTCACTCCAAGAAGTCCTCGGCAACCTGGGCGACTTGCTAGGCTTCTGGAGCGACCTTGAGTGGCTGGAGTAACAACTTCAACGAGAGAGGCACACCACGCACAACAGACCTCGACGGTTTAGTGCGGACACCTGCTCAGAATGAAGACGAACATGACACGACGCGACGCCAAAATATCGAACAGTAGCACAGCCTGCGTTGTCGCGTATAATAGTGTCATTTTCTATGGAGTCGCATCGCGTCGTCGTGTCATCGCTTGTAGGACAACTGGTCAACTCTTGCATGTAAACCCTCGACTCCTCGTGTACACGATTTTACGATAACACGGAACAGTGCTAAAACCTGATTTGTCTAAAAATGGGGAGCTTACAGTCTTTGTAAAGACAGTCTTTGTAAGTCAGTTTGTCTTTCAAACTTTATTTATCGATTTTATAACAGTAACTCGGTCAGGGTATCCCTTAGAAATGGGAATGTGTGTTCATTGGTTTTTGAAATAATCGTGAACAAACATACATATGTACATACAGTCGAATACATAACCTCTTACATACGAATACATGTCTTATAATATTTTAATATGATTAATTGCAGCGTAATTCCGCTCACGCAGATAAAATGTTGTCTATATATATCAACACTGTGGCTCTCCTATTTTGAAATTTTTGGAAGGTACGATATTATGTTAAGTAATTAAGTGCCTTATAAAATATTATAAATATTATATTATCTAGCTGATACGCGCTTTTTCATCCATGTGGATTTAGGTTTTTTTAAAAATCTCTTGGGATTTATGATTTTCTGGGATAAAAAGTCTATGTTCTTTCTTATCCAATATCTAGTCTTTCTCAGTACCAAATTTCGTCAACATAGGTTCAGCGGTTTAGAAAGCTTAACAAACAAACAAACTCACTTTCGCATTTATAATATTAGTAAAGATTAATAAATTTTTTTTTCCGGTTCCGGTGCGGTGAGAGAACGGTGAATACGTACGATTGTGACTGTCGTGATTTTTATTCGAAAATAGTGGTAAATACTTGTCAGAATACACTGCAGTGTTGACGAAAACAAAGGATTCCATCCGAACAGTGCGTTTTGTGAAAGAAGACAGTATTTGAAGAGGAATAAGTGTCGAAAATCGAAACTCAAAGTGTGAAAATAGATACGTTAAATCAAAGTTAAATGTCAAAATAAGAGCTGAAGTGCCAAATGTCAATAAGATTTGAAGTGCCAACCATTGAGAAAATAATAATAAATGGAGTAGGCATACCTACCTTAAAAACGTGCCAAAAATACACTCACACACGCACAATCCTGTAACATAAAATGGCGCGTGTTCATTGTGATGTCTCAAGTTGTGCGTGTGTGAGTGTTCATGTATACATTTTAGGGAGGCCATCTTAAGGGAAGTTGCAATAAAATTTCTGCCACGATCTGTTTTATTGTTATGTTTAAAAATGTAGTGTTGTCTCTTACACACTTATGAAAATTTTGATAAGCTTAAGCTATTTTCCGATCCACTATTTTCTATAGGACATTATGCCAAGTCCTCTTCTATAGGTTCATGGTGCCAACCCATTGACTCTATAAGAAGAGGACTTGAAATACCTACTTTTTTACCGTGCATACCTACACTCACACACGCACAACTGCTGGTCTTAAAATGGCGGTTCTCCATAGAGTAAAGTGTAATAGTATTTATCGACAAATTTATCGATAAATTATAATAATCATTAGTTATTAATTAATCCTACCTACAAATTATTATTAAACTGATAGGGGTTTACACTACGATACTATATTATTTTATACTAGCTTCTGCCCGCGGCTTCGCCCGCGTGACTTTCGGTTTTTCACAAATCCCGAGGGAATCGTGGATTTTCGGTTCCCGTTCGAGCTCCCTTTTCCAACCTTTATACCTACTTTCAAGGAAGTTTGCTATAGTACCTAATCTACCTATAGCTGCTATACATTCCGGTTTTTTTTTTTCAAAATCAAGCACAACACAAAAACAACAAGCACAACACAAAAACAAAGTAATTGGATGTTGATTACTTTGTTTTTGTATTTAAAAATATGCAGTTGCTTGATTTTTCGTTTCGTGAAACGACACCAGCTGGGTTATTCTGTAACTTAGTTAGCAACTGAAAATAGTTGCCAACGAATTAGTTTGATATACATTGCTGCTTTACTGTAGGAAATATAAAGTGTTTTCATAATTTTACACAGTAAAGCAGCAATGTATATCGAACAAATTCGTTGGCAACTATTTTCAGTTGCTAACTAAGTTACAGAATAACCCCCCAGGTAAGGTGTTCTGAATGTAATTACTTTGTTTATTACTAGGGCAGCCGAGTTAACCTAGTGTTGCTTACTACAAAATTTAATTTTCCTATTTTCCATGAGCTTCTGGTCTACCTATACTAACTACTTCGTCATTTTGACAATAGTATTAAAAAACTACATAATTTCAGTATTCTTACTAGTAAATGTGCTGATGGCATTGCATTATCCCGTAACCTTAAGACATCTAATGTTCTATTAAATGAATTTTCGTTAAAATGCCCAGAGCAAACATAAACCACTTTTTTATTTAGATTTATGTTTTCAGTACCTATTATATCCAGCCATTTTTTGCGTTTATCTTCTCCTTTTGGTAACCTTATCAAATTAAATACCTATTAAAATATATTCATATCTTGTCGATATATTTTATGAACTAGATGATGCCCACGGCTTCGCCCGTGTGAATTTAGGTTTTTAAAAATCCCGTGGGAACTTTTGATTTTCCAGAACAAAAAGTAGCTTATCTGTAGAAACCCGTCCCCAAAACGGAAAAATCCCGTGGGATCCCCACGATTTCGTAATACAATTCCTTACAGCATCAGGGTTGAGGAGTTGGATATATACATACCTACTCGAGTTCATTCAACGATAAAGTCTTTAAATGGTACCCCCAATATCAATTTAAATAACCGAAAGTTTCTAAAACCCATTAGTTTTGGGGATTAGGTCCCCTACAGCATCAGGATTGAGGAGTTGGAATCCAAATTTTTTATAGAACAGGGTCGCAATGTTTCTCTATCGATTAAAAAAAAAATTACGCAAATCGGTTCAGAAATCTCGGAGATATCGGTGTACATAGGTAGAAAAACACAACTCCTCCTTTTTTGAAAGTCGGTTAAAAAAGTAGCCTATGTTACTCCCTGGTTAATTCTCTACTTGTATGTGAAGGTCCCGTCAAAATCGGTTCAGCCGTTCCGAAGATTAGCCCGTTCAAACAGACAGACAGACAGACAGACAGACAGACAGACAGACAAAAATTTTAAAACGTGTGATTCGGTTATGGTAGCGTTTAAATAACCATATGAGCTTAATATGAGGTAGTTATTTCGATATTACAGACAGACACTTCAATTTTATTTATTAGTATAGATAAGTACAACCCTAACTTCTACTAATCTATAAACATTAACTATCAGCTGTCATAACAAAAGATTAAGGTTAAATAAATACGAAGAAAATGGTATAAAATATAGTTGAACAACCTTTATTTATGAAGTAAAAGGTTATTTATCACTTTTATGATAATTATCCGTGCAATATACAAGTTTCAAAAGAATTTTATAGTACTAACCGATGAGTTGACAATTTTGGATGTTTTTTCCTATTTTTCCATTGGCAGCCTCTGATGTCGCAGCAAGTGAAGGAACTCATATTGTTAGTTGAAATTTTTGTTATTAAGTGCTTAATGAAGAAGTACTATTGAATAATAAGAGAGAATTGTGATTTGTAGGTTATAGCTTTGTTTGTTTTTATTGTAATATCCGCCATATTAAGACCTAAAAGCAATAAAATTTTTTCCACGACCTGTTTTATTGTTATGTTTAAAAATGTAGTGTTGTCTCTTACACACTTATGAAAATTTTGATAAGCTTGAGCTATTTTCCGATCCACTATTTTCTATAGGACATTATGCCATTTCTATATTATTATTATTTCTATGTGCCAACCTAACGAACTTAACGCTTACTTCAGACTGAATAACCATAGACAATTATTCGCCTTGGACACTTGCATTTTCGACCAAGAGTATTGCCATATAAAAAACTTTTCCCCAAAAATGGACTTGGACACATTGTTGGAAAAAATTGATGAAAAAATGAATAAGCAAACAACTATAATAACCAATGCTGTGACCAAAAATGTAATGGAAGCTCTTGATGAAAAGATGAAATACTTAATGGAAGAAAACAAAAACCTAAAACTAAAGGTTAAAAAACTTGAAGAAAGAGTAAATTTCATGGAAAAAGAGAAGAGGAAAAATAATATAATAATATTTGGAGTTGAAGAAAAAGAAAAAAATGAATGCGAACTAGTTGCTCAAGCTAAGGAAATAATTGAAGAGACAGGAGTAAACACAGAAGATCATGAAATAAGCAAAGCGTACAGGATTGGAGCGAAATCAGGCAAAATGCGTCCTATAGTAGTGTGCCTTACAACTAGATGGAAAAAACTTCTCATATAAAAAAACAAACGAAATCTCCCCACAGGCCACAGGAGTAAATATTAAAGAAGACCTACCTAAAGAAGTACTGGAGATTAGAAGACAGCTACAGCCAAAACTAGAGGAAGAAAGGAAAAAAGGAAATATTGCATACTTGAAATATGATAAGCTCATAGTGAAAAATCCTAAAATATGCGAAAAAAGAAAGCGGGAAATCTCAGACCCCTCCTAAATCGCCAAACACTGAGGGAGATTTCAGAAAAAGAGAAGCAAAGAGAGTGAGCAGAACAAGTATGGCTAATTTCCTGTCCAGACACAGATCACAGTCAACAGCTGAAGATACGCCAAAAAACTAATTAGAAACCTCGGTTATCGGAAAATAAATTCAGAAAAAACAACAAAAAACTTTACCCCAAGTATTCCTCCATACCGGCCGGTCACCGAGGAGGAACAAATCGACCACCACCCTCCAACCACATCCAAAAATTCCAAACAGACACAGAACTAAATCAGAATATCTATTACATAAACGCATTAAACACACTTACATTGAGAACTGAAGAAAGTCTACAAGAGTTATTAATGGCTTTAAAGAACGTAAAATGGGATATAATCGGTCTCAGTGAGGTGAGAAGATTAGGAGACAGAATAGAAGAGTATGAGGAATTCCTTCTGTACTACAAAGGGGAAACAAAAGGTAAATTTGGAGTGGGCTTTATCATAAAGAAACAGTTAAGAGCTGTATAGAGGAAATAGTCGGAATTTCTGAAAGGATAGCAGTTCTAAACATAAATTTACCATCCTATAAAGATAAATGGACCATCATCCAGGTTTACTCACCAACGGCCCAAGCAAATAAGAATGAAATAGAACACTTCTACCATCAAATAACTAAGACAATAAATGAATATGAATGCAAAAAACTTTTGAACTACTTTTGAAACTACTTTTGAATGCAAAAAAAAAAACAAGTGTGTCGAGTTTCTATTGCCCAATACAAGGGTTACTAGCAAAAATTTAAAGATAAGTGGTGAGCCATTGAAAACTGAGGACACAACTGTGTTCTTGGGAATAACCCTAGATGCAAAGCTTCAATGGGGCACCCATATAGCAACACTTGCTGGCAAGCTCAGCTCTGCTGCTTACGCTGTTAGAAAGATTCGACAGATAACAGATATAGAAACTGCAATAGTATTATGTCGTATATGGACTCATACTATGGGGTAAAGCGATTGATATTGAAAAAATTTTCGTTTTACAAAAAAGGGCAATTCGCGCAATTTATAATTTAAAACCGCGGGATTCCCTTCGAGAGAAATTTAAAGAAATAGGTATTCTTACGGTAGCTTCTCAATATATCTATAACAATATAATTTTTGTTAGGCAAAACATTCACAGTTACAATAAAAAGTGCGAATTACACGACAGACAATTAAGAAATAGAAATAGGCTCGTGATTCCTCAGTTACGCCTCAAAAGGGTCCGAAAGTCATTTGTGGGAATGGGCGTAATGTTCTATAATAAAATTCCACAAGCAATCTTAGACTTGCCTTTACACAAGTTTAAGAACTCTATTAAAAATATGCTCATAAAAAAAGCATATTATACAATTGAAGATAATATAAATGATAAAAAATCAGCCAAGGGCGAGTCGGGCCTCGCTCTTTCAGGGTTCCGTACATAATTATCAACAATATAATATTTTGGGTCTAAGAAATATTTAATTTCCGAGCTAGACATCGCAACAAACCGTGAAAGAAAAACCCAAAAAAATGTTCGTTTATTTTGGTCACAGCTTATAAACTATTTAATAAATCATTGTTTTCAGTATTTGTTGTTTAAATAGAGCATATAGTACATAATATACTGAAATATCATATTCCCAACTAGTTTAGTTTTTGAGATAGCCCCCGTCACAAAAATGGTCTAAAACTGACAACTTTGATGGCCTCCCATTCCCTTATTTTTTGAGATAAAAATTAAAAAAATATATATTTGTACTCTACTTAATGAGCTCTAAACAATGATACCCCACAAGCTAGGGTAAAGAAAAAATTTTTTTTTCCGGCTCCTTTTTCATGTATGGGAGCCCCCCCTGAAAAATAATTTAATTCAATTTCTAATCCAATATTTGATTTTGGGTTAACGTTTTACACTAAATACCAAAATTTCAGGTTTGTAACTGATTTCGTCTGCGAGCTAGAGACCTGTGACCGGCGGACAGACGGACAGACAGACAGACAGACAGACAGACAGACAGACAGACAGACAGACAGACAGACAGACAGACAGACAGACAGACAGCCGACTGACATTAATAGGGCTCCGTTTTTACCCTTCGGGTACGGAACCCTAAAAAGCATGGAGCAATTTCTCAATGACAGGTTGCTTGGAAACAATCTAAGAAAATTTAACTCATGTCTTAAAATGAGTATTTGATTATTGGTGTTCAATTCGATGCTTTGATCATGGGTAGCCTAAGTATGTCACGCTCTCTTTAAACATTTCTGTGGTGGTGTCGTGTGGTGCGGGTTGTTACGTTCCCTCGAATATGGTTGAGCGAAGCAATGGCTGGATCATGCGTCATGCTCGTGAACGGGTGCCACCGTCGGAAATGGGGCTACTTTTGTCTGCCCTTCTTCACATGTGTAGAATTGTAAGCACCATTCCGAACCTGTGGTAGACTCATTTGTCGATTCGTAAGCGCTTGTGAAAGTTTATCTGAATAAAATTGAAGATTACTTATATAAATGATAAAAAGGCGTGGATTTGACTCGTTCCAGCAATGCGCGAGACGGCAATTCAATCATGTACTTAACATAAAATTGTTATATTGATATTGATATTGTAAATTTGGAAAAGAGCAACCGCCGAGTTTCTTGCTGGTTCTTCTCGGTTGGAATGGCATTCCAAACCAGTGGTAGATTCATTTGACTATTCAAAAGTACTTGTAAAAGTTTATTTGAATAAAAAACTTTTCTATTCTATTCTATTCTATTCTATTCATGTCCACGTTGTCAAGCAGGTGCTGGAAAAATACGGAGAATATGGTCTGCCATTTTACTGTTGCTTTATTGACTTTTACAAGGCCTTCGACTCCCTGGAACATGACAAAATATGGAACGCACTGAACAAGCAAGGAGTAGAAGGAAAATATATACGAATAATAAAGAATATTTATACCAGCAGTACAGCAACAGTGAAATTAGATAAAGAAGGGAAAAAGATAAACATAGAGAGGTGTACGCCAGGGAGACCCGTTGTCGCCAAAACTCTTTACAGCAGTGCGAAGTATTCAGACAAATTGAGTGGAAGCAACATGGCTTAAAAATCAACAGAGAATATCTTACTAACTTAAGGTTCGCAGACGACATAATTCTCTTTGCTAAATCTCCACAGGAATTGCAAGAAATGCTCTCAGACCTGGATGCTCATAGCAAGCAGGTTGGCTTGACCATGAACATTCTTAAAACTAAAGCTATGACAAATAGAGAGGAAGAAACAATTACACTAAACAATAACAATATAGAATATGTAAAAGAATATATGTACCTTGGCCAACTAATCACAACAAAGAACATATCGAGCACAGAAGTAGAGACAAGAATAGGGAATGCTTGGAAACAATATTGGTCATTTAGGGAAGTAATGAAGGATCCGAAAATGAGCACTATAGTAAAGGGTAAACTATTTAACTCCTGCATTCTTCCTATACTGACATACGGGTGCCAAACATGGGCGCTCACTAAGGCTCATTTATCCAAACGCAGAACCTGCCAGCGTAGCATGGAAAGAAGCATGTTGGGCAAGCGGAAAATAGAAAAAATACCTCATTCCAAAATCAGAAAAGCCACACGAACACAAGAGGTGATACACAAAATAAAGCTCCTTAAATGGCGATGGGCTGGCCACATCATTCGGGGTGAGGATAAATGGAGCAAAACCATTAGTTTGTGGTACCCCAGGGAAGGAAAGAGGAAGAAAGGTCGACAGACTAAAAGATGGGTAGATGAAATAGCTGCTGTGGGGGGAAAAACATGGACCAGAAGGGCAGCAGATAGAGGAGAATGGAAGAGGTTGGAGGAGGCCTTTGCCAAAAGGCACGCAGATTAGGGGGAAAAATTAGAAATAAATTGTACAATGCATAACAATGTTTAATCTGATCGAGGCTTAATAAATAATAAATAAAAAGATTATTAAGAAGATAATTACAAGCTATACATATTTTACAAAAAATTAAACTGTCAACTGTTTTCGGTCCATCAATCTCAGAAATTGGTGTACCAATGAAAAATATTAGTGACATTATTGTACAATATTAGGGTACATTTATGCGTATAACTTCGTACTTAAGAAGATAGCTAGGTGTGTTATATACTAAAACTTTCCTGTACGTATGTAGATTACGATTAAAAATCATCAAAATCGGTTCATCGGCTTTTGAAATAATCGCGAACACACACATACATGTAATTTTGTGTCGATTCGAGTCGATTAAGAAGTGTTGTACGAACTTGGGCAGCGAGCCGAGGTAGAAGATCTGTCCGGTGGGCTTGCGCGTGCGGATGAACATGGAGATGTCGAGCGCCGCGAGCACCGCGCGCCGCGACGCCTCCGACACCGCCACCGTCACCACCGAGCGCGGCGCCGCCGCCTCGTGCCCGAACGTCGCCGCCGTGTAGTCTGCAACCACGTTTGTTTTTATGGTTTTTTTTTCCATTATGGCTCCGCATGGTTGCATATAGTTTTTCTCAAGTAATAATGTTTATCAAATAATTTGCCCAATTTAGGCGAAAGTGGTCAAATATAGTCTATCGTCCGTCAGTCGATCCTAAGTCAAGTCATGTCATGCTTTAATAAGGCGAAGGCAACCTTACCAAAACTTTTGATAGAGAACTTTGAGTCCTGCGAGAAAATCGAATTAATCACTTAAAACACTCTTGCTTAATCTCCACTTCACTTATGCACATTTACAGAACTGCCTATATTGAAAAATGCCTTCTACTTTATGCAATAAAACTCTAAAATGCAGCAAATTAATGAAAATAAAACGAGACCTATATGCAATTCCTACGATTTTCCCGCCAAAACTCGGAGGTTTCTTTATTTGTAACTTTAACGCGCAATCCAGACTCTCGCGAGGCACCTCCTAGAGACTCTCGGCACGAGTATTGACGAGTGGAGGCTGCAAGAGTGCTAGCCATGCAGACTCTCGATCCTCGCGTCCTTTGACTCGCGTCCGAAAAACCTCGCCTCGCCTCGCTGTAGCTCCATACAAAGTGGAGCGACAGCGAGGCCAGCGCGCCGTCCTCACTCTCGCACTCGCGTTGCCTCGTGAAGTCTGGATCGGGTATAAGACGTTCGACAAGACGTATATTTGAAGATATATAAGCGTCGTATCAGGGAAACAGAACAGAGGTGACTCACTGTACTGGCACCTGTCCCCCAAATGCGGGCGTGGACAGGTGCACCGGAAGGAGGTCCAGTGGTCCTCGCACGCCCCTCCCGACAGGCACGGGTTGGGCGCGCACTGCGGGGTTCTGGGACAAGAGGCTAGAACTCCTCGCAGCACCGCTTGAGCCACTCGTTCGCCGTCTTCAGACCCGGAGCCCGGGTCTTCTTCTTCGGACCCTGACCGTTCGGTGCGGCTCTCTACCGCAGTCGCGTTCGAATCCTCGGGAAGGACCTATGGGCAATAAAGCAATAAGGTATTCTCTTGTAGTCTCCTTGTAGTTTCCTTACTGTCTGAAGGAGGGGATCAAGCTGTCCCGATCCTCTCCTCTTTAGCGCGGGAGCCGCGGCGGATAGCTGGGGCAGCAGGCAGACGCCTGAGACGTATACAATGGGTTCCCCAGGCGTCCAGCACTGCCAGCAAGAGGGACATGCCGTGATGGTTTTTAGTGCGGTATATCCCCGTTCGCCATCCGTTCGGCCCAAGAAACGGGGGTAGCCATAAAGCTTTTCAGACACGCCAAACAAAAAAGGGGAGAACGCCCAACGCATTTATAAAACTTGAGTCGTCCGACAGAATGTTTGCTCATTTTTTGCCAAACGAAGGTGGATTTCAAAACATCAATTTGAAATGACATCGTAAAACATTTCAGGTATTCTCCAAAATCAAAACAGCTCGGGATTTTACTTTGAGCAAACTTTTTTTTGGATATGAATGGAATTCATTGATCCAATAGACACCTAAAATTACATAATTATCTTTTTTAGCCAATATTAAAAACGGAAGTCTAGATAAATTCAGCATTTCTGGCGAAACTAGGTATAGGACCGAGTTAAGAGCGCATTCGACTCACCCACTGGCCGTTCACGACCACGTCCTGGAAGCAGCCGATGAAGAAGTTGGGTCCGTGGGTGAGCGTGGCGTACGAGGAGCCGGCCGTGCCGAGGCGCGTGGAGGGGAACGACGTGACCGACGCGTTGAACGCCTCGTTCTGGCTGATGGGGTAGATGGTCTGCTCCTCGTTGGCGGCCAGCACCAGGTGCGACGAGTTGATCGTTACGAACACCTGCAACAGACATATAATACAATCAACACAATAGAACAGAACAGCACTCGGTATAGCCACACGTAACGCGTAACAAATGTGCGAAGTGACCTTCTGCCAGTTGCTGTCGTTGAGGTTGGAGCCGATGAAGACGCCCTCCCACTTGTTGAGCAGGCTGGAGTGCAGGTTGAGGCGGCCGTTGGACAGCTCCAGGAAGAAGTAGGTGAAGCCGCGGCCCATGGCCAGCAGCCCGCTGCCCAGCGTGGTCTTGAAGCGGAACGAGATGTCGTAGCCCTCCTCGCGCGACGTGTTCACCTCCGCGTAGCTGCTCTTCTCCAGCGACATGGTCGTTATCTGGCGGCAGACAACGATACACCCAATCATAATTTCGACGACCTCCCTGGCGCAGTGGTGAGCGCTGTGGTCTTATAAGTGGGAGGTCCCGGGTTCGATTCCCGACACTGGCAATTTGGGATTTTATAATTTCTGAATTGTTTCTGGTCTGGTGGGAGGCTTAAGCCGTGGTTGTTTACCACCCTACCGGCAAAGCCGTGCCGCCAAGCGATTTAGCGTTCCGGTACGATGCCGTGTAGAAACCGATCAAGGGTATATAACATACCTCTTTCAAGTTAGCCCGCTTCCATCTTAGACTGCATCATCACTTACCATCAGGTCAGATTGCAGTCAAGGGCTAACATGTAGTTGAATAAAAAAAAAAATACGCCTAGTTTAGTTCACCGTGTACAACAATTACAAGAGGCGCTAACAGCGTTACCTTCTCGCAGGTGGTGCCGTAGTACCCGGGCGCGCAGGAGCAGTTGAACCGGTGGTCGTTCTCGTCGACGAGCCAGGGCAGGCAGGTGCCGTTGTTGCGGCACGGCTCGCCGCGGCAGCCCTCCAGCACCACGGAGCAGTTCTGCCCGCCCCAGCCCGCCTCGCAGTAGCAGTAGTACGCCGCGCGCCGGTCGTCGCAGCGCCCGTGCTCGCACGGCATGTACCTGACACAACACACACATACTAATGTTAAAAATACCTTCTTCCAAAACTCAGTTACCCAGTCGCTGCATGAAATACGCGTTCTACGTTCATCGAAAATTCGAAACAGCTACATTCAAAGCAGCCATGAAGATTTTCGAGGACAATGATCTAGACCTAGACACTTATGGCATATGGTGCCGATGATGGACATTTATTTCGACTATGAGGATCTAGCTTTTGCCCGCAACTTTGCCTTTTCACATATGTATTTCGATTTTTCACTAATCCTGAGCGAATAGTGTATTTCCGGTCCCCGTTTCCGCTCCCTTTTCCAACCTTTATACCTACTTTCAAGGAAGTTTGCTATAGTAATCTACCTATAGCTGTAGATTTCGGTTTTTTCAAAATGCCGCGGGAACTGTGGATTTTTTTCAGGATTAAAAGTAGCCTGCGTTAATTCAGAGCATAAACTATCTCAATTCAAAATTTCAGCCCAATCGGTTCGATAGTTGCAGCGTTATAGGGTAACAAACATACACACATACATACACACAAACTTTCGCCTTTATAATATTAGTGTGATGTGATTAGTGCGATGATCACCTCAAACACTCGTTGATCTCGTCCTGGCAGTGGTCGCCCTCGTAGCCCGCGAAGCACTCGCACGAGTAGCCGCCGATCTCGTCCACGCACTTGCCGTGCCTGCACGGCGACGACGCGCACTCGTCGATGTTGACCTCGCACCGCGCGCCCGTCGTGCCCGCCACGCACACGCACTCGAAACTGCACAGTTCATCAAAAAATAAATAAATAAATAAAAAGTAGCTTGCAGTAACGATATCTTGTCGGACAGTGTAAATAAGCTCTTTTCATTTCGATGACATTAAAATGAAATTCGCGTGTCGTGTGAAAAATTCTACATCTAATGATAAACGCACATGCAATTACAATTTATTTATTTTAGTTACATAAAAATTGTATTATAATAAGCTAGCGGCCTTACTAATGAAAGTTGTATAGCGTGTGATAACTATTCACACGTTTCACATTAAACAACCTCTATACAATTTATTTGTTAGTTTATTAAGTATAGAGTATATTATAAGTGCTATTTTTCTTTAGTAAAACAAGAACAGAATATTTTCACTTAGCTAGCTATAAAAATAAAAATTACTCCAATAGCACGGAGTTTAGCGAAAAATTGCAAACTAGTAACTCTTTAAAAATATGAAATAATGAAATTAAAGAACCATTTTTAAATAAATAGTAAAAATAACGTTACCCGCTAGCATTCTCTAGCGAGAAGGGCTGGTAGAAGTGTTCGGGCAGCAGCATGTGCGGCTGCGGGCCCACCTGCGGCGGCGCGCCGGCGCGCGGGCGGTACAGGCTCGCGTTGCTGCGCTCCAGGCACACGCCGTCGTGCTTGCAAGGTGAGCTCTCACACTCGTCTACGTCCGTCTCGCAGTTTTTGCCTGTACCATATTACAAAAGTATGTTAACTTTGGCCGTGAAAAATGGCAAATATATTGATAAATTTACCATGATATTAAAAAGTTCGTGACATTAAAGCAAAAAATAATGGTTTAATTTTAATTTCTCCCTAGAGACCATACCGAGTAATAGATACTAATAATGTTAAAATCATCCCAATAATCCGATAGGCCAAGGTAGCACGCAGAAACTATATGTTCGTTACGCCGAGCGCACCATACCACAGATGATACTGTTTACTGTTAAGTTTTGCGAAACGCTCTGTGGCATGAGTGTGGTAAGGAGTGCTAACCCGTGAAGCCCGGGTAGCAGTTGCAGTGGTAGTCGTTGACGTCGTCGAAGCACGTGCCGCCGTTGCGGCAGGGCTGCGACGCGCACTCGTCGATGTTCACCTCGCAGTCGTCGCCCGTGTAGCCCGTGCCCGCGCACTCGCACGTGTACCCGTTGAGCCCGTCCTCGCAGCGCCCGCCGTGCAAACACGGTTGAGACTGTGCGGTAAACCGAAACTTCTTTATTGACAATCACTCTTAAATACAGACAATAGTGTTGCGTGTTTATAACGGCCCATCGTAATCATGAACGTGCGATTTTATTATGACTTCTATTAAATTGAAAAAAAAAAAATCTTTCACTCACGCCTTATTATTGAATGGAATAAATAATAAGGCGTGAGTTATAGCGTATAAAAAAACATTTGTTCTTTATAACCTTACTAGCTGACCCCTGCGACTTCGTTCGCGTGTTTTTCTTTGCTATAAACCTCACGGAGCCCGAGACCTTTCCAACGAATGCAAAACCGTGGAAATCGGTTCGTGCGTTCTGGAGTTATAGCGTCAGGAAGGAAAACCCGACTTATTTTTTAATATAGTAGATGTAGATTTGTAAAAAGCATGGCACTGGTCATGCAGAAACCAGCAATCAGCAGGAACAGCAGGAACCTTTTACAAAAAAATGTGGTGTTGGTCATAAATGACTACAGTGACATTTGAACGAACACGCATCGTGGACATTCTGAGTAAGTTCGGTTCACTATGGCGTGAATGTAGTCTCACCAAACAATCGTCGATGTTAATTTCGCAGTGGGGCCCGGTGAGCCCCTCCTGGCACACACACTTGTAGGTCGCGATGCCGTCCACGCACGTGGAGCCGGCCGCACACGGGTTGATCGCGCACTCGTTTATGTTTATGGAACAATCTTTGCCTAAAATAAAATAAAAAATTATATGTTGTTTATATGTAAATCAACTGCATTTTAAATTGATTAAGATATATCCAGGCGATCAAACAAACCTTCAAATCCTTCAACACAAGTGCACTCGTAGTTGTTTTCTAAGTTCTGGCAGGTGCCGCCGTTCTTGCAGGGTGAAGATAAACATTCATCTATGTCTTGTTCACAGCTGTCGCCAGTGTAACCTGAAGTATAACATTTTAAAATACAAAAACCTTGGAATCCACTGAAGCCGATGTGGTGTTAGAAGTGAGTAAACCAAAACATAGTCATTTAAACAAATTACCTGGTTTGCAGTAACACTGGTAGGAACCATGCATATTGACACACACTCCGTTATTGCATATCTTCGGCATCAGTAAGCATTCATCTACATCCAACTCGCAGAGTCTTCCTGTAAAAAATAAGTCCCATCAATATCGGATCGGTATCGGGTTAATATCCGACAGTGTGAAGGCACTCAATTCCACGATGACATTGACACAAGAGTTTTGTCTATGGTACACGTCAACGTCAATTTGACATTCGTTTGACTTTGACGATTTTACATTAAACGTCAAAAACACCCGAGGGGCGAGGAATCCGAAGTGAACTGCTTGTTGTTGTCTCACTATTATTTATTTCATTATTGATTTCATTCAATTGATTAAATAAATTAACTTGTAAAACCATGTGAAGTTTTTAGCGCTATCCCTTTAAATTACTTTAGTATAAAATAATCAATTACCAACTTCATGAAGCCACCATGTATTCAGTGCGTTATGTTTGCAGGTTATACCGCAAGAATTTCTCGCCCCGTTTTAACCATTCCGAAGCAAATGAAAGTGATAAACGATTATTTAATAAGGATTTTAAACATCTGTTACAACAACACAAAGATAAAATTGTGTTTAGTTCGTATTTAGAGCATGAAAAGTTACGATTAGGTTACTTTAAGTATTACGTGAAAACTATCAGGAAAGCTAAAGAGCTTGAGTCGAAACAGTTTCATGAGAAAAGTTTGCCTCCCCTACCATTATCCTTGAAGTATTATGTTGACAAAGAAAGGCTTTTAGATGATGAACCTTTACCAGAAGTTGAAGAGCCAGAAAAAACATTTCAATTGCCTTTTGGAAACACAACTCGTGTAAATATAAATGAGGATGACATAAAATCTCATAAAAACACTGACAATTTAGATAAAGAATTTGATAGATCTAACATACAGAAATGGATGACAAATTATGAGCAGTTTGATGACACAAAACTGTTGTCTACGGAGGAGGAGAGTGATGAAGATGGTGTGGAAAATGAGTGGTGCAAACATTATGGTACTCCAGACCCCACTGTGGCCGTCAGTCAGGTACAGTGCCTCTTCTGAATCTTTGCAATCACCTCTAGTTACACATAGCTCAAAACCAAGATAAGTGTACCTACCTGTCTGGATTAGTTTGCTGAAAAGCATGTGTGATAAACTAACTAATATGTATTGTCAAATTGTGTACTCCAATTTTGTTTTCACACACCTACCAAAAATAGAAAATCAAATAATTTAATACTTTTTAAGATAATATACTTACTCTAAACACACTTGAAAGTCTACTTTTCACATGAAACAATAAGAGGCAATGCAAATCACCTTTTAGGGTATCAGATGTTAGTGATAACAACTAGAACTGTCACCTTACTCACTGTCCTGTCCTGTCCACTGAAACACAGTGCTTGTGTGTACATAGACAGATTTACAAATTTTTTCACCAGTCTGTATCAATGTCTCTTTATAACCAGTAAACCTAATCATTTCCCTACACAGGTACCCTGTGGAGGCTGTGGGGCCCTCCTGCACTGCACTGACCCTGCCATACCAGGGTACTTACCTAGCGAGCTGTTCAAGGGGCAGGAGATTGAGGAGTTAAAGACCATGGAATGTCAGAGATGTCACTTCCTCCAGGAGTACAATATCGCTTTGGACGTCACGGTTCAGCCGGAGGAATATGAAAAACTTCTCAAATCAATTAGGTAGTATTCTGTATATTTTTTGAACAGTCTGAAGGAAACACATAAAAAGGGAGCTCCCGCTCTCCAGATATAACCTCTTCCGCCTTCCAATTATTTAAATTCATTAGTGAAATGAAAAAATTTAGATTAATGAAATGTCTGATTGTGATTACGTTATGTTCTGAGGGAGGAAGTTTTATATTTTGTTATTATAATTTGCAGGCATGTGAAGTCTCTAGTATTGCTAATGGTGGATCTCCTCGACTTCCCCTGCTCCATATGGCCTGGAATTGTTGATATTATTGGCACTGATAGACCTATTTTTATTGTTGCTAATAAGGTGAGAATTTATTTATAATGAACATTATACACTAAAAAATTAGAAATAATTATTTTTTAGATTTATGTTATAAAATTATTGACAGAAACGTTTGCTTGTTTTATCAGGTGGATCTTCTTCCTGGTGACAGTATCGGTTACCTCAAACGTATAAAGGAATCCCTTCTCTCAGAGATCAATAAAACTAAGTTAGGTGAAGCTAATATCAAGTATGTAGCATTGATATCTGCAAAGACTGGCTTCGGAGTGGAAGAGTTGATCTCCGCTATGTTCAAACTTTGGCTGTACAAAGGTGACGTTTTTCTAGTAGGCTGTACAAACGTTGGGAAGAGCTCACTATTTAATGCTCTTCTACAATCAGATTACTGCAAAGTGCATGCAGTTGACATAGTGAAAAGAGCTACAGTGAGCAGATGGCCTGGAACTACTTTGAATCTTTTGAAATTCCCTATTAACAGACCCTCCGGTTGGAAAATACGCGAGCGAAGCAAACGTCTTTTATCCGAAGCAAAATTACTTAAAGTTGAAAATGAAATCAGACAAGACCAAATATCTGGTAAAAAGTCTGTGGAAGTACCATCCTTAATAAGTCATATTGGTAGGACATTCACCGAACATACAGCTCTGGACGATAATATAACACAAAAGCGCCAAAATTTAACAGTACTAGATGAGAACCATGAATTATTCAAGAAAAGCAAATGGTTCTATGACACACCAGGCGTCATTCATCCAGACCAAGTTCTGTCGCTTTTAAGTACTGAAGAATTATTATTAACCATTCCTAAGAAGTTAATTAGACCACAGACTTACTACTTGCGAGAAGGTTCTACACTCTTCATAGGTGGATTAGCGAGAGTGGATCTTATAAACAGTTCAGAACCTTGTCGCTTCACAATATTTTGCTCTCAAAACCTTCCCATTACTATGGTAAATACTGAAAATGCTGATCAAGTTTACGAGACTTTTGTTGGTACTGAATTGTTTGCTGTACCTTCAGGGGGTATGGATAGACTTAAAAATTGGCCTGGATTGAAAAATAAGCAATTTGAATTTAGCGGAGAAGGTCCTAAATTATGCTGCGGTGATATAGTCCTATCGTCAATAGGCTGGGTCTCAGTAACTGCTAAGAAAGGCACTAACTGTACTGTATCGGCTTGGACTCCAGAGGGCAGAGGTATCCATAAACGGTATCCCTCAGTGTTGCCATATTCTATTAACCTTAAACGCAAGAGAATTCAAGGTACACCGGCTTATATGGAAGGAAAAGTTTATTCAGGTGAAGAATCATAGGTTATTTTGTAAGTTAGTGTTTACTGTATGAATTACTTTACAAATAAAGTATATAAAGGAGCTTGCTGTTTTTTAAAGTTTATTTCAATGACTTTAAAAATAATTGAGTTATTGTGCGTAAAATTCCCCCTTATCTGCAAAATTAGTGGCGGAATTCATATTCAATCCAAATCCATATTTTTGTTTTGCATATCTATTAAAAATGTAATAATTTAATTTAGATTTTTTTTTTGTTCACTATATCGTCTATTTATTTTCTACGGGGCACTAGCCTGCAGCCCAAAAAGCCTTTAGGTAGATCCGGCGCTGGTGCTGACGTCACTAAAATGGCGGCCAAGCGCATCACCGATTTGCAGGGCTTAGGCCTTACAAAGTTACAAGTACTTGTGAGTTAGGTATTGGGAGAGGTGTGTGTCGCTCACCGCTGTAGCCGGGCGGGCACTGGCAGCGGAAGAGGCCGGAGTCGAGCGCGAGGCACGAGCCGTTGTTGCAGGGCGAGGACGCGCACGCCGAGTCGGCCGCCGCCGCCGCGCAGCGCCACGACCCGCCCTGCTCCACGCACTCCTAAGGGGGAATCATTATTCATTAACATACAGATACACTGTGTCTGCTATACTACTAGCAGAAAACGGATAGCAGAAATCATGCTCTAATAGAGCCATGAACTGGGAGTCCTAGGAATTGTAACAAAAAACAACTCGAAATCGTGTCCTCAAATGATCTTATTGGATTGACTACATCGTTGCATACCTAAAAATAATTTACAACGTTAAAATAACTCGATCAAAAATACTTCGGAAACAAAGAAACCTATTCAAAAAAAACTTTTTTAGAGGGGACTAAAAGTAGTAGAATGGGGGTTACCTGTTTGGGCGGGCAGGGCACGGCGGCGGCGCGGCAGTCGAGCGGCAGCTCGCAGTGCGCGCCGCCGAAGCCGGCGCGGCAGTCGCAGCCGTCGGCGCGGCACGTGCCGCCGTTGAGGCAGCCGCGCCCGCACTCGGCGGCGGCGGCATCGGGCACGTCGCAGCGCGGCCCCGACCACCCCGCCTCGCACTCGCAGTGGAAACCTTTGGCCTGCGCACACCCACACAGTGACAACGAATACAGTTCATTCAGAGTACCCAACTCTACTATGCGGTTCATTTGAAACGTTAAAACTTAGGAAGGAAGGCCAGTGAACCAAATTAACTAACAAAGTACATACTCAATTATTACCAGACTACGGCAAAGCCAAAAGAAAGGGTATTGATTTTAGCAGTATATGTATGTATATATGTTTGTAGCCGATTTTTGTATGAGATTCTGTGTGTACCACCGTAACGCCTAAACTACAGGACCGATTTTGATGAATGAGGTGTCTATTGATTCGTTGTTGTGGTCCGGGTGACATAGGCTACATTTTATTTACGAAAAAATCGAGAAGTGACCTTCGCACGGCTTTCTAGATTATTAAATTAATTTCGGATAGACATAACAGATGGCGCCACTAGCTGCTTGCCCCGCGCTGTCTGCACACTAAATTATTAAGCGTAGTCGGGCTTTAGTCTACGAACTTTATTCACATCATCATATTATTTGAGGCATGCAAGAAGCTCACAACGCGATGCGCTATTCTGAGAAGTCGTGTAGCAGGTACACTGTACAGTATATCTCTGTGTACTCACATGGTTGCGGCACGAGAGCGCGTGCACGCAGGGCGAGGCGGCGCAGCTCTCCGTCAGCGCCTTGCCGGCCGGGCCCAGCTCGCAGTACACGCCTGCGACACACCACCAACACACAACTTACATACATTCTCAACAAGTTCACAAGTTCACAACAACGAGCCACGACAGAAATCAGGGTAATTGCTATTAAAAATGTCCACTTACAAAACATTGGAACGCTACATTGTAAATTGATATATAGTTGGAAAAAGTTACTACTTTAGAAAATATTAAATTACACAAGAACATCGGTACAGAAATATGTTAGTTACTGTGTTGATCTCACATATTTTGTACCTTCAATGTAAAATTTCGTAAGCACATGCACATTAAATACTAAACACAACAGTTCAAGACAAACAGTTTCGACGACGAAAACAAGTAAAATATAACGGTAAACCAAAAATGCAGACTACATTATTGTTCCAAAATCAGTCTCCTAACATTTGGCATGTCATACTATGTATTTCAACACAAAAGCAACAATCATAATATCGTAATGAGCAAATTAGGTTAAAATGGACTAAAAACATCACTTCAGGCCTGTAGCATTCTCAATGCGCGCAGATAATATTTGCTTTTTGTCGTCCGCAGACCAAAACCTGTGGGCCTGTTGTAAGGTAAGCTATAAGTCTACGTTACATAACAAAACACTTATGCATGACAACAGATCATGTCCAGCGCGACGGAACATGACAAAAGATCACATCCAGCGTAACGGAACATGACAAAAGATCACGTTCAGCGCGACGGAACGTGACAAAAGATCATGTTTCGCGCGATGGAACATGACAAAAGATCACGTCCAGCGCGACGGAACATGACAAAAGATCACGTTCAGCGCGACAGAACACCGACGGAACAACGCAGGCACATTCAGGCGACACCACTACACCGGCCACTAACCGCTTGTACCTTACAACTAACTCCTTAATCTTCTTAATGCTAACTAAGGTGGGTAAACTGTTTAAACTAGTGCTCCGCCGTCCGCGCCGTCCGCACTGCAACCTCTATGAAATGTTCAAATATGTGTCAAAATAGTACAAATATAATATATCAAAATAATAATTATAATCATATACATAAGATATTGTCAGATATAAGTAGTAAAATATAAGAATGAACTTTTTGTTTCGGTTCTTTGTTCACCCAAAACTTGGGCAGCGTTCAGTACTGTATCCTCCACAAATGAACAAAAATTGTCGTGTCTCTGATTTGGAAATAACTGCCTCTTATGAATATTTGAAGATACCATAACGCAAACGTACGGTCATAACCGCTGAACATGTTTATAAAGTTATGTAATAAAGGAAATGTAACTAAAAAGGTTCCCCTATCTCGATTTCCACATATATGTAAATATATATCCGACGCTTATCAGAAGGTGGTGAAACAGGCCCTTATTGTAAGCTGTTTACCTTTGTAGGGCGGCGGGCAGGTGCAGTTGAAGTGGTCGGGCGCGCCGGAGCACGTGCCGCCGTTGAGGCACACGCCCACCTCGCACGCCTTGTCCACGCTCGTGCAGTTGGGCGACAGCCCGGGCGCGCCTGCACCGCAACACACATACACACACCATCTAATTATTTGGTACTACATGCTAGTATCATAGATACATATAAATAAATAATAATAATAAATACTCACACATACACACACGGTCGTCTGTTCCTAAAGTAGGCAACTTAATGCCTGTGTTATAGGTAACAGCCGACTGATATACATATTTACATATATATATATATATTTAATAAATATATAAATACATAGTATATACTTATATACATACATATATACATATACACCCAGACTCGGGGCGGGAATCGAACCCGCGACCCCCGAACGGAAGGCAGGGTCACTGCCAACCGCGCCAACGGGCCAGTCAAATATATGTATGTGTTATTGCGGAGGACCTACAACTTACGTAAAATTGCCACTTTGGCACTTATCTTTTAAACGGTACTTTTCTTTGAAAAACTGTATTAGATATATAACTCATATGAGTTGTCTAATACAGTTTTTATATAGATATTATTAAATATCTTTTGTAGGTATTTTAAAATCATATCAACAATTTAATTTTAAATACCTATTCAACAATGCCCCATACGTACCCTTTGTACGTAATTTTTTTAAATTTTTCACGTTCGGGATTTGTTTTAAATATTTTTTTTTCAACATTTTAGTAAACGTCTGTAGAGGTAACAATTTGCTATAAGTTGACCAAGTTTCAATTATGTAGCTTTAATAGTTTCTGAATAAAATGGCAGTGTGACCCTGTGAATGGGTGTGGACGAAACTATTAGGGTCGCCTGTTATACTACGAAACTCCAAGAATCACACCAAGTTAATGGTCGGCTGAATCATGGTTCCAATTTCTGCAAAATACATAAATGTTCGTTTCTGTATTAGGAACGAGAAGCAAGCAAGAAGTTATATCTAAACTCTAAAGTGACTTACCATAGTAACCGAGATCGCAGACGCATAAAACTTGTTTGGAGACCATCACTCCCGCCACCATAGCGGGCACTCCTGAGAATAAAGAAAATAAATTAATAATACAAGACAGAAGAAAGTTTACGTTGTATTGTAAAAAGGTGAGAGAGCTACCAACATCGATAAAGAAAGCTACTATCGCACGGTTTAAACGAATCGATAGGCACCTCGTTGTTTAAAATACATCCAGCTGTAGATATGCTACTCTGAATGAATAAAAACCTCACATACATTATTTGAGTATACACAAAATGTAACCGAACTAGAGTATGCTAAAGTGGGTCATAGAGTGTGAAATGTGTGATGTTACCCGCGCGGCAGTGCGAGCGCGGCGGGCACGCGAGGTCCGCGCAGGCGGTGGGCGGCGTGGTGGGCGCGGTGGGCGCGGCGGGCGCGGGCGTGGTGGGCGCCGTGGGCGCGGGCGGCGGCGCGATGGGCGTGCACAGCGGCGGCGCGTGCCCGCGCGCGCACACGCAGCGGAAGCCCGCGCCGTTGTTCTCCTCCACGCACGCGCCGCCCGCGCCGCACGGGCCCGACGCGCACGCCGACATCTGCGGAACGACGTTACTAACATGAACAATAGTATCCTACGAGCTCGATGGCACTTCAACTAATACACGAGATACAAGAGTAGAATTTAGTGTACACTTTATATTTCAGTAAGAAGACAAGTGACACAAACCTTGTGGCAGCGCTCGCCGGTGTAGCCGGGCAGGCAGGCGCACACGAACCCGCCGTACGTGTCGTAGCACGCGCCGTGCCCGCACACGCCGCGCTCCTCCTCGCACTCGTTCACGTTCACCGAGCAGCGCGCGCCCGAGTACCCTGCACCCCAACACGGTTAAGGAACGATTCGATATACACTCGAGTCTCGACAAACATAGAGCAGAACTGAACATACAAGTAGAAAGCCAATCTCCACAGTGAAGATGTATGTAACGTTACAAATGATGATGTGGCTGGCATTACCCGTGTTGGTGCAATCGCAGGTGAAGTTGTTGACGGCGTCGACGCAGCGGCCGCCGTTGAGGCACACGCCGCCCGCCTCGCACTCGTCGATGTCCGTCTCGCAGTTGCGACCCGTGAAGCCTGACGATCAATTGAATGTAAGCTCTCAAATGGTGACCAGATAGGTCCACATAGGTAGGGTATTCTGAACCTTGTCAATAACTATAAAATATGTGTTCCGTTGTGGTCTAAAATACCAATTATTTATTTACTAGAGTAGTTTTTATTGTAGAACAGTTCTTGTTTAATCTTCAAACTTAGTTTGTACAGGAAAAGAGAACATTTAGCTGTATTGCTTGATCACTTTTATAAGATCAGCTAAATGAAGATGAAGCGACTTACCAGGTAGGCAATCACACACATATTCGTCAGATCCGGGCGGCACGCTGCAGCTGCCGTTGTTGCGGCACGGCCGCGCCACGCACTGCGGGTCCAGCGACTCCTCCAGTTCACAGTATGTGCCTGCAGTAGCAAAATATACACAGGTATAAACAGAGGACCCAGGTGTCTACCTTGCATAAGACCATCTATTAATACGTAATGGACCTACTAATAATAAGTAATATTAAAGTTTTGTCATGTAGAGTTTTGTAAGGTAGACTCTAAAGATAAAAAAATCTAATAAATCAAATGGTCGTGTCTATTCACAGAACAGATCAACTAGCATGATAAACACAGTCAAAAGCTTTTGTGAAATCAGAATTTAGTAAAAGTGTTTACTGTGTAATTTTATTAAATTAGAATCAACATAAATATTCAGAACTGATTGATTAATCAAAACTATTCTGAAATTCAAAATGTTTTGCAAGCTTAAGAAGTTTATTTAGATAAGTAGTTCAACAAGGTGTTTTAAATCATCAAAATAAAAGTAACAGAAATATTTAAAATTGTAAACATAATGATTACCGTAATAGTGCGGCGGACAGACGCACGTGTAATCCCCTCTCGAGTCCTCGACACAGCGGCCGTCGTTCTGGCAGGGCAGCGACGCGCACGGGTCGCCCGCGTCCACTTCGCAGTTATTGCCGGTGTACCGCGCCGTACAGTGGCATTCGTATCTGAAACGAATGCATTACATATTCAACTAAGTATCAAGAAAACATAACAATGGAATTTTCAAAAATTTCAAGCTTGAAAACGTAGCTTAATATGTTCTATGAGATCATAAAATCAGTGGTGGTGAACTGCACTTACTTGTCGTGTCTAGATATGCATGTGCCGTGTCTCAAACATGGCTCGTTGTAACAGTAGTCCTTCGGTGGTATCCTTAAAACATCTTTTCGGTCTTTACCTGAAATTAAAATAATTTTTTTGAACTATGGAATATGTTCTGGACGGACAAGCTCAAAAGATATATTGAGAGGTAAAAGATGGACACTACTTCAAATTCAAACATATTGAAATTGAGGAGACTTATTATAATCTTTGAAAAATAAGTGCCAATATAATGAGCAACGCATGTGTGTGTGTGTGTGTGTGTGTGTCTGCGTGCGTGTGTGTGTGTCTGCGTGCGTGTGTGCGTGCGTGCGTGTGTGTGTGTCTGTCTGTTCCCCTGTAGCGCTCAAACGGGTGAACCAATTTGAATGCGATTTTTTTGTTTGAAAGGTGAATTAGTCGAGAGTGTTGTTAGCTATGTATGTTTGATGAAAATCGATCTAAGATGGCGGCCGCTACAAAATGGCGGATTACATATTTTTACACAACTCCCTTAATGGGTATCAAATGAAAGGGCTTGACTAGTAGAATAGCACTATGCAAATCCAAGATGGCCGCGGCCACAAAATGGCGAATGTCGGGGGTTTTTTACATTTTTAATTTATACTTGTAGACTAATACTTTTAGATAATTATAGACTATAAATGATAAATCCAGACAACAGTGTTGTGAATTGAATTGATTGGTTCATAGCTCAAAGAACTGTTGTGTGTTTGTGTGTGTGAAATTTCGGGGTCCTAAGGCACTCAAATGGTGACCCCATGCCGGCAAAAGCAGCGTTGGAAGACTCTTTCTAGGTGAACGGGTGATCTCAAGCGAGTTACAGGAAGCAGCTTCATACAAGCGGCACGAGATCGTACTCTCTGACGATCCTTGCTATAGAGCTACGTCCAGCAGTGGGCGTCTATCGCTTGCGATGATGACGGTAATGACGAGGATAGTTACATTCGTCTTCGGTGAGCGGGCAGGGTCCGAAGCGCACGGTGGCCTGCACCACGTTCGCGGCGTGGAACTCCAGCTGCGGCCCCTCCTTCACGCAGCCGCTGAACAGGTTGCCCACCAGCACCACCGCGCCGCCCGCCTCCAGCGCGCCCGGCGACAGCAGCTCGGGGTTCCACGTCACGTTCGATATCACCTGGAACACCACTCAGTGACACCAACACACTTTCACGTAGGTCAACGATCGAAAGCCGACACTAATCAGGGCTAATCCAGTGCTGATATGGTGTAAATTGATTTTAAATACTTATTTGATATCACCGTTAACTTCGAGGCTATTGTCACAAAATTGCGCGTAGTCTGTATTCTCTGGTCGCTGACGCTGTGTCCTCACCTGTGTGTCCTTATCGACCTCAAGCAGCAAGGACGGCGGGTTCGGGCGGTAGCGCAGCGCGACCCAGTGCCACCGGTTGTCCAGTGTCTCCTTGACGAGCGCCACCTCGCGTTTGTCCTGGGAGGGTCGCGCCCAGGACACCACCACCTGCTCGTACAGCGCTGTCACGTACAGCGTGTAGCCTTCAAACCTCTGAGTGAACAGCTCGCCACCTGAACACCACAACAGGACTCCAATCATTTTCTGCCGTGCCTTATTAGTTTCTGAATTAAAAGAGCTATGGTCGCAATTGCCGATGCAATAAAATATGGAGGGCCATGCCTCGCAGAAAACGTCAAGCCGTCGGCTTGACGTTTTCTGCGAGGCATGGCCCTCCATATTTTATATTTTATATTTTATATTTATATTTTATTCGGCGCTTGATATCTCTTGTATCATTTTCCTTTTGATTACGGAATTCAACGCTTTAATATGAGGAACTAAAAGTGGAAAAATTAAGAGGCCCTGAAGGACCTAGAGCCTAGACCTAAACCATGGCTTGCTCAGGACTGTAGAGATCAGCTGACACAGCAATGCAAAATGAATTATTTAAGCAGATTTCTCAAAACACGTGCAATAATTATAATTATTGATAATTATCAAGCACAAATTAAGTATTATTGTTTTTACACAAACGATAAGATTTTTTAAAGGTCAAAAGGTTTTGAACGGAAGGTTGAAGGTTAACGAAATGTCTTTGTCTTCACATTGACCATGAATTCGGTTAAGCTTCTAACAAGATACAACAGCTAGTTACTGTATTCCTTTCGTAGTTAATAGCTACATAATATTATTATGAAGGTGCAGAATAATACGGTATACCGCGATATTTTGAAGTTATGACCGTAAATAGACATAATATTGTTTTTACCTGGATCCTGACATGCTGTTCTCATATTCTGACCATTCTTACTGTTGCAAGCTGTTTTATGTGCCTTAAATGAATCCTAAGGGCCTGTTTCACCACCTTGTGATAAGTGTCGGATAGCCTAAACGTAAGTTTTGTCACTTTCTTACTTTATGTCAAGTGACAAAGACAAAAGTTGTAGATATCTGATACTCATCAGAAGGTGGTGAAACAGGCACTTAATGTTTTGTTTGACTAGCATTGTGGTAGGTAGCATTGAACAGGTCAGGGCAATTCACCTAACAACTTGACACAAACTTTTCAGTGCGGAACCATTGAGATGAGATTTCATCTTCTGAGAATTCAACTTAGTCGGCTCTATTGATTTTTATTAAAAAAAATACTCGTTCGTCCGTCCTGTGTGCATCAAGGAATTGTCCGTCCGATTGAGACATGGCACAGAGATAGCTTGCAACCAGGAAAAAAGTTCCCCGGGTACGATATTGCGGGCAACATCTGGTACGTATTAAAATCGGAAAAATAGCATAATATTATTATTGTGAAAAGTATCCACCATGGACGTTTTTGAGGCAGTGCAGTGTCGGTAAGGTGACAGTGGCGGAAAGACCGCGCGGGCACATTTGGTTCACACTTGCGCAATGGCAGTAAGATCTGCTTCGAGGTCTGCTTGCTCGGGCAAGTCAGTGGCTGTCGTTGTTCTCTATCAAAATAACCAAAATGTCACGCCTGTAGATCGTAATTTGCCCGCGTGTGTTTGAAATTCTCTGTACACTACCGCCTATAACAACTGACTCTGTTTGGAGAACGCTTAATGCAGTCTATGCAAGACTAGAAGTTCTCAACAGTTCAATATAATATACTTGTTCGTTTCTTTGTTGTATGTATAATTCGATTTCTTAAATACAAGTTTAGAATTTAACAACAAATAGATAACACTTGCAAATGAAATACTGGTTCGTCGAAACATGTTTTCGTTCACAAAAAGTGAATGTGCAGCATTATTTCATGCAAAACATCAGGTGCCTGATTATTGCAATATCAGGAAAAAGTGGTCGACTCTCCGGTACTGAGTAACGAACGGAGACCTACTCTCGCTTTACTACTTTTTTAACGCTTCGAGAATTCACGATTCGGCTCGCCACAATGTATGAGATTATTACCTCTTTCTGCTACCACATATTTTACTTTTTGCCCGAGGATAGCCTTCAACTTGATTAATTAACATTTTTAGGAAGCAAACTTATTTCCTCGCTTTAAACAATATTTTAATTATAAACAGACAACTGCAGTACATGCACGTATGTTGAAATTAAGCGAGCATAAAAAGAAACTACGAAACCGACGCGCGACGCTATCAACATTACGTTTACAAACAAAATCTATTTCTATACTTTGTAGAGGCGTTTGAAGTTGGTTTTTTGCAATCCATTTTTATTCTGATTTCTTTTATGATTAGATTTAAAATATGGAATCTTTCCGATACATGTTTTTAAATATTTTATTGTTATTATAACACAAAGCATAACGGGCTACTGTCGGTGAAGCAACTGTTTGAACAGGGCTTTATGGGGGCTTTGTGGATGGATTCGGAGTGCCTTGGCCGTGATCATCTGTGTCCGGCCGCCGGCGCGCGCGGCGTGAATACAAATTGAGACACTCGTGTTGACGAACTGTTCATTGATTTTATTGCGAATAGCGATTATAGCTGGGCGTTTCACTGTATAAGCTTACCTGATGACAATTGACGATAAAGTCTGGGTGGTCAAAAATAGTAAAAAAAATAGTAGGTATCTAGTAGGTGGAACTCGGGTTTTTTTTAAAAAGCCGTGAGGAAGGTACTATGGGACACTCAAAAGGAACGAATCTTTCTCGTCTCGTTCACTAAATATGTGCTTATGTGCAATTGTAAGAGTGAGAAAGTTTTCTGCCCAGTCTTAGACTAAGGAGACCAAACCTTAATCAGCGCCCGGCTGCTTTTTTAATTTAAATTAGGTGCTTTTTATAGCCGCGTTCGTTCGCTTTACATGTCAATAAAATGACATGTAAATAATCAAAGTTTGCGAGTTAGATTACCAAGGATTTACCATCCCAGATGTGCGTTAAATAAGTTAAGATAAGCTTCGAGTTAAAAGTTTCACATGCCTATACAATATACCTACATCCCTTACAACGCGAGACAGCTGTTTGATAAAAAGTAAAAACGTGAGTTTCGGCAAATTGTGTAGTTAGTGTTGTAACTGACCGACACAAGTTCTGAAGCTAAGGCCGACGAGCTGTTTGAGCGAGAAGGGCTTGGCGAGGCGGATGTAGGAGGAGCCGTTGAAGTAGGCCTCGGGCCTCTCGGAGGGGCCGAGGGGCCCGGCCGCCAGCGCCGCCGACGACGCCGCTGCCACCAGCAGTGCCAGCCAACCTGGAACAAACAACACGATCTATAAAGCATAACATTTAACATTAAGTAGCGTGAAGTCCCAAGTGACTTTTGGAATTCAGAAAACCATGCAAGGCTGTCCATGTTGTTCTATGGAGAATAAGATAACATGAAATGCATGCATGTATCACAGTCTGTAGTCAATAGCGAGCATGTTATAAAAATGCTAGGTATATTTTTGTATGTTAAAATTGCATTTACAAGCGAATAGTTCCTAGTTGTTTGACCGGGAGAGCCATTAGACTTCAATTTAATTAAGCCGCGCCACACGTAGACAGCAGCTGGGGCCGCGCGCGTCGCGTCGCGTCGGGAGCGCGGGTAATCGAGTTACCATCGATTGGACGCGGGATCGATCCCAGACCCGCTCGTTAGCCGCAAAAGAAAGCTTCCATTTATAAAATAGCGAGTGGAAAGCGCTTTGGGAAAGGCGGCGAAACTCTCCACACCACGACATGGGAACCGTACGAGCACTTCGCGATAAAGATAGTATTGTTACTTGTAAACGACATGAAAGTTTGTCGTGTTTTCCAATAGCTTTCTTCGTAGAAGTAATATCTTACGTTTCCTTTTTTCTTCATTTTTTTAAGCAATTGGCTTGCAAAATCAGAGGCGGCAGAAGGCGTGGGCGACGTGGGCCCTGGCCCACGGCCTCGCGTTCCGGAGGGCCTCGCGCCCCTTTTTTTTCATTTTATATAATCTTCTTGTACGGGCAGAGGGCCTCGCAAAATATATCTTGCCCACATAAGGCCTTGCCCCGACACTGTGCAAAACAATTTAAACGACAACTGTAAAGACGAAATCTATAAAGATTAACAATAAAAGATGCTGATAATTGATATACTTGCATTATAATACAGACATAATACCACGATCAATACTACGAGTAGGTATTTGTTGACATAAACAAAAATAGTCTTACAAAAATAAACTATCTAAATTCAATCACAAAAGGAATCCGCCAAACAGCACAATGCTTCGATTACGCAGTCTTACTCGGTTATCCGATGACCGTTCAATACTTTTCTTTGAGATCTCATTCAAAATACAACTTCAAACCTATGAATATAAAAACGTTTTTGCATTCGTGCGGTTAACCGTTCGTGTGCAATCGAAACCGCGATCAAAGATAATGTAATATGGGACATATAGGAACAAGTTTTCAAGCGAAAATAAAGTCTAAAGTTATGACACATAGATAGTAAAGTCCGGTGCAGTTTATATCTATTACTTAACTCTTTCATAATTTCATTATTTATGAATGTTAGTTATTACATACTGTCATATTAATGTCATGGGTGACGCTATTCAAGAAACACACGTGGGATTTGTGGACACACTTCTTACAAGTTATAAAAATACTGTAAGAGTATTTCCAGTACTCGTAACTATTTCGAGCTACGAGAGTTGAAAATAAGGCCGTAGCCCATAACTGTTACAGATTTACGCATAATTTTACTACGGCCTCTGATAATAAGATCATTTTCGATTAGTGGTGTAGATTATCTGTTCATGGAATGTCTGGAATACACACTAATCTACTTTTGGTGTATTTGACATCAGCATGGGCGAGGGCAGCAGGATGCAAGGGGGTGCACTTGCACCCACTTTCCAGGAAAGAAAATACATAGAACATTTTTTTTATTTTTATTAAATTAATGTTTTACTGTTATTTGAAGGCGTCTGTCATGTGTGCGTACTCCCAGCGGAATGTTGTCGAATTTCTTGATTTTAAGTATGCAGATATTTAGTGTGTTAGGACGTGTAAATGTGTGTGATAGTTTCAAATTTGTGCGTCCAACCGTTTTTGAAAAATTCGCCAAAAACACTTTCCGCCAGGAGAACGTTCTCCCAGCGGCATGTTTTTTTTCCAACGTGCGCACGAAAAAAAAAATTAGTGCAATAATTAGTGCGTAGCTAGGGCTAAATGTGTGTGTGTAAATGGAATTTGTGTGTCTCAAGACTCCGGAGATATTCAAGATTCCGCTGGGGGAACGTTTCGCTGTTTGCTAGATCTCGTAAACGGCTACGCGTGTAGATGTGATTTTTTGTACACACGTTGCTATGAATTTGTGTGTAATGTTTGTGAAAATAGAATTAGAAAAAAAATTGCCGTTCAGAAGTTATGTGTATTAAAGTGAAATCCGGTTATTAGGTCCTAGCACTTCGAATAGGAGTTCTAAAGTTTAATTTCCAACACTAATTTGTTCTTTATGACTGTTTACAATGCCTTGTTAAGTTTCATTGGTCTACAGTAGGTAATACTTAAGTTATGATCCAATATTACTATGACTTTGCCACTATTTTGTTCGACATTCGATTGGACGAGTTTTTTATGGATTGGCGAATGAAAATGTATTCCAATAATTAGTGTGTCGGTTCATTTATCTATGTGCAACGTTTTAACCTAATACGCTTAATAATTAAAGAGATATAATTAAAAAACCAGAAAGAAACGAAATGAAGACACAAACCGACCAAGTTTGAATGGTAACAAAAAAGCGGCCTTGTCATATATGGTGCTAACTTACCGAAAGTGACAGCATAATAACGTTATTGGTATTGTACAATCGCGTACACAATAATTAGTGAAAATTTTATTTATTTATTTTATTTATTAGGTTCACAAACAGTCACTTACAATATATTTTTAAATCTATACCAATTTCAAGACATATGCATGCAAAACGTAGGGACCACATACAGCGTTTCCAAAATTTACCAGTCACCACATACGATTTATAAAAAATCAACAAAATATAAAAAAAATGTACAAAGAAATTTTTCAGAAGTTAAATTATTATCTTAAACTATGCAGCTACTTAAACTAATACTACGGGAGGTACAATTAATATAGTTGTCGGTTGAACAACTCATTTCATACCGACTGAAAATTTTAACAATAATAGTTTTCTCCTAACCCATGACAGCTCCAAACGTCAGCTGCTTCAATAGTGGTTGAGCTCACACTTCACAGCACGTAAAAGTGATTGGAAAAAAAAGAAAACTTATTGATACATTAATTTTTTTAATTGTCAAATGAACATTCTTACACATTAATACTGGGTACAGGGTATAAAGGGATCGCTCTCGAAAATTTAGCGCTATTATATTATACTACTTGAACGCAATCCAATACCAATAACCATTTGTCTTATACTTGTAGTATTAGTGGTTTAGTATTTAATATTTTTCAAACCCGTAATGTATATCGTGCAAAATGCATTGCAAGTTTTATAGGAAATGTTTTAATTTTTTTTGGGTTTCGCACCTAGGGTTGTGATTTTACAACATACAAAATGTCATCGTGATACGAAACAAGAAAAAGTTCGTAAACTAAAACCCGACTACGCTTAATAATTTAATGCGAAAGCGTGGGGCAAGCAGTTAGTAGCGCCATCTGTTATGTCTATCCGAAACTATAATTTCATTATCTAGAAAACCGCGCGAAGGTCACTTCTCGATTTTTTCCGTAAATAAAATGTAGCCTATGTCACCCGGACCATAACAACAAATCAATAGACACCTCATTCATCAAAATCGGTCCAGTAGTTTAGGCGCTACAGTGGTACACACAGAATCTCATACGAAAATCGGCCACATACATACATACATACATAGACTGCTAAAATCATAACCCTTCCTCTTGGCTTTGCCATAGTCGGGTAAAAAAGCGGCCAAGTACGAGTCAGACTTGCGCACCGTGGGTAAAAGTATTTAACGTAAGTAATTATTTTAACACAAATCCCTTCTTAATGAACTGCAAAACAAATTTTGTTTGTAGAGATTTATTGTTAATATTACTTATTTTTAACCCCCCACGCAAAAACTATGGGGTGTTATAAGATTGACGTGTCTGTGTGTGTGTGTGTGTGTCTGTCTGTTCCCCTGTAGCGCTCAAACGGATGAACCGATTTGAACGCGGTTTTTTATTTGTTTGAAAGGTGAATTAATCGAGAGTGTTGTTAGCTATGTTTGATGAAAATCGATCCAAGATGGCCGCCGCTACAAAATGGCAGATTATATATTTTTCACAACTTCGTTAATATGGATATCAAAAGAAAGGGCTTGACTAGTAAAATAGTAATATGCAAATCCAAGATGGCCACGACCACAAAATGGCGAATGTCGGGGGTATTTTAAATTTTTAATTTATACTTGTTTACTTTGTAATCTATGTAGCCTTAATATTTATTTCTACATTAACTGTATGTACATATAATATTATTTTGAACGCTGTTGATTACTAATAAATAAATAAATATCAAAAAACTTAGAGCGTTGGCTTTATTTTTCGTCCCATTGGCCCCTTGTAACACAAATAACTATTGCTGTTTTTTTGTATGCGAAAAAAATGCTGATTGTTGCTGGATGCATATAAATCGAGTTCAGATGGAATAACTGAATAGTTACCTATACCTATGCTAATTCTTAAATCACAGATTTAGCACATAAGTATTATGTACACCTAAATATTATTATTATTAAGATATATATAGACTAATAAAAATATAAGTTAAGAACTGTGTTCGCGATTGTACAAAATCACTAAAAATATTAAAATGATATAGTATCAATTTCGGTAGGTTAGCACCATATATGACAAGGCCGCTTTTTTGTTACCATTCAAACTTGGTAGGTTTATATCTGCATTACGTTTCTTTGTGGTTTTTTAATTATATTTCTTTAATTATTAAGCGTATTAAGTTAAAATTTTGTAAATAGATAGTTGAACCGACACACTAATTATTGAAATAATTTTTCATTTGCCAACCCATAAAAAACTCGTCTTATCGAATGTCGAACAAAATAGTGGCTAAGTCATAGTAATATTGGATCATAACTTATGTATTACCTACTGTAGACCAATGAAACTTAAGATGGCATTGTAAACAGTCATAAAGAACAAATTAGTGTTGGAAATTAAACTTCAGAACTCCTATTCGAAGTGCTAGGACCTAATAACCGGATTTCACTTTAATACACATAATTTCTGAACGGCAATTTTTTTTCTAATTCTATTTTCACAAACATTACACACAAATTCATAGCAACATGTGTACAAAAAATCACATCTACACGCGTAGCCGTTTACGAGATCTAGCAAACAGCGCAACGTTCCCCCAGCGGAATCTTGAATATCTCCGGAGTCTTGAGACACACAAATTCCATTTACACACACACATTTAGCCCTAGCTACGCACTAATTATTGCACTAATTTTTTTTTTCGTGCGCACGTTGGAAAAAAAACATGCCGCTGGGAGAACGTTCTCCTGGCGGAAAGTGTTTTTGGCGAATTTTTCAATAACGGTTGGACGCACAAATTTGAAACTATCACACACATTTACACGTCCTAACACACTAAATATCTGCATACTTAAAATCAAGAAATTCGACAACATTCCGCTGGGAGTACGCACACGTCTGTCATCACATTGTCAATAAATTCACTATAATATTTTATATGTTAAAACTTTAAAAGTAGAATGTGTAGAAGCAGATGCACCGCACTGGAAGTAGGTAATCCTGACGACGCCCATAGACGTCAGCAATCAGCACGGTTGTCGGCTGTCTGCACCGGTGGGCAGTGCATTCGGTTCGCGGACATGACGTTAGTTCACGGGCACCGGGCAGTGGGCAGTGGGCAGTGTGCAGTGGGCACGAGAGGCACGTACAAACGCACAAGTCACGTTCTGCCATCTTACCTGCTTCCTTTTCGTACGAGCCGCCTGCCTTACTGAGAGTGAATTAATTGAATACATTAGCGACTATTCTGTAGAACAAAACTGGCCATGTGCACGCGGTTTGCTCGGAAAACTGCGAAAACTATTACTTACATAGGTGATAGGTACTTAATTAATACTACGTACCTACCTAATTAATATGAACAGATTAATTGCGCCGGGGGACCTCAAAATTTGTCAGAAAATATTTTCCGCGGATTCATCCATGCGAATTATAAATGCGAAAAAATCTCAGTCAGTCTGTGTGAGTTACACTTTCATGCCTAAATCACTAAACCGATTTTGACGAAATTCGGTACAAAGATAGAGTAGACCTTGGAAAAAGACATGGGCTACTTTTTAAATCCCGAAAAACGATATAGAGTTCCCAAGGGATTTTTAAAAGCCTAAATCCATGCGAATAAAGTCGCGGGAATCAGCTAGTAATATGTATAAAACGTCGAATGCCCACTGTACGAGCTTTTGCAGGCACAAATCTACCGATTGAGACAGCCTTGGCCGCTTCCCACACTATTTAAAAAACTTTTAAATAGACATTTAAGTAAATAATCTAGCTAGTTCATAATAAAACCCGTTTGTTACAATAAAACCAATAAATTGAAGTCTTATAAGGTACTAATCTGAATCGTCATAGCGCTGACTAATCCATTCTAATTATCTTCATCGAATAATACGTTATTTTTGGTCAGTAGCTAGTTATTCAGTAATCAGTAGGTGTAAAATGCTTTAATTGAATTGCGGTATAACTTCGGATGAAATTGCTAGTAGGTAGGTAAAATCGATTTTCTAGCAAAAATATGTTGCGCACGTATTCAGAAAATTAGATTTGCTACAAACTATTTCATACATTCCTACACCTACCTACTCCCCATGCAGAAAATTGTGATACGATAATAAACAAGCTATAATTTAAAAATTAAAAAACCCGACTGCCATGCTATAAAACGAACTGTACTTGTTATTTATTATATTTTTCATGATTTGTCACTCCAAACTGATTTAAAACATATAGATTGTATACATTTTCGTACTGGCCTTTTAAAGCCCTTTATTTTGATACCCCACTCGAGGGTCTTGAGGAAAAAATTTTTTTTCAGCTCGCACATTAAAGTGCATAAAATCCGCCATTTTGAATTTTTATTAATTTTATGTACCCAGTAATATTTGCGCTGTTAAGACAAATCTAATGACGTATCATTTATCAAAATAGGTTGAGTCGTTGAGTAGTTACGAACTGACATAGGAAACGGTCATTTTCTGTGATTTATCACTCCAACTTATTTTCAAATATATAATTGTATACATTTTTGTATTTGCCTTTTAAATCCCTTCATTTTGATACCCCACTCGAGGGTCTTGAAGAAAAATTTTTTTTTCAGCTCGCACCTTAAAGCGCATAAAGTCCGCCATTTTAATTTTTTTTTAAATTTAGGTACCCTATGACAGTCGCGTCATGAAGACAAATCTAATGACGTATCATTTATCAAAATCCGTTGAGCCGTTGAGTAGTTACACGCGGACATAGGAATGGACATACATACACACAGGTGAAACACATAACCCAGTCGGGTAAATATAAAAATAAGCGACCTTATATTCCATATCCGTATTTATTCCCGATAGTAAAATCATATTTATTTTTTGCGCTTTGCCACGATTTAATCTGAGTTTGGTTAATTGATACATTTTAAGACGAAAACGAGGAAAAAGTATCGCATTTATAAGTAAAGTTACGTAGCATAAACGGCTTTGTCGGCAGAATGAATGTAGCCGCTTCGCTGTACTAAGCTTTCAACCAAATGGGAAATCCACAAGATACCGTTGTTGCACCTAGTCATGTAATTGACCTGCAGGCATATAACTGCATTGTAGTAAACATTAATATCCAAACTGCCGTCATTTGGGTATTAATGTTCACTTTTATTATTGCACAAGCGGACACCCGCGACTTCGTTCGCGTAGTCATTGGTTTTTAAAAATCCCGTGAGAATCATTTTGTATTTCCTAAGCTCCTTTGAGCTCATACCTTGCTAAAAACTGTTAAAAGTTCACTGGCGGATGTTTAGGTAGCTCAAAATGTAAACATCTGCCAGTGAAAGTCCCATCAAAATCGGTCCAGCCTTTCAGAGATTAGTCAATAATCTTTAAAGTATTTCCTTTCTAACAAAAGAAGAATGAATGAAATCGGACCACCCGTTAACGAATTACAGCTAAGTACACATTTTGACTTTCATCCCCTCTTCCAAGGGAACCGTGCTGAATTTCGGGATAAAAAGTATCCTATATGTTACTCCATAGTCAACTAAAAACTACTGAGTTTCATTTCAATCCATTCAGTAGTTTTTACGTGATGCGCGCACAAACATACAGACAAACAGATAAACAGACAAACAGACAAACAGACAAACCGACAAACAGACAAAAATTTCAAAAATAGCTTTTTTACGTTCTATTACTTATCCCTAACATCCCCCAGTTATTATTTTGCAAAAATCTTCATTGTACAGATACGGCAATTCTACGATTTTATTATATGTATAGATTTTTATTTCCTACAATACAAAATGCGCTTTTTTCGTTTTTGCGCGATACCGTGTGTAACATTCCTTATTTATAAGAAGATCCAAACCAAAAAGGGTAACTGCGCTTTTTTCGCGACACGTACAAAATTATTATAATGCCTAAACTTGCCACAGCTTGGGTAATTTTTTCCTCCATGAATAATATTTGAAACGGAACTTCTCGCTTATGAAAGCACAATATTATGTGCACACACCTCTTCTGAGAACGTTAGGAAGGTCAAATCCAAAAACACTCATTTTCTCAATATAAATAGTTAAATAACAATTAGGTATGTTTTAGTTTAAGGCTATAATAATTGCTCTATGTTATTACGTATTAAGTACAATCCTACAATCACTACCATCTAACAATGTGAAACAGACAAAGTGGTAACTGAAAAACGGCCTTCACTGCCTGCAGATAAGAGCTGCCTCTTCACTGTTCTTCAACAATGGATGGATTACCAAGGCCTTACACCTTAGTGAACTGTTGTCTCCAGCGGAGTATGTCAGACGGCAAACTGAACAACGGTTCAGATTAATTAGACTATGTCGGACTGCAAGTTTCGAAACCGCTAAATTGTAGTCAAGGGTTTAGATTGTACCCGATTTTGAGGTGGTGTTTTTTGGTTTTTGAATTTACATCATCCATGACATCCTTTCATGAGTCTTACATATTATGTCCAGCAGTGGGCGTCCATCGGTTGAGACGAAGGACGACTTGTACAAAGGGCATGTGTTTTTGGGTACCTTACCTACCTACCTACCTTGTATGTAACAAAGTACTATCTTCAGGTATACAACCGTATATGTACATAAGTATACCTAAAATCTATAACGCCCATATGCGACTTAAGTAAATAAAGGCACAAGTAGGTATTACACTTGGTGCATAACTGCATAGCTATTAAACTTAGTCATATGACAGATTAATGAAGGTTTTACCTAGCACCCTTGAACTGAACAGTTCTCCCAATCAAACACAAAAGAGAATTAATTTGTAAGAGTAATTGATTTGTAAGAGAAAAAATCTGGATTGTATTATTGCATGCCGTAAGGTAGAATTTGGCGAAACACTAACAATATTTATAAGATCCAATGTGACTAACCCAAATTCGCAATAAAATAAATTGAATTGAATTGTAAATTATTTCACGGAACTTTATTTAATGGATTTTTCTCGAAAAAACAGGCGTAATTTTGAGAAAATAAATGATAATTAGGTAAGTCCAAACAACAAAATATATCCTAACTGAATACCAGAATAAGAAAATTATATTTTTAGCCCTAAAAAAATTAAAGAAGAAGAATGGCAAAGTGCAAATGTGTATTCAAACTTTGAACAAATACCAAAGACCCCTGGCCACACAAGTGTTGAAATTAGTGTTCAAATGTTTATGCTATGTGTGGTTATAGGTACTTATTATAGTTGATGTTGCAAAAAAAGAAATCTGTTCGACATGACTATAAAATGAATGGTTATTCCGACCTCATAAATTAATGTAAAAAGAACCGATTGAGTGGTGCTTCATCCGGATTATTGAGCTTTACCTTACGAATATTGACAAATAAAAAACCCACTGTGAATGTGCCTTTAAGTTACCACCCGAAACAATTTTATTGTTCTGTTTTTTTGCGAAGACTTCTCAAAACTATAAAACAATGTTACTACAGTTCCTGCTCTGCTACAGGAAACCCCTAAATAGACAATGGCCTTATATTCGCTTATATCCTGAGGTGTTCGTGTCCATACTCACTATACACTGCTTTCAAACTTTCTTTGAATCATCTTTAGAATATTAAACAAAAGAAAGTTAACGGTCACTAATTTTCAAGTTCAACATTTTCGGCTTAAAATAATGAGAGAACGGCATAACTATAGCAACGTTCGCTCATTGTCTTTAATATTATAATGGAGTGTATTGTTTTAGCATGTACAGAGGTACCTAGTTACATACGATCTCTACTTATGTATTACGATACACCAGCTAAATAATATGCGGGGACAGCAATTCCGAATGAACTTACATCTAAGGTGGGTTGGTAGTCTTGGTACCTACTACGCTACAGATGCTTCAGTGATTGTTTCTGTGTTTTTAGAACTGTTGCACTTGCCATTTGTGTAAAATTACGAATAACTACCTCAGAATTTCTTCCAAGATATTCTCACGATGGTATCCTTCAACGGAAATCCCATCATCAATACTAAAGACTAAACGTGTAAAAAGTCTTTCACTTTTGTAGTTTTGAAAACTTTCAGTGCCTGCCCGGATTCCATGCGCTTTCCATTTAATCACCACTGAACATCTTTCACTTGGTTTATCAATCGACAGAAAAATTAAAAAAAAAATTAGAGTAGGTAGGTACGATTGCTATTTTTAACCCCCGACGCAAAAACGACGGGGTGTTATAAGTTTGACGTGTCTGTGTGTGTGTGTGTGTGTGTGTGTGTGTGTGTGTGTGTGTCTGTCTGTTCCCCTGTGGCGCTCAAACGGGTGGACCGATTTGAATGCGGTTTTTTTTGTTTGAAAGGTGAATTAGTCGAGAGTGTTCTTAGCTATGTTTAATGAAAATCGGTCCAAGATGGCCGCCGCTACAAAATGGCGGATGATATATTTTTTCACAACTCCCTTGATATGGGTATCAAATGAAAGGGCTTGACTAGTAGAATAGCACTATTGCAAATTCAAGATGGCCGCCGCCACTAAATGGCGAATGTCGGGGGTTTTTTAAATTTTCAATTTACACTTGTTTAGGAGAGCAGTTTAATGAACTTGTTATTATGTGTTTGTAGATATACATAATACCTTTCACTACGAATTACATTAGTAGAAATAGGTACATATAATAATATAACCCATCTATGAGATTAACAAAATATTTGGCGATAAAATATTCGAACTCGTACTCCATCGATATGAAGCAAGCAGCGCCCGTACGCGGCGCGGCGCGGCGCGGCGCGGTGACGTCAAGGGGCTGACTCACACGGCACTCACACCTCGCCTCGCCTTCCAAAACTCGCACAAACCTGCAGGGCTAACATGCGACACACGAGAAAATTATCTCTACACTTTTTCTCGTCGAATTCTATTGTATTCGACGAGAAAAACTGTAGAGATAATTTTCTCGTGTGTCGCATGTTAGCACTTCAGGTGTAAGCCGATGAGTCAGGGGCCCGTTCATTCGTATTTCATAGCATTACCCAGAACATCGTTCCCAGAAACCGAAATTTGAATGTATAGCAACGGTATTCTTTTGTCTTCTTTGTTTTATGTATATTGTCTGCTAGTAAAATATGATTCTATGCTTCAAGTTTTTACACGGATTTTCATCTGCCCTCCCCCCATACGATTAAGGATATAAACTAGTAGTTCATGTGACTTTAATGGGTCAGCAATTTAATATCTGGTGATAGTAACTTGCGGTTTCATGGAGATAAGTTAAACGGTCAAAGGACTTCCGCAATTCGATCCGCCTATCATTTTGGTGATTTATCATATTGTCAGCGTTGCAACAAACGCAATTAAATTCTATAACCCACCCAAAACCAACCTAACTGTGTAGGTACGCCATTACGCTCTCAGCAGTTGCACTTACTTTGGTAAACGACCGAAATATCTTTTGCCGACGACTAAAACAAAGAAATGAGCATGTTTTGTCCACCGCTTTATGGTTTTCCAAATGTATAGAGCATTCGAATTCGCAATTTATAACGAATCGGTATTCGGTACATAGTCAAAGATGCGGTTTTTCTCAGTTTGCGGTTAACTGTGCAACGGCAATCAAGACAACGGCCTTTACGGTCGTAGAAACTAAATTATCTCGCAGGTGGCCACAGCGAGCGCGACTCGCGGCGTGCGAGGAGGCTTTCTTTACCGCTACATGGCTTCAGGCTGGACGTTTTCCGGAAAATCTAAACATATTTACATGCAAATTGTTGTTGCAGTTGCATTACGACAATTACTATCATAAGTATGTAATTACTTACTACTTACTACAACTACTTGTCTTACTTATGAGTATCCCACTTGCCCTAGAATGCTTTAGAAGGATAAGGAATGTAGAGACCTTAATTTTACTACAATGTAGAGCGCGATCACCAAAAGAATAATATTACGTGGACTTCTTTGATGAACCCACATTGGATTGAAAAGACAATTTTTTCTTGTTGCAGAGACTGCTTTAAACATCGATGTAAAAGGATAGGCCCTTCGAGCAAAAAAAACGCCACTCACAAACATACTCGAATTTGAAAAAGTCGAGTATCTTGGTTTACAGTCGGCCGCCGTCGCTTCGACGTATCGCACGTGTTTCATGCTCTGAAAAAATGCCGTCCTGTGTGGTTAAATCTTGCAAAAAACGTTCCGAAATACATCAAAAAAGAGACGAAATTACATTTCACGTGTAAGTATATCGTTTCCTCATTTAATTCAGCGCATAAGCTGTGTATTTTTAAATTTTTTTAAAATTAAAAATGTTCTTCAAAAATTACGTAGAATTTCAGTTTTAGAAAGAATGGAGTCGATAATGTATATTTTTTGAAGTAAAACTTTTTTACCCCCGACGCAATAACAACGGAGGGTTATAAGTTTGACGTGTCTGTGTGTGTGTGTGTGTGTGTGTGTGTGTGTGTGTGTGTGTGTGTGTGTGTGTCTGTCTGTTCCACCGTAGCGCTCAAGCGGGTGAACCGATTTGAATGCGGTTTTTTTTCTTTGAAAGGTGAATTAGTCGGAAGTGTTCTTAGCTATGTTCGATGAAAATCAGTCCAAGATGGCCGCTGCCACAAAATGGCGGATTACATATTTTTCACAACTCCCTCAATATGGGTATCAAATGAAAGGGGTTGACTAGTAGAATAGCACTATGTAAATCCAAGATGGCCGCCACCACAAAATGGCCAATGGGTTTTCTTAATTTTTAATTTATACTTGTTATCCGCATATAAAAGACTATTATTTTTTTTTTTAAATAATAAGTATTAAGTATACCAATGTCGAAATCTTCAAACGAAGTAGGTACTGGAGCTCACTAACTGTAATTGAATTAAAATAAAAAATTACAATAAATGTACTAATGCCAGTCCATTCATACTTTGTTCTGGTTAAAGGGGAGTGGCTTACGAAACATAAAATTTTAATTTATTTGCTTATCCTTGAACGTGATTGGTCCGACCTCACAGGTTATCGGCGTCAAAGCGTGTCGCGAAGGAACTATTCGGGCGCATTTTCGTAGACGCAATTATATGAGAAAGGCTTTTCCTTCTACATCGATGGCTTTAAATGATTCTCAGAATTTCAAACCGGTACCTATATCATGACATCTATCTTTTTGTTTTGCAACTAACTCTACCATTTAAACCCGTCATGGTGTTCTAAATCTGTAAAGTGAAAAGGCTTAGGCTAAACTAGTGTTGCGCTCGGTGCGCGAGCTGCAAGCAGCTCGCGGGTCTTGTTCTCTTCAATATTTGTAAAATAAAGAAATGGGAGGCCATACCAAATACCAGAATATTCTGGAGAGTCTCTTGAAAGATAGAAAGAAATATTGGTATCACGTTTCGTATCTTTTCTAAAAGGACACTAATGAGTTCTATGCATGCGTTTAGTGGGAAAAAAAGATCTATACAAAAATGTTCTGGAGAGCAACTTGAAAATTAAAAAGAAATTTTGTATGGACATGAATTTTTTTGTTCCGTAGCTATCTTTTTTTACTGGCTCACCAAAGGGCGTGAAAAAAGTTCCATACAAAATTGTTCTTGAAAAGAACCCAAAAAATTTGTATGGAGAGAATTTTTTTTTGTTCGGCGGCCATCTTTTTTTTACCCATTCACCCAATGGCCCAAGGTCTTTAACAACATTTGTTTGGGACCATGCCTGTATGACTGGTAGTTTTGGAGGACCCATGAGGTACTCTAGTAAATTTTCCACAATCATGACGTTTCAGAATTTTTCTGAAGGAAGACCCATAAGTTCGACGTACATAAATAGTAAAGGGAAAAGATTCCATACAAAATTGTTCTGCAGAGCCTCTTGAAAAGAACCCAAAAAATTAGTATGGAGAGATTTTTTTTTGTTCGGCGGCCATCTTTTTTTTACCGGTTCACCTAATGGCCCAAGGTCTTTAATAACATTTGTTTGGGACCATGTCTGTATGACTGGTAGTTTTGGAGGACCCATGAGGTACTCCGGTAAATTTTCCACATTCATGACGGAACATAATTTTCTGAAGGAAGACCCATAAGTTCTACGCACATAAGTAGTGAAGGGAAAAAAGTTCCATACAAAATTGTTCTGGAGAGCCTCTTGAAAATTAGGAAATTTTTTGTATGGAGACGAAATTTTTTTTGTATGGTGGCCATATTTTTTTCACCGGTTCACCCAATTGCCCAAGGTTTTGAACATTTTTTGTTTCGGGACGGTACCTTTCCGACTGATAGTTTTCGAGATCCCTTAGGGCACCCTAGTCAGTTTTCCACGTCCAGCTCTCTCTATAATTTTGTAGATCTTAAATTTTTGAATTTTACACACACGGAAAATATGGTGAAAAAGTCCCATACAAAATTGTTCAGGAGAGGTGATCAGTACGTAACTTCAAGTAGCTTTATATATATAACTAGTATGGCGCGTGGGTGCGCGGCCCGCTAAAGCGGACCGCGAGGTTTTGTTTTCGGGTGTTTTATTGTTTGAGCAGCCTCCACCAGGAAGACGTCACGGGTTTGGAAGAGGGATGAAGATAGGTGGAGTCCACCTATCTTCATCCCTCTTCCAAACCCTCGATTAGGACTTATTTTTCAGCTCACTGCCAATTGGATGAGGTTTCGAGTAACTTTTGTTTGAGCACCTCCTACCTATCGTCAACACCCTAGCCGTGCTCTTTACCCGTCTCCAAAATCCTCAATCATCAGCTTTCTCCATAAGTATTTTTCCTCCGCATGAATTTTTACTAAAAAAAGAAATTTCACTAAAAAAATTTTTGTGTGAAAACATAAATTTCGCCATCTTGTTTTTTTTTTCTGTTCATCTAGTAGATTTTTAGTTCTTGATCATATTTTTCTTAGAAACCACTCTTCCATCTTTTATACTTGGTGAGATAGACACCGACAAAATTTGTATAGCCGCCATCTTGAATCCGCAATTTTGTTTTTTTTTTTCAACTCAGTGCCAATTGGATGAGATTCTGAGTAATTTTTGTTTGAGCACCTCCCATCTATCTACAATACCCTGCCCGGGCTCCTCATCCATCTTCCAAACCCTCAATCATCATGTCTTCCCATATTTTTCTTTGAGAGTTCTCCAAAGAACCGCATCAAAGCCTTGCATAGTTTACAACTTGTAGTCTCTTCAATATTCGCTATACATTTTCTATGGAAAAATAAATTCCGCCATTTTGAATATTTTTTCCATTCATCAAGTAGACCTTCCGATCCTGATCATTTTTTGTCAAGAAACCACTCTTCTATCTTTTATATCCTCCGAGATGGAGACCGACGAAATTTGTATGGCGGCCATCTTTTTTTCGCCATTTTGAATTTTTTTTCAACTCACTGCCAATTGGATGACGTTTAGAGTGACATTTGCTCGAGCACCCCCCACCTATCTTCAATACCTTAAGCGTGCCATTCGCTCGTCTCTGAAATCCTCAATCATCAGCTCTCTCCATATTTTTCCTCCGAATGAATTTTTGTCTTCTATACGAAACCATTAGTAAAAAAAAATATTTTCATACAAAATTTTACAGGAGAGGTGATCAATGAGTCAGTCAGTGACCCAATCAGCACGAGCAGCTATATATATATTAATACATAAACAGTGGTATAGCTAAGTTATAACGGTCTCAAACGGTGCCGACTGCTCGGTCGACAATGTCATTATGATAGCGCAATTTACGATGCGGCACGGACCACCAAGACCCATCGGACTTTAGATTGAGTGAACTACTTGGTTCAGTTTTTTAATGTACAACTGCAGACCTCTGCTGCAGGCCTCTGTCTCGAGTAGTAGGTACATTCCGTGGAACTCGCCACAAGCAGGCGGACCGCCAACAGGCAACAAAGCGCTTTACCTGCTACAAAGACCTGCCGAGCTATTCTCTAACTTAGTTACCAACAGTGAATGAAAGCACAGAATCAGTTCGATATAGGTATAGATCGACCAGAATCTCATGAAAAATAGGGAAATGAAATTCCAAGGTTAGCAACACTACGGCTGCCCTAGCGATAAACAAAGTAACTGACATTTTTTATGAAATTGACTTTTTGCATTAACAAAAGTTTTATGTCGAGTAGTTTTTTACCACAGTTTAATATTTCAAATAACTTGAACCGTTTACTGAAATTTAAATTGCCCAAACAAAGTTATTGCACTCACTAACCCGGAATATAAATGCAAAAACCAAGTAAACAACAAGCACAACACAAAAACAAAGTAATTGGATGTTGATTACTTTGTTTTTGTATTTAAAATGCAGTTGCTTGATTTTTCGTTTCGTGAAACGATCCCAGGTAAGGTGTTCTGAATGTAATTACTTTGTTTATCACTTGGGCAGCCGAGTTAACCTAGTGTTGCTTACTATAAAATTTAATTTCCCTATTTTTCATGAGATTCTGGTCGATCTATAAAATGCTGTTTTACAGTGTGAAATGAAATCACTGATTTATAGATTGTCACACAGTAAAGCAGCAATATACATCGAACTTATTCGGTGGCTATCATTTACTGTTGATAACTAAGAGATTAACCCCCCAGGTTCAAACATTTTTAATGTCAGGTAGCTATAACCAGACATTAGACTCATGTTACAAATTCTTATACTCAGGGTCTAGAATCGTTATATATGTAGGTATATTAGCTCGCGTAGTTATCAGGAATCTGTATTAGAAGTTAGGACAAACGTGTAAAGCTTGATGTTGTTGAAGAATAATTAAGAAACTGCCCAACCCATGGGAATCAGGTGGATTAGTCCCCCAACATGTCTTTGAAAAGTTAATATGATGTATCATTTTTACTCATTGTTTAAAAACAGTTAAATCTATATCTATACTTCTATACTTACTAATAAATAAAATTGAAGTGTCTGTCTGTAATTTCGAAATAACTACCACATATTAAGCTCATATGGTTATTTGGACGATACCATAACCGAATCACACGTTTTTAAAATTTTTGTCTGTCTGTCTGTCTGTTTGAACGGGCTAATCTTCGAAACGCCTGAACCGATTTTGACGGGACTTTCACAGACAAGTAGAGGATTAACCAAGGAGTAACATAGGCTACTTTTTTAACCGACTTTCAAAAAAGGAGTTGTGTTGAAATCGGTAAAAACGCCCTGATAGGTATTTTCGCTGCTCGCGGCGGCCGACGCACGCTCGCGCTGCATGGAACTCCCCGCGCCGCGCCGCACGCCCCTGCGCCCTGCGCCCGCCGTACGCGGTACCGCGGTACGCCGCCGCGCGGCGGGGGGCGGGTGGACCAGAAATCTACTTATCCCTCAGGATTTGTGAAAAACCGAAATTCACGCGGGCGAAGCCGCGGGCAAAAGCTAGTACAACAATAAAAAGAAATGCAAAAGCACTGATATATGTCGTTTAAGATTCTAGAATAAATAACAAACTAATTAACTACGTTTATTCAACATTTCAAAAGTATAGTTAGTAACAGTAAATCATAAATAAAAATTCTTTTCAAAAAACCGACTTCAAACGCCACTACAAAGTATAAAAATAATTTTTGTTTGTACACAATGACCTTCTAAAGGTCATTGTTTGAACACATATGTTGAAGTTGGGCGAGCGTTGCACGTCGGTTTCGTCGTTTTTTCTTATGCCCGCCCGACTTCAACATACGTGTTCAAACAATGACCTTTAGAAGGTCATTGTGTACAAACAAAAATTATTTTTATACTTTGTAGTGGCGTTTGAAGTCGGTTTTTTGAAAAGAATTTTTATTTTAAGCTTTTTAGTGTTTCACATCCATTCATAATCGACAGTTCCTTAATCTCCACGGCTTAGGAGTACAGTATCCTGCAGCCGTAGGATTTACTTCCTACCTACAATATGAATTATTCATAGTGGACTGCTCCCTAATCTCCATAGTTATGTGGGCAGTACCTTGCAGCATCAGAACTGAAGAGCTTAGACCTGGAGTTTAGTGATGTAGTCTATGCTTGATACACTTAATATGAATTCATAATGAATATTGCCACAATTCCCATAGTTTAGGTGGGCAGTACCTTGCAGCATCAGAACTGAAGAGCTGGGACCTGGAGTTTAATGATATAGTCTATGCTTGCTACCCTTAATATGAATTCATAATGAACATTGCCCCAATATTCATAGTTTAGGTGGGCAGTACCCCTGCAGCATCAGGATTGAGGAGTTGAAGAAAAAAAATTTTATGGGACCATTTCGCGAACTTCCTCTGTCGATTAAAAAAAAAATTACGCAAATCGGTTCAGAAATCTCGGAGTAATCGGTGTACATACATACAAAAAAAAAAAAAAAAAACATATGCGCCGAATTGAGAACCTCCTCCTTTTTGGAAGTCGGTTAAATATGTAAAATCATCGTCTGCAGAAACAATTTCATTTACTGTCGTCATCAAGAGCGTGCGAAAGCACCGCGACGACGCGCGACGCAACGCGGTAGAAACTTGATAATTGGCTCACAGATCATACGCGATATCATCGTTTGTCTATCGCTTTGTTAACCCCCGACGTGTTTGACGTTTCTGTGTGTATGTGTGTGTCTGTCTGTTCCCCTGTAGCGCTCAAATGGGTGGACCGATTTGAATGCGTTTTTTTTTGTTTGAAAGGTGAATTAGTCGAGAGTGTTGTTAGCTATGTTTGATGAAAATCGATCCAATATGGCCGCCGCTACAAAATGGCGGATTACATATTTTATCACAACTCCCTTAAAATGGGTATCAAATGAAAGGGCTTGCCTAGTAGAATATCAGTATGCCAATCCAAGATGGCCGCCGCCACAAAATGGCGAATGTCGGGGGTTTATTAAATTTTTAATTTATACTTGTTACTTAAGTACTATGAATTCAGGAACCTGGTGCGGTGCACACGGACCGTTTCGGATTAATATTTCCTCGACTTGTTCAGGACTCGGCTTAATTTCTCATAGTTATGAATTTAAAAAATCGCCGCAAACTATTCTATCAAAACTCATTATACACGTACTTAACACTCGGAAAAGTTTTCAGACCTGTTATGAAAATAAATAATGTACCTACTTAGCTTCGTCATGGACTGCCCAATGATAGTCCATGTGGCTTTTGGCGACGACGTTTACACTGATTGTGCCGTGAAATGATAAAAGTGGGCGGTTCATTAACTTTATGAATTCCGTAATAACCTCCATTTAATGTGTTTTTTTACACATTGTTTTGTGTAAAGAATTAAGTTATAATATAGAAGCGTATGTGTACGGTATTAGTAATAACGTTACTGATAGGTTTGTTCAATGTTCTCATTTGCACCCACAAGAACTTTTTCATAATGACTTAGGTATCTATGCCAATATAATAAAGCGGAAGAGTTTGTCTGTTTGAACGCGCTAATCTCAGGAACTACTGGACCGATTTCAAAAAATTTTTTCATCCTTGGATATACAGTGATCCTTGAGTGCTAATAATAGGCTATATATTATGTACCACGGGCGAAGCCGGGGCGGACCGCTAGTATATTATATATCACATGCTCCAATCTTTATCAACATTACATGGTCGCATACACTTGAGAATTTTTTATCAAAAATATTCTCAAGTAGAGAGTTGAAAACACATTAAGTAAAAAAATCTCAAGTGCGGAATTTGGTCCCTGAGAGACGGAGCTTAAACACTTAAAGGAGTGGTTTGTGTTGCCCGTTACCCGTAGCACTACAATTTTGTACTATTGAATATTATAGTAAGTACTTAAAAGTACACATTAAAGTCTACTTCGTTGAATAAGTAAGTGACTAGGTATGGTAGGTACTATACTAGTATTGCAATCTATCTTGCCGCCGCAAAAATGACTGCTACCTGCCTGCCTGCTGATAGGTATGCCACCAAAATGATGTTCCAGACTGCTTGACTGGTCTAGTGGCTCGCTAGCCGCTCGGTCAGCTGTGGATTGGACCTCATGATCCAGTGATGTGATCTCAGATGATGAGTTCGAGTCCCGAGTTGGGCCAAAAACAGAAAAACCCAATGTTTTTCTGTCTACACTTTCTCAGTAGCAGCCCGTAGTAGGAACATGGCGCGGCGTGATCTTTAATCCAATCAATAGGTATTAAGTTTAATTTTAGTTTGCTTATTATTTGATTAGTAATGTAAACAATGTATCGAGGTCGATTGCTCCCATAACAGCAAGAACCTCGCCCGTGACTGAGTGACAACGCCACGCTTTCTCACGCCAGTCCATATTACACAAGACTGGCTGAACTGAATGGCTTTGGCATGCTACAAGACAATCCACTCGCGTTACACAATTGCCTTCCCTTCGTGCTTCCAAGACAATTAAGTTTAGGAATGGGTTCAATAAATGTTATTAAAACAAAAAATAAATGTCTTTAATGCGCAGGTTACGTCCGCAAGTCTCAGTTGGTGAGGTCCTCTGCAGAATCCTTCACAGTGTCTCCTCCCTCGCACTCGGCAGAACCACAAAACCACTATGCCGATACTCTTACAGATTCTATGTAATATGTATTAGTAAAATGTGAACGACTGTACACTTACTATAATTACACAAACACACATAATTGAATCCTGATCAACGTGATCAACCCATTACCGGCTCACTACAGAGCACGGGTCTCCTCTCAGAGTGAGAAGGGTTTTGGCCATGGTCTACCACGCTGGCCAAGCGGATTGGCAGACTTCACACACCTTTGAGAACGTTATGGAGAACTCTCAGGCATGCAGGTTTCCTCACGATGTTTTCCTTCACTGTTAAAGCAAGTGATATTTAAATACTTAAAACGCACATAACTCCGAAAAGTTAGAGGTGCGTGCCCGGGATCGAACCCACGACCTCCGATTAGAAGTCGGTCGTCCTAACCACTAGGCTATCACAGCTTTTTAATTGATCATAATTGAATTGAAGATTCAAAATTCCTAGTAATTATGGCATCATCATTAATGTGTATAATGTCTTCTTCGTAAACAAAATTTAGAAAATGTACACGCAAGAGTGGATTTCGGCACATTTTTTTCTATAGTCAAACCATTTCGGATTTTTATCTTCGTTTACTTTGGTGGTATTAAAGCTCATAGATCTTGAAATGTACTTAAACCGTGACAATGTGACAATGATGAAAAAACATGGCCCTTCCTCTGCAACGAAGGTATACAAAACTTGGTTTTTCATCGTCTTTGGCAACTCAAGTGGGTTTTTGTACAAGGCAGAATTTCAACAAAATCCCCAAAACTCTTAGCATTAATGTGTTCCAGCTGACAACCATGTCATTAGCTTATCGAGTTTTAATGGTTTGTGCAAAACGGAGATAAGACCTTGGGCCGTTGTTAAACGCTTGTTAAAAGACACTAAAAATCACATTTACTTTTTCATTCATAGAATTTAGAAATTTTTGTAGTGCTTGTGGAAAACCGTATCATATATATAGGAAAATAATATATATAGGAAAACGTGGGTCAATCTAGAAAATGGTTAAAAGTAGCACGGTTCAGTAAAACACAAAACTTTTTCAAGAGTCATGTAGCCTACCTAGGTAGTGCTAATTCCAATCCTTTTCACAATATGTCTTCTATACTAATAAATAAAATTGAAGTGTCTGTCTGTAATACTAATAAATAAAATTGAAGTGTCTGTCTGTAATATCGAAATAACTACCTCATATTAAGCTCATATGGTTATTTGAACGATACTATAACCGAATCACACGTTTTTAAAATTTTTGTCTGTCTGTCTGTCTGTCTGTCTGTCTGTCTGTCTGTTTGAACGGGCTAATCTTTGGAACGGCTGAACCGATTTTGACGGGACTTTCACATACAAGTAGAGAATTAACCAGGGAGTAACATAGGCTACTTTTTTAACCGACTTTCAAAAAAGGAGGAGTTGTGTTTTTCTACCTATGTACACCGATATCTCCGAGATTTCTGAACCGATTTGCGTAATTTTTTTTTTAATCGATAGAGAAACATTGCGACACTGTCCTACAAAAAATTTGGACTCCAACTCCTCAATCCTGATGCTGTAGGGGATCTGATCCCCAAAACTAATGGGATTTAGGCACTGTCGGTTATTTAAATTAATATTGGGGATACCAATTAAAGACTTTATTGTTGAATGACCTCGAGTAGGTACATGTCCAACTCCTCAACCCTGATGCTGTAAGGAATTGCATTCCGAAATCGTAAGGATCCCACGGAATTTTTCCGTTTTGTGGATGGGTTACTACTTACTACAGATAGGCTACTTTTTGTTCTGGAAAATCAAAGTTCCCACGAGATTTTTACAAACCTAATACACACGGGCGAAGCCGTGGGCATCATCTAGTTCTATAATATACAGAGTTAGTACCAGGGATTTTTATAGTAGATACAGTGTTAGTACCAGTATAGTCGTGACTATAGTGATGACAGAAAATGTACATACTTAATATTTTTTTAAAGAAAATTAAAAATTACTGGCTAATCTCTCAAAGGCTGGACCGATTTTGATGGGACTTTCACTGGCGGATGTTTACATTTTAATCTACCTAAACATCTGCCAGTGAACTTTTAACAGTTTTTAGCAAGGTATGAGCTCAAAGGAGCTTAGGAAAGATAAAATGATTCCCACTGGATGTTTAAAAACTAATGTCCACGCGAACGAAGTCGCGGGTTTCCGCTTGTCTATACCTACTTACCTACTAATATAATAAAGCGGAAGAGTTTGTTTGTTTGAACGCGCTAATCTCAGGAACTACTGGACCGATTTCAAAAATTCTTTCACCGTTGGATATGTATCATGTACGTGATCCCTGAGTGCTATAGGCTATATATTATGTACCACGGGCGAAGCCGGGGCGGACCGCTAGTTATTTATATGTCGACAATAAACTATTGTTTGTATCATAGCAAGGTGCATGTAAAAATGAGTGAACCGTGAACGTCACGAAAATATAATAATAATAGTTATTGCACATTATATCAAGCGAATCTCGCAGATGCCCCATTGTCCAATAACGAGGTATCATTGCCGACACCGACATCGATATTATGACGAACGATGTACCTACCAATTTACATTTTCCATACTAAGGAAATCCCAACTCCCCACCAACTCCCCACAAATCCACGGAACTTTGAAGAGCTGTAAGAACCTTACGCGAAACCACGAGAGGGCCACAGGGTTTAGACTTTAGATTGAAGAACAATGTATAACTATGAAGTCAGGTTCTTTACCCTTCATATTTTGTAAATGTTGCGCTCGCTACGCTCATGCCTACAATTAGTTTTTTCATATAAAATCCCAAATTGCCACTACCGGGAATCGAACCCGGGACCACTTTAAGACCACAGCGCTCCGAATTTCAACCACGGCGGCCGAAATTAATTATAGTGCACAAGTGTGTATACACGGGGCACTACACAGGAGATATTACAGTGAACACTTGTGCAATATAATATAATACCTTCCATCTTAGACTGCATCGTCACTTACCATCAAGTTGAAATCGCAGTCAAGGGCTAACTTGTCTATGAATTAAAAAAAGTACCGCCAACTTCCGGGCTTTCTTGACAGAAAAACCCAATACCTCATACCCGACACTGGAATCAAACTAATGATCCGCTGTCAACCGCCAACCACTAGACCACTGAAGCAGTAAATACAATAAGACCGTAGCGCGTACGTACAAACAGGTATCCAGCCTACAAAACATGCAAACTATGCAAGTTCGCGCGCGCCGCGCCGTAATATTCAATATTGTTTACTTTTTCGATTTTTTTTAAACTTTCCTCTTATTCAATACTAGCGGTCCGCCCCGGCTTCGCCAGTCGTACATAATATATAGCCTATAGCACTCAAGCGTACATATCCAACGGTGAAAGAATTTTTGAAATCGGTCCAGTAGTTCCTGATCCTGAGATTAGCGCGTTCAAACAAACAAACTCTTCCGCTTTATTATATTAGTATAGATGAAAACTAGTATGTTTAACACAGGGAAAGCTCATTTACACCCTCAAACTATGCATGCCCTCGCTTCGCTCGTGTACTCGTCTACATTACAGACTCAAAAATGTTGTATTCAAAAATATGAGTCTTTTGTGGATACTTAAGTCTTTTACGGATACGGTGTTTTACTTAATTCACATAAATAATATTCATTTTCAATGGCCATATGCAACGAAACCAGATTAGATTTGATTATATTTCATGGCCAAAGGTTTATTTATATAAAGAAGTCTTATGAATGTGTATTATGTAGGTAAACCCAGTAGGTGTAACACAAATGTAGGGTGAAGGGCGAAATGTCGCGCGTCACCGAACACGCGTGCACTGCACAGTGCACTCCCCTCTTCCAGGACAGGTATGAATAGAGGCCACCTGACCACCTGCCAAACAAGAGCCAGGTGCATAACTTGCAAGCACTTTTGAACTCTAATATTGGTTACACTAAGTGCACATTCACATATTTATAAAATAACTGTAGTTGTACTGAAATAGAGTAATAATCCTACTAATATTATAAATGTGAAAGTGTGCATGTTTGGATGTTTAGATGTTTGAATGTTTGTCACCTACTCTATAACGTCGCAACTACTGAACCGATTTGGCGCTAAATTTTGAATGGAGATAGATTATGCCCTGAGTTAAAACATAAGCTTTTTATACTTTTTATCTTGGAAAAATTCAAAGTTCCCGCGGGATTTTGAAAAACCCGAAATCTATATCTACAGCTATAGGTAGATTACTATAGCAAACTTCCTTGAAAGTAGGTACCTATAAAGGTTAGAAAAGGGAGCGGAAACAGAAACCAGATATCCACGATTCTCTCAGGATTTGTGAAAAATCGAAATTCACACGGGCGAAGTCGCGGGCAAAAGCTAGTAGAGTAATAATAATTAATATTTATCTGAAATAGGTATGACACACCCTTTGAAATTACTCATTGTTTTTATTTTGTTGTATCTTAGATACCATAGCTCAATATTATGGTAGGACTGGTAGGAGACAATGGTATTAATTCTGTTGTACAGAATCTCTAAACAAAATTGACGAGATTAATGAATTAAACTATCCTTTTGAGTTTGACAATCAAGGTAATTTGCTTTTACATAGTCACATAACTATACTTTGTATGTACTTTCACCTCAACATTATCTTACATTGTTAGGCAAAACAAAATATGTTATTACTTACAGGTAAGCCAACTCATAAGTTAATTAACTTATTATTGACTTCTCTTTGAGCCACATATGGCTCACAAAATACTATCCTCAATATCGAATTTTCGGATAAAGAAAATCAAATCCATTGCAGGAGTCTTTTTTGAATTTGGAACATTACAACGCTCCTGCAATGTTGTATGAAACGATGTGCTGGGGTTATTAAATACTCTTTGATCGAATCTCTTTTGTCATTCTTGGCATACCATAGTCTCTTCTTTTAGTACAAATTGTGTTTATGTGGCTGTATAGCCATAAATGCGTTTGCTTGTTGGCACAGATGGTAAAAAAAAAATTGGTGGCAAAGCTGAAAATTCGTCTTGATTTGTTATATGTATATTTACATACCTACTTAATAAATATAAATTTAATAATAATTAAAATGAGTATTTTTGGCGTATTTAATGAGATTGCTACAACTAAAAAGCCATCTACATTATGGGAAATTTATTCCATGCTGAAATGTACAGTTCATGTTATATTAAATTTAATGTATAATATAAAAAGTGTTTTATTTCCCTGCAATCTTTTGAGAAAAGCACTACATATGCCTCGGCGGGAAGTGGCAATTGCCTATTTCCCAGCATTTGCAATAATGTACTATTATAGAAACATCAAGGGGAACACTCATATTTGGTCAAAAAAGTGGATAGGTAGTCATAACAAAAGATGATAATTTTAAGGCTACAAAACCTATTTTATATATTAGTAAGATACACATACATATACAGATAGAAAAGGCATATTTGTAAGGTATAAATAAATTTTTGAAATTTCAGTGTCTCATTTTAATATTACATGATTATTCTTAGATATTGAAATTTTTCTTTTCCTTTTCTTAATAAGCTTCACAAAATAAGAAAATAAATTGGTGCATATTGTGTACAGATACAGAGTGTAACTACTAAGAAAGCAGCTTTTAATGTGTTTTTCCAAAAAACTGCAACAGACCCTAAACTTGTTTTTTCGACTTGTTTTTGTTAGTGTAATTAGTGTAATATTTAATAAACTTGTCAAAAAATTATAAAAATCTAATAGGTACAATTTAAAGGTACATTGTCAAAAATTAGTTGAAAACCAACCACAAATTTGACTAGACTCCAACTCACCTCAACTTAGGTAAGAAAAATGAGAACAATGAATATTAAGATTTAGTCAAGTTGTGGAAATCTTGAGGTTGCGCACAATATTTACTTTGCGTAACAGTTTCTATAATCAGTAATGTTTAGCACAGTAAAATTTCCAAACTAGAATATTTTTTATTTTATTGTATTTTCCACTTGATATTCTCAAAAACACCTCTAAGACTAAGAATTTTCGATCAAGTTATTAAAAATATATGCAACGCAGATATTCTAGCGTAGATTTCTCTGAGCTAGTTTAAATTAAAAAATCCTTTCACACCTATATAACAACTGTTGTGTTCCAAATGTACGCACAGTACAAAGTAATTTTAATACATTTATTTTGTAATAACCATAAAATGAGGATTCTTAGCAGCAACATTGCATAAAATTGTTACAAATATATTTATATACCTGAGAAATTCAACGTTGCGCGTCGCCTCCAAGCATTCACATCCACCTTCATTATGTTGAAATATTCAACAAACACACACAATACTAAAACATTTAACTGAAATCAACACTTGTACACTAAAAATTCATGTTTCACTATATTTGGAGCACAAACTTTAATGAAACTAAGTTAAATCTGATTACAAATTAAAATATGTCACGAAAATAATATATGAAAATAGCTGCATGTCCTTTCACCACCCAACATCCATGACGGCTCGGCAAAAACTGGCATTTGGCAAAGAGAATACAATGTATAGAGAACTGTCATTGTCATATCTGACACATGACTTTATATAAAAAAACCATAGAGATATCTATGAAAAAACCCGTAGGTATTACCATAGAGATAATAATAATAAATAGAGTTGGCATACCTACCTTAAAAACGTGCCAAAAATACACACACACGCACAATCCGAAGACATAAAATGGCGCGTGTTCATTGTGATGTCTCAAGTTGTGCGTGTGTGTGTTCATGTATACATTTTAGGGAGGTCATCTTAAGTCACGAGTCTGCCGCAAACTGTTTTATTATTATGTCAAAAATGTAATGTTGTCTCTTTCACACTTATGAAAATTTTGATAAGCTTAAGCTATTTTCCGATCCACTAATTTCTATAGGACAATGTGGCTAATTCTGTTGTACACAATCTCTAAGCCTAAACTAAATTGACAGGTTTAAAAATAGTGCTATCCCCTTCAGCAGGGAGGATTATGAAAGAGACAGGAATATATTTAGACCTGTCATTTTAGTTTAGATTTAGAGATTGTGTACAACAGAATCGGCCACATTATGCCAACTCTATTTATTATTATTATCTCTATGGGTATTACCTACCTACTAATTCCCCGGAATTCTAACAGCTGTCATTGTCATTTACAGATGAGTTTGTATGGAGAACAGGGTTAACATCTACGAAGTACGATTTTACCCCAAACTACTTTAATTCCCTGTCATCATAAAAAGCCATATGCCGCGTAATAATATTATTCGTTTCGCCTTAAAATAGAAAATACCAAGAGTGGAAACTAGAAAGTGCACACTGACAGCAACAGAAAACAAAAGAAGCACATTGAAAAAATTTATTTAAAAATGGATGTCGAATGACATTATCACCATGAAGTGTCTGTGGCCAATTCTGTTGTACACAATCTCTAAACCTAAACTAAAATGACAGGTCTAAATTTATTCCTATCTCTTTCACAGTGCTCATTGCGGAAAAGGATAGCAATAGATTTAGACCTGTCATTTTAGTTTAGGTTTAGAGATTGTGAACAACAGAATTAGCCACTCTGTCAGGCATTTGTCATAAATCTACATGCGGGCAGTTGATTTGTATTTGCATAAGTTTTGAATTTTTATCTTTTTTGTGGGAATTGTTTTATCTCTGGTAACATTAATGTTCTTAATGTTACCAAAAATAAAACAGTTCCCACAAAAAAGATAATAAATTCAAAACTTATTTAAATAAAAATCAATTGCTGTATGTAAATATCTTAGATTAGGTACTATAAAATATCACATAGATAGGTACTGTGACAAATGCCTGACAGATACTTCAGGACTCAGGCACACGAGACTCAGGTAACTTTAGTTTGGGGTAAAATCGAACTTCAGGTGGTAACCCTGAAGATACGTCATCTCTATCTCAAACATGTCTCAAACACAGAACGAGAAGGAACTCTTTAGACCTACATATATTAGTGATCTGTGGAAGGAACCACACAGAACATATAATATTCTCTAACGAGAGGATTTGGCATAATGTCCTATAGAAAATAGTGGATCGGAAAATAGCTTAAGCTTATCAAAATTTTCATAAGTGTGTAAGAGACAACACTACATTTTTAAACATAACAATAAAACAGATCGTGGCAGAAATTTTATTGCAACTTCCCTTAAGATGGCCTCCCTAAAATGTATACATGAACACTCACACACGCACAACTTGAGACATCACAATGAACACGCGCCATTTTATGTTACAGGATTGTGCGTGTGTGAGTGTATTTTTGGCACGTTTTTAAGGTAGGTATGCCTACTCTACTTATTATTATTATCTCTATGAGAGGATCTCAAACGCGATCGTCAAATTCAAAATCAAATCAAATCTATTATCTATGATTCAAGTTTGGATTCAAGTGATCTGTGCTGCGTTGCCAGAATGTTACTTTTGTAACATTTTACGTTACTTTTGACCCTCTCATGTTACCTCAATGTTCCACGACTCAAAATGTTACTTTTACCTTACTTTCAGGACTTCATAAAATATTTAAAAAATTCCCGCAAATATAAAATAATCGTGAAACTGAACGCATCCAAGCTTTCGTTCGTTGTGTTGGCGCACTTGTTTTTGGACTGACGCGTGAATTGTGAAAATCAAGAAGGTTAAGTATACAAGTATCGGCAAAAAGTCTAGTCTAGCGTTGACCTTCAATGCTCAGAAGTCGAAAATGTGTATCTTGGGTGCTGAGGGGGTCGCGAGGAGAGCGTGGGGATCATTCGTAAGCACTGATTAGCTCTCGCAGATCCCTCGTAAGCGTTGATTGACTCTCCAATCGTATTGTGTCTCGCTCACTCGTACGACGCTGCGTGTACTTGAAGGTCAGCGCTCGATTTACGTGCTGGGGGATAAACTTATAACTCTACTACCGGTTCCTGTTCCCACTCCCTTTTCCAACCTTTATACTTACTATCAAGGAAGTTCGCTATAGTAATCTACCTATAGCTGTAGCTATAGATTTCGGGTTTTTCAAAATCCCGTGAGAACTGTGCATTTTTCCAGGATAAAAGTAGCCTATGTTTTAAGTCAGGGTATAATCTATCTCTGTTCAAAATTTCAGCCAAATCGGTTCAGTAGTTGCGGCGTGATTGAGTAACAAACATCCAAACATCCAAACATCTAAACATCCAAACATCCACACTTTCACATTTATAATATTAGTAGGATATTCTATGTAAACACTGGAGACTGCGCCTAAAACATTGTAATGAAGGTCATTCACCCGGATATCTTTTGTCTCTAGTCTCTCTTTCTATACCTCACACACTCTACTTAAGTAGGTGAAAACGAGACAAACAAGTATAAATTAATTTATAAACCCCCCGACATTCGCCATTTCGTGGTGGCGGCCATCTTGGATTTTCATAAAGATATTCTACTAGTCAAGCTTTTTTATTTGATACCCATATTGAGGGAGTTGTGAAAAAATATGTAATCCGCCATTTTGTGGTGGCGGCCGTCTTGGACTGATTTTTATCAAACATAGCTAAGAACACTCCCGACTAAGTAATTCACATTTCAAACAGAAAAACCGCATTCAAATCGGTTCACCCGTTTGAGCGCTACGGTGGAACAGACAGACAGACCTTCTTGGTGAGAATACAACTCCTTTGGCGTAATTACTCGCGTGTTTTTTTTTTTAACTTCCATCTTCATCCCGCTTTGGTGGGCAGTGTATCTGTCAGTGTCAACGTGGGGTCAACTTATTTTTCGTGGTCTGTGGTGTCAATTGGCAGAAAGTTTACTTTGTTTTGTATTTTTTTATAAGTAGGTATGTATTTTGTTTGTATGTTTTATTCTATGTGACTAAACTTTGATAAGATGGAGATATTAGTTAGATTAGGACAGAAAACTTTTTAATTTTTGTGTAATAGAGTGGCATAAGTACCTATGTTAGTTTTGTTTTCCACGTATAATTAGTATATATAAGATAATGTTACTTTTCTCATGAAAATGTTACTTTTTGAACTGTCTGATGTTACATTTGACTATCTGCCACTGCCAACACTGGATCTATGGTTTTTAATTGCAAAATGCAAATGCAGTGCGCTATTGTAAGAAAGTATATTGAATATAACTACCTTTGCAAATTATTTCACTGCACGGCTGATAATTAATTTCTCAATGTTCACTATTCACTTTTTGAACGTCAACTTTAGAAGTTTATATTTGGTAATAGCTTGCGAGAACTTACAACTATGAGGGTTCCAAACGCACCCTGGCCTGAGAAGAGCCTATATATAACTCCGCCGGGGTTTTTTTTTATTATCACCATTCACTACTACATACTGTAGGTACTTAAAGGAAGTAGGTCCACAATTCTAGGAAATATTAAACGTCGCAAAAAGCGGCCTTATAAATAAAAGCACCTTATTTTCAGTGGTCTGTGAAAAGCACCCACTTGAATGTTAGGGTGCCTCAAAATCTCTGTCGAGAGTAGTCTTTCTCAAAATTATTTTAAAAGACTTGTCTTATTTATTACTTCTTGAAGCTACTTTAATTTATTAGGATTTACAGTTAATATACTTACCTACTACTGTGAACTGTCGTGGTTCTGTGTGGTCACTTCCACTCCACATTAAACATGCTACTTTTGCCTGCTTTTTATGGGGATTTAGCTGAACCGCAGGTACTTTTTATGCCACTGTTGTCGGTGTAAGTGCCGCGGCCGCCTGGCGCCCTGTATTATGTATAGTATCAGCTAAGTCCCTATGTCTGTTAGGCTAAGAAAATCACAGCAATAATTGCTGACATTTACATTCAATGACAATTAATGATCTTTGTGCGATTCCCTTTCAGTAAAATCTGGCACAATCTACCTGGCAACTCTGCAGGTAAAAAAGTAAATAGGTACCTATGTATTATCTTAAATTGTGATTTTCTCTTCAGTCTTTAAATTTTATAAACATGCATATTAGTTTTTCATCAAAGAAGTCAGCAATCTTTTTGAAAAAAGGTAGATTTACTACTAAATCTGTATATAATTATAATGGTTTGGTAGAGAGGAGTCGTCAACAGCTGAACCGATTTTGATGGGACTTTCATAGGCAGGTAGAGGATTATACAAGTGATCTTGGCTAATTTTTTATCCCAGGAAATCAAAGAGCTCCAACATAAATACATGTGGCAAAAGTGAGCATCTACTAGTTATTAACAATTACAACACTAGTTATTAAGATAATTCCAGGGTCAAATATATTTCACTTGTCTCTACAGACATTATTTTGGATGTTTAATGGCAATAACCATCAACTAAAAAAAATATTTTTAGTTGACAAAATAACATTTTTATGTAAGTATAAAATAAAACTCAGACTGTAATTAAAAAAGCATTTTCCAATATTAATTACAATTAAATGAAAATAATTTTTTCCAATCAAATCTTTGTTATTACATTTATGTGCACAGCTATTTTACATGAATCTGACAAAGAATATACAAAAAATTAATGTACCATAAAATTAAAAACCAGATTATCAGACACACACTATAGGATCATACTTATGCCATTGTGGTAAAGAATATTATGCCATAATTACTGCTATAATATGCTAGTCAACTTTACAATTACAACTCGGCTCAAAACAAGTGAATTTAGCGAAAATTGTATCCTCAAATAATTAATTAACTAATTAATTTAAGAAAAAAAAAAATAGTACAGGGGCACAGGAATTAGGAAATAAACTCAATTATAATTATTGTGTGTGGAAATTTGAGGCATCAAAAACAACATGAATAGTGTTATTTTTTTGAGTTAGTAATTCATTATCAAATAATATAATGCAGCTGGCATTAGAGTAGTTAGTGGAGTAATGCTATTTGCATATTACGAACGAGGCACATGCACCGACCGCAACTTTCTCATGTCACATGGCTCATGCTGCTGTTCTTCACATTTTCATTACTTAAAAAAATTGTATTCAATGTATTGGCAGGTCCGTAATGTACAATCAGCATAAAACATAGGTTTGTGTTAAGCAAGTGGTGCGTGCAGTGTGCTTGTTATTTATCTTCCATACATGTGACTATGAGCTATGCAAACAGGTTCAATGTACATTGTTGTATTAATGCATTATCTAGTTTGTTAACTGTAAAAGAAACCATGATTACTATTGGGTCTGAATTTTTATTAAAACCTGATTGTATGACTAAATTATATAAAAAAATAGTGACAAAATATAATTGTTATGCCAATCTGCAGTCTTCAAAATTTTAAAGTTTTGTAGTATCTGAAATAGACTACATTGTATAAATATTGGGTCAATTCCTAGAGGCTTCATATCCTCATTCCTAGAGAGTTCATATCCTGTGGTATAATTATTATTATTATTGCATTCTCTTCAATCCCAAATAATTGACTGTAAATAAGTAACTATAATTTTTTCTTAGTACCACTACCAAGCTAAACTAAATAATAGCATTACTTATTGTGTTTAGTTTAATGACCAAAATAAAGTGATATAAATATCAGGAAAAAAGATTTCTTAAAATATTATGACAATATGAAAAATATTCAATTTTAAAGCTCACTAAAATTAGAAGTTGCAGTTCATATTTTAGGCTACAGCTGTAGTTCATATAAGTATAGTACAAACAAACATTTTGGCATGCACTTCTTAATGTCCTTCAGGATCTCAGACTTCCTCATATTGTCCAAGTGCAACTAGACCATAAAAACAGAAATGGTTATCAAATTTATGAAAAATAGCTGCCCATGATAATGTACATTATGCATGGAGGCCTGGAAATCATTTAAAACAATTTCTATACATAAATATTAATACAATAAAGTAATGGAATTTTCTGCAACATAGTGTAAGATACATTTTATGTTAACTCTCTCCATATCTCTACATGTCACAGTACAAGTTCCACGCGCTTTGCACTGATGGTGCTAGTTCAGAGAGGGCGAGTGTCCGTCATCCCAAACCACATCAATACTGGGCCACTTAGTTTGCAGGCACGTTAGCATGGGGTCTGTGCTTGCAGCACGCATGGGGCACTCCAGCAGCGCTGCACGCCCCGTCCGGTACACCACATGTCCATTAGGGTTGCTACGCGGCAAGCCGTTGTAATGGTGCAGAGTGAATGTGTCGGGTGCTCCTCGCTCACAGCCAGGAAAGAATTCGTCCATAAAAGCACTCAATAGAATAATTCCTAAATTCTCAGAATCAAGTTTTCGTCTCATCAACTCCACATACTCTGGCTCACTCACCAGATCAGCAGCACATAATACATCTTGTAGTGCTGCTGATGGAATAAAATTATTGCCTTCTGGGTCGAAAGATCTAAAAATGCGCTCAGCAGATTCTCCCACAGTCTCTGGAGCTGCAAGTCTTCTCTCCAAAGAAAATAGCACAGTCAAGTGTGTCTCTGAAGCCAAAACCCACACTGGATGTTTGGGATTTTTGTAAAATGAACCTACAGTACAATATTGCATGTGTTCCATTATAGTTAGAAATCCTATGTCATTCTGTCTCTCAATCCCTCGCAGTCGCAACCCACTGACCACTTGATCATGGTCCCACACGTGGGCCACAGCCCGGCCTGTCAGCATGAGGTTTATGAGCCCCTGAGAACCATATCCATATGTGGAGTGTATAAGCGGGTCGGACAGTTCAGCTAGCTCTGCCTCCACCGTGCCCACACCCTTGCTGAGAATGACACTGTACAACAACAGGAGAACACCATACTTGTCCTTCAAAATACGAATGTTTCTTGTGTAGAAAGCTTCCACTTCAGACAATGTCTGAAAGGAGTGCACCTCCATTCTCTGGTGGAAATGGTCAATTGCATCACAAGACTGTTCTTCAGCACTAACGTTGAGGCCAGAGCTGGTGTCCGCCTCTGGTTCATTCTTGCGGTACACAGCCACACTGTACTTAGAAGCTAGACACTGACCGAGAATCGTACACACTGCCCTAACTAGCAAGGAATTACACTTCTCGGAGGTCAGGTCTCGCAGGCTGTGGCCAGGTGTCTCGGACAGCAGGATGCGGAGCAGGAAGCCCTGCACGGGAGCGATGGCGGCACACGGCCCACCCTCCTGCTGGATGAGCGCGCTGGGCTCGTCAGCGCTGAAAGTGAAGCCCTGCGCCCAGCGCCGGAACACGTCCTCCTTCACATTGTCGCCCCACAGCAGCCGCCGCGTGCGCGCCAGCTCGCGCTCCAGCGAGGCCGTACCAGCGCTCATGGTGTCTCTGCTCTCGCGCGTCACGCTGGAACTGCTAGTTTCGTTTTCGTTGGGTCCGTTCAACATTTGCTCGGAGTTTACGCCACCTAAAATTACACCACAGAGTTGCAATGAACGAAATCGGCCATGCCGGATTTCACTAAGAGAATATAAATCTATTTATGTGAATCTATGATTACAAAAAGAATAACCACGTAGTTAATACTCACTAGAAATACGAAGGTCATAGTAATTCCTAACATTTGGTAATTATTTGTTTTCTTCTAAATATATTTTCACCGTATGATTCTCTATCAATGGCATTATAAATCATCCACGATTAAGTGTTCTAAACTTTTCCTATAGAAAAAGAAAAGAAAAGCTTACGACATATAGGCTGCCATTTTTTATGAAAAATAGCAACATTTATTTTCATGTCATTCCGTAATCCGTTTCATTACCTGCATACCTCGAAAAAGTATTAAAATAAAATTATTTCTATTGAATAACTATTCTTTTAGAAATTTATTACGAATGGTCAAAAATATATGAAAATTATAGTCCAAACAAAAATATTTCCATTTTCCAATTTTCTATCACATTTAGAGATTTTGATTTGAAAAATATTGGTACTCTGGTACTCTCCTAATGACTCTACTCTATGGTTTTATAGTACCCGTATTACTAATTCCCTGGAATTCTGACGTTTCGTAATGTTACCAGAGATAAAACAATTCCCACAAAAAAGATAAAAAATTCAAAACTTATGCAAGTACAAATCAACTGCCGCATGTAGACATGACAAATGCCTGACAGACACTTCATGGTGATAATGTCATTCGACATCCATTTTTGAATAAATTTTTTCAATGTGCTTCTTTTGTTTTCTGTTGCTGTCAGTGTGCACTTTCTAGTTTCCACTCTTGGTGTTTTCTATTTTAAGGCGAAACGAGTAATATTATTACGCGGCATATGGCTTTTTATGATGACAGGGAATTAAAGTAGTTTGGGGTAAAATAGTACTTCGTAGATGTTAACCCTGTTCTCCATACAAATAACTCATCTGTAAATGACAATGACAGCTGTCAGAATTCCGGGGAATTAGTAATACGGGTATAGATATATAGATCGACCAGAATCTCGTGAAAAATACGGAAATGAAATTCCAACGTTAGCAACACTACGGCTGCCCTAGCGATAAACAAGTAACTGAAATTTTTTGTGAAATTGACTTTTTTGCATTAACAAAAGTTTTATGTCGAGCAGTTTTTTACCACAGTTTAATATTTCAAATAACTTGAACCGTTTACTGAAATTTGAATTGCCCAAACAAAGTAACTGCACACACTAACCCGGAATATAAATGCAAAACCAAGTAAATAACAAGCACAACACAAAAACAAAGTAATTGGATGTTGATTACTTTATTTTTGTATTTAAAATGCAGTTGCTTGATTTTTCGTTTCGTGAAACGAAATCTGGTAAGGTGTTCTGAATGTTATTACTTTGTTTATCACTAAGGCAGCCGAGTTAACCTAGTGTTGCTTACTACAAAATTTAATTTCCCTATTTTTCATGAGATTCTGGTTGATCTATACCTACCTACACTTATAGGTATACCCGAATTACTAATTCCGTGGAATTCTGACGTTTCGTAATGTTACCAGAGATAAAACATTTCCCACAAAAAAAGATAAAAAATTCAAAACTTATGCAAATACAAATCAACTGCCGCATGTAGATATGACAAATGCGTGACAGACACTTCATGGTGATAATGTCATTCGACATCCATTTTTGAATAAACTTTTTCAATGTGCTTCTTTTTTTTTTCTATTGCTGTTAGTGTGCACTTTCTAGTTTCCACTCTTGGTGTTTTCTATTTTAAGGCGAAACGAGTAATATTATTACGTGGCATATGGCTTTTTATGATGACAGAGAATTAAAGTAGTTTGGGGTAAAAATCGTACTTCGTAGATGTTAACCCTGTTCTCCATACAAATAACTCATCTGTAAATGACAATGACAGCTGTCAGAATTCCGCGGAATTATTAATTTGGGTATAGGTACCTACCATTATACAGCCCTCCGGTGTCATGAATATGTACCCTATGCCTATGATAAAGTATAAGTAGGTACCTATTATAGATGTAAGGCCAGTTTAAACCCAATTAAACCAATCTGTTTAAAACGAAAAAACCCGTTTAAAACCGAAATAAACCATTTTCCCGGTTTAAAACGGTTGGTATTGATGACTATGTTTTCAACCCCCGACGCAAAAACGACGGGGAATTATAAGTTTAACATTGCTGTATGTATGTGTATGTGTGCGTGTGTTTGTCTGCTGTTCCACCGTAGCGCTCAATCGGGTGAACCGATTTGAATGCGGTTTTTTTGTTTGAAAGGTGAATTAGTCGGGAGTGTTTTAACCGACTTCAAAAAAAGGAGGTTCTGTATTCGACCCGTATGTATGTATGTATGTATGTATGTATGTAAGTATGTTCGCGATTATCTCCGCAACTAATGAACCGATTTTGATGATTGTTTCACTATCATTATCTACATACTTTCAAGAAGGTTTTAGTATATAACATATCGAGCTATCATTCTTACGTACGAAGTTATAAGCATCAATGTACACATATGTCACTAATATGTTCTCTGAGATTGCCAGACCTATTGCAGAAGTCTGATATAGCTATTCTGTCCAAAGACTTCACTCTGCTACGCCTACGTAATATTGACCTTTTGCAAAACGTTTTGGGCCGAAGTCAGTACAGTTGCATATAGAGTGATTCCTTGGAGTTTGTGCATGGTTACGTGTATTTCCATTCTATACAAAGCCAAACCGCAAGGGTGTGAAACTAGTCGCGTATAGATTGTAAATTACGGTCTATCCAAATTATACAAGAGTTTTACGCATACAAACTAATCTTGTATAGATCAGAAGTTAGGTTAGGTTGGGTTAGAACATAATAAAACCACTCACCTATAGTATGACACATAAAATGTATATGTCACAGGATATTTAATAATAATTAATAATATATAGGTCATAATCTATTTTACATAGTTCTCATTTATATTATTATTATTATCACCGAATATAAAGAAAACAAATCACTAAAAAGCATAAAATAATTTTTTTCAAAGAAAAATGAACCGACTTCAAACGAATCGAACTAAAAAGTTTAAAATAATTTTTTATTCATTTAGATTGACGATTAAACTACCTAACTCAAATGATATATCATTTTTTGAAGTCGGCGCCAAACCACATTCAATTCGTGTAAGTAAAATCAGAATATCCACTTTTGAATGCGAGCGCGGTGAACCTAGTCGCGGAGGGTGAGTCTGGGACCCGGGGCCGGGGGCACATTTTCGACTTGAAGTGAACTTGAAGTCATTTGGCGCCGACTTCAAAAAATTATATATCATTTGAGTTAGGTAGTTTAATCGTCAATCTAAATTCTAAATGAATAAAAATTATTTTAAACTTTTTAGTTCGATTCGTTTGAAGTCGGTTCATTTTTCTTTGAAAAAAATTATTAGCTATGAAAATCGGTCCAAGATAGCCGCCGCTACAAAATGGCGGATTACATATTTTTTCACAACTCCCTCAATATATCAAATGAAAGAGCTTGACTAGTACAATAGCACTATGCAAATCCAGGATGGCCGCCACCACAAAATGGCAAATGTCACGGATTTTTAAAATTTTTAGTTTCTTGATTTTACCGAGGTAGAGATATAAGGGACTTGGAGTACCTATAAACTATGTGAATTTTTTTTAATGTGTGATACACTTACTGATATTCATAATATACTTAGCGGGTTGGTCCGTCTCCATCCGACCAAGCGTAGATAGAACCTACCTTAGTTATAAAAACTCTATGTTAGTTCTAAACATTAATAAAATCGAAATGCATATTTTTCTTTCTCCACATTCCACAATCCTGAACGCATCTGTCATTTTCCTATCCTTGACATTTGACACCTGACGTTTGCCGCCAAGACGGCTACGCTGACAGAAGCCGTTGCAAGAAGCCTTTGTAAAATGACATTTACTTTATTACGAGTCATCAAGAAAAGCGAATTGTGTTGTGCGTTTCCACCACATTTTGCATCATCAAAAAACTATTAAAATTCCACTCAAGTTGAGAATAAAATTGCAAATAGCTCCTTTCGAGTGTCGAATAGCATAAATAACCAAATCATCCCGTAAACCGCCAGTACAATGTAAAATAAAAGTGCTTTTAGCGGGTCGAAATTGCCTAAGTTGTTTGCCCCTCGAGGAAGGCGAAGAAATTACGTGATACCGGCCGGTAAGGAAACAAAATAAGTCCATCATCAGCGCATCAGCAGTTGGGAGTGAAAAAGTGGAGCAACTGTGCAACGGCAGAGGTACTAAGATGCATTAAAGAGCCACGCGTCATTCACAGTCAAACCAGGTGAACAAACAACTCCTTGCACCCTATTCCCTTATTTCCCCCTAACACTCTATTTATATAAGTTGAAAATTCTGTATTGGTAATTAAACATTTTTTATCATTGTTTTCGAACGATATACATATATCAATTTGATTAAGTTTAAAACCAAACTCACAAACTTTTATGCAGCAAAGATTTATTTTTGTAATTCTTAAATTCTCTAGTTTTCAGATAAAAACTTTTAGGGATCTAGGCTCAGAAAATCGAGAAAAATAAAGAAAAGTTTTAACAAAATAACTCTGCCTTTCGATCCTAGATGGCGCTAGGTATTGTGGTTATCAAGAGTATGAAATGTAAAAAAATGGTTTTCTACTATTCAATGTCATCTAGGCGGAACTTTGCTATAAAAAGTAAAGCTTTCTATTATTTGTTCATATAATTTAAATTATTCAGATAATTAAAGTTTTACGAAATAACTCTGCTATTTGATACTAGACTATGCTATTTGGCGCTAGGCATTTAGGTTATCAAGTCTAAAGTTTAAAACCGTTTACAACGGTTTATTTGCGGTTTAAAACGGCAAAATTTTGTTTAAAACGTTTTAAATAGGTTTATTTACATCTATAGTAGGTACCTCCCTCCTCTTATCTACTCTGATTTTTAATTCCGTGGAATTTTGACGTTTCGTAATGTTAAATGTGACCAATGAGATAAAACAATTCCCATAAAAAAGATAAGAAATTCAAAACATGTAAAAAAAGTAAGAGTATATGTAACTGGATCGAAATATCGACAAAAACAAACAAATATTTTATCGTGGTAACCCGTAATGTTTACATTAGAATATGTCGATAAACCACGAAATAAGCCTTAAATCACTATGTAAATAAAAATCAACTGCCGCATGTAGATATGGCAATAAGGTATTTGACAACATTGAAAATATACTATTGATTGTGGTCATCTTATCAGATAATAGCCTAAAAAAGACATATTTCACTCAATCAAACTAAACTAGGTATGTAATTTTACGCGATATTTTGCACGAAATAAAACATAATAATTTTTGAAATTTTATCAGGAACGTGAACGCTCTGGGATTGTTTGTGACGTCACTCGATTGCACGTAACTTGGTTGTTATAATTGAAGTTTATCAAGTCAACCGAAACTAAACTTTATACTAGAAAGAATAAGATTGATATTAAAATGAGTAGGTATAACAATTTACAACATTACGATACAGTAGTCGCCTTGCGTAGCGTCTCTGTCGCACGCACCGAGTTCCGAAAAGGAGCGAGCGAGAGAAGTGACTTGCATAGCGATTTGTGACGTCACGCGTATCATGTGATCAGAAATGTCGTTTTTGGCGTGGTTTTCAAAACTTAAACTTTATCATTGATTTAATTCTTAATACTGTAGATATTGCGAAAAATATCAATGTAGTGTGTTTTAATAAGTAATAAAGAATAATTTAAAACAATTTCCAAAAATTAGTCAAATACCCTATTGTCTAATTCGATGTTCATTTTTGAATAAATTTTTTCAATGTACTTTTTTGTTTTCTATTGCTGTTAGTGTGCACTTTTTAGTTTCCACTCTTAGTGATTTCCATTTTAGGGCGAAACGACTAATACTATTACGCGGCTTATGGCTTTTTACGTTGACAGGAAATTAAAGTAGTTTGGGGTAAAATCGTACTTCGTAGATGTTAACCCTGTTTTTCATACAAATAACCATAGAGATAATAATAATAAATAAAATGTAATGTTGTCTCTTTCACACTTATGAAAATTTTGATAAGCTTGAGCTATTTTCCGATCCACTAATTTCTATAGGACATTATGCCAACTCTATTAATTTATTATCTCTATGCAAATAACTCATCTGCATCTGTAAATGACAATGCAGACAATGACAGAATTGACAGCACAGATTGACAGTTGTCAGAATTCCGGACTCCGGCACGGCACGGAATTATAAATCAGAGTTTATATAACATGATTATTCCATTTCCATTTAGCAAAAAGCCAAATAAATTCAAATACCTACTTGAATATATTATATCTAACAAGAAATAAGTTTAATAATAATAAAGCTTGAAATAATTGTTAAAGATATAACAACAACAACAATGTTTCGTGAAGATAACGAATTTCTTAAGTACGCAACTACTACATATGATCCCATCAAAATTGGATCCATAGATGGTAAGATGGCTTATTTAAGTACATTTTTTATCTCCTAGTTTTACTTATTATAAAGTACTTCTATTATTCACCAAATCTATTTCACTATCTACTCCTACATTCAGGTTATGTTGATAACATTTCGTTTAATCGTATTTTATTATATATTTGATTTGATACATTAAATAATATTTTTGTAGGGACAGACAAGGAGCCTCATGACCGTGCAATTTTAAGAGCTGTACACTCGGAATATGCACCCAATAAGCAAGTGAAAGGTGATCCACATCACACAGTGTTTGTGGCACGTCTTAACCCAAGAACCACACAGGTATGTTTAGCAAATATATTTACACTCTAATCCATAACTAGCTTTTGTTCACATACCTACATAAAAGTCCACTTGAGGATCCTTTTGTCTAGGATAAAAAGTAGCTTATTCACTCACATTCACATTTATATTTGCTTCCATTGCTGCAAAAATGAAACTAAAAAACAAACTTTCATATCATTGTAATAATATATAGTATAGGGATTCTAATATATTGTAATATCATAGTAAGAATCTATTTTTCTTTAAAATGAATATAGGCTGATCAGTCCCATAAAAGGTAATTGAAAAATATTCTTATTCCCATAAAATAAACTTTGTTTCATTATAATTTTACTATTTATAAAACAGGATTACTTTAGCCTAATTTAATTTCATGAATTATATTGACTATTCTTCAATTTGTTGTCATTTGCAGGAAACAGTATACTCAGAATTCTCAAAGTTTGGAAGAATAGTACACTGTAGCTTAGTCAAAGATATAGTAACGGGAAAATCAAAGCAATATGCTTTTGTGGAATATGAATCATTGTCGAGTGTTGATCATGCTCTAAGAGAAATGTATAAGGAATATATTGAAGGAGCTGAGATTATTGTGGAGAAAGAGGCAGAAAGGAGGTTACGAGGGTGGAAACCTAGAAGGCTTGGGGGAGGTTTTGGAGGGAAAAGGGAATCTGGCCAACTACGATTTGGTTGTAGGGAGAGACCTTTTAAAAAACCTCTTTTAGTAGGCTCAAAAAATGATAAAAATGAGCATATTAGAAAATGATTACTAGAAACTACAACTTGAGTACAAACAAAGAGCTTTCCGTTCTTGATGTTTCAAATAATTGCATTCAATGAGGTTATACAAGATATTCATTACTGCAGAATATTTCATTTTATGAAAGCTTTTGGACACACACAGCACAAGACTGTGTTCTGCAACAACCCTTGCAATTGCAGATGACATATGTCCAGCTGTGGACAACTATTGCCTATAACAACAACAATGTTATAGTTTAGGCCTGGTCTCAAAAAGTGCAAATATGAATTATGTAAAGTACAAAATGGCATTATGGTAATGATCTATTTGGCCATGCTTTAAGATAAATGTGTCAATGATGTCTTACATTTTATATAATGAGTAATGCTTGCTGCAAGGTGTTCACAGGGTGGTGCAAATCATTTACTAGGACGGAAGTTTTCCTATGTGTGTTACAAGCTATATTCCTAGTAGTTTTCATTGTGTTCCTCACATTTCTCATACTACATCTAGTGGTTTGTTCAAGAAATAAACAGAGGCCAGATAGTCTAGGACCTGTGCAGACAGCATCAAATGTTAACACCACTGAGAAATTAAATACTGATGAAAATCCCAATGAAAATGGAAGTAATACAGATTCTATAACTAAAAATGTCATTCATGGTGACCATGTAACAGATCAGAATGGAATAATCACTCAAGATGTAACTGAAAAATCAGAAATTGCAATTCATCAAACAGATAAAATTCCAACTACACTAGACAAAAGAGTAAAATGTACTTGGAAACCATCACAGAAGACTAACGCTAACACACACTATTATGACTATAACCAAACTCAAGTTATGACCACAACATTTGACAAAGTTGTAGTTGAAAACTTAGATACACTAGTTACACAAGAAAACATCCATGACATTGACAGAATTGCTTTTGAAAAAGATATGCAATCTGAACTTGAGGACAATAGATTGCTGGAAGAATTTACAGATGGTAAAGAGATATATGATTTTCGTAAGGATTTCCTCTTAGCTCTTGTAAAAATTAAACCACCACAAGAAATAACTTTTGGTTGTACTCTAACCATTGTCAGTGAATACTGGACTTTAACCGCTGCAAGCTGTATAAAAGCTATAGAGGAAGTAGATTCTCTTGATTCTTTTGTCATGATGCACGAGTTCAAAGAGGAAAAACAAAATATACATCATGTAACTGATGTCATGATACAACCACTGTATCAAGGGGTTAACTTGACTCATGATCTGGCTTTGTTAAAGTCTGAGACTAGTCTTGTAAAAAAGGGAAGTTTTACTGTAACCTTGCCAAGTATGGTAGATTATTTCCTCATTACTATTGGAGAGAGTCTTACGGTTCTCGGATATGGGAGGTTCAGGTAAATAATACTTTCATATAAATACCTCCTTAGACTTATTTGTTTCCATAATTAATTTTTTTTAGTTTGTTTAAGCAAGAATTGACATACAAACAAACTAAAAATGATAAAATTCTGCAGATTGTCAATTTTCAATAATTTTTTAGCATGGCAAACTTTTTTCAGAAACCTAGACAAAAATCCATTGACACGAACTGTGCGCGAGGTGTCCATACACAGCATGCCGCTGTCGCAATGCGCGCCGCCGCGGCACCTGACCGGGGGCGCCTGCGGAACTTCGCCTATATGCGCCGGGGTGCTCCGCTCTAGGACTTCGCCCTGTAACTACTGTTCGGGGACGCCTCTATTGAATCAGAATATTTTGCTAGGGATCATGAGTGATAATCGGCATTGTGGACTTTCGTGTGAACCTGCGTTGTTCGTTAACCTAGCACTTGTCAGGGACTGGCTTCGTTCTGTACTGTCGAATTAAATCGTTACACAAAATATAGCTTTTTAATTCGAATACAATGAAATTTAATAATCTTACCAGTGGTTCAATCAAGACAGCCTATTAAAAACACATTGTTCATCCTCTTTGTAATCTTCTATAGACTTTTCTATTCTGTTATTTATGGACTCATGTCATTTTTGTCAAACTACTGACTTGTGTTAAGAAATTTCCGAGTGTAAATAAGTCTAGAAATAAGTACAATTAAATCCAAAAAATAAAGCCATTAAAGCAATTAACATCACGCGGTTGGTGTTAAAACTTGCGGTGGAATCTGATGGCATTTAACCGCGGTCTGGTCGCGCTGTCGGTGCTGATGGCGGCGCTGGTGGCGGGCGCGCTGGCCGTGGCCGCGCTGCAGTTGCTGGCCGCGCGGCACGAGGCGGCCCGAGATGTGGCTGAACTAGTTTACAATTACACTACAGCCAATGCCACTGTGGACAACCCCGCAGTCGCAGCGTGACAGGAAATGCTCCCCTTCGAGTGGTCGTGACTTGCATTGTTAGGGTTATGCCTCAATTTCATCCTCGGTGGTTAATTATACTGTGTGCATCTTTTTTTTTTTGTAATCGTACCGCAAATTCAATGGTCTTTTCAATTGATACCCAATCCGTAGAAATGTAGAATTCCTCTATTGTGATTATTCTAGGAGCTGATATGGCAGTAGTGTTGCCGCCTTATTCTAATCTCGGGTCAGAGCAGAACTAGGTTTTTTTGTGTAAGAAATGTCGTGATATCGTAAAGATTTCTGCATATCAGTTCTCCTCTAAAAAATTTTGCCATAGGTGACTGTTTAGGAACGAGTGCACGTTAAGGATTGATGTGCATGCGCAATAAGCTTACTGGATCTGATGATATAATCTAAATATGAATATCTCACTCAGATAACATGGGAATTATATTCTGACTTAATATTTTCCAAAATATTTGTTAAAAATTGGTTGGAAGTAAAATAAAAACCTGATATAAGCATTGCATAACATAAACAATTTATTTAAATAGTTTTCCATTATATGAATCATTATAATACATTTCGGAATACATAGAATAGTGGATAGCGGTCAAATATACAGACACGTTACAACTTTATACAAACCTAGCATTCAAGTACTATTCAAGCCCTATTAGAATCTATACAACCTCTCTGAATAACGCCTTTCTTTTATATATAAAAAACCGTGTTTCTGTACATTATCTTTACCTTATTTTTACATGGAAAATTAAAATGTGGAGAAATATGAAGATCTAAAGGTTTCTACTAATTTTATTGTCTATGTTTTTTCACTTGCCATATATAATTACTTGAATACCACTACTATTAAAAAATAATATACATATAACACCATATTGCACCATTAATAATAGTGTCGAATTAAAGTAATAGATTGAAAAAATAATAACACACTTTACATTAATAATTAAAACTCATTATCATTATCAAAAAAATGTATATTCTAATAATTCTATCAACGAAATAAATATAATACCAATTTCCGGACAAAAAAATATAATTCCTCAATATAATTTCAAAAATGTTACGATGATGAAACAAACCTACCTAGTAGATTGGGTCAGTACTGACAGTTTGAGTTACACAATTCCTCGATTTTTTCTGATATTAGGGTTAAGGTGTTTGGAGTTGTGAAAGCACGCTAATTAAAGAACGGCTTTACATCTCTAGCATCCAAAGTCCAAACGTAACGCTATGCAAACTCTATGGTCACACTTATGTAAAAGCTATCAATGTTTGTACCTATCAAATAACTTTTATATTAGTTGAGAAGAACAGATAGAGAAAATAGGGGCAGCTTATTTTCAGGAAGCAATATTATACAACAGAATAATAGCAACTCAAAGTGCCAAGTACGTTTAATACAACAACGTCACAAGTCAAATGAATTATTGAAATGTCAACATTATTTTCGTATGGTAACATTGTTATGAAACTTAGAATAGTAACTAAAAAAAAAAACTAAAAATAAAATAGAAATAATAAAACATGAGCAAAATTCGCTAAGATATGAATTAAAATAAAATAGTCGAGTAAGCTAAAATGTTTCCACTACGTCCTATGTATGCTGATATCAGTACGCTAGCACGCGCCGAATGGGCAGGAATATTGGATATGATTGATTCATCGATTACATCTGCATTGGTAATTGGCAATTGGTAAATTCGTAAATTCATCTCGTGCCATATTATGCTATCAGCTAGTTAGCTGAACTGTAGTAGATTTTATAATTATTATTATTATATAATAACATCTGAGTTTGAGTGGCGAGCGAAGTTAGCGCATGAACCCGCCGTCGCAACCTGCACATTAACTGCCCACTTTTGAAATTTTAAAATTTTACATGCATTGCTTTAAATATTTCATTTGTTGTTAACCTTTTCCCCCTGTACGCATATCGATCGTGGTCTTCACACCTGGCAATGTACCAACTACCCTAAAGTACGATTTAATTGTGCCGAGCGCACATTGGCAACTATCGTCTGAGCGTCTAACCTCCCTAGCAGCCATAGATTCTGAAGCTGTTCTAACTCAAGCAACTCTTTGTCTACTGAGAAATGCTTAAATGCCTCCGTCGGTCTCGATGGAATAAATACGGAGCAGTCTCGCCCATGTCTTGTTTTTGTAATCAACCGTATGCTATAGTAACGCTGAGTTTCAGTTATGTAAAAAGTGCCTTCGTCTGCTCTCTGCGAGTTTGAGACCGAAGGGTGGGCCGATGGGTAAGAGTCGATCGCTCAGGCGATGGTCGTCAATGGACTTTCAGCCTAAAGGTAGACTTTGAGATACACGACACGACGCCTAAGTTTCGCGACATCGGTTGCTCTATTTATGGATTAGTGTTGCGCATCTGGGTCGCCCGTTCGAAGCGCTCTCCGTACGTGTAACATACTTTGTGCTCTTGCACAAAACAAAGTGTCGTCTTCCGAGTTTCACATGTCGCGATCGCGTCTCTCAAAATTTACCTTTACGCTCGACATATAGGGTGCCTTTTACAAGCAAGCTTCCACCGTACTTAGTACTATTTTTTCAGACTTGATTGATTTTTACAAAGAAAAAATACAGAAAAGAAACCTCGAAAACAGATGAGAGCAAAACTCTAGAGAAACTGAAAAATAAAAAGGAATGCACCGAAGTACTTTATGAGTTAAAGCAATCCAACAACACGTGTAAAGTGTTGACAACCCTGTTTGGTGCTGACGTGACGCAGTGACGTCGCTTGTCGCTGCGGACGGATCAGATGCCGCTGCGGAAGTCGTCCGCGGGCGGCGCCACCGCTGTCGGGTCGTACAGTGCGCTCTGAAATATCATCATTACAAAATATTGTTTTTCATATCATTTCGCGATATGCGAAGGCGAGGTGGTAAATAAAAATAAAATAAAATAAAAAAGCCTTTTTATTTCTTGCAAAGTAGTAAGTAAGTATTACAAGTAATAGTTAGTAAATAATAAAGTGATAGTTGGTATAAAAGTTTTAAGATAAAATAACCTAAATTTTAACTAACCTAATTATTTAAATAGTAAAGTGCGCAAGAACCCGTCAGGTGAGGGTGAAGGCCTCCTCCAGAGAAGACCATCTGTCTCTGTCTTGTGCTACCTGGAACCATCTTTTGCCAGCGCATTTCATCAGGTCATCTGTCCACCTTGCGAACGGTCTGCCTACTTTCCTATGACCTGCAGGACCCGGCCACGACGTCAGCCTTGACGTCCAGCGGTCGTCACCCATCCTCGCCACATAACCTGCCCATCGCCATTTTAGTTTTTTAGAGTAATGGAGAGCATCTGTTACCTTTGTTTTTTGCAGTATTGTGGTGTGGCGTATTTTATGAATTTTTCTTATTTTCAAAACACTTCTCTCCATACTTCTTTGGCAAGACTTGATTTTATTTTTTATGCGAGCGGTGTATTTCCACGTTTGGCAAGCATAGGTAATCGAAGGTAACAGACAAGTATCCAGTACCCTTGTCTTTATTTTTATTGGCATGCTGCTTTTCAGAATTTCCTTAAGACTCCAAAATTTTTTCCAACCGCATTTAATCCTTCTTTCAACTTCTAAATCATTGTTTTGGCTATTAAAGGAAATCTGCTTACCCAAGTAAATGTAACTATCGACGTACTCTACAGGTTTGTTTTCCAGGTATATCGGGGACTTAATGAAATTTGTCATGATTTTAGTCTTACTAGGGTTTAGTTCTAAGCCAACGTCTCTACTTGCTGCTTGTAGAGTTTGCATCATTAGGTTAAGTTCGTTTCTATTTTCTGATAGCAAGACGATGTCGTCAGCAAACCGTAAATGGTTGAGGTATCTGCCATTTATGTTAATCCCATAGTTTTGCCAATTCAATTTTCTAAATACCATCTCGAGTACCGCTATAAAAATTCTAGGAGAGCAGGGGTCTCCCTGTCTCACACCTCTCTTGATGGGTATAGATGGCCCCAAACGCTCCAGCTTCACTCTACTTGTACATTCTTTATAGAGATACTTTAATACCTTTATATAAGTGCACTCTACATTTTGTGAATGTAGAGCTTCCCATATAGCTGAGTGTAGTACAGTGTCAAATGCTTTTTGGTAGTCTATAAAGACAATGTAGAGTGGTTTTCGAAATTCTTGGTATTTCTCTATTATCATTTCTAGCGAGTGGATATGGTCTATAGTAGAGTAGCACTTTCGAAACCCAGCTTGTTCGATTGGTAGGTGTTGCTCAAGCGACTTGCTGATTCTCTTCTCTATGAGTGATGCGAAAAGTTTGTAAAGCGTGGGAAGAAGACTTATTGGCCTGTAATTACATAAACTTTTGGGGTCGCCTTTCTTGTACAGTAAAATGATATTAGATTGAGACCATTGGTTAGGTGTGATACCAGACTTCAAAATCATATTGAATAAATGCATCAATGGTGTTGCTAGATAATCGCTAGCTATTTTTATAGCCTCATTGGTAATTTGGTCTGGGCCAGGACTCTTCTCTAATTTTAATCTTTTTATTTCTCCAATTATTTCTAACTCGTCCACCAGCTCTACCTCTCCCTCTTCAGTATTATCCTGGAATTCTAAGCCTTTTGATATTAATTGATCTTGCGAGCTGTAGAGATCTTTATAAAATGCTGTCGCTGCGTATAGAATTTCCTTTCTGTTATTAAATATCTTTGTGGGTCCATGAAGAGCTTCAATCCAGGTTTTGTGTGAATTTAGTTGCTTATAGGCTTTTTTGAGACTGCCTGTAGCATTTAGGTGTTTTTCAATTACCTGTGAACGATAATTCTTATAGTCATTCCTAAATTTTTTACTTATAAGTTTGTAGAGAGCCCTAAGTTCGTTCTTCATTGACCGTGTTTTTGGCTTGATACCATGTAACTCGCGTCTTCGACTTATTAATTTTTTTGTGTGATCTGAAATTACACACTTATTTGTGTTTTGAACATTTGGTGATTTTGCTTTTTTCTGGCAACTCTCAATAGTCTTAATTATTTTTTCATAGTATGTCTGAACATCGTCCTTTTCATGTGGATACGTCATGTCTTCTTTGGCAATATTCATTAACTCTCTATAACTTGAAATTTCATCTACTGATTTGAGTGAGCTTTTTATGTAACCAGAATACTTTGATCGGCTTGAAGTGGTTTTTTGCAAATTAAATGTGGCCTTGACCATTCTATGATCTGTGGGGAAAGCTACATTAATTACAGACATGTTTGTAACATTTTTATGAAGATTGGTTAAGATATAATCAATTTCATTCTTAGTTATGCCGTTTGGAGACCGCCAAGTCCATCTCCGTTTGCTGTTCTTTTTAAAAAATGTATTGACAATAGCCAGTTTATTTTCATACGCAAATTCGATTAGTCTTTCGCCTCTAATGTTACGTTCACCAAAGCCATTATTCTTCATAATTATACTGTCCTCGGGTTTTGGCTGTCCAATTTTTGCGTTGAAGTCTCCCATGACTATTATCTTATCGCCTGAAAGTGTTAAAGCCTTATCTATCGCGTTATAAAATTGCTCTACATCTTCATCACTTGCTGTTTCCGTTCGTGCGTAGGCTTGTACGATACTGACTTTAAAATTGTGGAAGTTTAGGTTTAGGAGAGCCACTCTTTCCGATAGACCAATGATGCCTTCAATGTAATTTTTCAGATACTTCTTTATCAAAAAACCTACACCATATAATCCTTGTGTTTCTCCTATGTAATAAAAAATGAAGTCGTTATGCTCTTGAATGGAGTTTCCGAGTTTTCGTATTTCCGATAAGCCTATTATATCGTATTTAACATTTTTAAGAGAGTCGATGAGTTCCAGTAGCCGTTCATAGGAAGATAGAGTTCTTACATTATAAGTTGCTATGTAAAATAATTTAGGAAATGAGCTTTCTAAAGTGTCTTTCTCTGGGGGGTTGCGGTCTGCATCTCCCACGGGGACCGGCCGGATTGGGAGATTGAGAGGGGTTGGTTTTGGTTGCTATATTATGTTTGGCTCTACTTGGGATGCTGTGACTTCCGTTGTTGTGTTACTTGTTTTCCTCGGAGTAAAGAAACTGTTTATTTTTGTTCTAGTTTTTTTAGTAGTCTGAGTGTAGTCTTTCTGATCTTGTGCAGTTGGTGGCGATGACGAAAAAATGCGTTTTCTTTGATCTCTGTTGGTAGAGTTACTTTTCTCAAGGATGATAATTTTGTCGTATTTTAAAATAGCATTTTGGCCCTCTTCTCTCAGCTTGTTTACTTGTGGCTGTAGAGTCTTCATCTTTTCTAAAATTTTAGGATGAAATTCCTCTTTCAAATTGTATGTTGAGCCTTTGAGAGAATTTTTATTTTTCAAAATTTCCAGCTTCTTCCCCATCGTAAGAAAAGCAACCGATACAGGCCTTACCTTGTGTCCTTTTCTTCCAATGCGTCTAAGAAACTCTATGTCAGAGCATTCACAGGGAAGATTCATATTTTTGTTTATTATGTTCAGAATTTTTTGTTCCAAATCTTTATAATTCCTCTCCGTTTCCTGGACTCCAAAAAATACTACATTTTTCCTTCTAGATTGTTGTTCTAATTTTTCTATTAAAAATTGCTGTTCGTCTAGGCGATTCTCTAGTTCCAATGTTTTGGATTCAATTTTCGCAAATTTTTCGTTGATTATTTTATTAGTTTGCTGTATTTGTTCTAATATGTTATTTTGCATTTTGTCCATATCCTGTTTTTGAGCTGCCATGTCCTTCTGAATCTGTTTAAGAATTTCTGTCAGTGCCTCCATGTCGCTTATTTTAGTGTAGGTGCCCTCTTTTGAGAAGTTGCTGAACTATCTGACAAGAGAGAACTATTTCGTTGATGTTCTTCTACTCTCTAATAGATGGCGCTGTACGGTATAACTGTATGGCAGATTGTATTGATTAAATTATTAACCGTAACTAGAAATTAAAGGACATGACCAGTGCCTGCCTACCGATTAGGAAAAATGTGCAGGATTTCTGCTTTTACAGTAAGATTCAAAAATTAAAGCTTAATTTAATATGGATTTATTATTTCGATAAAGGCCATGGTTTAAAATATCTAAAAAAACAGTATGTTTATTGATTCCGCTTTTTCCTTTTATATACTACTCCATCAGAATTGCCAGAAAGGTATGAAATGTACGAAATTGGTACTTTTTAGGTGACCTTCGGTCTTATTTTCAATTAAACTTTTATTTATACATTCTTTGACGTTTCCATTGCTACCAGATTTTTATAAAAATAAATATTGCTGGGGACAAAAAGAGATTGGTATGAATCACTAGCTCGGTTGCTACAGTAGCTAAATGAGTAACTTTAGAAAGGTGTCAAATATTATGAGTCTTTTTTTAAATAAAAATAGCGAGCAAACAACAACAAACCATTATTATTAACAGAATAAAAACTTAGTATTGGATTTTGTACCTGGAAGTCCCTTAATGAATGACAACCTCTGACTCCTGACGTTCTCTTTCGTTCCGAGAATATTGACTTTTTGTTGCGAAAGTCAGTGGCACTACAGCTTCGTACTTTATCTAGCTTTCGAACTTTTTCAGTGTCTCGTTCGTAGGATTCACGACATACCATCTGGCAACACTACACCATTTATACAAATAATAATCATTCATGAAAGTTTTACGAAATAACTCTGCTATTCGATACTAGATGGCGCTAGGCAATGTCTAATCAAGTCTAAAATGTAAAAAAAATGATTTTCTACTATTCAACGTCATCTATATAGGTGGAACTTACCTATAAAAAGTAAAGCTATTTATTATTTGTTCAGAATAATTTAAATTATTCAGATTTGCTTGAAACGCCTAGCGCCATTTAGTATCGAAAAGCAGAGTTATTTCGTTTTAAAGTTTTATGAAATAACTCTGCCCCTCGATACTAGATGGCGCTAGGCGTTTCAAGCAAATCTCAATAATTTAAATTATTCTGAACAAATAATAGAAAGCTTTACTTTTTATAGCAAAGTTCCACCTATATAGATGACGTTGAATAGTAGAAAACCCATTTTTTTTTTACATTTATACTTGATATTCCACAATGTTTAGCGCCATCTAGCATCGAAAGGCAGAGTTCTTCGTAAAACTTTTCTTTATTTTTCTCAGTTTTCTGAGCCTTTAGATCCCTGAAAGTTTTTTATCTGAAAACTAGAGAATATAAGAATTCCAAAAATAAAACAATCTTTGCTGCACATTGATTTTTGACACCTAGGCAAGTGCCCATAGTGCCACTGGTCATGTCCTTTGCCCATAAAATAACAACAATTCACAGTTTTTCAATCACTGGCACTAGTATCCAATTTAGGCTTCAGAAGAAATCAGTCCTTCAGGGCGAATTTCATAATGTTATCTTCAAATTTTTCAAAACAATGTCCATCCGTTGCCACTCGTATTTTTGTAATTATTCAGCAAATTTTCGAATCTTGAGACTGGATAACACTTCTGCTTAGGAATCAAACTTTACCGCACTAGTTTGTTCACTTTTTAGTCCCTAACATTTACTTTTTTAATTATTAAGAACGAAAATATACGGAGACTATCTTAACTGTCACAATGCGGGTACCCCTCCCCATTGATATAATAGGCGAGGTGGTATGGACACTTTAATAATTATGTTTCGTCTTGTAGAAGCTGTCGCTTCAAGAAATCAGCTGCTGCAGCTCAGAACAGCTTTTTTCATGCCGGGAATCAATAGCTAAGCCAACTCTAATACTATGAATTCGTTATTAACCCCGACGCAAAAACGACGGGGTGTTATAAGTTTGACGTGTCTGTGTGTGTGTGTGTCTGTCTGTTCCCCGGCTGTGGCGCTCAAACGGGTGGACTGATTTGAATGCGGTTTTTTTTGTTTGAAAGGTGAATTAGTCGAGAGTGTTGTTAGCTATGTTTGATGAAAATCGATCTAAGATGGCCGCTGCTACAAAATGGCGGATTAAATATTTTATCACAACTCCCTTAATATGGATATCAAATGAAAGGGCTCGACTAGTAGAATAGCACTATGCAAATCCAAGATGGCTGCCGCCACAAAATGGTGAATGTCGGGGGTTATTTAAATTTTTAATTTATACTTGTCTCTATTGCGTGTGAACGTGAGATTATTTTTTAGCGCGATTGAACTTTATGCAGCGTTATCCATTTTGTTATGTGGAAAATCGTGGAGGGGATAGTTTTATCTCGTATAGATAAAGATAGATTAAGTTGCTACAGTATCTTTTGTATTTCGTTAAAAGTAAGGAAACGAATGGAAAGGCTGAAGAAAGAAGAAGTTTGGATTGGCAGTAAAGATCTTGTATTAATAGTCAGAGTATGTAGGTACCTGGTCGACGGGCGGCAGCGGCGCGGGTATGAAGTAGTTGTGAGGCGCGACGGCGGGCGGCGCGGGCGGCGGCGGCGCGGCGCGCGGCGCTCCGCCCGCCGCCCCGCCCGGGTTCAGCACGTCCACGTACGCCTTCTTTATATCTGCCAGGAACATACATACATATAATATGAGTGGGGCGTAGGGCGTGTACCGTGTCGAGGGGTTTCAATTTACTTACAGCCTTGACCTCGTTCACGTCGATTATTATTTTTTAGTAGCCGACAATTGCGTAGAGGCTAGAGCCTTACAGAATATTTCAGAAAATTGCGTTCGCCTTATCTCGTTTATTCGCGCATTTTTTTCGCAAAATTCTGTGACATATGGAAATGTATGAAGCTGCACGCACATGCGATTAAAAATTCGCGAGAAAAATATATTAAAATGCGGAATATAAACCGCGCGAATAAAAATCGCAGTGCGGCCCCGCTCTTATAGTTTAGTTATCGTTATTCTTGTAGATGTGAGAGCGAACGAATACAATCGTGCGCTTCGTTCAAACTATGAGTGTGTTATCATTGTACTCACGTCGGCCTTTCTGCATTTTGAAGATGTTGGAGGTGGGCGGCGCGCCCGGCGACTGCAGCGGCGTCGACGTACTCCTGGAAAATAGTACACACGCATTTTCATATTTTACTTTAATTCTATTCCTTTGTAAAACGCAATACAAAAAAAACATTTTTAAAATTAAAACTTATTTGTAAAGTACATATGTACGTTTGTACGCGCGTGTTCATCTATCTATCTATAATATAATAAAACTGTAACAGATCCAATTCTGTACATTGAAGATATTTTGAAAATTTTTATTGGGGGGCACTCTATAATCGATACTGAAGCCAAAACTGCAATTTTTTTCATTTTTGTCTGTCTGTCTGTCTGTCTGTATCTTGGCCGCGCATCACGCCGAAACTACTGAATGGATTCGAATGAAACTTGGTACAATATGAGTTTATACTCCGAAGTAGGACATAGGATACTTTTTATCCCGAAATTCAGCACGGTTCCCTTGGGAGAGGGGAAGAAAGTTAAAACGTGTATTTAGCTCTAATTCAATAACGCGTAGTTCGATTTAACTCATTCTTTTTTTGTTAGAAAGGTAGTACTTTAAGTATTGTCCCGTAAATATTTCAAGGTCATAGGTTTTTTAGTTCAGAATTGACAGATATTTATTTGGTTCAAATAACTTGGGACCCGGATCTTTGAACGTTCGACTTATTTTAAACTGGTGTACGTTTAAATTTATGTTTGTCGATCTAACTATTTGTTCCAGCTAATTTCCGAAACGGCTGGATTGATTTTGACGGAATTTTCAATGGTAGATAGGTGATGTTATAAGGAGTAACTTAGGCTACATTTAGTTTAGGTACATAAAAGAATTATGGGATCCGATCCGATCCGATATAAAAACCTATATCTACGCGAACGAAGTTGCGGGGTTCAGCTAGTACGTACATATGTACGTATAATTATTTGAACTCGCACGTACGTACGTACGTTTAGTATTCACACGCACGAACGCACATGGTCGTGCGTGCGAGTATGAATGCATCGTCTTACATGTTCGGTATGGCGGGCGCGGCGGGCGGCGGGCCGGGCGGCGCGGGCGCTTCGCCCTCCGCCGCGTCGGTGTCGCGCCAGCGCTTGTGCTCCTCGTCCCACACGATCTGCGACACGGGGACACTTCACTGTACGCTCGCCGTCACCACGGCACTGAACCCTCCCACATAAGTGCTTTACAGCCGGAATATTTGTATTTTTAACCCCCGACGCAAAAACGACGGGGTGTTATAAGTTTGACGTGTCTGTGTATGTGTGCATGTGTGTGTGTGTCTGTCTGTTCCCCTGTGGCGCTTTAACGGGTGGACCGATTTGAATGCGGTTTTTTTGTTTGAAAGGTGAATAATAGTCGAGTGTTGTTAGCTATGTTTCAATCATGTACATAAATAATTGTTACATGTTTATACATAAAAAGAGCAACCGCCGAGTTTCTTGCAGGTTGTTCTCGGCTGGCACTGCATTCCGAACCTGTGGTAGATTCAATTGACGATTCAAAAGTACTTGTAAAAGTTTATTTGAATAAAAAACTTTTCTATTCTATTCTATTCTACAAAATCGGTCCAAGATGGCCGCCGCTACAAAATGGCGGATTACATATTTTTTCACAACTCAATATGGGTATCAAATGAAAGGGCTTGACTAGTAGAATAGCACTATTGCAAATCCAAGATGGCCGCCGCCACAAAATGGCGAATGACGGCGGTTTTTAAATTTTTAATTTATACTTGTATACTTAATTTGCGCTCACTTAGCTTCGCTTAGGTCTCATAGTCTACAAGAGCGAGGCGATGCGAGCCTTGTTTCGCTCCCAATGTGGCCTGAGCTTCAACGTTGTCTGGAAGAGAGCTCTATTTAGCGATAAGACCGCCTTGCAGTACGTACGTTTTAACTTTTAACTTCTCTTTTCTATAACATGGCCTTTGTGTTTTTTCTTATGTGGTGTCGCAATAAAGTATAATATACATAAATACGTTCATATTTTATATTTTCTGACCTCTAATAGTAAAATTGCTTCAATAACACATCGTTTACAGTCCAGAGTAGCTACTGGTATAGTCCAGAGTCGCTACTGGTTTTTAGAGGTCAGTGGTTTCTATCCCAAGCTTGAAACAAATCGGTCTCAACTATCCGGCCGAAATATTGCACTTGTTTCGGGCGAGGCACTCGTGCAGAAACGTCATTATTTTCAAATATACGTACTTACAGCTAGTAGAGATAGATATAAGGCCGCCCATTGTACCTATTTCTTTTAAAATGTTTCTTGTCAAATTTGTTTTTTGGTGTACAATAAAGTATTAAATAAATAAATAAATAATAAATAAATAAATACTTAAATGCAAAATAGGAAGCATACTCGGTAAGTTATAAACTGAATTTTTTAAGGTGCAAAGAATTATATTTTTTTGTGGTTAGTTGATAACATTTACATTCAAACAATTTTCAAATTAAATTGAGTATTAATTATGTAACATTAGCCTTTTTCATATTTTATTAGAACCTCTTTCTTTGATACTTATAAATATTATTAATTCAAATAAAGGAACAAGTATAAATAAAACACATAAATAAACAGAAGTTTTATTTAACATGTTTTATAATACATAATTATTGTATGTAAAGTAGGTAAATAAAATAATATGAATACATCATACATAGTTATATGATATACACAGATAAAGAATATTTTAAACAGTTAATAATATGTATAATAATATTACAGATGCTACGAATAAATAAGGGAAATATGAGAATACACATAATATGTTACACATAAAAAAAGAAAGGATATATTCAGATTAAATTTTTAAAACTCATTTACATATTTATATTTTCGCTTTATATAGAAAGTACTGCAAAGACGCCGTTTGTACAAATTCTAACTCATTAATGTGGATGTCTTCTTTGGTAGATATACATTCACGGGATAGATACAGCAATCGGTACCCTAAACACCCTAGACAGCTCAAAATATGTAATGATACGTCTGCACGCTCGCCAAACATCGACAAACACAAACATGCGGATCGGTTGTTTGGCTTGTGTGAGCTCGCGGACGTGCAAGCGTTCGCTGCGGATCCGATGACGGTTTTATGTGCACAAGTCAAACAAAGCTTGCGGCAAGCGCTTGCGAACTATCTGCGCGCTTGCCAGCCTTGTGATAACGCGACGAGTACTCTTCGTTTTTGCTGCTTCTATCTTTAATTTTTATTAGCTAATAAAAATTGATAATTGCACAAACACCAAAAAAAAAAATATATTTTTTTCAATGTTATCAAATGAATAGCAGCCGCCGTAGTTACTTCAGCGTCCGCCACGCTAGGAGACTCATGAGTTACGACGAACTATAGTTGGGACATTACAAACGTGCGAACTGAGTCATAAATCATTTTTCTCGGACTTCTCGCTCGCACTTACAGGTGTTATGGAACTGGAACCTCTTTCCCTGGTGTTGTGTATAACAGTAAAAAAAGCGAGGCAGAGCCCTCACAACCCTATGATCGTAATGTTTTATGGCTCAGTTCGCACGTTTGTAATGTCCCAAGTATAGAGCACTGGCAAGCGTGTGGCTGGTCGATGTTTGGCTTGTGTTTGTTTATGGTTACAACTACATGAGGGTGGGAAAGTGTAGTGTGGCGATGTGTTTGGGGGCGGGGGCGCGGGTGTGTGTGTGTGGGGGGTGTGTGTGGGGCGCACTCACGGTGGGGTTGGTGTCGTCGGGCAGGATCATCTGGTTGGGCGCGCGCAGCGACAGCTTGGTGAACAGGCCGCCGAGCCAGCCGCCGCCGCCGCCGCCTCCGCCGCGCTTGTCCTCGCCCTTGGCGTCCGGCTTCTTGTTGCTAGCCTTTGGTGTGTCGGTTTCACGGTCTGTTTGCTGTGTGTTAAATATTAAAATAACAAGTGGATTTATTTTACCTTCAGACCTCAATAAACCATCGACCAAAGTAATTGACGAGTTTTGTTCAAAGATTTTTTTCGATAAAAATAATAATATGAACAAAATTTAAATTTCTTTTTAATTCAAGATTCTGAATTAAAACCAACATATAAATAACTAGGAAAATCAGATTCATATTCAAATAAGATATTTTATAGCATTTTATGAAGACTTTGAAATTGTTGAGAGACTTCAAAATCTCTTCTGGTATACTACTATAGTTCATTATAAAACCAGATCGGAAATTAAAATCCAATTATCCGAAACAGTTCTGAATGACAGTTGAGCAGCATATTACGTCATATTATGCTCATTTGTTTTTCTTTATTTGGAAAAGAGTAAGCGCTGATTTTTTCTGGTTCTTTTCGGTGTTCTTCATTCGGAACCAGTGGTAGATTCAATTGATGATTCAAAAGCTTGTAAAAGTTTATTTGAAAAAAAAGTGTATCTACGTACATTGTACACGCGTAAGATCTACTTACGCGTACTTTGCATTCAAATATTTAATTACAATCAGACACTAGATGGCGTGACAGACGGCCATGTTTGTTCGCGAAGCATCTGACAGTAGAGGGGTTAGCCTCTCGACTGTCAGACGTAATTGTCAACTTCATATCGTATCGTATCATAAAAATTCACTCTCATCATTTTTTCATAACTTGTCTAAAGAAGTATAACTTCAATAAAAAACTATTCTATTGTATAGTACTCACGTCAGCGGAGGGCGGGCGCTCGTCCGCGTCGCCGAACAGCGCCGGCTTGGCGGGCGCGGCGCCCGGCATGGTGATGGTGGGCCGCGCCTCGCCGCCCGCCGCGCTCTGTCACCACCACATACATCACACGAGGGCTCACACCACAGGACAAGTACAGGCTACAGCTCCGCCTCGGTTATCGAGAGGCCACTCAATATATATCAGATTATCAGAAAATCAAAACTATTCTAAATTGGTGTCATTTTTTTTTTCAATTAACACAGTTATGTATTTTACTTTAATTAACATTCATTGTAGAAATCGAGTGTATAGTTTTTTCACACACACTATTAGAACAAATATCTTTCGGCGTAACTTCTCGAAACAGCCTTTTCTGACTTAGATACTGTCCTCTTTGTTACTACGGCAAAGCTGCCCTCTATATAGACAGTGTGGCTAATTCTGTTGTACACAAATCTCTAAACTAAACTAAAATGACAGGTCTAAATCTATTGCTATCCTTTTCCGCAGTGAGCACTGTGAAAGAGATAGCAATAAATTTAGACCTGTCATTTTAGTTTAGTTTAGAGATTGTGTACAACAGAATTGGCCACAGTGTACCAGTTAGCTCAGTTCAGTTTTAAATTATATGGAAGGCTTGAGCTGCGTAGTCCTAATTTTATAATACTAGCTGATGCTCACGACTTCGATGATAGGTTTTTTAAAATGCCGTGGAATCTTTGATCTTCTGGAACTTTTTCTGTCTGATAAATCCGGACAGCTCGCATAACCTAAACCAGCCATCTTAATTTATTGAAATAAGCTGACTATGAACGCACATCCAAAAATATCTGCTCTCGGTTATTATGCGTCTGTGTCGTAAGTAGATTGATTTTTGCACGATGTTTAAACGCACTACTTAAGTTACAGTTAAGAGTTACTTAAGTACGGGTAACGCAGTGTTATAGAACTATCTGAGACGATCTCTGAGAAGTGATTACGGTTGACATAACCGTTAAGTACACGTCACCTCCCCTGCCCTTCTTACCGCGCACCCCCCTCAGGAACTATCCCAAATTCCAATGGAGCGGTAGTCATATGTTATACAAAGTAGTTATAGTGTTAAACAAAGTGACTGCACAAAAATAAAAACAACAATCTGTTAATAATTTTAATAATTTACTGCCAACACTAAACAATACAATACAGAATTAGTAAGTGCCAATTATAATATTAAACATGTTATTTGTACTACAGACGACAAATTATTATTATAATAAATAAACTAACGGTAAATACATTATTAAAGTACTGGTCCAACAACTGGATAACAAGGAAATATCTATGAAAATGTGTGTATAATATAAAAAGATTAATAACTTAGAATGTAAAATTTCAGATCAAAAACATATCACAGGATTAATAAATAAACGAGATCCAATAAAATATAATATTTCCAATTTTTATAAAAATTATAACTCATAATGTCAGTTAAAAGCTTCAGGATATTAATCAGAATCTTAATACATCAATTCCTGTGCAATATATGTAAATGCTGCTATAGAATAGAACAATTATGATTAGAGCAAAAATTAATAAAGCATTTATTTTAAAAACCTACATAAATTATTATTTAACACAATATTAATATAAACGTCATGAATTAATATTGTTATATAATTGTAAAACGAATAAGAGTTTAAGTTAAAATTCCTATTACTACAATAACATGAAAATTGTAATAAATTAAAATTGTTTTGGTTTAAAACACGCCACAGTACATTAAGACTAATGTCTTCTAAAATAGTGACATCAAGCAATTAAAAATTACACATCGCCCAGCATAGCTCTACTACATATTAAACAGAGTAACTTTAAATTAAAGCCCGATTCGCACATATCAGTGAAGCATCAATGGCGGCGCAGTTCCGGCACAGTGAAAAATATACTATATTCTTTCATACATTCTCTATGAACGCCTTCACACCTGTCCGTATCAGTGACGACGCAGTGTTTCAGTGTCAGTTCATACAGAATGACATATTTTTCACTGTGCCTTGTGCTTTTCGTGAAACTAAACTATTGCACTACGTACATACATTTCACTGTTCCACGTTGGCCGAATGCCTACATCGAGTACCGGCCAATGTGTAAACGCTGTTTGCGAATTGCGCCAAGATCTTTTGATGCGTGTATGCAAACTCACATCGGAGAGCAGCGTGATATATTTAAGCCTTGTGCGTCGAGCAGGTTGGGCTAACGTATATAAGGGACATAATAGACGAGTGGTCAGTGCAGCCGACAGTTCTACAGCTAGAATTGATTGAGAAGGTGGAATTTATACACAACGTTAAATAAAGGAGACGGGTTCGTCAATGTCGAAGGTTTTAGGTGCGGACAAATAATATCTCGTATCCTCATCCTTTGGTAGCATATCGTCCTCCTTGTAAAGGTCCAAGGGCTCGTCGATAGCGAACGTGCGAACGCTCCTGTCCCCCGCCAGGCCGATGTCGCCCCCTCTCACGGCTAACATAGCCTCGAACTTTTCCACGCTGCGCGCTATAGTTTCGCGTAATTTGCGTCTGTGGGTTTCCGGATCGACCATCGATCCTATCGACGATCTCGGATTGCTCTCGAAATTTTTCGCTTTAGAGGGGGCGTGGATGGATTCCTTGGACGAGGCTAGACTGCGTTCCGTACTGGCAACTCTAGATCTTTGGGTAAGACCCGAGTCCTCGCCCGCGATTGCTCTGGGCGTACGAGGGAGCGATGACGTTTCGGTCGGTGAATAAGTAGGTTCATCGATAGGGTAAGTGCCCCCGAAAACTAGGGGTTTGTTGGATCGCTGCTGCGCGGCAGCCCTGGCCCACGACTCTACGGTGTCTCCTATCATGGTGCCGTAGCGGGAAGAACGATGTCCGCGCGGTACAACAGCGCGATACGGGAGCGCTTCCCGAGTGGTCGAACCGAATCTATCGAGTTCACAGCTGCAGCGAGCTTGAAGATTACTTGCGACGTCCGAACGTGACTGTCGGAGATCAAAGTTTGGGTCGTCCGAATAATCAATTTGCTGCGTTGCTAGGTTACGGTCGCGATTGATTTGAGAGCCTGTACCGTCCGTACGCTTCATCTGTAAATGCGGGATATCTGCAGGATAACTCTCTAGAAAGGGATTAGTTCCACTGTTAGTTCGACATTCGGGAGGATGTGCTGAGTTTTGTACCTCGAAATCTGTTTTGAGCGGCCGCGGCGAAGTTGCGAGGGCTCCTCTGGGGCCGTCTCGGTGACGGTCGCGATCGCTCCGAAGGTTTTCAGAGTGCGGTGGTGTTATTTTTCTGGAGCCACGTCGCCGCAGGTCGGGCGTCGTCACTGGAAGGGATTTCGGGTTTTGTACCTCCGTGTTAGTTTTCTGCGTCGACGGCGGGAAGGTGGGTTCGGGGCTGTCCCAGATTTCGGTGTTCGGTATAGCTGGCGGAGTGGGTTTCCTCACTCGGCGATGCTGTCCGTCGGGTCCGTGCGGCGGGGGCTCGGCGGCGGGGCGCGGCGCGGGGCGGCGGCGGCGCAGGCCGGGCGCGGCGCGCGCGGGGGGCGGCGCGGGCTGCCCCCACAACACCGCGTTAGCACTCTTCATACACACACATAATATCACTACGTATTGAGACAACAGGCGTTCGCCAACTGGTTAGAGTATTATTTTTTCTGAGAAACATTCATCAGAATCGCCAAAAATTATAAGCAAAATTGGCGCTAACACACCCACCTAAACTCGACCCGATTAATTATAGATGCAATACCCGTTTGAAAAAAAATTGTGTACTTATTGTACATGTACATGTGTAAGAAGTTATACTTCTTTGCATGGAAACAATTAATTACAATCAGACACTAAATGGCGCGACAGGCGGCCATGATTGTTTGCGACGCGTCTGACAGTCGAGAGGACATGTCAGACTGCCAACTTCAGCATGTCGTTTTTCACGTCACCCTGTGCGCGCGCATCATAAAAATTCACTCTCATCATATTTTCATAACACGCCTAAAGAAATATAACATCAATAGCTTCGTGGTCAAATTATAACTTTGAATTCTAAAACTATCGTGATTTATGAATATGATACAAGAAATGTAATTCTAAAAATAGTTTCACGAATATACCTGGTCATGGTATCCGTAGTGGTTGTCGCCCTGCCAGTAGGGCTCCGCGGCGTAGGGCGAGGCCTCCTCGTAGCCCGCGTACTGCTGCTCCGGCTGGAACACCTGCTCCGGGGGGTCCTGGGCTTGCTGCTGGTAGTGCGGTTGCTGTTGCTGCTGTTGCTGGTACTGGTACTGGGAGTAGTCCGTGGTGTCCTGTAAGGGGTCGGCGTATTGCTGGGACACTTGCTGCTGCTGCTGCTGTTGCTGATGCTGATATAACGTCTGGAAAGATACAGGTGTGTTACAATTATGGTCTGTCTTAATGTATTTCCCTTCTCCCTCCAATTTATTAACACTCTACTTTTATCAATGAATAATAAGGACAATATTAATAAGCTACGTTACTTTAAAAGGTGTCAATAAATGGTCTACAGATCTTTTTACAAAAAAAAAAAAAAATTATATTATGTTCAATATGGAAAAAAAAAACTTATCGAAAGTAGATTGAAATTCTATTAGTTAACTAATTAACTAACTTCGGAATCTGGAATTTCGCTTCGAGTCCATAAAATTGTAACCTTACACAATCGGACTGTCTTTTCAATTAAGCCGAGGTTCGAACAACACCGATGTCATAATCATAGCCATAATTAATTTAATGTCTTTAACGACTTGTCAAATGAATAACCGACCTGTTCCGCCCACCCGTACTGGTCGGTGGGCGCGGCGCCGGGCGCGGCCGCGTGCTGCGGTGTGTGCTGCTGCGACGCCGCCGCCTGCGGACACACACATTATTAACATACTCTCGATATACATATTACATTGAGTGGTAATCCACATTACCTAATATTAACACACGACACGTTTTATGAATCCACGAAAATGTTAACAATATGTCATGCTCGATCCAGACTCTCGCGAGACGCCTCTTAGAGTCTCAAGTTCGGCGAGTGGATGCTGCAGGACTAGCCATCCAGACTTTCGACTCGCACCTGAAAAACTTCGCCTCGCCTCGCTGTTGCTCCATACGAAGTGGAGACGAGGCGAGACAAGACGAGGAGACACAAGCGCACCGTCCTCACTCTCGCACTCGTGTAGCTACGTGGAGTCTGGATCGGGTATCAGCGTACAGGTCACGGCAAATAAGTCGACCGGTGACCTTCAATGCGCAGAAGTCGAAAATGAGGTATCTCGGGGTGTGAGGGGGTCGCGGGGAGGCCGTGGGGATCGTTGGTAAGCACTGATTAGCTCTCGCGGATCCCTCGTAAGCGCTGATTAGCTCTTCAATCGTATTGTACTCACTCGTACGACGCTGCGCGCACTTGAAGGTCACCGCTCGACTTACGTGCCGGGGGTTATACTCACCGAGAGGCGCTGCGCGAGCGCGTGCACGTCGCGCAGCCACTGCTGGTGGCGCGGCGACGCGTCCTCGCTGCCGTCGCCGCCCTCCCCCGCGCCGCCCTCCGCGCCCGCCCCGTCCTCGCCCTCGCCCGCCTCCTCCTGCAGCGCCGGGTCGTAGTACTTCAGTCTGCGACACACAAACACCCCTTGTGTCAATACGGCCTCGAACAATATCATCGTAATATTTTATTTAAAAAATTGGATGTCTGGCACTGGAACGGCAAAAAACATTGTACGACTTTGTTATACTCAATCTGGCAAGTATAAGCTACATCAAAATAGAGAAAATGTTCGTATGAGAACATTGGAGGGTACCTGTCGGCGAAGGTGGCGATGCTGTTGACGAGCGCGGCGGAGTAGTAGTCGGGGTTGCGCGCCACGGCGCGCGCCGCCAGCTCGGCGTAGCGCAGCGCGCGCTCGCACTGGCCCGCGTCCGCCAGCCGCGCGCCCAGCACCAGCTTGTACACCTGCCACCGACCACCACGTCTCAGACTATACACATCGCAACAGAACGGAGTGTGTTCGATTAGCTTCGAAGCGCTCCAAAATCTTTTGAGCCTTTAATGAGCATTTTCAGTGTCGCGACGTAGATCATACTACGGGTTCCGTGGACGTCTGCCCGCCGGACGCGCTGGCCAAGTGGCTGCGTATCTGGCTCACCCCCGACGGTTTCTACTGGTCTTCTTCGCTGGCGCATCGTAAAAAAGCGTGTGAAAAGCTTACTAACGGTGAGCTCGTCGAGCACGTAGTCCTGCGAGAGCGAGAGCGCGTACTCGTAGATCTCGGTGGCGATGATGGCGCGGTTGTGCGCGAGGCGCGGCAGCGAGGCGGCGCGCGAGTCGGCCAGCAGCAGCGCCAGGCGCGGCGGCGCCACGCGCGCGGGCGCGGCGCGCTGCAGCGGCGCCAGCGGGTGCGCGCCGAACGGCACGCCCGCCGACAGGTAGCAGAACTGCGCCGACCACGGCAGCCCGCGCGCGCCCAGCGAGTCGCCTGCACGCACGCACACACACACGATCTAACAGCTCGCCGCCCGCGCGCCTCTGTCTTCAGTGAGTGTCGCGCTAACGAGTATCGGCGCTGAGCGATTGGCGTTTCTTAAACGTTTCTATAGCAACCGTACCTACATATTGTGGCCTATCAGCGTGACACTAAAACCAGCCTTACTGAATACGCAGTCAAAGCGAGACTACTGTCGATTCTAACCTAACGAGCTATAATTTAGAAAAAATTAAATATACTTTAATATGCCATAAAATTCGAAGGGCACTCTCGATCTCTGCGACACCCCATTCGTCAGATATTGACCCGATATTATTTAAAAGTATAACTTTTCAAACGTCTTTATAATAATTAGGCACATACATGAAAAAAAATCGACGAATTGAGAACCTCCACCTTTTTAATGCACATGCTGTCCGCCGTAGCGTCGGCAAAGTCACAGTTTGTCGACGTAGATAAATATTATATTGTCTCACCGAGCTGCGTGAGCGTGCGGCGGTCCTGCTCGGGTTTGGAGGACGTGTTGGCGAGGATGATGGCGGCGTGCGGCCGCCAGTCGCCCCAGCGCTCATCCGACACGCACTGCAAGACACAAACATTTTTTATTATTCTATAAAAAAACAAAAAGTAAAATATACAAATCAGAAAGTAGAAAACTAGTTTAAAAAATAGTTTACTCGTAATATGTAAAATTGCTGTTTCAGGACACGTACTGTAAACACTGTAAAGGCTTTTCCACCACCTCAATCGGATATAACCAATCGGCCGCACAATACTTGTAGCGATTCACACTCGATCGATACGAACTTTGTGTTACACTTACAACAAATGATTCGATCGATCAGCCTCGGCTTTTCTAATCGCCATCGCTGGAACATCGATATCGATGGGATAAAACACAGATCGCGTTCGATCGACGCACGGTCGCCCCCATCGAACGAGATATATGCATAGTATCGATGGAGCATGTCGACGGGGCAAATCGATCGGGTGAAGCAGTACGGATGAGGCGGTTGGTTCTTGTGGTTGTGTAGTGAACACTCTCGGTGGCGGCGGTCGGTTGTTGTGGTTGTGTAGTGAACACTCGGTGGCGGCGGTCAGTTGTGGTTGTGTAGTATACACACACTCTCGGTGGCGGCGGTCGGTTGTTGTGGTTGTGTAGTGAACACTCGGTGGCGGCGGTCGGTTGTGTTTGTGTAGTATACACACACTCTCAGTGGCGGCGGTCGGTTGTCGTGGTTGTGTAGTGAACACTCTCGGTGGCGGCGGTCGGTTGTGGTTGTGTAGTATACACACTCTCGGTGGCGGCGGTCGGTTGTTGTGGTTGTGTAGTGAACACTCGGTGGCGGCGGTCGGTTGTGGTTGTGTAGTATACACACACTCTCGGTGGCGGCGGTCGGTTGTCGTGGTTGTGTAGTGAACACTCTCGGTGGCGGCGGTCGGTTGTGGTTGTGTAGTATACACTCATGGTGGCGGCTGTCGGTGGTTGTATGTGGTTGTGTAGTGAACACTCTCGGTGGCGGCGGTCGGTTGTGGTTGTGTAGTATACACTCATGGTGGCGGCGGTCGGTGGTTGTACGTGGTTGTATATTGAACACTGATGGTGGCGGTGGTCGTAGTTGTGTGTGGTTGTGTAGTGAACATTCACGATGGCGGCGGTCGGTTGTTGTGGTTGTGTAGTATACACTCAGGGCGGCGGCGGTCGGTGATTGTGGTTGTGTAATGAACACTCACGGTGGCGGCGGGCGGCGCGCGGTGCGCGAGCGCGGCGTACAGCGAGTGCAGCGGGTCGGCGGCGCGCAGCGAGGCCACGAACCGCGCGCACACGGCGGCGCGCGCGCGCCTCTCCCCGTGCGCCGCCAGCTGCAGCGCGTGGCCCCACAGCCCGCACCGCATCGCCCACTCTGCGCAGAACACCGTCTAGTTACCACCCCACCAGCACATCGGTGCCGTTCTCAAACTACTGAAGCTGATTGTTAAACCTATACCTCTGTATAAGTTTAACAGTGAGTTTTTATTGTTTAACTGGGTATGGGGAAATCATAAGAGATACAGAGAAAGCATCTTAGAAACCGTGAGGTCCTTGTGTGTAAACAATTTTGATATAGTAAAATTGTTTTGTCAAGCGTAAGTTGTCCATAAAAATTAATAAAATTGTATATATTTTTTTTTATTTGACTAACTGATTATGCTCATTGCTCGGCATTTCTCTACGTGATCAAATCAAAAATGAGAAGGTCCACCGAAGAACCGGTTGCCGACTTAGCTCGACAGGTCGCGAAGCTAATGGATGGCAACATAGTTTAAGGAACCGACAGATTTAGTGCTCTAAGGTGCTGGACTGGAGATCTCGCACCGGAAAGCAGTGCTGGCAGACCCCCTCTCTCACTAGGTGGTCCTCAGATGAGTCGCTGAACACGCGACGCAGGCCCAAGGCGTCGTTATAACAGTCGTGGAAGTCGTTATAACAGACCTATATCCAGCAATGCAATATTGACGTCGTCGATATTAAATAACAAAGCCGACCCAACTGACCTAGCGCCTCCTGTCGGTTGCCGTAGATGAGGTACTCCCGGAAGCGATCCAGCGCCTCGTTCTCCTCCACCTTGCTCTCTTCCTCGCACACTGGAAACAAACAACGATATATTTTATTCGGTATAGAATACAATAGAAAAGTTTTTTATTCAAATAAACTTTTACAAGTACTGTTGAATCGTCAATTGAATCTACCACTACAAAGTACAAAGATACAATTTTACCTACCTATGTCTCAATATAGTAATGGAAAATATTATGTATGTGGTTTAAAGGAGTACGGAAAAAAACTTCTCCGTAATTTTTATCGAGAGAAAATAACCATGTCTTATTTAAAAACTTAACCCCCGACGCAAAAACGACAGGGTGTTATAAGTTTGACGTGTGTGTGTGTATGTGTGTGTGTGTGTGTGTGTGTGTGTCTGTTCCCCTGTGACGCTCAAACGGGTGGACCGATTTTGAATGCGGTTTTCTTTGTTTGAAAGGTGAATTAGTCGAGAGTGTTGTTAGCTATGTTTGATGAAAATCGGTCCAAGATGGCCGCGGCTACAAAATGGCGGATTACATATTTTTTCACAACTCCCTTAAAATGGATATCAAATGAAAGGGCTTGGCTAGTAGAATAGCACTATTGAAAATTCAAGATGGCCGCCGCCACAAAATGGTGAATGTCTCGAGTTTTTTAAATTTTTAATTTATAAGTACTTGTGATGACACAATTTCATAAACTAGTCCAAATTATGCGATCGACATTAAAAATTGCAAAACACACACCATGAGATATTTATAACAAGTGTTTATCTTCTCAGCAAACGCGTACCATCTTAGATCATAACATCACTTTCCATCAGGTGTGACTATGGTCAAGAGTATGTTTTTAATGAACAAACAAAAAACATGCATGTACTCTAATCTATACTAATAAATAAAATTGAAGTGTCTGTCTGTAATATCGAAATAACTACCTCATATTAAGCTCATATGGTTATTTGAACAGTACCATAACCGAATCATACGTTTTTAAAATTTTTGTCTGTCTGTCTGTTTGAACGGGCTAATCTTCGGAACGGCTGAACCGATTTTGACGAGAATTTCACATACAAGAAGAGGATTAACCAGGGAGTAACATAGGCTACTTTTTTAACCGACTTCCAAAAAAGGAGGAGTTGTGTTTTTCTGTTCATGTTTTTATGTACATCGATATCTCCGAGATTTCTGAACCGATTTGCGTAATTTTTTTGTAATCGATAAAGAAAAATTGCGACACTGCCCTACAAAAAACTTGGATTCCAACTCTTCAATCCTGATGCTGTAGGGGACCTGATCTCCAAAACTTATGGGATTTAGGAACTGTCGGTTATTTAAATTGATATTGGGGGTACCAAGACTTTATCGTTGGAATGAACTCGAGTAAGTACATATCCAACTCCTCAACCCTGATGCTGTAAGAAATTGCATTACGAAATTGGACGGGTTACTACAGATAGGCTACTTTTTGTTCTGGAAAATCTAAAGTTCCCACGGGATTTTTAAAAACCTAAAATCTACACGGGCGAAGCCGTGGGCATCATCTAGTTACACAATAAATTAGGTATACTAACGGGTTGTATCAGTGAGCGTGCAGTGTAGTGGAGGAGAGGACATCTCTCTCTCCCCCTCCTCTCCCTCGACCCCGCCCGGCTGGGGAGATCCGCAACTCTCTGTGCAAACAAACGACAAAAAAAATTAAAATATTTATCCTTTCCTTTATTCTATTACGAATTCCATGGCTGGACTAATGTTAGCGGTAGCTTAGAGTCGGAGAAAAGAAACGGAGACTTTTGCGTAAAATACTGTTACGGAGAAGCCTTATTATAAAGCAGTAAGGTTCATAATCGCTCCCGCACCGGCACGTACGTACTTGTGACGTATTTTCTTTCGATTCTAGATCAGAAAACAAAAAGAAAGTTGTAAAAACAAGGATTACCAGTGTTCCTAGATGAAGAGGTCTTGTACTCGAACTCTTTCGTGTTCTTCATGAGCAACTCCGCGATGTCGGAGCCCACCACCACCTGGAATGACAATATCCAATTTGACTTCATCTCACTTCGATTATCGTTTTATCAATATGTGCAAAAAGTTTATCTACGCTAAAACTTTACAATTCTGTTGGCAAATGATGCTAACATACATTTTGAAATTATTTTATAGTCCTACAAACTTACCTGACCCGGTGGCGGAAAGTGGGATTAATGACGCCATTTTGAAATTTCAATGCCAAGAAGTATTGGCAACATTTAATATGTTAATAGCGACACTGTCAACTTCGTCAATACCAACTGTATAAGTTGGTATTGACGAAGTTATAGGAGGCGATAGGCGTCAGTTTGCAGTGACCTAGGCCTAGGGGATCGAGAGCATCCTCACCCCGTTCTGTCGCAGCAGCAGCGCCAGCAGCGCCCACAGCAGCGCGAGTCCCGGCGCGTCCGCGCCCGCGCCCTCCGCGCCCTCCGCGGCCGCCGCGCGCCGCAAGCAGTACTCCACCACGCTCTTCTTGTGGGTCACACCTGTCAATTCGAGTAGAAGAAGTCAGATCGGAGTATAAAACAGATAACAGCAACGAGGGTAAGCTTCAGTTTGATGGCACTCGCCCTTGATGAGCGGTCCGGGGTAGGCGGCCAGCTCGGCGGCCTGCGGGTCGCGCTGCAGCAGCTGCGCCAGCGGCAGCACGCTCAGCGCCGGCGCGCGCCCGTCCACCGGGTAGCCCGCGCGCACCACCAGCAGCGCGCGCGCGCCCAGCGTGCCCTGCGGACATCGCACGCCATCAACACACAATAGTCGGATAGGTTCGCTATTCTTCAATTACGCCTCAACAAGGTCTAAAAGTAGTTTGTGGGGATGAGCGTAATGATTTATAATAAAATTCCACAGTCAATCTTAGACTTGCCTTTACACAAGTTTAAGAAGAAACTCTATTAAAAGTATGCTCAATGCTCATAAAAAAGCACATTATACAATTGAAGATTATAAAATGTGCTTTTTGAATGAAAAAAAATGATAAAAAGTGTGGATTTGACTCGTTTCAGAAATACGCGAGACGGCAATTCAATCATGTACTTGACATAAAATTGTTTGTTTCATTATAATATTTTTATTTTAAAATGAGCAACGACCGAGATGTTTCTCGATAGGAACGGCATTCCGAACCAGTGATAGATTCAATTGGCGATTTAAAAGTACTTGTAAAAAGTTTATTTGAATAAAAAAAAACTCTTCTATTCTATTCTAATAAGCAGTGGAGGGTAGGGAGAAGGGAGTAGGTGATGCGACAAGACCGATCATCCAAGGCACGGGGGTGTATTTTACACCGTCAATTTCCCTCTCCGGGCTGCTCCTGAAAATGTACTGAGAGAAAACCAATAATTGTTTCTTTCCTCTCTGAACCGACCTAGCTAGCTAATGGGCAAGAGATATATGTATGTATTCAGTACCACAACGATGTGCAGTAGAGGACGACGTACCTTGACGTGCGCGGTGGAGTACTTGAAGGGCGTCATGCGCTCCGAGCGCGCCGCGGACTCCTCCAGGTGCAGGTTGAGCGACATGTCCGTGGTCAGCTCCCTGCCGACCGACTGAACGTTCACACATCGTGGCCAAAACAACCCTTATACTTCTTAGTGCAAGGGTCATCAAATAACGAGCTGCGAAATGGCTGATTCGGGGTTCGCAGAACTTTCCAAAGATAAATATCTCAGGCTGAGATCTATAGAGCGTACTCTGAGTCTATGTAGTCTGTAGTAGTCTAAGTCTAAGTCTGAGTAGAGTTAGAGTACCCTCTATGGATTTCAGGCTTAAATATCAATCTGCCTACGGTTAGTGGTTACGGTATCAGTTTATTCATTAAACGGGCATTGAGCAATCTCAATAGATAAGTGCTTACTTTCTACACCTGAATCAACCATTTCTCTTATCGTTATTTTAATACAATAACTCATTCTTCAGGCGCCATATAAAGAAACGCAACCACTTAGTGCAGGCAGACTGATATATTGGAGAGTTGTCCAACCTGTGAACCCAGAAGTAACCATTTTGGATATTGTTACCTTTGTTAAGACCCCTTAGTATTTAAGAGTATCTATATGATAATGATTTTCAAACGATTCATTCGGGACCATTAGATCTCAACTACCATTAATTCTATAACGTTATTTCATACATATATTTTTATAAGATATGTATGTATGTATATTGTAAAATGTTTCATTTTATCCCAAAAAAATTAAAAGGTACATAATTATTATGTTAAAATTGTCATCAAATTCTATATAAAAACATAAGTCTACTTAATATGTTCTGCATTTTATTATAAATTCTATCGTTTTCCAATTGAAATTAATTTCAGAATAAATGCTCCATTTTGAAGCAACAAAGCAGTGAAATTCAAAAATACATTCAAATGATATGTGCATGCAAACTGAGTTGTTAATATTTACTTTTGATGGTGAGTGATGTGTTAGTGATGAACCAAAAAGACTGCACACATAACCAAACGTTGACGTGAGTGGTGAGTTGGATTTGAAAATATTGTTTGCTGTATATTATATATTATATATATTATGTCCAATCCGATTGAAAATTTGGCTCCAAGCAAAGTCCAAGGTCAGGTGATTTTAAAATCGAACAGTGAAAAAATTGATACGAGACACGCAAAAAATGTAATTCAATATGTTAACTTTTACTATATTCAGAATTTGTGGTATGTGGCATTGTTAGTTGTGATTAAACTTGGCTTTGACCGACTGACCGTCGCAGTTCGTGATGAACATGAACTTGGACTTCGGAGCAAATTATTATAAGAGATCGCAGCCCTTGACTGCAATCTCACCTGATGGTAAGTGACGATGCAGTCTAAGATGGAAGCGGGCTAACTTGGAAGAGGTATGCATGCCTCTGATCGGTTTCTACATGGCATAGTACCGGAACGTTAAATCCCTTGGCGGTATTGCTTTGCCGGTAGAAGTGGTAACCCAGCCACCAGACCAGAGACAATTTAGAAAATATAAAATCCCAAATTACCCCTGCCGGAAATCGAACTCGGGACATCCCGCTTATCAAACCACAGTGCTCACCACTGCGCCAGGGAGATCGTCAAATTACTCACATTACACAAAAATCACATTAGACTTAAGAGTCAATTCAATAGATAGTTGTGTTTGTGTGTGTGTGTTTGTGCGTGTGCGTGTGCGCATACCTGTCGGAGAAGTCGGTGCGCATGGAGGCGGCGTCGCGGCGCCCGTAGTACCTACGGCGAGCACACGGTCAGCGCGCGCCCGGGCGCCCGGCAAGCGTATTGCGTTCACTATCTTATAACCCGCGGCACGTACATTGAACGCTGAACGAAACGTGGAGGGGATGCGAACTGTCGCGCACGTAATACAATAGCTTACCCCCTGCACTTTCCTTCAGCGTTCGATGTTCGTGCCGATGTTTATAACTGAACTTAGCCAACAGCTCAAAGGTATTACGCAGTCGCAATCACATCGCACGTATCAAGTAAAACCCGCGTGCTCATGTACGAGTCTCAGGCTGATATCAATAGCGCATTCTGACTCTACTCACTTGAGACAGAACGAGACAGATTTATGTTAGGGACATACTTTTGTCCCGTTTCAAACTCTAACCGAAGACTGAGTAGATTCAGAGTACGCTTTATTCCTAGTCTTATATGTGAACACACTAAGCATCTGAAAGACAGACTGAAATCTATGAATACTTGGCGCATTTAAGATCTCAATTAGACCCAATAAAATTGCTGCAAACGAAAATTGCTTATGTTTATGTCTGTATAACAGTTGCCTAAATGAGCACTTGTTAACATAGCAATTTCAGTTAAGATAATGAACGCAATATAATTTAGGTACAATCCAAAATGTTTTTTTTTTGGTATTCAATCTGAACTTGTTAACAAAAAAAAAACAATTTGTTTGGATACAAATATTAAGTTTAGATTCTGCAAAGCATTGCCTAAAAACCCCATGGTGCATATAGTGCATACAGTCAATCACATAAGCCAATGCAGTTAAAGTAAACATACCAAACTCGTCACGACATTTCACTTTTGCGTACAATATTTTCATTGTTGCTTATAACAAATCACTCACAATGATCTTTTTTCCCAAAGTAAAACTTGTTAAGTTTATATTACACACAAAACCAATTCAATTTTAGCAGTTTACGTAAATATTTTAACAAAAATCTAGTCCACAATCATAAAATAAAACCACAGAGTATTGACCTACTATGGAGTTTGACATAAGATATAGACTAAATGCCTAGTGCTGAAAACGAAAAGTGAACCATAGAGTGAATGTTATGAACGAGTAAGAACGAGTTTAATCGATTCTAAAATTCGGGTAAAATCGGAAGTAATTTTTGTAAAGGTCAGTGTATTGTCTGTGTCTCTTTAATTTCTCTCGTTTAATTTTGTTATCGTTATTAAGTAAGGCGCATCCGATGCCGGCATCGTTTTTTTTAGCATCGATTCGACTGTGGAATTTGCCAAAATTAGGTACCAGCTGGAAGTCTGCATAGAGAGATACTCAATAACGATGCCATAATGATAATATTTGCTGCCTATTAATTAACGAATCGACTTCTACTCATATAAATTTTTAACTAGTAGACGTCCGTGGCTTCGCTTGTGTGATACCTAAACTAAGTATAAATAAGCGTTGGGAAGGACATTGGCGTCCTTTCCAAAGTTTAACTATCATCATATCAAATTTCACCGATACCAAGAGGGAGCGAGCGAGCGAACGATACTTTCGGTCGTCTTCGGTTTGTGGTGCCAGTGCCGTGTGCCGATGCGCCGCGCTGTCATTTCGCCGCCGCTTTCCGTTGCGTGGTCAACTGTCTCGCTCGCACTGCACTGGTCTGATCGTTTGATGTGGGTGTTGCGGGGTCATTCGTTTCGCTGCTTCTTTTGATGTTGTACGTGTCGGGTGTTCTCTGGTGCTCTTTATTTTTATTTTCGACGACTTTAGGTAATTTTTGGCTATTGTCATCAATTCATATATATTTTTATAAAAAGCTTTATGTTATTTTAAATCAGATATAACCAGATAAAACATCATGTAACAAAACTTGCTACAAAGCTAGTAATATTAAATGTAGTATCTGATTTCAAAGGTTTAAATAATATCGTTTTCAACGATAGAAGGTTGTTTTTAAAATCACTCTATTTCGATAATCGATTTAAGAATGTATTCATTCAATCGTCCATTCACAATCTACCTGCTTCTGCTTCCCATCACTATGAGTACAATGACAAATATGATCACGTGATCTGACGCCATTTCTGTTTACAAATACTGCATTGGGATATGGTATGGACTGTACCATGAATCATGATTATGTATAAATTATATAGAATAGTTTGATATTTGTAATATGTATTAACAAAAAAAAAACAGTTACATAAATAATTTAATAAAACATCAAACTTTTCTATACAAAAGAAAAGGTTAAATTCAAAATAATTTCTTATGAAAAATGTGTTTTAATAATGGAGCTGTGAGAATCTGTATAAGCTGCATCAATATTACACTCCTCTCTCATTGATGTACATTACATTAAAAAGCATTCATTTCTGATCACCCTTCTTTTCTATTTCGATTGTAATGGAAGCTTTTTGCACCCTAACTACTATGCAACCTCATTGTTTAAAAACATTAATTCAAGGTTGAGGGTTTGAGTGTTGCGTGCATGTCGCGTGTAATAAATGCGTGCATGTCACGTGTAATGAGTGCGTGCATGTCGCGTGTAATGAGTGAGTGCATGTCGCGTGTAATGAGTGCGTGCATGTCGCGTGTAATGAGTGCGTGCATGTCGCGTGTAATGAGTGCGTGCATGTCGCGTGTAATGAGTGCGTGCATGTCGCGTGTAATGAGTGCGTGCATGTCGCGTGTAATGAGTGCGTGCATGTCGCGTGTAATGAGTGCGTGCATGTCGCGTGTAATGAGTGCGTGCATGTCGCGTGTAATGAGTGCGTGCATGTCACGTGTAATGAGTGCGTGCATGTCACGTGTAATGAGTGCGTGCGTGCGTGCGCACTTACGTGTCGGCGGGCTTGAGGCCGTTGGCGCTGGAGCGGCCCGAGTGCACGCTGCCGCGCTCCTCGCGCGCCTCGTAGCCCATCTGACCGTACCCTGCAACCACATTGACATTTGAACAACACAAAACAATACCTACACTAGATAAATAGTTTACAAGTCCTTTTAGAACCAGCAGTAGACTCGGCGGTTGCTCCTTTAAAAACATCACTCACCGTCGGCGTAGGCGCCGTGCGCGTACAGGCCCGGGTTCAGCAGCTGCTTGTAGAGGCGCATGTAGGCGGCGGGGTCGCTGCGGCGCAGGCGCTCGTAGTACTCGTACTGGCGCCGCTGCGCCTCGTCCCAGCCCACCGCGCCCGCGCTCGCGCTCGCCACGCCCGCCGCGTCGTAACCTGCCGACGGAAGATGCCATTCCTTATGCCCGATCCAGACTCCACGAGGCTACATGAGGCAACGCGAGTGCAAGAATGAGGACGGTCGAGGTTTTTTGGGCGCGAGGATAGAGTCTGAATGGCTAGCACTCCTGCAACCTCCTGCTCCACTCGCCAAGAGCCTCCAGGAGGCGCCTCGCGGGAGTCTGGATCGGGCATGAGGCAAACGACGCTTTAGTTTTGGATGCAAGCGGGTGAGGGTGAGCACGCACCTTCATAGTAATGATGGTAGCGGTGGCGGCGCCGCTGGTCGCGGTGCGCGCGCCGCCGGGGCTCCTCCGCCTCCTCGTCCGTGGCCGTGGCCTCGCGCGAGCCGGCGCGCGAGCCCGACGAGTACGCCTCACCTGACGCGACAACTCCATGCATACAGCTGTTCCCATCTCCTTCTATCACATACTACTGCGTCCGCATTATCTCGGCGCTCTCTCCCGCTCCCGCTTCGCCAACTCGCACAACTTAGCATTAGCATCACCGCTTTCATTGTTTATAAATAATGTATTTTCAAAAATTACTTAAAAAAAACAATATTTTGAATAGTGTGAAATACCGAATTGTCAAACAATTTTTGTGTTGTTAAATTGTTTAATTTGTTAATTGTTTCGTTCAGTTTGTCATTTGTTACGTGCGTCATGTGCTGTTATTTACCATCGCTTTTTTTTATCGTCTGGAAGTTATTCCATTCGTTAAAATTGGAATGATGAAAATAAATAGCACTCGGTGACAATAGTTTTATGCAATGTTTCATAACCTAGTTGTGACGAACCTTCGCGTCGAGCGCAAAAATAATCTGAACGCGTAGTATTTAGTAACATTTGTATTTATCCAAGATCTTTCTAATGGAACACCTTGTACATAGTTTTTTTTTTTTTTCAGTTTAATTTAATGTCGAAAACCTGTTAAACCTCCTTTTATTTGTTTTCTTTAAACAAAGGCTTACATATTTTACAAGCAACATGCGACTCAAAAACAAATATAAATAAACAGACAAAATTGAATTTATCACACATAATGAAATCATAAACAAAAAAAAAATCTGATGTTTACATGTTTAATGTTCTTGCATTCTTATTAGTACAAAATTATGTTTCTTAATTTTTATGCTATGAAATCGGTGCCACATGTTGTTTAAAACAAAGTTCAATGAACATACATATTACTATATGACATATTACTTTTGATGATCCTGGTTGCGTAAAACTCTTGGTTATGTAAGTTCAAACTGGCTCAAACCATGTGGCATGCATAACACATGATTGTTTTTGCATATTATTCTTTCAAACTCAACTTATGTAACACTGATTAAAAAGCCATAGCTGTAATGTAGACCGTGGCTCAGCCACTAGCCAGTGTAACGGCGAAGACATACTTCATGCGCGCACCCTTAAAAATGCAGCGTTTTTTGAATCAAATGAAATTGTATAATCTATTTTTGACGTGATAATTTTTTATTAATCGATAAACGTCTGACATGAACGGTAAATCATGACTCATCCGTCACGTTCCACGTGCAAGCGAGAGCGCGGAAGTCGCTTTCGATTGCTCGTTCGCTCGAACTAAGCATTCGGCTTGTGACGCATCTATCTCTTTTTGTTTTTTTATCACGTAAAATTATCGACCGTAAACCAACTTTACAGACAACCAATTTTTTCTTAGCTGACTTAATCACAGAAAAATTCTCAGATACACGTCCAGGCGACGTGCTTCGCCCGGAATTTTAGATTTTCTAGAGAATTTTCACACTTGTCACGTTTTCATTTGTTAGTTCGCGGTAAAAATATCTATTTCAGCAGTTGTTTGTAACATGATTCGAGTAATTTAAAATTAATTTGATCCAACTCAGCACACGGAGCTCGGCTCGCGTCGCGTGTGTAAAGTATGTATTCGTCTTAATGATAGTGAGCCTGTATGCGCGTGCGCGAACACTGCCCGACACACAGTTACAAGCGGACGGAGGTACCTTCACCCTTATTACTACTACTCCTATCAGACTTTGCATCGCCACTGAACGTTACAACTGTAAAATAAAACTCAATTTAGCTTGTGTAATGGTACTAATCTAAGACTAAATTGACAACTCTATATCATTATGTTTTTCTAGAGATTTTGGCGCTTGTGTCCAAGCATTTCATTTTGATTTTGGTCAAGTAAAAATCTGTAGTATATGTGCATCTAATCAAATCTCGAATGACAATAGGTAATATTGAAACGAGCGAAATGAGCTGCTTTATAAGACTGTTCACACTTTTTCCACTTTCTGAATAGATGATTCCGAAAGTGGAAAAAGTGCATCACGATATTGTATAACTGACTCACCTTTTCTTCGTTCATCCTCGTCTTTATAATTCTTGTTCCTTCTCAACGAGGCGTACTTCCGCGGGTCAATGTCCCGGTAGCGATGCTCGAAGCGATCTCGGTCGCGGTCCCGGTCGCGGTCGCGGTCGCGGTGTCTGTCGCTGCGACGCGCGCGGTCGTCGTCGTGGCGCCGGTCGGGCTCCACCGTGCGGCGCCGGTGCTCGCCGCGGTCGTCGTAGCGGCGCTCCTTGTCGTCGCCGCGCGGCGGCTTCGATGATGTGTACGAGCCCTCTCGGTGCTTCCTGCAATTTGTTTATTAACATTTGAATAATTCTGTAGCTTCATTTATCTTACCTACCTACATATATATTTTTTATGAGAAAAAACCTCACATATGCATTATGCATATTTATATTTTTTTGATTGTAAAAAAAATTACGACAACGGTAAATTTAATCCAGTTAATCTAGTCTTTTATCATTCACTATATCGCTAGTAGTATTATATAAAAATAATTTGAATATCTTTTTTTAAAAGTCTTTACTAGAATTCGCAAGTTTGGCTCACCTGCGATCCCTCTCTCGATCGCTGTAGTAGTCAGTGTCCTCTGTCTCGTATCGGTGGCTGCGGGTGCTGCGCCTGTGTCGTCGCGTGTCGGGGCTCTCGTCTCGCGTCCGCCTGTCGCGGTCGTAGTCTCGGTCCCGGTCCTTGCGCCCCGCCTCGGAGCGCCGGTCGTCCCTTCCGGTCCGCCTCTCCGACTCGCGCTCGTACTTTCTATCGCCGCGAGGGTATCGATTTGTGTCCTTGTCCCTCTCTCTGTCTCGGTCGCGGTCCTTCGAAGACTTATTCTTATCCCTATCCTTCCTCGGAGAAGCTTTGAAAGCTCGATCTTGTCCGGAATCCTCGCCAGAAGTAGCACAATTCAGTGACTGCCTTCGTGAATTACTCATCGGATATTCTGCCGTATCGGCGACATCGTGCCTGTCCTTGGCCGTATCTGGAATACTAGCGTTCGATCCATCGTATGGGGCGTCTCGAGAAAACGGAATATCCGCCGCGGATACCGAACTCAGGTCCTGTAAATTTTCACCTTCCATGATTATTTCTCTCTGTTGATCATCAACGGACAGACTGAAGTCTGGCGAGGTGGCGTTGCTGGCTTCCCTGACTCCGATTATACCCCTGGAAGGATTCCTGGGTGTCGTTTCTGTGTAATCTGATCCATCAACATTCTGTTCCCGAATATCCGATGGACCAGCGTCAGTCGTAACAGGATAGTCGTGGTCTACTCCAGTCACAACTCTGTGCTCGTTGGCTCCACTAAAATTGCTGGTCTGATACTGTGGATATTCCTCGTTGCTCGGCTCTCCGGGCACCATTCTATCCAGACCAACAGGCCTTCTGTCGCTTCCTCGATTAGTAGAAGATTGGGTATAGTCTGGAGTCTGCTGGCCGTCGGCTTGCCTGTATGGTCGGCTGCTGTTATCCATGGGTTGCCCGTCTATTTGCCGGTCCATATAATCATCTCCGCCTCCTTGATTGTAGGTGTTATCGATTTCTGTTTGCTGCCCGGGAACCATTCGCGCCAGACCTGGAGGAGGTTCATCACCTGATATGTTAAGACTTTGATTGTATTCGACTTCCTGTTGCCCTACTCCCATCCGCCTCAGACCTGGCGGAGGAATATTACCACTAAAGTCAGTGTTTTCTCCATAATCACCAGTCGATAAATGTGCAGTTTGTAAATACTCATTTCTATCATTCTGTGGTGCTATTTCTAAATTTTCAGGAACTTGCTGAGAAATAGGCATAGATCTATAATTCATCATTTGAGGTTGGTCAGGTCTCTCCGAGTTGTCAGGTGTAGTTTCCAAATTAGCGCCAAAGTTTGAGAGTCTGTCCTGCTGGAGGATTTGAGTGACAACAGCTGGTGAAGCTAGGTTAGCGCTTGGCACTTGTGGTGAGAATGTCTGTGGTTGGGGATTTGGGGGCGGTATTTTAGAAACATTTTTATGTGAAAAGGGTGAAGCACTTTTGAAAGGATTGTGATTGGAGGATGGTGGAAAATTTGAGGAAGGAGGATGTGACAAAGCTGATGAAGAGGGAGGCATGTTACTGGGGTAAGTTGACAGTGGGGGTAAGTTAGTTGGAGGACCTATTGACGATGGTGGTAAGTTAGTTGGGGGGCACATTGAAGATGGTGGTAAGTTAGTTGGGGGGCACATTGAAGATGGTGGTAAGTTAGTTGGAGGAATCATTGATGGTTGTGGTGGTAAGTTAGGAGGTGGTACTTTCTGTGCAGGGTGTGTAGTATTGCTTAAAGAAGGTTCTGAAGAGGTTTGAGAAATATGTGACACCGAAGGTGGACCAGACATGGCAGGTTGTTGAGGCATAAACTGATTCGACATTGAAGAAGCAACAGGAGACACAGAGGGTAAAGGCGGCATTATCAATTGCTTGTTCTCTCTTACAGTTCCACTATTGTGGATAGGAAAATTGGCATCCACAACTCTGTTTTCATGATTGTTGATGGTCATTTCTTGCATAGAGTTGGCCAATTCATGATAACTTTCTTTTCTATTGTTATTTTGTATATTAGATGTAGTTGAGTCATCTGTATGTTTGGATATCTCAGCATTTGTGGCACTCATTTCATTAAATCCAGATAGGGAATAATTAAAGTTAGAGGTATCTGTGTTTGGTCCAGGACTGCTTTTGCTAGAATTTCTAGATTGGTTTTCACTTCTGTATGTGCCTTCTGATTGGGTGAGGGGTCCATCACTAGAATCCTGTGACATTTGAGACTCGATGGACCACTGTGGTGTTAAATTTTCTATATGAAAACGCTTCCCGAGCGCCAAGTTAGGTAAATGTTCCTTCACAACTTCTTTATCACTTAAGTTACTAACTTCATTTGAATTGTCCTGTGCTGGCACATCACTAACACTTTGTTGAGGACTAGGTTCACTAATGGTACCTGTATTATGGTTAGCTACATTAGCAGCTTCTACATTTTTTTCATGGTTTCTCTGAACACTTTGTACTGGTAAATGTTGAGCCTCTGATTCTTTTTTATCTTCCATGGACCAGTTCCAACTTTGGGTAGAGGCAAAACTTTCCTCTATAACATTGGCATTGTTGAAAGCTTGTGTCTGTGGGGGCAGTTGGTTAGTAGGAACTTGGTTGGCAGTCTTCTGTTGTTTCGAGGAGTCCTCCCAGCCCCAGCCCCAGTTATCCTCCCAGGTGTCAGAGCTTTCGTTTTGGGTGAAATTAGGTTGCTGTGTTGTTTGATTATGATAGTAATTCTGCTGATAGCCTTGCGGTACATTGTCAAAGTTCTGATTGGTATAATTTTGATTGTACTGCTGTGGTTGCTGAAAGAACTGATTAGAGCTGTTGACAAAGGGTTGCTGTTGATACATCTGGCTGTACTGCTGGTTGTATTGTGGCTGCTGCTGTGGCACTTGCCACATTTGCTGCTGCTGAACTGTGGCAGGCGCCCCTTGGTAGTTAGGGTACATACTCTGCTGGTTCCCATATGGCTGAAATTAATTAAACCATTGTTACACCATATGGTAACAAGCTGACTGTATCACAAAATGTAATGTTAAACATTGTATGAAGAAATATAGTTACTTTCTAATTTAAGATCCAGGCACTGTTATTATTGTATTTATATAATAAGTGTCTACATAACTATAGTAATATTGTTGTTGTCTTGGAAAAAATTTGTAGTGAATGTAGACACAATGTATAAAATTGGCAGAAATGTTATCAAAACATTCAGGTTGGTAATTAATAGACCACGTCATTGTTTATGTCCGTGTCGACATAACCTGCTCACCTGTGCCGCGGCGTAGGCCTGGGCCTGCGGCTCGGGCCGGGGCGGCGCGTCACCTGCCTGCGGCCGCTTCATCCACGACATCCTTAAGGCCACTTACGTAACATTCGTGAAAGAGCCTCTCACATATGCTAGATTGCGACAAGCAGCTTCGTCACTATCGCAGGACGAAATGAAAAACACTTTCACTCTGACACTAATGTTTTACAACATCATGTGAACCAATGATAAACTGTCTGAAGTTGAACTGTTTATTAAGAGATAAGAATAGTTTTTCTGAAAATTAATTAATTTATTACAACTATTTTTAATATTTCGTAAAAATTTGTTGACAGCAACACATCGATCGAAGGTGCCCTGTTGGCAGTGTAGCCATGCTAAATTGAACTTTAAGTACCAAGTAGGCAGGGTAAATTGTTATCGTTTCAAAATTACAAATGAAATAACGTTAATTTCTATATTGCTTTATTAATGATAAAAATATTAACGTTTCAGTATTATAACGTTAATTAGTAACGGTAAATAGTAACATTTTAACAAATTACGCCTACATTATTTAATATTATGATATTGAATATTGACAACGTTACTTTTTACCGTATATTTTTAGTGTTAACGCTAAAAGACTATCAATAGTAATAAGCTGTTTCACTGTACAGGGCCTGTGACACTGTAGTTCCCTTGGACTTCGCAAAGCGCTAGTATCGCAACCACAGAACCACTTTTCTAAGGTCATATCCAAGAAGGTTATATATTCTATGTAGACACTGGAGACTGCGCCTGAAACATTTTAATAAAGATAGAAGTCATTCAGCTGGGCTATTTTTCCTCTCTAGTTTTTCTATATCTCACACACTTTATTTAAGTAGTCTGTTGAGAACGAGACAAAGCCTTTTCAAGACCATATTTCTTTGCTTCAACATTTTGTTTGGATTGTTCCTGGTCTGTGGTGCTCAGTTTCCATAGGTTCTATGTTTCTTGGTCATATCATTAAAGTGTTCTGACTTCTGTGGTAATTATTGTTTTTTTCAACATGGTGTCTTCGTTGTTGTTGTGTTTCGAAAAAAATAAAAATAATTATTGATTTCTTGCAATCTTCTAAACTTTAAATACGTCGAGTCGAGCTTCTGTTCCTCTGTTTGTGTTTTATACTGTAGTGCTATTTATATTTGGCACGTTGACTCTTTTTTTGTTTCATTGAAACAAGACTCGTACCTATGTTTTGTTTTTTGAAATATCTGACCTGACAAAGAAAACAAGGAGAAATGTGGCTGCTCGCCAGTACAAAACAACATTAAGTTGTTTCGATTTCCTAAACCTGCTGGAATTTTGCGCGGTACGTATAACCAACCTAACCTAACTAGATTTATACCTACTATTCATTCTCCATAAATTATCCATAAACAGACACAAGCACACCTTTTGATATTTATAGTGATACCAACAGGTGTGCTTAAGTTGGCTTAAGTCTATAGTTTCCTGCTGAACATACTGATGTGTTACTGTCAACCATTTTCCAGATATTGCAGATACCACTAGTGAGGAAAAAAATTTATTGGTAGCCCACCTTTTGTGTTTACTATTTATTACCTATAGGGTAGTAAAAATACTACTATTCATATATGGTATATATTTGTAATAATTAGTACCAATTAATTAACTTTTATTAGTACCAATTAATTATTTTTAAATTTATTTGTTTCTTTTCAGATGTGATATTCAGATGTGAAGATGAATTAAACAGACAGGTTTTACTGATTGTTTTATTGGGTTTTATTTCAAGAAGTTCTCAGGGCCAGCCCGGAGTTGTTTTTTAGCGGTATTTCACCCCCGTGCCTCGGAGAGGATGTTAAGCAGGCTGTCCTGTTTATTATTACTATTACTATCATCATAATAGTCGCTAAAGTCCACCAACCTGCATTGGAGCAGCGTGGTGGGTCTAAGCTCTAAATCCCTCTCTCCTATGAGAGAGGAGGCCTGTGCCCAACTGTGGGATGTTAAAAGGTTGTAGTGTTGGTGGTAAAAAATTATTCGTTCCATGTTTAGTAACTTTTGTCGTTCTTCTTGCGAACACATCTTTAATTATGACTATTCATATTAGTGATCTTTTATATTTCTGCAAAAGAATTTATTGATATTATCTTACTTTCAGCCAAAGATTAAAAGAGTGATCACAATTATGCTATTATAGTTTGATAAATAATTGATGGTAGGTTTAAACAATATCTGACTGGTGGTTTCTGATTGTAAACAAAATTTTTGTACATGATGCCTTAATATATTGCCCAGTTGTGAATAATCAAGATTTATATAATATTTTTACCTTTCCATCGCCACTGTCACAAGTCTATGCAAGACAAATTAATGTGATGGTCTGCACAGAGACACAAAGTCATTACTTTATCACTTTGTACTGACATCCATAAAATAGATTTTATTTTCCATAGCAGGATGAGAAGAGGAAAATGTTGGCAATGTTAATTTGTGGATATAAATAAGTGGGAAACAATCTCTTAGAATAGTTTTTATATATTCTGTATTTTTATGCCTCGATCTGTATAATAATTGGTGTAATATTATAATAAATAAATATAATTTGAGAGGTGTGCAAGAAAAACTTAAGAAACAAAATATATGCTTTTTTCAAAAATTACTTTTGATAAATATAAACCGTATAGATTAAGAAAAAAGAAATATAAAATTGAATATATTAAGTTGTTTTATTTTAAACCCAAAAATTTCAAAAAGAATAAAAAATGTAGTAGTACCCCATTTCAACGTTTGTCATGGGACATCACTATACTATCGATATCGATATTTTAAGGTGGGATTGTGTCCATCACTTCTTCTTGCGACACTAGCGCTTTGCGAAGGCAACGGAACTAACTGTAAATTGCCACTGTCCCATCTGTCTTAGAGACTAGAGAGCTAGAGAGTATTTATCATGAACCTATAGAAGAGGACTTGGCATAATGTCCTATAGAAAATAGTGGATCGGAAAATAGCTTAAGCTTATCAAAATTTTCATAAGTGTGTAAGAGACAACACTACATTTTTAAACATAACAATAAAACAGATCGTGGCAGAAATTTTATTGCACTTCCCTTAAGATGGCCTCCCTAAAATGTATACATGAACACTCACACACGCACAACTTGAGACATCACAATGAACACGCGCCATTTTAGTTGTAGGATTGTGCGTGTGTGAGTGTATTTTTGGCACGTTTTTAAGGTAGGTATGCCTACTCTACTTATTATTATTATCTCTATGGTATTTATGTTCTGTGAGTTGTGGTTTATTAGTGTAAGTCAGAGGTGAGGATTAAACGTTATAACTTTCAATTTAACGCATTAATTTTTTTTTAATTTTTAACGTTGTTAATAAATATTGAGATGATCGTTAAAATTATAACAACATCAACAGTCACTCACTAACTAGGTACTAAAGTCAAATGTTTATTTTAATGCTCTCAAATAGCCTCTTGTTATTAGTAATTGTTATCGTGTATGAGTTTAATGATACAATACAAGAAATTATGAGCTCTATTTAAATAGAATTAGCATTGATTATAGAATGTAGGTATAGAAAAATTAAAAACTGTTTACGATACAATACAAGGAATTGTGAGCCTTATTTTAATAGATTTAGCATTTATTATACAATGTAGGTAGGAAAAAGTTAATTTTAACAGTATAACAAGTTACGATACAATACGAGGAAATGTAAACCTTGTTTTAGTAGTTTTATCATTTATTATAGAATGTAGGTAGGAAAAAATAATTTTAACGGTTTAACAAGTTACGATACAATACAAGGAAATGTGAGCCCTATTTTAAATAGATTAAGCATTTATTATACAATGTAGGTAAAAAAATAACATCAATTTTATTTTAATCAAACAATAATTATTATCATTCTTCGGTTGTGAGTGAATATTGATAAAGTTATATCTAATACTTTAATGGAAGTTAAGTTAAAAAGTTAAATAAGATTGTTTTATCGATTTCAAGTACCTGAATGTAAATTAATTGTAGTGTGAACTAATAAACTTTAGTTGTGAATTTTAAATATCTGTCAACCTCTACCTATGTGTTATAATTTTAACTTTTAATTTAACATGTTAATTATTTTTAACATTAACGTTTTAACTATTAATCTTTTTTAACATTTAATCACTTATCACCAGCGTTGCCAATCTGTGGGGAATTCCCCAAACTGCGGGGATTTTCAGTCCGATTGGGTAATTTGTGGGGAGAGCATTTATGTGGGGAAAATGCGGGGAATTTAGACATTTACACTATACCCTATCCACCGAGACAAGTTAGTATGATTATCAGAGTCTCGTTTGTGATTAGTTAGTGATATATTAATAAATTAAATTAAGAAAAGCTTACGATTATTTAAATCTTCGGGTCTTAGGAACGTAACTAGGTACCTTAATTTTTTCACTTAGTAGACACGATAGAATAGTAAGCGCAGTATGTACGCGTACTTAAAATGATTTACGCCCACTGACTTTTTTGTCCCTGTCTTTTGTATGGGCTTACGTAACAGGGAGAGCGCTATACTAACTTGTCTCGGTGGATAGGGTATATTATTAGAGAAGGTATTAAGAAGAAAGGAGGGAGCGTAAAATTTGATCCGTCATCACGTCATAATATTATGATATGTCAACAAAACAAAGGCGCAATGAAGAGCCAACATCTTGATTAAAATCATTAAATAGGTACTTAAATAATTAAATATCACACTAATATTATAAATGCGAAAGTGTGGATGTTTGGATGTTTGTTACTGTATAACGTCGCAAATACTTAACCGATTTGGCTGAAATTTTGAATGGAGATAGATATTATACCCTGACTTAACACATAGGCTACTTTTATCCTGGAAAAATTCACTTATTCGATATTGAAAAAACGAAATCTACAGCTATAGCTATAGGTAGATTACTATAGCAAACGTCCTTAAAATTAGGTATAAAAATTGAAAAAGGAAGCGGGAACGGGAACCAGATATCCACGATTCCCTCAGGATTTGTGAAAAACCGAAATTCACGCAGGCGAAGCCGCGGGCAAAAGCTAGTAAGTAATAAATATATATTATAGATATCTTTCATTTCTTTGCTTAAAACTTGTGGGGAAAACGTGGGGAATATCGATTTTCTTTTCCCCAAAATTGGGGATTTTTAGTTAGGTTTTCGGGTAATCCAGACTGTGGAAGTTGGCAACGCTGCTTATCACACCTCTGGACTGTAAGTGATCTGTGATTGAGGTGATGTTGAGGTGCTTCTGGGTTGCTTTCATAATTGCTTTATCAAAAATTATAAGGCTACAGCCTTTGATTATCCACATGCCCAGATTGAGCATGTAACTCACGAGCGCGCCCTAAAAAATGTACACTTAAATTGGTAGGATCGCTCTCACCTACTTCAGTGTCACTTAATAAACTACGCAGTAAACAGCTCCCGAAAAATAAAAAAATATGCCGGTTTGTGCGGTGAAATTATGTCGTAATTATCCTTCACAACAAAATAAGAGGTCGAAGATCTCATATCATCAGTAAGTTTTTACATTTGCGTATGTTTTTTTGAGAAAATAGGATTTTTAATTTCGATGTTTTATAGGTACGTCGAACTGGCCGGTGATACCAGCTCAGCATTGTGGTATTTTGCACATTATTGTGAAATTTGCACATTATTGTGCAAAAATATATTATTGTATGTTATACGTGTGTGAACATTAATAATTATTAATAAAATCAATTTGTTGCCAGTAGTAAGGTAATTTGCCACAAATATAGGGAAGTCCCGGAATATAGTAAATATTTATTATTAATATTATACTTACTGAATTTTGACCTTCAATAATTTTTTTAAATAATAATTATTCTAAATAATTATGATTATAAATATAAATTATATAAATAAAAATTAAAAATAAATTTTCTAATTAGTTTATAATTATTATTAATACTTAATGTAGATTTCCAACGGATCCAATACTAAGACATCGCTGGACAGCTGTCATCAGAAGGACACGACATGACGACTGTTGGAAACGTATTATAAAAGTATTTGACTAAATCAAGAAATAATTTTTATTTAGTATCTAGTGTTACGAATTTGCAGCGCCACCTACCGGATTCAATTAGGTATTATGAATCTAAACTCCCCAGGGACAAGAAACTTACAAAATTTGTTCGTAACAAAAAAAATCCTAGAACCTGACTGCAGCACCACCTACCGGGTCCAATTGTAGATACAAACTATCTTCTTACCCACACAAACACACACCAAAAATTCCATCAGAATCGGTCCAGCCGATATTTAAATAATGAAGTAGATACCTAATGAATATTCTGTAATCAAGTAATTACTAATGCTGTTTCCATGGCAAACTATTGATTTACATTAAACAAACAGTTTTACACACACGTAGATTAAAGATAAATAATTAATAAAAACAAAATTTTATCCTACACCATACTTGATTTATCTATAAAAATTGTGCAATTGTCCAAATAACCGGTATCCCTAGGCGCGCACACATTTGCGATTCGAGGTTGTATCGTACACGGCGCGATTACCGAGGTCACGCACACATTGGCAGTAGTCGCGGCCGTCTTGACGAGTAATAATATTTCGCGTTACTCCCTCTTGGGAACTCTTTGGCTACAGCTGTGAAGGCTATGGGAATTAGCAAATAGCAAATAAATAATTACCATAGTCATAATATCCTTATGTTTTTAGTTTCCAAAGAAACCATGGCTAAAAGGTCTAATCCCTACAGCGAGGATTATATACAGCAAAGTAAAACTCACGTTGGACTGAAGCAATATAATAACAACGAGGATAGGTTAAAGAAAGTTTACGGTAATACGTACCTATTATATTTTTCTGTTACTTTTAATTTCTGATTAAATAGATCAAAACACATGCAGGTTTCTTTACTATTTTTTTCCAGAGCGAATGAGTATTTATAAATTAAAATGCAAGTCAGAGGCTTTAAAGAATGTTTCTTTCAAACTAAAATTAGATTCAAATGTTTCAGAGAAAACATTACAGTTGTTGTACAAGGGAGCAAAGAAAACTCTGCAACAGAATCTCTTACAATCCTCTGACGTCAGCTCCACTGAGAAGAAAGATGGGATAAAGTTTAAGCAACTGTTCATTGGCAACGATGGTGGACTTCTGCATTCGGGAACATTGGTAATATTTCCAAATAAATACTATCTTCTACCTGTGATATTGTTTGCACTGAGTTTATTTCAAATCTTTCGTTTCTTGACGTTTATAATGAAACTGAGATATTCCCTAACGTGTCCTTTGTAATAGTAGTTATTTCTGTGCCCAATTATATCTACATTAAATAAGATGAGGACCTGGCCAACAAAAGTTGACTTTTGCATTGTAAATATCTTGTGCATTTTTGTGTTTCCACACGTATAATGTGAATACCTACAAGGCAAGAGTGAATTAAGAGGTAGGCAAGTGCACTCCTACAGCAGTTCTGCGCTTTTCAGCAGAATCTCCTTCCCAAACCTGTAGTACAGTCTCAAGTTGTTGTTAGAGCCACAGTTCGGAAAACAAATAATTTTGAATTTAAATTTAGAGTTGTTATTGTTAAACCGCAGGCCTGTGACAAAAGCGTGCCGGCACGGCACTGCTGTTGCAGCGCGCTGGCGGCGGACAGCTGCGGCTACTGCGAGCGCGCGCTGTGTGCCGCGTGCCAGCGACCGTGCGCCGTCTGCCGGCTGCTGTACTGCTCTAAATGCTCCTTGAATGGGTAGGCTTCTCTTTATACTTCCATATTAATATCCTTTTGACTGATAGTCTCTAATATCAACAGTTTTTGTTTTTAACCCCCGACGCAAAAACGACGGGGTGTTATAAGTTTGACGTGTCTGTGTGTGTGTGTGTGTGTGTGTGTGTGTCTGTCTGTCTGTTCCCCTGTGGCGCTCAAACGGGTGGACCGATTTGAATGCGGTTTTTTTTGTTTGAAAGGTGAATTAGTCGAGTGTTCTTAGCTATGTTTGATGAAAATCGGTCCAAGATGGCCGCCGCTACAAAATGGCGGATGATATATTTTTTCACAACTCCCTTGATATGGGTATCAAATGAAAGGGCTTGACTAGTAGAATAGCACTATTGCAAATTCAAGATGGCCGCCGCCACTAAATGGCGAATGTCGGGGGTTTTTTAAATTTTCAATTTACACTTGTACATAGAAACCCTAAATGTTTCCAGGATGAAATGTAGCCTTGATTACTCCTTGAAATCATCTACCTGTCAAATCAATGCCATCAAAATCAAATCAGCTGTTCTAAACATTAGCCCTACCAATACAAACAAAAATTTTAAAGATGTGTTTGAGTTATGCTATCCTTCAAATAATCATAATGAAGCAGATATTTTGTAGTCGGACAGATTCTTCAATTTTCCTATTTGTATTTACAGATCTGAGGGAACAGAAATATGTGTTTCGTGTTACACTTGAAGAAAAAGATTCCTTTTTATTGGAGAGTTAAATATTGTAATAAAATAAAATAAGTATTAATTTTTGAATAATGTGATACTAATTTTAATGTGCCGTTTATAAGAAGGCTTAAAGCCATTAATTGTTATTAAATTAAAATATGAGATTCAAGAGAAATAAAAATATTTAAATAATTTCCATAATTTTATTAATCTATACTAATAAATAAAAATAAAATTGAAGTGTCTGTCTGTAATATCGAAATAACTACCTCATATTAAGCTCATATGGTTGTTTGAACGATACTATAACCGAATCACACGTTTTTAAAATTTTTGTCTGTCTGTCTGTCTGTTTGAACGGGCTAATCTTTGGAACGGCTGAACCGATTTTGACGGGACTTTCACATACAAGTAGAGAATTAACCAGGGAGTAACATAGGCTACTTTGTTAACCGACTTGCAAAAAAGGAGGAGTTGTGTTTTTCTACCTATGTACACCGATATCTCCGAGATTTCTGAACCGATTTGCGTAATTTTTTTTTTATCGATAGAGAAACATTGCGACACTGTTCTACAAAAAATTTGGATTCCAACTCCTCAATCCTGATGCTGTAGGGGATCTGATCCCCAACACTAATGGGATTTAGGCCCTGTCGGTTATTTAAATTGATATTGGGGATACCAATTAGACTTTATTGTTGAATGACCTCGAGTAGGTACATGTCCAACTCCTCAACTCTGATGCTGTAAGGAATTACATTCCGAAATCGTAAGGATCCCACGGAATTTTTCCGTTTTGTGGACGGGTTACTACTTACTACAGATAGGCTACTTTTTGTTCTGGAAAATCAAAGTTCCCACGAGATTTTTACAAACCACACGGGCGAAGCCGTGGGCATCATCTAGTTTTATAATATATTCATACAAAATATACACAAATCGTAGCACATTTATTTCTATTATTATTAATAGACATAACGTACCTATCGTAACAATGTGGATAGATCCGTCACGTTACGAAAGTTAAACACTGTGCAGTAGTTGACTGTTATATAATTACGATATCGTTTGAAGTCGCTACGATATCGCTACTTATAAGTAGCCAGTAAATTTTTGTTACAAACCTGGGATAGCCCATGTCACTCTCCAGGCCCTACTCATGCAAATTATCACGACGATCGGCAGCTCCTTTGAGGTGTGATTGACGAACAAACAAACACTTTCGCATTTATACATTAGTAAGGATTTCTGACGAAAAAATCCCTCACCCGATATCGCACAGTCAACCGCTGCGCGGGGCCAATTTTCGTGACGAGATCCGATGCGGGTTGCGGGTCTAATTTCATATAGCTTCTTTCATTTATAATTAACTAGATGATGCCCACGGCTTCGCCCGTGTGGATTTAGGTTTTTAAAAATCCCGTGGGAACTTTTGATTTTCCAGAACAAAAAGTAGCCTATCTGTAGTAACCCGTCACCAAAACGGAAAAATTCCGTGGGATCCCCAAGATCGGAATGTAATTCCTTACAGCATCAGGGTTGAGGAGTTGAATATGTACCTACTCGAGTTCATTCAACGATAAAGTCTTTAATTAGTACCCCCAATATCTATTTAAATAACCGACAGTTCCTAAATCCCATTAGTTTTGGGGATCAGTTCCCCTACAGCATCAGGATTGAGGAGTTGGAATCCAAGTTTTTTGTAGGACAGTGTCGCAATGTTTCTCTATCGATTAAAAAAAAAATTACGCAAATCGGTTCAGAAATCTCGGAGATATCGGTGTACATAGGTAGAAAAACACAACTCCTCCTTTTTTGAAAGTCGGTTAAAAAAGTAGCCTATGTTACTCCCTGGTTAATTCTCTACTTGTATGTGAAAGTCCCGTCAAAATCGGTTCAGCCGTTCCGAAGATTAGCCCGTTCAAACAGACAGACAGACAGACAGACAGACAGACAGACAGACAGACAGACAAAAATTTTAAAAACGTGTGATTCGGTTATAGTATCGTTCAAATAACCATATGAGCTTAATATGAGGTAGTTATTTCGATATTACAGACAGACACTTCAATTTTATTTATTAGTATAGATGATACAACAAGCTCTATGATCGATTTTTTTTATTTTGGATTATATTTTGAAGGAACTTACCACACTGGCGTGTTCCCAGTGAGACTATTTGTAAATTTCATTGGATAAGGAATTCAGCTCGCCACCCTGTTCGCGTGTGTGAAACACTCGCAAAACGCCAGTGTGATAACACCTGAAGTCCAAACTGTCACTGGTACATAGTTTTATAGGTATTTTTTTCGGATAGTTTCATATACATAGTAGATGTTACGCAAGTAATCTTGCCTGGGATGGAATAAATATTAGGTACACATTAACAATAAACAGCCACACTTTGTGCAAACAACACTTTAAAAAATTACATCTAATGAATATATTATTATAGTCGATTCACATTAAACACGCTCAACCGGAAACTTAGCACCTTATAACCCTACGCAAAGATCACTCGGCGCAATATGCCCACACGCACATAGAGCAAAGTCTACAGGGCGTGCGACATTTCTCGACCAGACAAGCTACAAATCCAAAAGCTAGGAACTTTCTCCGCACAGTTATTGAGCTCCTCTAACATTTAATTGTAGCGCAATCCAGCTAGATGTGTCCCTGGCCCCACAGCATCCGGGCGGAGTCCTCAAATATCAATTGAATTAGTACTTAGGTACATAAAGCTACTATTGAACTCAAGGTGGGTCAAAGAATTGGGACTATCGCCTTATGTCGCGTCACAACTTACACACTACAACACTATAGCACACTGTTGTATAGTGAGATGCATGGCCGTCGCCAAGGGGTAGCAGATAGATAGATAGTGTGCCTGCATCTTTATCTCTGCCTCAGTCAGTATCTACTCTACCCGGCCAGTGCCGACTTTGTACCCGCAGTGCTTTGCTCGCCACATACAAACACCATAATATACTTCTATCAAATTCTATCATTGCACCACACCGAAAACCCAGAAACCATGATTTAAAAACTATTCGTTTGAATTAAATATACTTTACATCTAGCGTTAAATATCCGTATACATGTATACTACTTTATTTCAGAGCAGCATTGACAAAAAATAATTTGATTTATGATACACAGATAAAAGTATTCTTATAAACAGATTCTTGTAAGAACATAGTTACAGTCACTTCGATCAGAAATAAATATGTACAATATAAAATTTGTTTTTGTCAGGGAATCCATTAAAGCAAGATTTTTGTTTCAAGACGTTGGAAAAATATAACAAATAGGTATTTATGAAAAACGTGAATATCTATACTAATATAATAAAGCGGAAGAGTTTGTTTGTTTGAACGCGCTAATCTCAGGAACTACTGGACCGATTTCAAAAATTCTTTCACCGTTGGATATGTACGTGATCCCTGAGTGCTATAGGCTATATATTATGTACCACGGGCGAAGCCGGGGCGGACCGCTAGTACTTAATAACGTTAAAACGAAAACATTCAGAACTTCACTCAACTCTTAGTTTACCTATTTTGTGTGAATCAGAATGCTTAATTACAGTACATAATACCTACTTACTAATTATTGATGCTAAAATGAGGCATGTACATTGTACAGTTACAATAGGTTCTTTTAAGGCTATAACGTCAAGTCATATATTTTCGATGAAAACATAAATGGGAAAATAAATATATGCATTCAAAGCCAAATAGTAAATTGGGACATAAAAATGCACACATTTGCTAAAAAGTGTACCTACCTAAAATGCTTGCAAAGTAAAATTGAAATATCAAGAAGACATTTTGTACAACTTGTATTGATTAAAAATAGAGTTTGCGCAAAGTACCTAAATTCGCTCTTCTCCGCAAAGTACCTAAGTTTGGTCTTCATTATGAAACAAACCGCGCGCTTAGGATGCCCATCCACTGAAGAGGTGCGGAGCAGCGACGTGACATACTCTGTACACGGTTATTACACCCACCAGATTATTAGTAGATTAGGTACACCTCCTGTGTATCCGCCCGCCCGCGCCCGTCCGTTACAGGAGTCTACAAATTTAACTGTTGGGTAGCCAGTTGATTAATTTTTCGGTTTTATAATAAAACCGACGAATTATTCGCTCCGCTCCGCCCCGCTTCAGTAGACTTGCACCCTTTGGCTGTAGTCCAGAAGGTCACTTTTCCCATACAAATCGATCGAGCGCGCCAACTCAATTCAACGTGTTTCGATCAAAAAACTGACATAGAAAGCTCATTTTTACACTAACGTGCTTATAGTCCGTGAAAAGAATGTCGGGTGGCGATCACAGCGTCATGTCGCGGACCGCGGCGTAGCGCTGCACGGGGGCCGCAGCGCTGCACGGGGTCGCGGCATGGCGGCGCTGCACGGGGCCGCGGCACTGCACGGGGTCGCGGCACGGCGGCGCTGCACGGGGCCGCGGCACTGCACGGGGTCGCGGCACGGCGGCGCTGCACGGGGCCGCGGCACTGCACGGGGTCGCGGCACGGCGGCGCTGCACGGGGCCGCGGCACGGCGCGATGCACGCGCTGTGCGACACTACAGGAACAGGTACCGATAGAGCACCGTCGCGGCCACGCCCAGCACCAGCGGCACCAGCCACGAGCTCCACGAGCTAGCCACAAAACGAACCGCATTAAACTCGGCGAAACAAATATGTACATACAACTTTATAAAAAAAACCACTAAAGCAGGCGTTACTTAGCGGAAGTCCGTGACACGCAACGAAAATCAAACTTATTTTTCTAATAATCCGCCGAATCAGACAAATCTGTATAGTCCGGCAGCCCTGGCATTCCTAAATCGTGGGGATCCTACGGGATTTTTCTGTTTTTGGGACGGATTACTACAGATAGGCTACTTTTGTCCTGGAAAATTAAAAGTTCCCACGGGATTTTTAAAAATCTAAATCCACACGGGCGAAGCATGTGGGCATCATCTAGTAGAAAAATAAGTTTGATTTTCTTTGTGCGAAAAGGACTGACATAGAAAAACGCAAAAGCTCTTTCTTTTTATTGAGAGGAGGCTAGATTTCTTTACAACATGCCTACCTACTCTATCAATTGTCACAATTAATCACTTACAATGTTTTTGAGAGAAAGTGCGGGTTCAATTACTGAGTCGATCTCTGATTGTTCTCATTTTAACCGACTTTCAAAATGAAGGGAGTTCCCAATTTTATATCGAACTGCTTCCTCAAGTGCAGTATGACATCCTAGCTGCGATGCGCCAACACTCGTAACAGATTGACGTGGGTATATGCACGATCCAAATTCCAAAATCAAAACCAGACTCCACTGAACTGTGACTAAAATAGTAACCTAAACCTACGATTAGTAGGTACTATGTAGATAACTACAATGAATGACCAATCTGTTATAGTAATCAAAGTATGTATAGTGCAGGTATTTTACTAATTCCTTGAGCGTTGAGACAAACCAGTGGTAAGTATTAGTCAGATGAGAGTCTGTACACGTGCCTCTGTCGGTGCCGATTTACATTTTTAACCCCCGACGCAAAAACGACGGGGTGTTATAAGTTTGACGTGTCTGTGTGTGTGTGTGTGTGTGTGTCTGTCTGTTCCCCTGTGGCGCTCAAACGGGTGGACCGATTTGAGTGCGGTTTTTTTTGTTTGAAAGGTGAATTAGTCGAGAGTGTTGTTAGCTATGTTTGATGAAAATCGGTCAAAGATGGCCGCCGCTACAAAATGGCGGATGATATATTTTTTCACAACTCCCTTGATATGGGTATCAAATGAAAGGGCTTGACTAGTAGAATAGCACTATTGCAAATTCAAGATGGCCGCCGCCACAAAATGGCGAATGTCGGGGGTTTTTTAAATTTTCAATTTATACTTGTTCTTTATTTACACACGCTCGCTCTGAACGTAGGTCAAGTGTAAAGCAAGACGTAGATCTTCGGAATGGCTCATCGCAATTTTATTGAAGTCTGTTCGTAAAAAAAAAAAAACACTCGCTGAGTGGTAGGACGTAGGTACACATTTTTTATAATAAAGCAAAAACAACAAGCTATAATTTAAAATTGAAAATTTAAAAAACCCCCGACATTCGCCATTTTGTGGCGGCGGCCATCTTGAATTTGCAATAGTGCTATTCTTCTAGTCAAGCCCTTTCATTTGATACCCATATTGAGGGTGTTGTGATAAAATATGTAATCCGCCATTTTGTAGCGGCGGCCATCTTGGATCGATTTTCATCAAACATAGCTAACAACACTCTCGACTAATTCACCTTTCAAACAAAAAAAACCGCACTCAAATCGGTCCACCCGTTTGAGCGCCACAGGGGAACAGACAGACACACACACACACACACACACACACACACACACACACACACACACACACACACACAGACACGTGAAACTTATAACACCCCGTCGTTTTTTCGTCGGGGGTTAAAAAATTAAAAAACCCCGACTGCCATGCTAAAAAACGAACTAAAAAATTAATAAACTACCACCGTACCACTTATAGTGTAGTTGTTATTTATTTTGTTTTTCATGATTTGTCACTCCAAACTGATTTAAAACATATAGATTGAATACATTTTCGTACTCGCCTTTTAAAGCCCTTTATTTTGATATCCCACTCGAGGATCTTGAAGAAAAAATTTTTTTTCAGCCCGCACATTAAAGTGCATAAAATCCGCCATTTTGATTTTTTATGAATTTTATGTACCCAGTAACATTTGCGCCGTCAAGAAAAATGTAATGACGTATAATTTATCAAAATAGGTTGAGCCGTTAAGTAGTTACGAACTGACATAGGAAACGGTCATTTTCTACGATTTATCACTCCAAATTGTTTTCAAATATATAAATTGTATACATTTTCGTATTTGCTTTTTGAATCCCTTTATTTTGATACTCCACTCGAGGGTCTTGAAGAAAAAATTTTTTTTCAGATCGCACATTAAAGCGCATAAAGTCCGCCATTTTAATATTTTTTTTAATTTAGGTACCCAGTGACACTTGCGTCATTAAGACAAATCTAATGACGTATCATTTATCAAAATGCGTTGAGTCGTTGATTAGTTACAAGCGGACATAGGAATGGACATACATACACACAGGTGAAACACATATACCCAGTCGGGTAAAAAAAAAATTATGAATGACCTACTTATGAACAAAGGGATTCTCAATTTAACCAACTTCAAGACATTGATGCTTACATTTTGGGTTAGACTAAAACCACATTTTAAAAACAGGAATAATACTCGTAGGTACCTATCTACTCTCTGGTTAGCTATGTATGTGTTAGAGATTTATGGTTCTCCAAAAATATATTTACTTACTGAATTTTGCTGATGTTTTTCAACACGGCTACATTATGACGCCCGAAATACTTTACAAATTCAGAAGCATTGAATACCATTAACATAATGTAACGAATGACATAGACGGAACTTCTGCGCCTTTTTTTTCATATAGGTTATACAAAATACTTACTTTTATTGTATTTTATCGTTCAATGTAACTTAGCCAATTACAAATTCTAAAACCCCGCTGTTTTTAGTTTATTAAAGGTCAGTTGCACGGCAGGGCGGTTAAAGCAAGGTAAAATTTGAACAACGAATAAAAACCAAAGTGGGTTGCGCAAATCAGTGTCTGTACCTATTGATAATCTCCATTGTAAAGATTAACAGTACCTATTTAGCTTTTCTATCTATTTTTCAAGCCCATTGTATCTATTTCTTAGAACTCAAATAAAATACTCAAAGCTGAGGAATATCTATAGCCTTGGTTTTGTTTTTCTTTTCAGATCACTTTTTACCCAGGCGGGTTTTTTCTAGCATTATTTTTAACAATACTATACCACTGTCTATTGTTTTCATATCAAGCGAAGATATTTATCATTCATAAATAATTCATGGTCCATGAATTGTAGATTGCCACAAGCTTTTTGCAAAACACAGTAGATTTGCAATGGATTCATTTTTTGTTTACCGACGCGAATATCGACATTCATGTTTAGTTTACCATCATTGTTTGTTATCGGAGACTGAGTGATCGGTGCAGTCGCATTATAATTTATAACTAGATGATGCCCACGGCTTCGCCCGTGTGTATTTAGGTTTGTAAAAATCTCGTGGGAACTTTGATTTTCCAGAACAAAAAGTAGCCTATCTGTAGTAAGTAGTAACCCGTCCACAAAACGGAAAAATTCCGTGGGATCCTTACGATTTCGGAATGCAATTCCTTACAGCATCAGGGTTGAGGAGTTGGACATGTACCTACTCGAGGTCATTCAACAATAAAGTCTTTAATTGGTATCCCCAATATCAATTTAAATAACCGACAGTGCCTAAATCCCATTAGTTTTGGGGATCAGATCCTCTACAGCATCAGGATTGAGGAGTTGGAATCCAAATTATTTGTAGGACAGTGTCGCAAAGTTTCTCTTTCGATTAAAAAAAAAATTACGCAAATCGGTTCAGAAATCTCGGAGATATCGGTGTATATAGGTAGAAAAACACAACTCCTCCTTTTTTGAAAGTCGGTTAAAAAAGTAGCCTATGTTACTCCCTGGTTAATTCCCTACTTGTATGTGAAAGTCCTGTCAAAATCGGTTCAGCCGTTCCAAAGATTAGCCCGTTCAAAAAGACAGACAGACAGACAGACAGACAGACAAAAATTTTAAAAACGTGTGATTCGGTTATAGTATCGTTCAAATAACCATATGAGCTTAATATGAGGTAGTTATTTCGATATTACAGACAGACACTTCAATTTTATTTATTAGTATAGATAATACACTAGCGACCCACCCCGGCGTCTCACGGCTACTATCTCACCATACATTGTTTTGTTACATTATCTCAAACGCAGAATTTTTAATGAAAGCTCCCAGGCGGCTTAACTTTTTCCGTCAACAACTGTCGGCATATTTCAACCAATTTACACAAAATCTTAGCAAATTATACACATAAACATTCCTCGTAAATCACTCTGTGTAATAGTGAAAACCGCATGAAAATCTGTTCCGTAGTTTTTGAGTTTATAGCGAACACAGACGCGGCAGTGGACTTGTTTTGTAATGTGTAGTGACTACTCTCTTCCGAGATGAAAAGATAAAAAGTAGATAGGTATTATGGTACGACTACGAGTGTATTTTTCGACTTTTCAAGTAGGTAGCGCGTAAGAATATTAAAATGTGCGATTAGCTTCTTCAAGTGGTAGGTACGTAATAAAAAAAAATAGGGCTATAAAAGCAGATTAAAACATGGGCCTGTGTAAGTCGAATAAAAATTTTAAATAAATACGCCAGTTCTGATTATGTACTTTATTTTTATATGTTTACAATCACAAGGATAATATTTGCGCGAGTACAGAATTCGAGAGCACCGTGGACTATGATAAAGATAATATAGTAGCGTTCTACAGCGATTTTATAGCGTACCTGTTTATATATTTACTAATGCACATTTCTAGAACTATCTAGATACACATCCTAGTATCTACAATAGCAACGAATATAAAAGCGTTAACAGTAATAAGTTATATCATAAATACTTAACAATACATAGAGATCATGTTAGCACGCTCGTTCTACATATTATATAGTATGTACCAATATCCAATAAACATGTCTAAAAATATGATATTACAATTTTAAATACCTAGCATAATATTATGACGTCACAAAATAAAATATTATAATCTATGAGACAGTCCAAAGCCTCGAAAGGCAATCTAAACCAAAAATTTTCCGCTTACGCTAAATAAGCGTCAAAATCAAATTGTATGGAACTGACATTAGCTTGAGAGAGATTAACTTATGGCTGCCATATTTGGCTAGGCTCTCGTCGGAACGTTTAGTAAGGAAAATAATTTGTCAAATGCATATAATATCAGAACATCCTTAAGATATTCCGTAGTAAAAATATAAAAAAAAGTAATTGTGGTATATTATGTCTATAATATACTTAGTGCTATTATTCTACAATTTTTCAGATTTATGTCATTGCAAGAGGACATCCAACTCACGTTAATCTCCTAAAAAATCGGGACGTCAAAGTAAAAATTGGAACGTTAAGAGTACTTTGTCGGGACTCGGGAAAAAGAGCTGAATATTAGATTAGCTTAACTGCAAGTGTCATTCCATACAATTGTATGTTGAATCTTGGAAAACTGATTTTGTCTACTGAAGATTCTATTCTACGTTTCTATCAAAAGTTAAACTTTGACTCCAACTAAGTTAATTTAGGAACAGATATTAGTCACAATCGTAGAAGTTTTTGGTCTCAATTTAAGTACAATCGTTGAGCAAATAATATTACACAGATCCATGTGCCGGCGAAGTGATAAAATACTAGAATACATATAAAATACTTGCAAGTGTAAATGGAATGATAATAATATGTCGCACCGAACGTGAGACTTGAGAGAATATAAATTCCTGACAAAGTACTCGTATGTAGCTACAGCAGAAACGAATTGCTCAAGATTATTAAATAATTATTATACAAATAAATATCTAATTTAATTAGATATACTTATCTTCTAAATAAGCCAAATAAATATGTGTAAAAAAAACTTATAATAATGGACCTGAGGATAGAAATTATTTTTATACCCTACCTACTACAGATTTTTAAGACAGCCAAAAACGTGTTTATTAATAAAGTAAATATTGAATGATTTACGATTAGTATACGATACTGAGATCTAGCATTATTAGTACTTTTTGAAAGACGTTTATCAATCGACGAAAATCGACGATCTACAAGTAGCAGAAAGAATTGGTCCAAATTAAAATCGTAATATATTGATTGGAGGAGTTAGGTATGTTATCTGGGTATTTTATAATTAAACCATGCAGTGTCACGATACAGCAGATAAAATATTTCATGTTTAGTCTGATAAACCCACTGCCAATTTACAAATCCAACTAATTAAGTTATTTAAAAAAAAATTTGATTAGTATCAGTGAAATAATTTCTGTTTTGTTAACTTGTTATCTATGTTAAATTATTGATTTTTCGATCAGTTTGTTATTTGTTATTTGCGCATACTGTTGCAGTTATTTACTGTCGTTATTTTGTTACGTTTGGGACTTCTATCTACTGTTCGTTAAAATGGGATGAAGGAAAACTATTTATATTATAGTGCTGAGAGAAATAATAATATGATACTTAAAGTCATTCAGTATTCACTATAATATTTTTAAGGAACATAGATTATACGTAGTAGTAGTTTCAGAGTCCATTTAATTTCTCTACATTCTACTAAGTTTAACGTTTTACTAGTCTAGTGTCGACAAGCGAGTTTAATAGCACGGCCAAAGAGTGCGGCGGCGAGCGCACTTTTGGAGAAATTCACTACGAATCTATCTAGCCTAGTGTGAACAAGCGAGTGTAACAATGTAACGGTGGTGGTGAGTGGTGGTGGTGGTGATGATGATGATGGTGGTGGTGGTGGTGATGGTGGTGGTGGTGACGGTCTAGGCGAGTACGCACTTGCCCTGCTCCTGCTGCTGGTCGTTGTTCCACTGCGGCGAGAAGGCCGCCTTGGTCTGCGTGCGGTCCGCCTCCACCAACTCGCCGATCTTGTATTTCTTCATCAACGATCTGACGACAACCAACATACAGTTAAGGACCTACAGAGTGACATAGATTACTTTTCATCCCGGAAATTCTGTCGTCGTCGTCGTCGTCGTCATCAACCGATAGGCATCCACTACTGGACATAGGTCTCTTGTAGGGATTTTCATACGCCGCGGTCTTGTGTCGCTTGTGTCCAGCGGCCCCTGCGACTCTTCTGATGTCGTCAGTCTATCTAGTGGGGGGTCTACCAAGTACCAACACTGCGTTTTCCGGTTCGAGGTCGCCATTCGAGCACCTTGGGGCCCTGACGTCTATCGGTTCTTCGAACTATGTGCCCCGCCCATTGCCACTTCAGTTTTACAACCCGTCGAGCTATGTCGGTGACACTGGTTCTTCTACGGATCTCCTCATTTCTGATTCGGTCAAATTTTTTTTTTATCAATTTGATCTAATTGATGCTAAGGAATTCAGAGTTCTCATTTTAAAAATCAAAATCCACGCGGCAAAAGTCGCTGATATCACCTAGTCGTCAATAAAAATAACGTAGGTACCGGTTATACTGAAGCGTCATGCGTCAAATGATAAGTGATAAGAGAGCTGAAGACGTTACAGTCGAAGGCCTTGAAACGCGTTTTTTATTCGTTCGACATCCGTGACCCGAGAGTCGAGACCCGAGAGCCGAGTGGGAATGATTTGCATTTATTGAAGAGGTAACAACAGGGAGGTTTTGATTTACACGCATCAAACTGCAACACCGACTCATTGGTAAATCTGTGGAGATGTGTTTTCATAATTCATATGTAGGTACATATGTACTTATTTGCGAACAAATTGGGAAGGATCTGTAGAAGCGTGTCAATTTGACCATTCAATGATTGAATACAGGCCTACGTTCCATAAATAACTATTTAAGACTAGATGATGCCCACGGCTTCGCCCGTGTGTATTTAGGTTTGTAAAAATCTCATGGGAACTTTGATTTTCCAGAACAAAAAGTATAAGCCTATCTGTAATAAGTACCTAGTAACCCGTCCACAAAACGGAAAAATTCCGTGGGATCCTTACGATTTCAGAATGCAATTCCTTACAGCATCAGGGTTGAGGAGTTGGACATGTACCTACTTGAGGTCATTCAACAATAAAGTCTTTAATTGGTATCCCCAATATCTATTTAAATAACCGACATTGCCTAAATCCCATTAGTTTTGGGGATCAGATCCTCTACAGCATCAGGATTGAGGAGTTGGAATCCAAATTTTTTGTAGGACAGTGTCGCAATGTTTCTCTATCGATTAAAAAAAAATTACGCAAATCGGTTCAGAAATCTCGGAGATATCGGTGTACATAGGTAGAAAAACACAACTCCTCCTTTTTTGAAAGTCGGTTAAAAAAGTAGCCTATGTTACTCCCTGGTTAATTCTCTACTTGTATGTGAAAGTCCCGTCAAAATCGGTTCAGCCGTTCCAAAGATTAGCCCGTTCAAACAGACAGACAGACAGACAGACAGACAGACAGACAGACAGACAGACAAAAATTTTAAAAACGTGTGATTCGGTTATAGTATCGTTCAAATAACCATATGAGCTTAATATGAGGTAGTTATTTCGATATTACAGACAGACACTTCAATTTTATTTATTAGTATAGATATCGAAAGTGGGCTGTGGGCGGGACATATTGCTCGAATGGATAGAGTGCGTGACGTAAAGACGTGAGAGTTAAATTGTGATACTATGGCCGAAATGAAATAAAAAGGCACACCATCTCTACATTGTAGTTACTGCATTAATGCCCATTTGCATTTTTTGCATTTGCCCAATGCACCTGTGGTATCTAAACATTCACTATATTGTAAGGATCTCTTAGCATAAGACGTCACCTAAAGGTAGTCATCATCCGTAGCGACAGCGTTTAGGTCTCCCTTAAAGGTTGGTGAAAATCAAATCGTTTCGTTGTTTTCTGAATAGAGATTATCGGTGAAAACTGGCATAGGTAACTTTTATAAAAAGACATTCGAAATAAGAAAATAAAGGAGCAGGAAAGTTAATAAGGTAATACAGGTGATAAGAATACCTAATAGAGAGATAGAGAGAAGAATAGAGAAGAAATAATGACAACTACCGCGGTAAATGAAAATACTGTAATGTATTAGTAGTTTATGAAACGGTTGCATAATAGAGGTTATTAAAACACGAGTGTTAGTTTAAAAAACGAGCCGCAGGCGAGTTTTTTAATAGTATTACACGAGTGTTTTAATAACTAATTATGTAGAGTTTCATACACTACTTTATCTAAACTCATATCTTAAAATCCAAACCATAAAATCTTGGTAATATTTGTCGTGAGTTTTCTTTGATTTTGCTGGCAAAAGATTGTTGGTCGGTGGTCAGGTGGAGTTAAATTCTCTTCAGTATCACTGCTAGACATTTTTCCGCACAATAAAAACCATGTCTTGTAAAGTTTTGAGTAACAAATAAAAAATTTAAATATTATAACTAGCGTATGGCGCCAAAATTCAGTTGTTACCATAGAGATTCTTCTTCTTTTTCGGTTTGTCCCTTTCGGGACAGGCCAAGATCGTTGACCATACAGCCTGGGTTACCATAGAGAAATTAATAGTAGTAGAGGAGTCCTAATGTCCTATAGAAATTAGTGGATCGGAAAATAGCTCAAGCTTATCAAAAATTTAATTTTTAATAGTTATTAATTTTTAGTAGTTATTTTTAGTAGTTACTTAATTTTAAGTAAACTTAATTTTTAGTAGTTACTCTTCTGCAATTTAACACAATTCACAATGTTTAACGCGTTTGTACAGTTACACACATCTACTGTAAGGAGGTCGCACGAATTTCCCGCCATGGCTCAAAAATACCAGAACCCAGTTCGCCTGTACTATAATGTAGAAAAAATTATTTTATAACATTACTTTGCAATAATTTCCTAACAAAGTAGTGTTATAATGAATTTTTTTAATTTTTTTTTTAAATATTATAGATGTATGTGAATAAAGTAGTCCAATATATGACACATTTTGATTTCATCAGGGACTGAATAACCGGAATTTAATGGTAGTTTTATTTAGCGGTAATGGGCCTACCCTTTTAATAAAAGTACCGAATTGTTTAAATACCTATAATTTCGGTACCGCTTCATTTCGGTACCTCTTTATTTCTGTACCTTTATATTTCAGTTTACCGGTACCGAAATAAAATTTCGGTACCGCTATTTATATCGATATTTTTATCTAATAAGGCTTTACTTTGATGTGCCGTTGAATGAATCCCACCACTTCGGCATTCTATATTCTTTAATATTCTTATTTTTAGATTAAAATTAGCATTTGGAATTTCTTAAAATCCTTACGTTTTAACAAACACAGGAACCGACGGGAAGCGGGGGACGCGCGGCGCGCGCCACGTGGTCAAATTCTTCACCCCCGCGCGCGCACCTTTTCGTATTTTTTCGGTACCGAAATCGCAAAGCGGTTAAATAAAGGTATCTTTTATAAAGGTTGAGATTTCGGTACCTATTTTGTACCGGTATGATAACGGTGGTATGTACCGGTATGCTCTACCGCTTTCAGTCCCTGGATTTCATATTCGGGATTTTAAGATATGAGAGTAGATAAAATGTATTATGATACCTTGCGTCTGAACTGTGGCTGACGTCTTCGAAGGGCTCGGTGGCGTCCTGGCCCGCCATCTCCAGCAGGACCTCCTCGCCTCCGGGATGCTGCAAGAAGAATCATTTTAACCAGCTACTACTTTTCACCACATAACAGCGAGATGTCGTGTGCGTCAGCATCCCCATGTGGTCGACATCCAGTCTGCTCGCACGAAACGCATTCGGTCCAAGTTCCTAATTCGAACCGCTACGGTATGGAACGCCCTTCCGGCATCCGTGTTATTGGCCTCGTTTGACTTCAGTACCTTCAAGACAAGAGTGAATAGGCTTTTTCCAGGTAAACGCGTTCCAATTTAGACCTCACCATTGATTTCTATCAGGTATGATTGTCGTCATGCGTAAATCTATCATACAATAAACAAAAAAAACTGTGTATCAATAAAATCTGGCACCCTCGCAATCTTTTTTATGCCCACCTTATTCTACATAATTACTGATTTTCCTCAAACTTTAATTAAGGTAGATAATTTAATTAAGGTAGAATTTTACACTCTTTAACATTCTACTTAAATACTTACTCTTACAAATAAGACAGACTGAATTAAAAACTAAACAGCTGTGCCAAGCCAAGTACAGCCAAGTAGTAGTTGTTCATAATCACACTATGAACAACTACTACTTAGCGATTGTGATTATCGATACGTTTTTATTGTTAACATATTAGAAATTAGATGATGCCCGCGACTTCGTCCGCGTGGGTTTGGGTTTTTTAAAATCCTGTGGGAACTATTTGCTTTTCCAGGATAAAAGTTGCCTATGTCTGTCCCCGCTACCTCTGTACCAAATTTCATCACAATTGGTTAAACTGTTGGCCGTGAAAAGCCAGCAGACAGACACACTTTCGCATTTATAATATTAGTATGGATGACTTATGTGCAGAGTTAGTGCAAGTGTTATCTAACTCCACACTCAACTCGTACCTACGAGAATAAAATAGTCTGGTACATAAAAGATTCGTTGATGGCATAAATACGGGGATAATCTGTAGGGTAAAATAGAGCAGTAATGAGGTTGTCTGTATCGGCGGCACGCGTCGGAATTTGCAATAAACCGCGCGCGCCCGCGCCAGGCGGAATCGCCTCGAATACCGTCTTAATTCCGGTAACGTTATTGAATGCAAACGCACAATGACGGCGCGCGTTACAATAGCATATTACGCATCCATTGCCAAATAATTGCTAAATACTGAAGTCTATTGGTTCATACTTTATAGACGGTTGCGAATTAGCTTCCGTTTTTTGCCAGTGATATTATAAATTATTGGTGATAGTGAAATTAATTAAATTTGAGTTTTATGTGGGCTTCTTCTCAAACCAGGGCGCGTGCGGAACTGAAAATGAAGTACTTAAATAATTGCGCAAATTCATTTATTTATTTATTTTATTTTTGGTAAATACTTATACAGTGTGTCCGGGATCGAATTAGCGATATTTTAGGGACATATTCTACAACTCATTACCTCTCTGAAAATACCACTTATTAGGGCCTGCCCCCCTCCCCCTCCCAGGGACAGCCATTTCAATTTGGTGTGCGTTTTTGTGGGTATGTGTGCACAAAAAATGTAATAACTCGAAAGTCTGCTGATGCACAGGTCTTCAAATAACCTTATTCGATTGGATACAATATTCTCCATCATTAAATACCAAACAATAGAATAAAATGTTAAAATAACTCGATCAAAAATGCTTCGGAAAAAAAATATTTTTTCAAAAATATTGAAAACTACAAGTTTTTGCTGCATTTTGCAAAAACGAGGTCATTAAGACCACATTATTAAGTATTAAATCGACAGCTTTTGAGATAAGCAACAAAACGACATAAAAAATTTGACTGTAAGTTACTTACTTCTGGAGATATTGGTAATTGTAAGTACTTCGTCCCCAAGCATGAATTACGAGTATTGAACCCAAATTTAAGATTCATCATTTTTTTACTGCAAATAAGGTAAAAAAATCTTAACTTTATAATTTAATTTTTGTTAGTTATAAACTCAATAACTCAATAACTCTGAAGATATCCTAAAAACTAGGTTATTTCCGCCACAAACCGAAATTACCATCTCTGTTCTGTTAGCTAGTTGCTTCATGTTGGGAGGATCGTTGGATCATGTCCAAATACAACTTATTTTATCTGCAACGGACAAGATCGTCTCCAATAATTCTTTTCTGGTATTTGGTACCATATAAAAGACCTTCTGCTTCATAGGTCCTCATAAAAAGAAGTCCAAAGGTGTAAGGTCTGGAGAATGAGGTGGCCATTCCATTGAATTGCTGCCACGTCCGATCCAAGGCGAATAGTTGACATCTAAATGCTCTCTTATGGCTATAATAATACCGAGTAGGCATGTCTTTAAACTTAGCAAACATCACAAACCTGAATCACAAACAAAAATGAGTAATAACTTAAGTAGCGATCATAACGCCTCCTCGCCAGGAACAACAAAATAAAATTTCAGATATTTCAATTTTTTATACGAATTTTTAATCAGTTGAAGTAGGGGTCCGATCCCTAGTTTTAACCTCATTCGCTGACTAATCAAAAACAATATTATTATTACCTGATCGCCCGAGGTATGCGATGGAAACCCACATTCGAATAACATAAGAACTTACGCGCTCGCGGTTAAGTTATGTTCAAACAATAATATCTCCAAAAGTAAATAACTTACAGTAAAATTTTTTATGTCGTTTTGTTGCTTATCTCAAAAACTGTCGATTTAATACTTAACAATGTAATCTTAACGACCTCGTTTTTGCAAAATGCAGCAAAAACTTGTAGTTTTCAATATTTTTGAAAAAATAATTTTTTTCCGAAGCATTTTTGGTTGAGTTATTTTAACATTTTATTCTATTGTTTGGTATTTAGTGATGGAGAATATTATATCCAATCGAATAAGGTCATTTGAAGACCAGTGCATCAACAGACTTTCGAGTTATTACATTTTTTGTGCGCACATACCCACAAAAACGCACACCAAATTGAAATGGCTGTCCCTGGGAGGGGGAGAGGGGCAGGCCCTAATAAGTGGTATTTTCAGAGAGGTAATGAGTTGTAGAATATGTCCCTAAAATATCGCTAATTCGATCCCGGACACACTGTATATGTATTAATTTTCTAGATTCTATATAATATATTAAAAGTGTTATTTTTTACTTATTTTTTTTACTTAGCACTCAAATACTTTTCTCAGATGGTCTTATAACGAATTATGTCAAAAGATTTAAACTTTCATGAATGATCAACAGTTCATGTTAAAATATAATACAATAGTATTTAAGGAAATAGGAAGAAATAACTATTGTACACATAATTAATAATTATACATTATAACTATAATCGTTGTATTATAAAGCAATGACATTAATATTTAATATTTTCCTCAAAAGTATTGTACTTAAGTATACGAGGTCTGTCCCAAAAGTATCCGACCTACGTTCATATCGTCGGGCGGAAAGACTCAGGCGACCTGTGGAGGGTACGAACGTCACCACTCACCAGCAACTCCTCACCTTCTCGTCAGTAGCCTGAGATACCTACCGATGAAACGCCTTAGTTTCCGCGCAGTGTGTATTTGTTTACAACGACTTTTTTGAAAGACTCAGGCGACCTGTGGAGGGTACGAACGCCACCAGCAACTCCTCACCTTCTCGTCAGTAGCCTGAGATACCTACCGATGAAACGCCTTAGTTCCCGCGCAGTGTGTATTTGTTTACAACGACTTTTTTGAAAGACTCAGGCGACCTGTGGAGGGTACGAACGCCACCAGCAACTCCTCACCTTCTCGTCAGTAGCCTGAGATACCGATGAAACGCCTTAGTTCCCGCGCAGTGTGTATTTGTTTACAACGACTTTTTTGAAAGACTCAGGCGACCTGTGGAGGGTACGAACGCCACCAGCAACTCCTCACCTTCTCGTCAGTAGCCTGAGATACCGATGAAACGCCTTAGTTCCCGCGCAGTGTGTATTTGTTTACAACGACTTTTTTGAAAGACTCAGGCGACCTGTGGAGGGTACGAACGTCACCAGCAACTCCTCACCTTCTCGTCAGTAGCCTGAGATACCGATGAAACGCCTTAGTTCCCGCGCAGTGTGTATTTGTTTACAACGACTTTTTTGAAAGACTCAGGCGACCTGTGGAGGGTACGAACGCCACCAGCAACTCCTCACCTTCTCGTCAGTAGCCTGAGATACCGATGAAACGCCTTAGTTCCCGCGCAGTGTGTATTTGTTTACAACGACTTTTTTGAAAGACTCAGGCGACCTGTGGAGGGTACGAACGCCACCAGCAACTCCTCACCTTCTCGTCAGTAGCCTGAGATACCGATGAAACGCCTTAGTTCCCGCGCAGTGTGTATTTGTTTACAACGACTTTTTTGAAAGACTCAGGCGACCTGTGGAGGGTACGAACGTCACCAGCAACTCCTCACCTTCTCGTCAGTAGCCTGAGATACCGATGAAACGCCTTAGTTCCCGCGCAGTGTGTATTTGTTTACAACGACTTTTTTGAAAGACTCAGGCGACCTGTGGAGGGTACGAACGCCACCAGCAACTCCTCACCTTCTCGTCAGTAGCCTGAGATACCGATGAAACGCCTTAGTTCCCGCGCAGTGTGTATTTGTTTACAACGACTTTTTTGAAAGACTCAGGCGACCTGTGGAGGGTACGAACGCCACCAGCAACTCCTCACCTTCTCGTCAGTAGCCTGAGATACCGATGAAACGCCTTAGTTCCCGCGCAGTGTGTATTTGTTTACAACGACTTTTTTGAAAGACTCAGGCGACCTGTGGAGGGTACGAACGCCACCAGCAACTCCTCACCTTCTCGTCAGTAGCATGAGATACCGATGAAACGCCTTAGTTCCCGCGCAGTGTGTATTTGTTTACAACGACTTTTTTGAAAGACTCAGGCGACCTGTGGAGGGTACGAACGCCACCAGCAACTCCTCACCTTCTCGTCAGTAGCCTGAGATACCGATGAAACGCCTTAGTTCCCGCGCAGTGTGTATTTGTTTACAACGACTTTTTTGAAAGACTCAGGCGACCTGTGGAGGGTACGAACGTCACCAGCAACTCCTCACCTTCTCGTCAGTAGCCTGAGATACCGATGAAACGCCTTAGTTCCCGCGCAGTGTGTATTTGTTTACAACGACTTTTTTGAAAGACTCAGGCGACCTGTGGAGGGTACGAACGCCACCAGCAACTCCTCACCTTCTCGTCAGTAGCCTGAGATACCGATGAAACGCCTTAGTTCCCGCGCAGTGTGTATTTGTTTACAACGACTTTTTTGAAAGACTCAGGCGACCTGTGGAGGGTACGAACGTCACCAGCAACTCCTCACCTTCTCGTCAGTAGCCTGAGATACCGATGAAACGCCTTAGTTCCCGCGCAGCATGTATTTGTTTACAACGACTTTTTTGCGTTCGTCGCAATTTGCTTATCACTAAAATGGCAGAAAGAACCGAACAGCGAATTTGCATAAAATTTTGCTTTAATCTCGGTAAAAGTTGACCGGAAACTATTGAAATTTTGCAAAAAGATGAGTGCAACATCGCACGCATCAAACCTTGTGCAGCAGTATTTTTTAACCCCCGACGCAAAAACGACAGGGTGTTATAAGTTTGACGTGTCTGTGTGTGTGTGTTTTGTTTGAAAGGTGAATTAGTCGAGAGTGTTGTTAGCTATGTTTGATGAAAATCGATCCAAAATGGCCGCCGCTACAAAATGGCAGATTACATATTTTTTCACAACTCCCTTAATATGGGTATCAAATGAAAGGGCTTGACTACTAGAATATCACTATTGCAAATCCAAGATGGCCGCCGCCACAAAATGGCGAATGTCGGGGGTTTTTTAAATTTATTGAAACACAGTGTTGCACAGCTCCGTTAGCCTCCATACACTCCTGGTATAGCTCCCTGCGACTTTTGGCTGTTTTCTCCATTAAAAATGCCGCATAAGGGACATCGATTCCATAATAAACAGACTGTTGAAACTAATGCGACGAATGCACTAAAAGCGATTTCGAAGTCTGACTTTCAAGAGCGCTTTAATAAGTGGAAATATCGATATGAGCGTCTTGTTCAATCAAATGGCGACTACTTTGAAGGATGGAACCCCCTGGATGAAGAAGAATAAATCAAGCGCCGAAAAATCGAGGTAGGTCGGATACTTTTGGGACAGCGTAGTATTTTCTATAATAGTTTAGTGATAACCTATTATTTTTTTTAACATAATATGATGAAGATTGCGGAATATTAACAAACAATGACATCCATTTATTGTTATGACTTACAATTGAATAAAACAAGAATTAAGTGGAGATACAAGTATATTACATGTGTTTAATAAACAGAATAGAAAACACATAAAATATGGGATAGCCTGGTACGATTCACCAAAAAGCTGAATGACAGCTGAAAAACACAGACTACATTTTGCTAGATAGAAGCAGGTGTTTGAGGACATCCATGGGAACCACAAACTTGTTTTGCTAAAATCCACCAACCCAGATAATTCTGTATGGTGAAACATGCACTGTTTTAATAGTACACAAGGTTAGGTATGGAACTTTGGAATTAAAAATAGTAAATCAATTACTGTTTCAAAATTAGTGTTGATTTATATACAGACTAGCATCTGCCCGCGGCTTCGGCCGCGCGAATTTCGGTTTTGAACAAATCCCGAGAGAATCGTGGATTTCTGGTTCCCGTTCCCGCTACCTTTTCCAACTTGTATATTTACTACTAGCTGATCCCCGCGACTTCGTCTGCGTTGATATAGGTTTTTATATAGGATCGGATTGGATCCCATAATCCTTTTTTGTACCTAAACTAAATTTAGCCTAAGTTACTTAGCCTACTATGCTACTTAGCCTATTATACTAAGCCTTATAACATCACATATCTGCCATTGAAAGTTCCATCAAAATCAATTCAGTCGTTTCGGAGATTAGCTGGAACAAATAGACAGGTTGACAAACATTTAAAATTTAAACGCACGCCAGTTTAAAGTAAGCCGTACGCACAAACATCCGGGGCCCAAGTTATTTGAACCCAATAAATGTCTGTCATTTCTGAACTGAAAAACCTATGACCTTGAAATATTTACGGGACAATACTTGAAGTATTACCTTTCTAACAAAAAAGAATCAGTGAAATCGAACCACGCGTTAATAAATTACAGCTAAATACTCGTTTTAACTTTCTCCCCCCTCTCACAAAGGAACCATGCTGAATTTCAAGATAAAAAGTATCCTATGTCCTACCTCGGAGTATAAACTCAAATGGTATCAAGTTTCATTCGAATCCATTCAGTAGTTTCGGCGCGATGCGCGGCCAAGATACAGACAGACAGACAAAAATGAAAAAAATAGCAGTTTTGGCTTCAGTATCGATTATAGAGTGCCCTCCAATAAAAAACTTCAAAATATCTTCAATGTACTGAATTCGATCTGTTACAGTTTTATTATATCTATAATATAATAAAACTGTAACAGATCCAATTCTGTACATTGAAGATATTTTGAAAATTAAAAAATTAAATTAAGTAATCTACTTATAGCCGTAGATATAGATATCTGGTTTTTCAAAATCCCGTGGGAACTGTGGATTTTTTCAAGATAAAAAGTAGCCTATGTGTTGCCAATGCATGCAACACAGCAAACTATTGCAATAATGTGTTATGTGAGCGTGATTTACCTAAGAACAGTCAGCGCCCTCTATGGCGTTTTTGGAGGTCTATATCTATTTTAGTCCCACAGGAATACTTTTCCGGGATGAAAAGTAGCCTATGTGTTAAGTCAGGGTATAAGCTATCTCCATTCAAAATTTCAGCCAAAGCGGTTCAGTAATTGCGGTGGAGAAGAGGAACAAACATACATACAAACTTTCACCTTTATAATATTTATTATATACAGATATTCTGCAAATGTTTAAGTTACAACAGCTCCCAAAAATTTTTGGCTATAGACAGTGCTGATAACAGTGCATTTCTCTTCAATACAGTGTGCGTAAACTGTTTTTTTATTAATTAACTATTTTTTACTAGGCAAGTTAAAATTATTCATTTGTGTCACATGACGGTGCAAAATTACTGTTGACTAAACTTTATGAATACTTAACTTGAAATATCTATCAGGTAGGTACTACTCAATATCTATACTAATATAATAAAGCGGAAGAGTTTGTTTGTTTGAACGCGCTAATCTCTGGAAGTACCAGTCGGATTTGAAAAATTCTTTTTGCATTTGGTAGTACAATTTTCTGGGAAGGTTATAGGCTATTTAGTATCCCTAAAATCCTCCCCTAAGGGGGTAAAATGGGGGTAGAAAGTTTGTATGAAAGTCCTATGTTTTTAAAGTTACAGACCTGAAAATCGGCATTTAGATTATTGGTTTTAAATAATATAAACCTGTGTATTTTATTCTGAAAAATCTTCACTTAAGGGTGGTAAAATAGGGGTTGAAAGTTTTTATGTTAAGTTTTAATTATTGTTATTATCAACTTGAAATTTAGAAGATAGGTTCATTCTAGGGCTTAGATATCAGCCTAGAAAAGATTTCACGAAAATCCTCCCCTAAGGGGGTAAAATGGGGGTAGGAAGGTTATATGAAAGTTCTATGTTTTTGAAGTTACAGATATGAAAATAGGCATTTAGATTATAAATTTTAAATAATAAAAACCTGTGTAAGTTGTTCAGGAAAATCTCCCCTTAAGGGTGGTAAAAAAGGGGATGAAACTTTTTACGTGAAATTTAAGTTATTGTTATTATTAACTTGAAATTTGGAAGTTAGGTTCTTTCTAGGGGGTAGGTAGGCATAAGCTAAGAAAAATTTGACGAAAATCCACCTCAAGGGGGGTTTCCTTTCAACATATTATTATCATCGGACATTTAACTACAGATTGACGTGATTTTTTGCAGTCGCATTTTTTTAGTTGAGGACCTGGAAAGTGACAGACTACTATTTTATCCCGGGGAAACAAAGGGTTCCCGTTTAAAATTGTTTAACGCGGACGAAGTCGCGGGCAACAGCTAGTGTAATAATATGATAACTCTTCTGTATGTGTGTTTGTCACCTAACTCCTCCTAAATGGCTGGACCAATTTGGATGAAATTTTGTGTCAGTTGTTTTCAATAGGTTCCTGGACTTCCTGGATGGTTTGAAGACACTATTGGACCCAGTAGATGGTGCTGATGTCACCGAGGAAGACAATGTGGCTAATTCTGTTGTACACAATCTCTAAACCTAAACTAAAATGACAGGTTTAAATTTATTCCTATCTCTTTCACAGTGCTCACTGCAGAAAAGGATAGCAATAGATTTAGGCCTGTCATTTTAGTTTAGGTTTAGAGATTGTGTACAACAGAATTAGCCACAATGTCTGTCAGATTAGCTAGTCTAAAAATATAATTAGATGGTGGCGGTGTCTACTTCAGAATCCGGAGCGTGGTTGCAGGCTTTACCATCACCTCACCTGGGCACACTCCTCGACTGCGACTCCCTGCGTGTGGCTGTGGCTTTCCGATTGGGCAGCAATATGTGTGAACCGCATAGATGCATTTGCGGCTCGATTGTCAAGGCTGACGGCCATCACGCATTGAGTTGCAGTCGATGCTCAGGGAGATTCCCTCGCCACCACGCCCTGAATGACATCGTTCGCCGAGCCCTCGTCTCGGCAAACGTGCCCTGTGTGCTCGAGCCGGCAGGTTTGAGCCGCACAGATGGCAAACGCCCGGATGGCTTGACGCTTGTCCCATGGCAGAATGGAAAATGCTTGCTATGGGACGCAACGTGCGTCAGCACATTCGCGCCGAGCCATCTTGGCCGCACGACGAGGGCAGCCGGTGCCGCGGCCGAGTTTGCTGCCACTGCAAAGCGTGGCAAGTACGCTCCACTCTTAGACAGATACATATTCATCCCTTTGGCGGTGGAGACGATGGGTTGCTGGGGTGCAGAGGCAAAGACCTTTTTAAAAGATATCGGCCGTCGACTTAGGGAGAGAGGCTGTGGCCCACGCTCTGGTGCCTTCCTGGTCCAAAGGCTATCCATCGCCATCCAGCGTGGTAATGCGGCCAGTCTGATGGGTACCTTTGAACCGGGAGCCACCAGGGGTGGACTTTTCGACTAGTTTTTATAATAAATATATTATTATCTTTAAATTATTTATTGTGTTTATTAGTTTTAATTACATTATGTATTACCAAGAGTTTAATTAATAAAGATTATATACAGGTCAAATTAGATGGTAGCTAAATATATATTTATAGTTATATTATTCAAATAACAAGATCTCAAAAAAGGAATCTAAGATATTATGTTACATAGTTAATTTATTCTTGAATTTTTTTTCTACAAAAATGTGTTTTAACAAAGTTTTACAATTATTGATAAAGTTGCTTGGAAGAAGTTGCCCAATACATTAAATATTGTAAGTTGTAACATTGATATGGATATTGTAACAAGTTGACATTTGATTAGAGTAACTGCTGAAACAAATCAGATAAGGAATTTAATCTATCTAAATACCTACCAAAGTTTTATGAAAAATTGTAAAAGTAATGGATCGTCAATTTATCACACTAAACACTATCACACTAAACACGTCGGGCCTAGTAATTGTGCATTCTCACATAAGTTGCGGGACTTTAAGAGAAGCTGTATACCCATTGTGGGCAGAGTCATGGGCAAAAATTTTTATTACATCTCTATAGTACATAATTGTTTCTTTGCGACAGCAGAGAATAAATAAAGTATCTTCTTTTTCTTTCTATTTATTCCAAACTTTTCCCAACAGTTACAATGTATAACTTTTGAGAATTTGGTGTGCTCTAACAAGACCAAATACCGATATACCTACCTACTATAAAAAAGTATAATTACTGATCATGATAATCATGACCATTACAAAAACTTTGATATAAAATCAATTATTCATTAGATATTGATATGACCGAAGTGTTCGGTTTGCTGCCCTCTTGACCAGAGAGAATATAATCTAAACGGGAGTGCAAGTTAACAAATTAGCCACCGTGACGTGAGTAATCAGTAAATACTTGAAATCTTTACACTTACCTCGTCGAGAAACTTGGTTACGTCGTACACACCATTGTGGATGATAAGGATCGCGTCGTCCCGCGAGTTACGGCACTTTAACTCTTCCCTTGTGAATAATTTGGTTTCTTCGCTCATATTCTATTCTATTGAAGTTTTGAAAAATAAAATCACGTCTTTAATGGAGATCACACAGCAAACCAGGCAAAGTGCAAAACATAGTAACTAATACCTAATCTGTGGTGCAAAACTGCAAACTCGTCACTCGATCACTCACATACAGTGTTGCCAGTGGCAGATAGTCAAATGTAACCACAGATCACTAATATACTAGTCTCTAGAATGTAACATCAGACAGCTCAAAAAGTAACATTTTCATGAGAAAAGTAACATTTATCTTATTTTATCTGGAAAACGAAACTAACATACTCATGCCACTCTATTACACAAAAATTAAAAAAAAAATTCTGTCCTAATCTAACCAATATCTATCTCCATCTTAACCTATATGTTATTGGTCTGTGATCTTAACAAAGTTTAGTCACAGATAATAAAATATACAATCAAAAATAATACCTACTTTTAAATTTTATTAGTAAATTGAAAATTTAAAAAACCCGCGACATTCACCATTTTGTGGCGGCAGCCATCTTGGATTTGTATAGTGCTATTCTACTAGTCAAGCCCTTTAATTTGATACCCATATTAAGGGAGTTGTGAAAAAATACGTAAACCGCCATTTTGTAGCGGCGACCATCTTGGATCGATTTTATCAAACATAGCTAGCAATAATCTCGACTAATTTACCTTTCAAACAAAAAAACCGCATCAAATCGGTCCACCCGTTCGAGCGCTACACACACACACACACACACACACACACACACACAAACACACACACGCACACACAAACACACACACACATACACACACTCACACACATACACGTCAAACTTATAACACCCCGTTGTTTTTGCATCGGCGCGGGGGTTAAAAATATACAGACCAATTCAAGGCCTTCTTTGCTTCATCGTTTTGTTTGCTTATCATCCTCCAGTGTTTATAATATCTTTAACCTTCTTGGTGAGAATACAACTCCTTTGGCGCGGCGTAAGTATAACCCTCGCCATGTACATCGTACACGAAACGTGGAGGGAATCACTGCGTATGTGTGTGTGTCTGTCTGTTCCACCGTAGCGCTCAAACGGGTGAACCGATTTAAATGCCGTTTGTTTTGTTTAAAAGGAGAATTAGTTGGGAGTGTTCTTAGCTATGTTTGATGAAAATCGGTCCAAGGCGGCCGCCCGCGCCGCCACAAAATTGTGGATTACATATTTTTTCACAACTCCCTCAATATGGGTATCAAATGAAAAGGCTTGACTAGTAGAATAGAAATAGAAATAGAAAAGTTTTTTATTCAAATAAACTTTTACAAGTACTTTTGAATAGTCAAATGAATCTACCATTTGTATAGCATTATAAAAACCCAAGATGGCCGCCACCATGAAATGGCAAATGTCGGGGAAGTCCTGAAAGTTACGTATAAGTAACATTTTGAGTCGTGTAACATGGAGGTAACATGAGAGGGTCAAAAGTAACGTAAAATGTTACAAAAGTAACATTCTGGCAACGCAGCTCACATAGTCACATCAGTCATCACTGATCATATTCAATGCAGTGCTGCCAGCACGGTCATGTCAAAAGTTACCTAAAATAAATAAAAAAGTAACCTTTTAGTGTAAAAAATAACCTTTCATTATTTAGACGTGATATTAACGTCTTATAAATAAATGAACGCCAGTCGCATGCATGTAAAAGCATGACTCATTGTCATGTACCTACCGCGTGCAAGCGAGAGCGCGGAACAAGCGATAGAGAGGCAATGTTTTCTTATGACGTTAATACGTAAAAATGTCGTCCATAAACCGACTTCACAGACCATTTTTTTTTTCTAGTTAGTTTCTAGTAGAAAATTGTATAACAAGTAGAATTGATGTTGCTTGTAAATAACTTGCACAAATATTCATTCAGACTGCATTCAGAAATTGGTCGAGATCGGTCGAGAATTGAGATGAAACGAGTGTGAAAGAGAAACTGATGAGAAGGTTGCAATAAGAACCACAGATGACAGAGTATTTATGAAGATTCGAAAAATCACCTAAAAGTTACCTTTTGAATAGTGTAACCTAGAAGTAACCTGACTGAGCTAAAAATCACCTAAAAGATTACAAAAGTAACCTTCTGGCAACACTGATTCAATGATTCAACTGACAATGACATTGATATTTGATCATAGAGATAATAATAATAAGTTCATGTCATAGAGATAATAATGCCCCCTGGGTGCCGGTAGCCGCCAGGCGGCTACTAAAAAACGGCCGGCAAGTGCCGGTAGCCGCCTGGCGGCTACCTTCTCCACGCCTAAGACAAAGTATCAGTCTTCTTCTTCTTCCTAGACCCCGCGTATTTAAAACGAAGAAATAGTTATTATATCTTTCGTTTTTGCTTACGACAATATGCACTGTCCAAAAAAAGATCGCAATATAATTTCAGTGTCATCTTGAAAGACAGATTGATAAGAAATTTGTATTTTGCTAACCGTCTGGTGATAGGGTGGATGCTCCTAAAGCCGCCCAGCAAAAGTCGGCACTCAGTTCTGTTTGTAAATATTAACATTTTGGTGCCGCTTAGGCACACTGAGTATTTTATGTGTACATATAGCTTGCTCTAATGGGAAAATAGTTTTAAAATAAGGCAGCATTTTTTTGCATCCCTATCCCTCAATTATCGCTTAGAACGAGTGCAAGTGCGTAAATCGCTTAATTTCTTATAAAATTTCTGCTTTCCGAGCGTCGTTTGACAAGATATAAATTACGTATGAATAATATTTAAGACTTGTTGTTGCAATTTAATTTGTCATAATATTTGATGTCTTGTAATAGTAGTATAACACGATTATATTACGTATTTAAAGAAAAACAAGGGTGGTGGACTAAGGAAAACCAGTAATATGAGGTACCTGGGGTCGGCAGGGGGTGCCACCTTTTAGAATTTGGGTTATTTCTAAGGTATCCTATCCTATGTATCCTATATCCAATATGAGGTATCCTGTTTATCCTATTGGATAAACTTGATGTTGTCTATACAAAAAATTGTCTGATTGTTGAAAAAAATTCTATCCATTTCTTCAAAAGTTCTATTAATTTTGGAGAAGGGTATTTATTTGGCGGGAAAATAAAATAAAATGAAAACGAGAAAAGAGTTCCTATAAATATTAAGAAAAACATTAATTTACGCGGACGAAGTCGTGGGTAAAATATGATTTTCTTTCAGACACGTGAGGGCCGACTTTGAGGACACAAATGCTGGAAAAAGGCACAAAGGTGCCGAGCTGAGGCAAATTAGTACTTATTTTTTAAATAAATTAAAAATTACTTCTTTATACAAAAAGCAAATACTATTAGTTAACTCAAAAAGTCAAAAGAATCAAGTATTAGAAGAAAAAATATTGTACTGAAATTACTTCGTTTGACATGTCTACGAATTTTTAAACGTGACACAGACGTTAAACTGCCGACTTATAGAGCATCCACACAACTAAGTCAAATTACGTTATTTTGTAATTTTTTAAGTTCTAAGTGCTTTGTTGTGCGAAATTTTTTATCTGACAATCCCTTTTTTAATTAGTCACGGTTTATGCAGCTTCGCTGTAAAAGTCGAATAGGTGTATTATGAGAGAATAACACGCGGTTAAGTTTCACTAATGCTCAAACGCGATATGATTCTATTAAAGACTACTTCTCAGACACGTTATAATTCATCATCATCATCATTATCAACGCCTTAACGGCCCACTACAGGGCACGAGTCTCGTCTCAGAATGAGAAAGGTTTATGCCGTAGTACACCATGCTGACCAAGTGTGGATTGGTAGCCTTTGAGAACATTATGCAGAGTCTCAGGCATGCAGGTTTTTCTTCACTGTTACAGCAAATGATGGCTATCACCGCTTTTTAATTAGTACATGTTATAGTTAGTACCTAAAAATAGGCATATGGATATTTATTATACGGTAATCTTATATTTAAAAGCATTTAAGGTAGTGCAAATAAACTATAGAATGTGTAAGTAACATAAAATAACATAAACAACAAATAAAAATGTGAAAGCTAGTGCTATTTTGTAATTTACTTAGTAATATACTACTGTTAATAATTGATATCGATTTTAAAATTATCTTAAGGGGGTCGTTAATACTTACCGTTTACCCTACGAGAAATTGACAGTCAACTGGACGTAGCTTAGTAGAAATGACCCAACCCATAAAAAGTTATTCTGAGTAATCGAGGTTTGAAGTTTGGATGGTAATTGCTGCAATGATATTGTCTTTGGAATAGTTGAAAATATTGTCAAATATGGGCAAAAATACTAATATTTTTATTGTACTTCAAAGACTGACGTATCTTACGGTTATCGGGGAAAATTTGGGTTTGAGTCGTTTCTGCTAAATTGGTTTTAACACTACGGGGTATTTTTCTTAATGCTCAGAAAGGAACTAAAAACAAAACTTTCTAAACAAATTGATATTTTTAAATAAAAATGATTTATTTCGGAATGTTTAGGCCCTTAGGGGGAAGCAAGCGCAGAAACTCTGCCAGCGGAGCTAGAGCCCAAGGGCTCGAAAAAAATCGAGGAGAACATCGTCTTAAGGGCGTCTCCTGTGAGTCTCGAAACTCGGCTTACGTGACGTTGGAATGCTAGTTTTGCAATAGACTAATCCATACGTCCCCGTAACAGAGGAAGGGATTCACGTCAAAGTACGTCACGTCACGGCGGGCAGCTTTCTCAAGGTAATTCTTTGAAAACTGCTTAAAGTGTTGGGCTAGAACAGGGAGATCGAGATCTTGGAGATCAATATTGCGCACAAACCACGGGGCACCCATTGCCGTGTGCAGAAACTTATTCTGCAGTGTTTGCAAAACTACCTAGTCTGCTTTAATCGAGAAGGGAGGGATATGTGCAAATACTATGCATGTGTAGGACATTATTGAGCGAATACAGGTTATTTGGTCGATCACAATGTACAACTTGAGCACAAATGCTGCCTTTTGGGGCTTTACGTCTTTGAGCGGCAAAGTTCATCTTATCGTCTAAGTTCACACCTAGATATTTGGCTTTGTCTTGCCAGGGGAAAAGAACGCCGTATAGAAATTATTTCGGCACGTTTGCCGGAGTACTTGCTACCACGCTTTCCTGTAAAAAGCACAGTTCCGTTTTTTCACCGTTGACTAGCCGTAACTTGGAGTCGAGATCGAATGACCGCGAATTGGGTATGGGTCGTATATGTCATCTTATCGTCCGCAAACTAGGCTAACATAACATCTGGGGAGCAATGTATGTCGCTGGTAAATAGCGCATACAAGAGAGGAAACAGCACTGCCGGGGGACTCAAGCACCAAGTGGTCTCGGAGATGATAAGATGCCGTCCAGGCCATGGGTGTTGCCAAGCGGGAGCAGATAGGGACATCTGCCCCCCCCCCCCTAGAGATTCTATCTGCTCCCGCTTGGCACTTGCTACATGAGGCAGTTGATTTTTATTAACATAAGTTTTGATTTTTTTATCTCTTTTGTGAGAATTGTTTTATCTCTGGTAACATTACGAAACGTCAGATTTCCACCAAATTAAAAATCAGAGTATAGCCAAATGCAAAGTCCTAAATTCACTCACTTGACTTATAATTAATAACTACTTTCAGGTCAATTCAAGAACTTGTAATACTTGCTTTACACCTTCATAACCTCTCGACTGGACCTAAAATTCATTTTTCTTTCCATCCTCCATATATATTATTTATCTAGTCCCCCCCTTTGCCCATCAGCTGGTGACGCTCTTGGTCCAGGCGGTAACGGAAGGTATGATTTATAAGAAATTCTCGTAGCAAACATACGAGTTTATTAGGCACGCCCAAACGCCCAACGCACACATAATTAAACATAACATAAAAAACCATGATAACATTGTAGGATCAGGGATCTTTTTTTCTGAGTGAAAGAAACAACCTTTAGGATCTCTTTGAATAGGTGTATGCGAAACGCTCTCGAAAACGAAGATAGGTGATAGTACTGATAAGTACTGATCTTCTTCTTTGTTTCACTCTTAACAGAGCGGTCGTGGTCATCCAGAATTGACGTCTTTAAGGGCAGATTTATGCGCCACACGAGTGTTCGCCACTTCTCCCTGCTGGCCGACAGTCTGGTGCAATCGTGCAAGGGACCGCCCACAGCTGATTTGATTTGGTCGGTTTGAATAAGCGACCTTCCTCGCCCTCTGGTGCCCTCTACTTTGCCCTGTACGACAAGTCGCTCTATGGAGTCATTCTCACGTTGGGAGACGTGTCCAAAGGTTACTGATAAGATATTATAAAAAAAAATGTGAAAAAAGTCGTTTTTACAAAAAATTCATTTTTTGTGCAATTCCCGTTTTTGGGAAATAAAAAAAATATTGCCTGTATTTTTTTAAAGTTAAAAATAATCCAAATAAAATCAGCTGACGCTGGAGGACAGCGAATTTTGCGTTACCTTGACCTCGCGCAGTCACGTTGTTGCGCGTGATACCTACGCTATAAGGTTATTGCGGTTATTCTGGATTGTGTTTAGGTAGTCTAATAATAGCGACAAGTTTTCGGAAGCGGTCTCCTTATACCCTGTATAACTCATTTTTACCATTTTGTGGATTGGATCCTTTCTGCTAAACTACGTCAAACTCTAGTGGTCTGAGATCCCGTCTTAGAAATTTATACCCTCATATGTTATTTAATTCTGATAGAGATTATATGCTAGATAATAATTCATAGATTGATACATTGCACTTTGGTTGCCTGGCTAAATTTGGTGCCTATGATGTTAAACACAAAAAAATTTAATCAATTTTTTTCGATCTGCTTCCCTCATCTGTTATTTAAACGAATTATACATATGTCAAATGAAAGATTATTTTATTCCCAATTGAACCGTATTTGGTTGCCTGGTCAAAAGTGGTGCTAAATCATGGTTGTCTGGATTTTAAGATATAAAATTTTCTGTGCGAGTGTTGAAAGTGACAGAAAAGTGTTGCGCGCGCAATTCCATTTGACAGACAAAGATGCAGTGAGGCAGGCGTGCACTCGGCAGGTGCTTAGTCTATACATAGATTAAAACCATAGACTTGCTGTGCCTGTCCATTAAAGATATTTGCAAAAAAATAAGTGAGACGTAAGGGATAAGTAATAAAACGTAAAAAACCTGTTTTTGAAAATTTTGTCTGTTTGTCTGTATGTTTGTGCATGTATTACGCAAAAACTACTGAATGGATTGAAATTATTTTTTATTATATATTATTTGATATTATTTGGATTGCAACCAAATACGGGTCGATTGGGAATAAAATAATCTTTCATTTGACATATAATTCGTTTAAATAACAGATGAGGGAAGCAGATCGAAAAAAATTGATTACATTTTTTTGTGTTTAACATCATAGGCACCAAATTTAGCCAGGCAACCAAAGTGCAATGTATCAATCTATGAATTATCTAGCATAATATAATCTCTATCAGAATTAAATAACAGATGAGGGTATAAATTTCTAAGACGGGATCTCCCACTATAGGAAAAAGTGGTTATTTTTGTTTAAAGTAGAACAAGTGATAGTAGCAAACTTCTCTTTTTTTCTTATGCTTAAAATCGGTACGAGTGAATGAGTCAAGAGATGCTTTGATTTCGTCTAAAATATGTCGTTTCCATAGTATAATTGTTCCTAGCTCCACGCCAAAAGGTTCATGTATTTGATAAGCAACTGACATTAGTGTCATCGTTGTCAACCATTGAGGAATTAATAATATAGAGGCGCCCTAATGTCCTATAGAAAATAGTGGATCGAAAAATAGCTCAAACTTATCAAAATTTTCATAAGTGTGTAAGAGACAATACTACATTTTTAACATAACAATAAAACAGTTTGCGGCAGACTCAAGGCAAAAGATGGCCTCCCTAAAATGTAAACACTCACACACGCACAACTTGAGACATCTCAATGAACACGCGCCATTTTATGCCTTCGGAATGTGTTTGTATGATACCTAATCGAAGCGTGTGTGTGTATTTTTGGCACGTTTTTAAAGTAGGTATGGCGCCTCCATAATTTCTCAATGTTGTCAACCATATAGAATGATAAGCCCCGCAAATTGATATTGCGCCTGGCCGCCATTTTAGTAACGTCAGCACTAAATAGACCGTTGAGAAAACTGTTGGCAGAGTACGCGTATTAGACCAGAGTAGATACCTTTAAAAATAATAAAAAGTGAAAAAAAATCACAGTAGGAGGGTAATGAGTTTCACCATTGGAAAAGGAGGAGAATATTATAAAAATAATTTACGGGCGATCTGAGCTCAGGAAAAAAAAGGGGGGGAGTTTTAAGGGTAAAAAACGGTTTATCTTGATTTCCGGCAAAACTACAAGTCTTATGGAAAAAAATCAAATGGCAAAGTTGTAGGTAATAAAAAGATCGACAACTTTTGTATTTACACTTTTTTCACATAACCTCAAAATTTATGTGAAAAGTTCAAAAAACCAAGTTTTGGTTCTTTATTTTTATCTTTTACAATAAATTTTTTTTTTCACGGAAATTTATATTTAAGGAACTGACAACACTAACTTGTAGTCAAATTGTATGAAATTCTAAGATGGCGGCCGTAGTTCCATTTTTCGCCATTTCACAGATACGTTGGTCGCACTGTAAGTACCTCCTCTAGAATTACCTGTTTAAATCATAGAGATAATAATAATAATGGAGCAGCCATACCTACTTTAAAAACGTGTCAAAAATACACTCACACAGGCTTAGATTAGGTATCATACATGCACAATCCGAAAACATAAAATGGCGCCTGTTCATTGTGATGTCTCAAGTTGTGCGTGTGTGAGTGTTCATGTATACATTTTAGGGAGGCCATCTTTAGTTTTCAGTCTGCCTCAAACTGTTTTATTCTGTTTTGTTCAAAAATGTAATGTGAATTGTGATTTGTAGGTTATAGCTTTGTTTGTTTTTATTGTAATATCCGCCATATTAAGACCTAAAAGCAATAAAATTTTTGCCACGACCTGTTTTATTGTTATGTTTAAAAATGTAGTGTTGTCTCTTACACACTTATGAAAATTCTGATAAGCTTGAGCTATTTTCCGATCCACTATTTTCTATAGGACATTAGGGCAACTCTATATTTTTTTTTAACCGACTTCAAAAAAAGGAGGTTCTGTATTCGACTCGTAGGTATGTATTATCTCTATGGTTTAATATATTACAATCTTAGGTTTAAATTTTAAATAGCCAATAGGTCAAAGTTGTCAACTGTCATGTGCATTTACTGAAAGAGAGAATTCAGAATTATCTTTGTGCATTTATAGTATACAATAATAATTAATCCTAGCATTTACAAATTACAACACTACAGTGAATATTATAACGGTAGGGGAGCCAATGATGCTAAATGTGGATTTACTCGAACGTCGTTAGAACGCGGGGCAAGCTGAATATAAAATTATTTTGCTATAATCCGCTAACAGTGACAAATTTGTAGGCACAACACCACACAATCTTGTAGGCACAACACCACACAATCTTGTAGGCACAACACCAAACAAATTCACCACAAAACAAACTCGACGATCGTTTCGCTCCGACACCGGAGCATCTTCAGGAGATGTCGACTTCACAACGGACGATTGCAAAGTGAGTTCGTGTCGAATGAGCGGTCTTATATATACTATCCCCGCTTAGTCATCTACCCTCCTTTCTCTTTCTCTCTGGCCACGCCCCCTAAATATGTTGAGCAACGGTGAAGATGACACATTTATTTGCTCATTCAGCAATTCGACACTTCTACCGCTGTGCCCAACTATTTCCAATTGTTCCAACACGCACAGTCTTAAACTTTTACAGCATGTGTGTAAAATTTCAAATGTATGACCCTCGTCTATCCTATGTCCACTATCCAAAAGATGTTTTGCGAAATGAGATCTTTGAGGCTGGTTGTTTCTAAAGGCAGCCATATGTTCTTTATATCGAGTTACAAAATTATTTTGTAACTCGATATAAAGAACATATGGCTGCCTTTAGAAACAACCAGCCTCAAAGATCTCATTTCGCAAAACATCTTTTGGATAGTGGACATAGAATAGAATAGAATAGAATAGAAAAGTTTTTAGAATAGAAAAGTTTTTTATTCAAATAAACTTTTACAAGTGCTTTTGAATAGTCAGATGAATCTACCACTGGTTCGGAATGCCGTTCCAACCGAGAAGAACCAGCAAGAAACTCGGCGGTTGCTCTTTTCCAAATTTACAATATCAATATAACAATTTTATGGTAAGTACATGATTGAATTGCCGTCTCGCGCATTGCTGGAACGAGTCAAATCCACGCCTTTTTATCATTTATATAAGTAATCATAATTTTATTCAGATAAACTTTCGGAAGCGTTTACGAATCGACAAATGAATCTACCACAGGTTCGGAATGGTGCTTACAATTCTACACATGTGAAGAAGGGCAGACAAAAGTAGCCCCATTTCCGACGGTGGCACCCGTTCACGAGCATGACGCATGATCCAGCCATTGCTTCGCTCAACCATATTCGAGGGAACGTAACAACCCGCACCACACGACACCACCACAGAAATGTTTAAAGAGAGCGTGACATACTTAGGCTACCCATGATCAAAGCATCGAATTGAACACCAATAATCAAATACTCGGTTTAAGACATTGAGAAATTGCTCCATGCTTTTTTATCATTTATATAATCTTCAATTGTATAATATGCTTTTTTTATGAGCATATTTTTAATAGAGTTCTTAAACTTGTGTAAAGGCAAGTCTAAGATTGCTTGTGGAATTTTATTATAGAACATTACGCCCATTCCCACAAATGACCTTTGGACCCTTTTGAGGCGTAACTGAGGAATCACGAGCCTATTTCTATTTCTTAATTGCCTGTCGTGTAATTCGCACTTTTTAATGTAACTGTGAATGTTTTGCCTAACAAAAATTATATTGTTATAGATATATTGAGAAGCTACCGTAAGAATACCTATTTCTTTAAATTTCTCTCGAAGGGAATCCCGCGGTTTTAAATTATAAATTGCGCGAATTGCCCTTTTTTGTAAAACGAAAATTTTTTCAATATCAGCCGCTTTACCCCATAGTATGAGTCCATACGACATAATACTATGGAAATATGCAAAATAAACAATTTTTGCAGTTTCTATATCTGTTATCTGTCGAATCTTCCTAACAGCGTAAGCAGCAGAGCTGAGCTTGCCAGCAAGTGTTGCTATATGGGTGCCCCATTGAAGCTTTGCATCTAGGGTTATTCCCAAGAACACAGTTGTGTCCTCAGTTTTCAATCATAGGATAGACGAGGGTCATACATTTGAAATTTTACACACATGCTGTAAAAGTTTAAGACTGTGCGTGTTGGAACAATTGGAAATAGTTGGGCACAGCGGTAGAAGTGTCGAATTGCTGAATGAGCAAATAATTGTGTCATCTTCACCGTTGCTCAACATATTTAGGGGGCGTGGCCAGAGAGAAAGAGAAAGGAGGGTAGATGACTAAGCGGGGATAGTATATATAAGACCGCTCATTCGACACGAACTCACTTTGCAATCGTCCGTTGTGAAGTCGACATCTCCTGAAGATGCTCCGGTGTCGGAGCGAAACGATCGTCGAGTTTGTTTTGTGGTGAATTTGTTTGGTGTTGTGCCTACAAGATTGTGTGGTGTTGTGCCTACAAGATTGTGTGGTGTTGTGCCTACAAATTTGTCACTGTTAGCGGATTATAGCAAAATAATTTTATATTCATTGTATATCATGGAATTCCGCAAAGTAACGCCTGCTTCCATTCAACAGCGGGGCAAGCTAGTGGCGCCATCTGTTATGTCTATCCGAAACTAACTTAATATTCTGGTTTAGCCGCGCGAAGGTCACTTCTCGATTTTTTCGTATATAAAATGTAGCCTATGTCCATAACAACGAACTTGGGGCTCGCGCGTTGTCTCCACGGCTGCACGATGCTGCACGAGGACAGCGAGCGGTACGACTACGGCGTGCTGGATCCAGGAGCGCCGACCCATGTACCACCCAACCGTGCCCACCAGCCAGACGTTCTGGACATCGTCCTGCACTACCAAATTGACCATCCAATCAGTGTCGAGGCCCTCTACGATCTCGACACTGAACACCTGCCCATACTGGTCACGCTTAATCTCCAGCGCGACTTCACCATACCACGTCCTCCCAGAACCAAAACAAACTGGGAGATGTTCGCCGCCACGCTGTCGGAATTCGAGCTCGCAGGGCCCATCTCGACCCCAGCTGACGTGGACCGGGCCGCCGAAACCATCACGGCGGCCATCCAACGTGCCAAGACCCAGTCCACCACCACCGCACCTCACGCTGGGAGACGGGACCTGCTGTCAAGCTCGCTCCGGGACAAGCTGAGGAAGAAACGCGCCTTAAGCAAACTCTGGGCGCGCACCCGCTGTCCGAGAGTCAAGCAAGTTGACCTCAACCGTCTTGCACAGGAAGTGAGGCAAGCACTCGGCGCCCGCGAAGATGACGACTGGGAGAAGACCATCGACGCGGCGGCCGAGTCCGAAACGTCGCTGTACCACCTGTGCAAGACACTCACCGGATCCGACACACCCGTCTACCCTCTACTAGACAGCCAGGGTAGGCGAAGATACTCCGCTATCGACAGAGCAGAGATCATGGCGGAGTATATGGAACATTAATTCACCCCGAACCCTCCGGCCACCGATGACACCGCGTCCAGACACCACGCGGCGATCGACCTGCAGGTGCAGGAATTTCTATCGGGCCAGATCCCTCCGCTCCGGGAGGCGAGTTCATCTCCCCGTCCGAGCTGAGGAAGGCCGTCTTCCGTCTCCCCAAACGGAAGGCGCCAGGTCCCGACGGAGTCTCGATCGCCGCGCTCCAGCAGCTGCCAAGAAGATGCCTCCGCGATGTCGCCGCTGACGAGGCTATTCAACGGAGTACTCCGCACGTCCCACTTCCCGGAGTCCTGGAAGACGGGGAAGGTGATAACCATCCTCAAACCAGGCAAGGATCGTCGCCTACCAGGAAGCTACCGCCCCATCACCCTATTGCCGCACATCGCCAAGCTGTTCGAGCGCCTGTTGCTGCGAAGGCTCACCCCGCACATACGGCTGCGGGACGAGCAGTTCGGCTTTCGCAGCAACCACTCCACGACGCTCCAGCTGGCAAGAGGACTCAACTTCATCGCCAGTGAGAAGAACCGCGGCTACTGCACCGTCGGGGTCTTTCTCGATATCGAGAAGGCCTTCGACCGAGTGTGGCACGGCCGGCCTCCTGGCGAAGCTCCTCGCCACTGACATACCACCCGCGATTGTGCGGCTGGTAGCTTCATTCTTGGAAGGCAGATCCTTCTACATCTCCGTGGAAGGCGCGGACTCCCAGCCGCGCTCCATACGTGCAGGAGTAACACAGGGCAGCTGCCTATCGCCGTGTCTATACGCGGTGTACATGCCCTATCCTGGGGGGAGGAAGACGTGCTGTTGTCGCTCTACGCCGACGACAGCGCGTATCTCGCGTCGTCGTATCACCAATAGTCGCCGCCACTCACACCATGCAACGCCTGCTGGACCTGCTTCCGGAATGGCTGGACAAGTGGAAGATGGCCGTCAACGTGGGGAAGACGGCCGCGATCCTGTTCGGCGTCCGGAAGCCAATACGTCAGCTCCGTCTTCGAGGGCAGGACATCGAGTGGCAAACTTCGGTGAGCTACTTGGGGTGCCGAATCGACGTTAGCCTGGCCATGGTCCCTATGGTTAACCATGCCGTGGAGCAGGCTAAGGCGGCCACGTCGATGCTGTACCAAGTCTTCACCTCGAGCCTCTCACCGAAGACCAAGCTCCGCATCTACGGGGCCTATGTCCGCTCAAGGCTGACGTACGCGGCTCCGGCCTGGTATGCACTCTGCTCGGCATTCCAGAAGAGCCGCCTACAGGTCCAGCAGAACAAGTGCCTGCGCATGATCGTCGGAGCTCCGAGGTACGTGAGGAACGACGTCATCCATCGCGACCTCAAGACACCCACCGTGGAGGGGTACGTCCGTTCGGTCGCGCGGCGCATGTTCGCGCGCGCTGACCGTACGCACACCTCCGCGGCATCGCACCGCTAACCAGCCGACCACCGACCGGGCGTCCACTACCTCGCGAGCTCCTGCGATCGCCACCACCAGCGCGGCACGCAGGCGACCTCAGCGGCGACGACTACGACGACGTGACACCACCGGACTCGACACCCGCTCCGCGCGCGGCGGCGCCCTAGCCGCCCGCAGCGCGGAGCCACCCCCCTGGACAAGACAGCTCAGCGCGCGGCGGTGATCCCACCGCCCGCAGCGCAGAGTCACCCCTCTGACTCGACAGCTCCGCGCGCGGCGGCGATGAGATCGCCCGCAGCGTGGAGCACCACCCACGGATATGACTTCCAATAGGCCCTCCAAGAAATTGGCAGGCCTACGCCGACACCGGCACAAAGAACATCACCGGGGAGGCAAACCTCCCCGCGCCCCACCCGGGTAAGGAGGCCCCGCCTCGACGCCCGTACCTCCGTGGGCTAACGGCCACGAAGAAGACCTCACAGCCTTTAGCCGCGCGAAGGTCACTTCTCGATTTTTTCGTATATAAAATGTAGCCTATGTCCATAACAACGAATCAATTGACACCTCATTCATCAAAATCGGTCCAGTAGTTTAGGCGCTACGGTGAAACACACGAAATCTGATACAATCATACATTATACATAGACTGCTAAAATCATAACTCTTCCTTTTGGCTTTCCCCTAATCGGGTAAAAAATTAACGATTGCACGTCTTTACTGTAGTGTATATTTCCAAGGAGAACACTAAAAACAAAAGTAAATTATAATCACAGATTAATGATAAGTATCTACGATAATTTTAATAGTAACACGCACGGATGGTATTAACACACGCAACACGTAGGTACAGGAGGTAGGTACCTACTTATTACTTTGTCTTAGTACCTATTCCAGCTATCATGTGCCCAGCGCCATTACAAAAATGTCGTTTTTTATAAGGATATTAGTCAAATATCCTTATAAATCTTGTTTTTAGGGTTCCGTACCTAAAAAGGTAAAAAAGGAATAAGATCACTTTCTTGTCCGTGTGTCACCACCGATTTTCTCAGGAACGGATAGACCTAGCAAGTTGAAATTTATACCAGATACTAAGGTGAAAGGTCTATGGTCCCTATTAGGTGTATAAAAATTAAGGTCCTGAGCACAGAGTACCTACAGAGGGGAAGCTTCTACAAGCGGCCCGCTGTAAGTACACTCACACATATGCGCATTGTTTGTCACCAACTGTACCGGTTAGTTGAACGAGCGTGCGTCCGAGAACCGTTGGTGAGTGTGTTTGTGTGAGTATACCTACAGTGCAGCGGGCCGCTTGTGGAAGCTTCCCCTCTGTAGATTTACTACTCGTGTGTCCTGAGTCCACACAATAAAAAGATATGGGCAAATTTAGATTTTCACGAAAACTTGTAAGTACCAAAATTTACCTTAATTTTACCTATACTATAGGTAAATGGGCATTTTTCAAAAAAGTTGTCCCTTGCAAAAAGTCGTTGTCCGGCCACTTTGGTGCTAATTTGATCAAAGTTTATGACTAAAACAAGCTATTGTCTGTGTTTACCAATATTGTTTAATATTTAATCTTTTATAATTGAATATGTTAATTCATTTTTAAGAGTTTTAAATACATAAAATACCTAAAAATAAGTCAGAGGCGGTACCTTTTAACATATGTCCCACTAACACCTTGTCAAGTTTAGAGCTAAAAATTATACCGTCCAATATATTATTTCATGAAGAATTTAACACTGGTAGTCAAGTATGATACTAATTTCAAATTAAAGCCATAAAACAATGATGTTATAGTACAATTTTATTTAAAAATTACAATTTATTTGCTGTCCCGTGAAATTGCGTATAGTGGAATTTCCGGTAACGCTTCCGGCTTTTTGAGGCCTTTGAATAAAAATTCTACCATTTGCAACATATTTTCTGATTACTGACAACATTATTAGTCTATGGTAATCGCCATATTGTTTTTTACCAAAGCAGTCGGCAGCTAAACGCGAAAGGAGTGGTCACCTCGACTTGGTTCAAAAAATTTGTTCCGGCAACGAGACTGATTTTCTGTAGGTAAGGTTTGATTGCGCTTTTGTGTTTGTACGTTGTTAAAGATATTTATTATTCTTTATTTGGAAAATAAAGTTAAATCAGTCTAACCTTTGATTATTAATTTGTAATTTGATTTTGAAATCTTAAGGGGCTAAATACGTCACCGCCATTACGCTACCGTGAGCTAAAGTCGCGTGAAAAGAATTGAAAAGTGACGTAATGGAACAATAAAGGTGTTTTCACAGGGAGTTGAATGTAATGCGTCATCAAAACCAACAAATATTTTTTTTCAAAGAAAAATGAACCGACTTCAAACGATTCGAACTAAAAAGTTTAAAATATTTTTTTAATTTAGCTTGAGGATTAAACTACCTAACTCAAATGATATATAATTTTTTGAAGTCGGCGCCAAATGACTTCAAATTCACTTCAAGAATGTATCCCCCGCTACCCGGACAGCCTCACCCTCAGCGACTATTATGGTTCACTTAAATGTGGTTTGGCGCCGACTCCAAAAAATTGTATATCATTTGAGTTAGGTAGTTTAATCGTCAAGCTAAATGAATAAAAAATTATTTCATGCTTTTTAGTCATTCGTTCTTCACTATATAGATTATTTATTTTAATAATAAAAAAAAACCAAAAAAACCTTGATTTCAGGCTTTCCAACATACCGTTAACAGTTGCTCAGAAATCTAAATGGCACCGAGAAAAAATTTAAAATGACCCGGAAAACATGAAACATTTAATAAGAAATAAATTATTTCAAAAATAATGGAAGGTCTCGTTTTCTCTTAGCTACTGCGGTTCTAGGATTTTCTCTTACTGACCCAATCAAATGAACCACCCTGTATATTTTTTTAAGTTTTATAATGTTATTTTATAAAAAGATACTATGTATATGTATAATAATTATTTAATTTACTTTTTAGATCAAGCCCCCACAGTTTCACCTGTAAAGATTTCTATCCGTTTGGTATAAAAAGATGTCAATTATTTCAGCGGATTTTGCTGCAGGTAGTAACAAACATACAAACATTCAAAAAAACTTCCCTCTTCATAATATTAGTATGATGATTAGCTACGTAAAATTATTTGATTTGTAATGCTATTTTAGTTGTCTTTTTTGACGAATTATGAACGATACTTTATGTTTCCTAAACGCGATTTTGTTTTCCACTATACGTCACTGTCCCGTTTTTGATACGACCTATTTTTAGAGAAATTGTTATAAATTCAGAGATATTTAAATGTTTTTAATGTTTAGAAATGTTATTTAATATTTAGTTATTTGTCACAAGTAAATATTAAAAAAAATTTATGAAAATAGTCGATGTTATAACAATATTCATAAGTACAAAATGTCCAAAAGTAGCGTTGAGGGATATATTTGTTAAAAACTCTTTTGAATTTTATATTATAATGTTTAAGTTTAATCATTTTTAGAAGGCTGATTTTGTTAATTTTTCTATATTAAAAACAATTAATGTATTATCTTGTTTTATTTTCCTGAAAATCGAGTTCAAAGTCAGTAACGTAATGGAACTTCAATTGGGTAGTATCAAAATACAAATGATAATATTTCCAAATATTACAATTATTTTTCGTAAAATTTACTATTTTGACATACTTTATACTATTGTAGCAAATAAAACGTTGAGTTAACCACAAAAATAGTTTAATGAGTTAACTAACAAACAAAATATCAAATGAACACAATAATTTGAAACAAATCAGCATGAAATTATAATTTGACAGCGAGACGGTGCTATAACAAAATTCGATCGATGAATGCGCGGTCGACAAATGGCGCTCAGCGTATTTATAGTCTTCGTGTTACAGGAAGTATAGTGACGTTTTTTGACTATCTCCTACACGGCCGTCCTGACCGGAGGCCGTCCCCGGGCTCCTTCTTCGTCTCTTGAGAAGCAGTAGAGCAGCTCTCGCAGCCGCTCTCGCTCACGGACCAGCAATGCCTGCATCAACGATTAGGCACACGGTCTCGTAACCTGTAACCGTAAAATTCCTTGAGATCACACACGCCAAATTACAGTATAAGAAAATGTTTCAAGTAGACACCGACAGACACTTCAACAAATTTTTTTTTTTTACTTCAGTTGCTTAGCATATGTACCAACAACACAATCACAATAGCAAGTAGCAACTTAAAATTGCAACCAAAATTACACAAAAACTTAAGTAGGTACTGGCCCACTGGCCATGTGGCTTAAATAACCACCAAGCCTCAACAGCCACTGGTCCTCAAGTATCGAGATCACCCCAAGACCAACCTACACATAGGCTTGGCTTTACATGGGTCGTGACCACACAATCCGAACAGAAAACCAACCAGTGTCGCCAAAAATACAAAAACAATGTTACTGTGAACAATATTTCAACAAATGTGATTCTCTGGTACATAGACTTTCAAAATTCGACTGTAGCCTCTACCGGCTCTATTGGACTCTACTGGCTCTATTGCCTCTAACGGCTCTATGACACGTAACACTAACATCAGCCGTCAAATTTTCATGTAATTCACAAGGCAAGTCATGATAGAACCTAACCACTAATTACAGGTCAGATAAAAATAAACTGTAAATCCACTCTAAATGATAGAGTTGATAGAGCAAAGCATCGATGAATGCCTTGCTCGACTATCCTGACCAAGGTAATAATTCCAAAGATTAAGATTGAAATGGAAATAAAAGGAAAATACGATTGTTTGTTACTAATCACGTCAGTCAGTAAGTAGGTATACATAAGCACTTTCACTTTTTTTGTTAAACAGCTAAACTTTGGTACGATCTATCTTTCAGTTACATGATATTTTGAATCATCACTAACTCTTCAAAAGCATTAGTGTCGCTTTAATCTACGCATGTAACTGTATTCATGCACAAACAAATGTCTAAATCGTTGGTTCACGTTCATATGAACACGAAATGTTACGGGTACACTTTTTACTTTTTACAGCAAATTATTTCAAACTCGTAAACGTCAAAATTGTAACCCCAAAAACTTCAGCAAATGAACCGCTACAGACATCATATTAAGTCTATGGCAGATTAGGTAAGCGCATAGTGTAAGCACAAAACTAGTGGCCGCACTGAAAGTACCCACACTACTTTTATATTTCAGAACTTCAAACATTGAAGTTTACTAAATTCATAAAAAAATAAGTTCGTCTCACCAATGAGCCCACTTATACTTAGGCTCAGATCTTGTTTTCAGTGTCTGCATCTGCACACATAAAAAATTCGTGAAAAATCAGAAAGATAAAGTAAAACTTCACATCTCATTAATAATAGACGCGTCCGTCATATTAATAAGATGCGAATTAGCACAGCGGTTGACTAAGACATAGGCACAACGTTGGCTTAACTTAATCAACCCTCAACTCGTAGACATTGGCTCTTGCGAACCCCCAACCCAGCAAGACAGAGGCGCGACGTTAGCTTAACTTGCGAACCCGGCAAGACATAGGCGCGACGTTAGCTTACTTGCCCGCAATTGTTAGAACATAGGCGCGACGTTAGCTTAATCTAACAATTGCACAACCAGACACACAATACAAGATTTGCTATTTTGAGGAGTAAGGCATTACCGTGATTTGTATAGTCATAGCACAAAAATAGAAATCGTATTTCAGTCAGTAAATAGGTATGTAAGTAAAGGAATAAGAGAGTAAGGCCTTTTAATTAGAGCAGTGGGAGCTTTTTCTTTGGGGACTATGATTAACAAACCACGACTTTTATCCTCACCACCACAAAGCAGTCAACTGACTGAACTTACAATCGAAGAAAGCAGTATACACTTCCGCACACTGCTCTCACAACAGATGGCGCACGGCGATGCGCCGTGGCTGCCCTGCAGCCGACAGCGACCCAACAGGTCGACGCACGGCAAGGCACGGTGCGGACACTGCTGTATGACTCAGCAACATATGACAAACGTGTCATCGGTGGAAGACACACACACACACCACTGGAGCAACTATAAAAATAAAAACATTACAAACGTCCTACTTTCAAAGAAAGCAGTGTAACTCTCAGAACATCATTCTCTCTTCAGTGCCTTCCATAGTAGGTACTATGTATCAAATCAAAATAAATTTTACTCAAAATGGATCGGTAAACTTGTGCACCTCTTCAATGTAAAGCTGCTCTTTCCCACAATAAGTAACTACCTAGCGTTGTAAACACGACAATAAATACAGAGCACTTATACTCCTAGCGGGGACAATAAACCATCGCGGTTAAATCATAAACACAGTTACCAGTTCTGTCATTTAGGCAGTGATGAATTGATGATAGAACTTAAAGACTTATTTCACATATGGCATAAAAATTTTAGGCTACTGAATAAGAGAAGGGAGAAGATACATCTTCTTAGTACTGAAGTTTACGTAATAACGTTACGTGTATGGTTTCGGTTAGACACGGTTACTGGGTAACCTTCTACGCACTTTATAGACAGTGGCAATTCAAAAAGAATTAACTAATTGAAATTCAAATTTTCTTAGAGTTCATTACGGACTCTTTAACGAGCTTCAAAATCCTTAGAATTTAATTCACTATAAGAAAAGTTAGTATGCTACTGGTAAGTACTTTAGTGAACTACTGGGTAGGTGCTACACGAGCCACACAAGGCACGACAAAGTGCATCTGGCAAATGATTTAAGTTCATATCGACCATCAAATAGAACTTTATCAACACTAGACGGTCATCTCATGACCCGCAACCTTTTTATAATAAAAAGTTCAAATTCAACCTTATATCCACGTGGCGGGCGCTGCGCAAACTGCGTCGCGGCGTTTGCACAGACGCGGCAGGCGTCGTGGCGAGCATAGGAACACGTCAGCCACCACACGACGAAGCGGCAGACGCTGACAGACACAGACGCACCAGGCGGTACGCACACCAGCGCCGGGGCACAGAGGCGTCGCGGCGGCTGCTGCAGCCAGCAGCCACGCAGGAGGCTCACGGCGAGGCGCCTGGCAGGCGCTGCGGCCCGCAGCCCACAGACGGCGCACGGAGAAATGCCGTGACAGACGCTGCGGCCGGCAGCCCACGGTAGGCGACTCATGATGGGCGCTGCGGCCCACAGCCACAGGCGGTGCACGACGAGATGCCGTGGCGGACGCTGCGGCCGGCAGCCCACAGTAGGCGGCTCACAATGGGCGCCCAGGCGGACGCTGCGGCCCACAGCCACAGGCGTACGGCGAGATGCCGTAGCGGACGCTGACAGGCAATGCGGCCTGCAGATACGTAACAGGCGGCGCGCACTAAAGCGCCGGGACGGGCGCTGTCTCAGACAGCGACGCGGTAGGTGTCGCGCACACATGCAGCGACGCGCTCGCGGTGACACGCTCCGCAGCAACCGGTTCTCAACCGAAGCTGCTCGTAGGGCGGCACCCGCGATTGCCTCACTCGCGGCTCGAGTCGGTACCCGCAAGTAAACGTTCGTCAAGTACCTGCAAACTTACAACTTTTTTCGAAACTATTAGTGGGCGAGGCAGTCCATAAAGGACTCCTCTCTATAGATCTACTGCTAACAAATATAGCACCGTCAAATTTATTTCCAAACTTTACACAAAACTTTAAATTTAAATTTCCAAGATCATAAATTGATACTGAGCGGTAAAAGTAGCTCCCATTTAACTTTCAGAAATTAACGCAAACTCAACCATGTCTCGTACTTAAAGAGCTTCCATGCGAAGACAACACAGTTGGTAGCTAACAGGAGTGTCACTCCTCAATCTGCTGACCATATCACCCGGTCCACGGTAAACGTATCACTAACGGATATCAAAAATTGAGAAAAGACTCATTTACCAATGTCGGTAATCGTGCAAGTCATTGTTGCCAAGAGAAACATTAACTGAAACGGACACCACTCGGTCCAATTCTACAACTTCTCGTGCAAGCAACGGAGAATCGCGCGCACAAATATAATAACAACTGCTAAGAAAATTAACAACCAGAATGTTCAGGAATTCGGGAGCAATCACAAAAATATCTACCTCAAAAACAACACCGTCGAACTCAATTAGTAAGGTCACATAGGAGGCGCTCTCGACCTCTCAACCAACAAAACCCCACAAAATATTTCAATACACCCGACTAAATTAGTGAAATAGTTGAACCACTAAAAATCAACACGTTAACCGGCACGCTTCAAATGGCAGCAAAAACAACATCATCGTGGCGAATACCAGGAAGACGGACTAACAAACACAGCACTTATTAAATTTCTAACTACCGTCCAATAAACGATCGTGATAACTACTACTTCGACACTCGCGGTCACGGTAACGATATCTTCGAGGCGCACTTTCCCCTTTGCTACACAACTGTACTCGCAGATATTAAATCAGAACAGCCAGCGGGATGGAATCACGTAGATCCCATCCCACTTCTGATGTAGCAAATAAAACGTTGAGTTAACCACAAAAATAGTTTAATGAGTTAACTAACAAACAAAATATCAAATGAACACAATAATTTGAAACAAATCAGCATGAAATTATAATTTGACAGCGAGACGGTGCTATAACAAAATTCGATCGATGAATGCGCGGTCGACAAATGGCGCTCAGCGTATTTATAGTCTTCGTGTTACAGGAAGTATAGTGACGTTTTTTGACTATCTCCTACACTATATATTTACAATATAATTACATTTTAAGGCAATACAAAATTTTTATTTATGTGGAATTCCTACTACGCTACGGACAACTTTTTTGAAAAATGCCCAAATACGAATTCCCCTTGCACCTACTAGTGGGAGAAGCCAGTGGGTGCACAGGTCATCCATATACTCTAAAAATTCAGATGTGGCCAATTCTGTTGTACACGATCTCTAAACCTAAACTAAAATGACAGGTCTAAATTTATTCCTATCTTTTTCACAGTGCTCACTGCAGAAAAGGATAGCAATAGATTTAGACCTGTCATTTTAGTTTAGTTTAGAGATTTTATGTACAACAGAATTAGCCACAATGTGGCTAATTACTGAAGTAAATTAAGAAGATTTCAACAGAATGCTACCATTTATTGTTTTTTTACCAAATAATAATATATTTGTACACTATCTACAGTTTTAAAATTCTATACTCTAACTGTTGTGGCTTCCAAAACTTCTTTGTTTTTATGTGTTCCATCGCAAAAAGGTCTGTTCTTCGTCTGTTTACAGTTACAGAGCCAATAGTCTTTTGTTTTCTCCACTTTGAATAGAATAGGCCTGTAAAAAATAAAATAATTATTAGGAGCAATAATAATTAATCATTAGAAAGTATTAGAGCTGTAGCAAACCGTATGTATTCGGTACTGAGTAACGGGTGCGCCATCTAGTACCGAGTAACGAATCGTTACACACGAATGCATATCGTTACTCAGTTACAGTACATTATTCAGTATCTGTATGGTATCTGTCAACAGTACATTTTATTGAATTGAAATTAAGTAAGTCTGGTTCAAAATACGGAAATGTGAAAAAATGCACCTTACGCAGTTTGGTATGTGTTAGGTACCTACGTAATATGTGTTTTCTACAAAATACGAATGTCGCGTCGCGGCGACGTCATAATGTACGAGTATGAAATACGACTCGATTCGTTGCTCTAAAGTAACCTATCATGTTATGATGGGGTATCAGAAATAACGAGTAACGTAACGATACGATAGTAACGAGTACTGATTGTAATAGTAGCGAATACATATGGGTACACTTTTTTTCGTTACTTTTACACCTCTAGAAAGTATGAGTATTTGGGACAATTTTGTAGTCTGTGCTTGCTGCCAGATGAACAGATTCTGTACAGAAAGACAAGCAGATGTGGTCTACTGCATAGAGTATCTACTTGTGTACATAGTCGCCTGCAGATATATTGTGTCAGTTCTCAATATTGAGGTCTTCTCCCTACAATAATATGGTGTGATGGTTATTTTTGCACAAAGGATCTGAGTATTCAGCACATAGATATTTTTTCTAAATTAATAGTTAAATTAATTGCTCTCCCTTTTTATACACAACTGATAAAGACTATCAGAGTAAAGTAAGAAGAAACCTTTGTGTAATCTTTAGAAAAACATCCTTATGCGTGCCGTCACAAAGTGGCTGGGACTTGGACCTGCCGCACAGGCACCAGGCATAGGTCTTGCCTTCCTCCAAAGTCACTTTAAAAGGTTTCTTATCATACACAATTCCATTGTCCATTTGCTCATTAGCTGCGTATACCTTCTTTAAGGGATTGCTTGGAATCTCAGGTTTCGGTGGTTTTGTGACATATCCTGCTTGAAACTACAACAAAAACTTACAGTTATGCCAGAAAAACCTTTGAGGTTATATTGCAGATATAACTTTATATTTCCAAATGTAGGTACTTAATATAATACTTTAATTATAGTTTGATGTTTTGCTACTAATTATAATATATCATTATAATGTTACTAACATATTTCATGATGTTATTGACTAGATTATACCGAATTTTCCGATGAAGCATTTTTAACTTATTAAATACTTCCACTTAGGCTTAGATCGGAATTAAATCTCTTGTATTAAATTTTGCGCACAATATTCTTCATAGTAATATATTTTAATTTTAAAAATAAAATCTTTAAAATAATTTACGAAATAATTCGGCTGACTGTCAACTGTCAAGCACAGCTGTCAAGTTTGGTCAAGTTGTCAACATCAATAGAAAGTTGTCAATAATCTATAGTCTATGCTAAATTCACGGAGTCTACTTTAAACATAGAGATAATAATAATAAGTAGAGTAGGCATACCTACCTTAAAAACGTGCCAAAAATACACTCACACACGCACAATCCTGTAACATAAAATGGCGCGTGTTCATTGTGATGTCTCAAGTTGTGCGTGTGTGAGTGTTCATGTATACATTTTAGGGAGGCCATCTTAAGGGAAGTTGCAATAAAATTTCTGCCACGATCTGTTTTATTGTTATGTTTAAAAATGTAGTGTTGTCTCTTACACACTTATGAAAATTTTGATAAGCTTAAGCTATTTTCCGATCCACTATTTTCTATAGGACATTATGCCAAGTCCTCTTCTATAGGTTCATGACTTTAAAAACTATAGAATACAAGTACATAGTTAGTAAAGTAAATTACAAGTAGTTATTTATAGTATTAAGTACAATTAAAGTAGTAATTAAAAATTAAAAAATCCCCCGACCTTCGCCATTTTGTGGCGGTGGCCATCTTGGATTTGCAATAGTGCTATTCTACTCGTGATTCTACTAGTCAAGCCCTTTCATTTGATACCCATATTAAGGGAGTTGTGAAAGAATATGTAATCCGCCATTTTGTAGCGGCGGCCATCTTGGACCGATTTTCATCAAACATAGCTAACAACACTCTCGACTAATTCACCTTTCAAACTAAAAAACCGCATTCAAATCGGTCCATCCGTTTGAGCCCCACAGGGGAACAGACAGACACACACACACACAGACACGTCAAACTTATAACACCCCGTCGTTTTTGCCGGGGGTTAAAAGAAGACACATTAATTTGCATTTAACGTTAAAATTATTTACCCACAACACGCACAAAAATATTACTATTAAATGGGTTCCGTTATTATTAAATTAATATAACGTTAACAAGTTTTGAACTTTAAAATAGAGCCATGGCAAAATTATAGATTTACGAGAAAATTATACAAAGCAAGCAAGCAAGCAAGCCTGCTTAAACTGTGGTAGCAAGCGCAATTTGCAATTGTAACAGATAATAAATATTAAATCACAGACAATTAGGTACCTACCTATAAACCATAGAGATAATAATTATTATTATCTCTATGCTATAAACCCTATTTTTTTTTGTTTTTATTTGACGTCAAAATCGTCAAAATTTTTTTCAACTTTGTTTTGAAGCCTATTTTTAATTTTAAATATCAATAATCTTAATTTTCTTTATGCAAGTGGGTAGAATGTAGATTAGTTTACTTGTAAAATGAGACGCTGCTTGTAAATATTTAAATTATCCTTAGTTATGTCCAGAATAAGAGGAATAGAAGCTAAGTTGTTAAAAGTGCAAAAAGATGGATTACAAGCAATACAAGATTTGGAGCAAAACAAGAACAAATATGTTGACATTAAAAAGAAAAACGATGAAACTTGCGACTTTAAAATAGACATGGAAAGTAAGTTTCAAGTTGATTTGTTCATAATTTTTGTTGTGACACTTTGAAGGTTAGTTCGTAATACAGTTAATTAAAAAATATACATAATAGTAAGACATAGAGATCCGTTCGTAAATCTTGTCATGTATATTTCCAGAGCAGCAAATTGATGAGTTATTGCTCAAACTGCCAAAGCTAGACAAAATATTCGACGTACACAGGAAAATAGGTGAGGGTACATTTAGCTCAGTGTACCTGGGCTCGCTGAAGCAGCACGCTGCATTGTCGGACGCGGAGAAGCGCTGGTTCGCCATCAAGCACCTGGTGCCCACCGCGCACCCCGCCCGGGTGGAGCACGAGCTGAGGTGTCTCAGGGACATGGGGTGAGGATTCATTTGATTGATGTAACTACGTTCTTGGGTAATATGCACCAATATTGTGAATGTACCAGCACTTGGTGAGGCTGACTTGTGGAGCCTGGCTTGGATCGTACCTACAAACAGTTGATAGTTGCATTAAGATCATTGCTAAATATTTACACAATTTTAGAACTCATACTAGAACTGTATTTAGACCAATAGTTGAAGAGTTTAGCATAAGGCATAAAATCATGTAAAAAAATTAACTAAATTAAGTACATCACCAATATATGGGACAAGTACATTTCTGTTTAAAAAGTAGTTTTTTGAAGTTTATTTTCTACAAGATAGAACTAGTTTTGATTGATAATTTTATGGTAGATTCAATTGACGATTCAAAAGCACTTGTAAAAGTTTATTTGAATAAAATACTAATAGTAATAGGTAATTAAAAGAAGGCTCTGTGGGCAAGTCCTTCAAACACAAGTATAATTTAAAAATTTAATAAAACCCCCGACATTCGCCATTTTGTGGCGGCGGCCATCTTGGATTGGCATAGTGCTATTCTACTAGTCAAGCCCTTTCATTTGATACCCATATTAAGGGAGTTGTGAAAAAATATGTAATCCGCCATTTTGTAGCGGCGGCCATCTTTGATCGATTTTCATCAAACATAGCTAACAACACTCGACTAATTCACCTTTCAAACAAAAAAACTGCATTCAAATCGGTCCACCCGTTTGAGCGCCACAGGGGAACAGACAGAGACACACACAGACACATCAAACTTATAACACCCTGTCATTTTTGCGTCGGGGTTAAAAATACAATAATGTAAAAACTTAATTTATTTTTTCAGGGGGAAGGATAATGTGATTGGTGTGGAGCTGTGCCTTCGTAACTTAGATACAATAGTATTTGTGATGCCTTATATACCTCATAAGAAATTTTCTGTGAGTTTTATATTAAGATGATCATGACATAACAGCATTTGTGCCAGGGCCATTAATGTTTTATCATTTTACAGGAATATGTAGGGGATATGGACGCACAAGAGGTGCGTCAGTACATGCGTGCCTTGCTGGTAGCTTTGAAGCATGTGCACTCATTCGGAGTCATTCACAGAGACGTTAAACCTAGCAACTTCCTTTATGACAGAGAGAACAAGAGGTAAAATCTGAATAATCATTGGATAACACTCTAGTGTACCTTGACTGGTTGCTAGAATATGCACAACCTAAGCCAGTGGACATAGGGATTTTAAATTTGGAGGAAATATTTTGTTGATTACCCTAGAAATCATTTCTGCTTTGTGTTTCTTTAATTCTATGGAATTACAATAGCAAATTTTTAACATGGCTAACATTTGTTTGCAGGTACCTGCTGGTGGACTTTGGCCTGGCGCAGCGCGCGAGCAGCTCGCCGCCGCCCGCCGAGCCCGCCGCGCTCGCCGCGCCCAGGAAGCGCGCCCGGGAACAGGTACTGCACAATATACTTACAATATTATCTCCCAGGATGCAAACTAGTTCAAAAAGTTCAAAATTCAAATTATTTGATTTGTCAACAAAGTATTGAATAAGATGTTATTACATCTCTGTGCCAAACTTCAAGCTTGGTTCAGCAGATATTTCTATTGCCCATAATATCAACAGTAGGATGAGACTCAAATCAACAGTAAGATGAGACACAAATCAACAGTAGAATGACATAATATGTAGATGACACAATCTAGATGTGTCCATGGGTGGTATAAAACAAGCTCACAATGCCGAGCAAGAGGCGGTGGTATGATATTAGCTTCCTTTTATCTACTAATTTACTATATAATTTGCACTACGTTTATAAATAGTGAACACACAGTGGGTGATACATTTTGAAATTGACGTTATACTCTTCGGATATTCCACATTGTTCATTGCTCAATATTTCAACTCGTTTCAACTCTAAAAGTATGTTCTATTTCCAGGACGAGAGCGCTAACGACGCGAAGAGGATGGCGCTGGACCTGTCCGTCGGGGCGAGGTGTAGCAGCGTCGTCGCCCCCATAGTGCCCAGGAGGGCTATTTTACCCAAAGTGCAAATCCCTAAACAGAATATTCCAAAGGTCTTAAATTCGTTCGATAACGAATAACATACAATCTTTTTTTTTATATTTAACTAGGGTATGCCCGCGGCTTCGCCCGCGTGAATTTCGATTTTAAACAAATCCCGAGGGAATCGTGGATTTCCGGTTCCCGTTCCCGCTCCCTTTTAAAACCTTTATACCTACTATCAAGGAAGTTCGCTATAGTAATCTACCTATAGCTGTAGATATATATTTCGGTTTTATCAAAATCCCGTGGGAACTGTGGATTTTTCCAGGATAAAAAGTGCATACGCATACAGATGCATGCAACTATTATAATAATGTGCTATGTGAGCGTGATTTACCTAAGAACAGTCAACGCCATCTATCGCGTTTTTGGAAGTCTAAATCTATTTTAGTCCCACAGAAATACTTTTCCGGGATAAATAGCCTATGTTTTAAGTCAGGGCATAAGCTATCTCCATTCAAAATTTCAGCCAAATCGGTTCAGTAGTTGCGGCGTGATTGAGTAACAAACATCCAAACATCCAAACATCTAAACATCCAAACATCCAAACATCCACACTTTCACATTTATAATATTAAGTAGGATAAGTAAAGTATAGTAGGATTAGTAGGATTGGTATTGTGATTATGTGTGATAGCTTCTGCCCGCAGCTTCGCTTGCGTGAATTTCGCTTTTGAACAAATCCCGAGGGAATCGTTGATTCCCGGTTCCCGTTCCCGCTCCCTTTTCCAACCTTTATACTTTCTATCAAGGAAGTTCGCTATAATAAGCTACCTATAGCTGTAGATATAGACTTCGGGTTTTTCAAAATCCCATGGAAACTGTGCATTTTTTCCAGGATAAAAAGTAGCCAATGTGTTGCCAATGCATGCAACACAGCAAACTATTACAATAATGCGTTATGTGAACGTGATTTACCTAAGAACAGTCAGCGCCCTCTATGGCGTTTTTGGAAGATTATATCTATTTTAGTCCCACAGGAATACTTTTCCGGGATTAAAAGTCGCCTATGTTTTAAGTCAGGGCATAAGCTATCTCCATTCAAAATTTCAGCTAAATCGGTTCAGTAGTAGCGGCGTGATTGAGTAACAAACATCCAAACATCCAAACATCCACACTTTCACATTTATAATATTAGTAGGATAGTAGGATTAGTAGGATTGGTATTGTGATTATGTGTGATAGCTTCTGCCCGCAGCGTCGCTCGCGTGAATTTCGGTTTTGAACAAATCCCGAGGGAATCGTTGATTCCCGGTTCCCGTTCCCGCTCCCTTTTCCAACCTTTATACTTTCTATCAAGGAAGTTCGCTATAATAATCTACCTATAGCTGTAGATATAGACTTCGGGTTTTTCAAAATCCCATGGGAACTGTGCATTTTTTCCAGGATAAAAAGTAGCCAATGTGTTGCCAATGCATGCAACACAGCAAACTATTACAATAATGTGTTATGTGAACGTGATTTACCTAAGAACAGTCAGCACCCTCTATGGCGTTTTTGGAAGATTATATCTATTTTAGTCCCACAGGAATATTTTTCCGGGATAAAAAGTAGCCTATGTTTTAAGTCAGGGCATAAGCTATCTCCATTCAAAATTTCAGCTAAATCGGTTCAGTAGTTGCGGCGTGATTGAGTAACAAACATCCAAACATACAAACATCTAAACATCCAAACATCCAAACATCCAAACATCCACACTTTCACATTTATAATATTAGTAGGATTGAGTAAATGACTAGATATACGGAAACTATGAAATATGATCGTTTACAGAACACTCCGGGTGAGTTCGTGTCTCGCGCGGGGCTCTGCCTGTGCGCGGACGTGGGCGGCGTGTGCACCGCGTGCGCCGCGCGCCCCAACGCACGCGCGCCGCGCGCCGGCACGCAGGGCTTCCGACCGCCCGAGGTGAGCCAGTGTGAACGAGTGTCACTCATGAATAGATAGAAAAGTTTTTTATTCAAATAAACATTTACAAGTACTTTCTTTTGAATCGTCAATTGAATCTACCACCAGTAATGTAAGCGTCACTCGTGTACACAAGTTATATACATAAGTGTCACTCATGGATTCTTTCGTGTTTCGCGCCGTCTGTGGGTGTGCGCACATTTAGTGATGAATATCATTTTATATGCATAGATAGAAATACTTTATTGTACATGACAAAAATTAGCCCGAGAGGAAGTCATCGCAAGTTCCTTCTTGTGCAGGAAAAGCTTTTTGAGTGTTTGTATCCTATCTTTTGGTGTTTAGCAGTAGTAAGGTTGATTTGGCGTGCGGTTCCGTGGCAGGTGCTGCTGAAGAGCCCTCGGCAGGGCACGGGCGTGGACACGTGGGCGGCGGGCGTGGTGCTGGCCAGCCTGCTCACGGCGCGCTACCCGTTCTTCCGCGCCGCCGACGACGTGTCCGCGCTGGCCGAGCTGGCCGACCTGCTGGGCACCGAGCCGCTCGCGCGCACCGCGCACGCACTAGGTACTAGCACTCTCCTTGATATCTCTCCTCGAGTCGCGATACTGAAGCGGCACATAGCTCGATGAGCCGACAGACTTGCTAAGGATCTCTTAAGGTGCTCGAATGGCGACACCGACAAACGCAGCATTGGAAGACCCGCTACTAGATGGACGGACGATCTGTTGCGATCCTTTCAGGAGAAGTTATAAATCACAATGAAAACATCAATGATAAATGAGCGCGTCTACCGCACGAGTAGTACGAATAGACTAATAAAAAATAATAAAATATACACATACTCTGTACAATGCGTTAACGCTTATCGCTGACTGATCACAAACGAGCCTATGTTTTCCACGATAACTTGTCTCCGGTGCGGTGGGTAGACAGTTCAAAAATAATAAAAGTAGGTAGGCTGTCTCGCTAGTACCGGCATTGAACAGGACGAAAACAGAGGAATTTATAGCCATAGCCGGCGACATAAAATAAACGCTCTATCGAACGCGTGTGTTGGTCCTTCGAGCCGGACTAATGTGTCGCACGGCGCAGGTCGCCGCATCGTGACGTCGTCGCGGCGCCGCGGCCTGTGTCTGCGCAAGCTGGCGGCGCGTCTGCGCGGCGCCTCGCCCCCGCCGCCCGCACACCCCGCACCGCCGTGCAGAGACTGTCGCCTGCCCACCCCGCAGTGCCTGTGCAGAGATGAGACCACACCGGTTAGTGTGCGGAACACCAAACGCGGCACCTAAACTAACCAATTGAAACTCAAAATCAAAGTTTTCGACATGTGGCAAATCATTAGTTCTAACAGTACACCGCACTAGGCAGCATTTCTTTTCAAATGGTAATGCTAATGAAACATATCATCACAACCGAATCTTGGCATAATACATACAATGCGAGTACTGGGTAAGGGACATCAAGTCAACTTGCAACAAGGTAGTTGACTCACACTGGACTTTCTGTTACCTCTGTGCAGCAAAAGCACATTAGTATCATGTTTTTTTTGCACTGGTGGCATGAATGAAACTTCAGTCTTACATTTATTGTAATTCACAGGCTCACGAAATAAACGACACGGTCACTATAGCGGGCTTCCCCGACTCGGCCTTCGCCCTCGCGGCGCGCCTGCTGGAGCCACTGCCCGCCCAGCGCTACTGCGCGTCCCGCGCGCTCGACCATCCCTTCCTGGCCGATCCCGCCCCGCACCCCGACCCGCATCACGCCGCAAACAAGCAGTAATTAATAAACAATATTTGTTTAGAGATCGGAGATATTGTAAAAGTACCGTCACATTCACCGATCGAACGATCTATCTTCGTGTCAGTGGCACAGCTTCAACATATCAATGAACTTTGGATGACCGACGCTGAGCGGTTATTCGTTCAGCGTTTACCACCAGAATAAAGATAATAGTTATTGATATTACTATTATTATTCTTATTGGTCAAATAATTTACACAATGAGACGCTCGTTCACATTTGTCCGAGGCGTTCGGCTAGTAACATCGACGTGTGAACGTTTGTGAACTGCGTCAAGCCGATAATCCGACATCAGTCGGCAAGCAGGCACACAAAAATATATAAAACAAGTAATCTTGTAAAATATTTACAAGTAGGAAAATATAAAGTATCGCATGCATTGCATATTCGCCGAGCGCTTTGGACCATTTTTGGCTCTTATATCAAATTATTACTGTGAAGATTTATACTCTTTTGAGAACAATATTTTAAATGATAAATGTATTTTGTAACCAAATTTTTTATAATTCCGACTGCAGGTGTGGGTGCTCAATGAAAACATTTTAAGACTGTCACTATGTACAACTAGATAACAACAGTATTTCACTGTTGCAAATGTTTTGCTGCAGGTTTTTCTTCGGGTGAATTTGAATTTTGATTTGTTCACAAGTTTTTGTAGATATGGGAATTTTGAAATAATACTTACTATGGAATTATTTGAAGGGCCTCAATCCAGTTGTGGGTGCCAGAGGTTGCTGGGTTTGATTGGCAGCTAAATAAAAGGATTTTGGGATTGGGAGCTAAATAAAAGTAGCTGTGGTTAAAAGGTTGATTGTGATGCTGTTTCACTTTAGACTCAATCTTAGAGTGCATCGACAATAACAAACAGGTGATGACGTCTATGACCATCACGTGATGGTCAAAGTGAAGTCAAATCCTAACTTGTCTTCACATAAATTATTAATATTATCTATAAATTGTTGAGGAGAGTGTTTTGTTAGAAGTTTTAAGTTATTTTCTTTCGTATTTTATGTTTCGCATGGTTTTGTGTAAGATGTAGCTATTTTGTTAAAGTTACTGTTAATTATTTGTAACATGGATCTCACGAGCTAATTTAAGTGTTTAGTACAAAGTGAACGGTCACTGTTTTTATAAAATAGCACAAAGATAGCATAGTCACATTATAACCCAAGAGCTTTTTAGTTTTAACTACATATATGTTTCGTTAAACAGTAATGTTGTTGTTTTTAGTCATATTATAAAATCTGTGTGCCAAATGTTAGCCATAAAGGTTTACACTGCACAGCGGTGGACGAACAAAACATGATCACACCTCACATCTTAATACATTTTATTGATATCAAAAATTACACAGATTTTATGAAAAACATTTACGAAGCTTAGTATTTAGGGTATAAAATGTGATTGGAACTAATACTAAATGTGCCTTAGAGATGTGTTCACTAGAGTACTGTTACCTCATTGTTTCTATTGACTCCAAATAAATGTTGCTTCCAACATGTCTTGTGTTTCGTTCAGACATGTGACCCCTGTTAACACTAAAGTATTCAAAAACTCATTTTATCCTTAGAATAATTATTTATTACTATAAAATTATAAAACCATAAGCTGTATCATAAAATAGTTGAGTAACATTGCATCTTAATTTCTTTACTATTTAACTGTATCACACAAAATAAATTCAGTCTCACATTTGGTTGCATTTCTTGCATAATATAAAGAAATCAATTTGTTGTCTAAATTTCCAGTGCAGCCAAGTGTGAGATTACCTTTCGGCTTCAACAACATTTTCAGCAGAACTCATTCAAATCTTAATTATATAATTTTATTGCTTAATCTATATTACAACTAAGTACTGATCACAAAGAAGCTCATTATTTTATAGCTTCCCTTAAATTCAACAATTACTTTAAAAAAAAAAATTCTATAAAGCTTTCAATAAATCAATTACCTTAGCAAACTGATTGTAGTGTGCATCTAGAATTGTAGCCATGTGCAAAGACCTAAGTTAAAGTTGCCTTGCAGTGAAGCGCTCTGTGCGCTCATCGTAGACGCATTACAGTTTGAAAGCAGCCACGGGACAGTAAGATTAATTATTGAAGTTAATTGCAAATTAGTAAAATATCAAATTTGAGAAGTTTAAATTCACTTGGTTAACCATTAAATAGTTGCAATATTCTAGCCTACATAGAGCAGATGCACTGAAGCTCTCAGTGTACGCTAGCTCATCACCAAAACACTATCACTTATTTCTGTACGTCCACAGTACTAGTTCTTCCAAAAGTTAGGGTTCTGTTGCAACCTCCGCTCAAAGTTGGCATACCACGTGTGCAGTGTGTTCAGAGGTATGTAGGAGACCCCAGGCGTTGGTGTCATTTGGTCTTGAGTCACGGAAAAGGATGCCACGAAATTGACTAAATTCTCTAACATCTTCTGGGCGAAGGTTACATAGGAGTATGTTTGTTGTGCCTAGAAAAATAATATTTTTTAGCAAACATTAAACATACATACTTATTACCTATTTAAAAAAAAAGGATTATTTACGACAACCAATAGTAAGTTCAACTCCATGCTCCTCCATGGGAGGCTTCAGTCATGGCTGGTTACCACTCTACAAGCAAGGCTGTGCCGCCAATCGGAGGCCGATCTCGTCGCTCATTGGCGGGAGCGGCTTCTGGCGCCATCGGCCGGCTACCGTACGATCGAGGCGATCCGACCCGTCCTGGAGCTCTAGACGGGCCGGAAGCACGGGACTCTGTCGTTCCACCTTGCGCAGATCCTCTCGGGGCACGGTTGCTTCGGGAGGTATCTGTGCAGGGTCGCAAGGAGAGAGCCCACTGAGGAGTGCCATGAGTGCGGCCACGCTGAGGACACAGCGCAACACACGCTGGAGTCATGCGTGCATTGGGCGACACAGCGCGCCGCACTCGTGGCAGAAGTGGGGCCGGACCTCTCGCTGCCCACCGTCGTTCACGCCATGGTGAGCAGCGAGACGTCCTGGAACGCCGTCGCCTCCTTTTGCGAGGAGGTGATGACGCAAAAGGAGGCAGCGGAACGGGCGCGGGAGGACGACGCAGCCGCGGACCCTCTCCGCCGCCGCAGAGTAGGACGCAGGCGGCGTGCTCACGACCGCCGTCTGCCGCCCTAGCGAGGAGCTCCGGGCGATGGGTTGGAGGTCTCCATCGCCCGTCGAGGTACGTCCTCGGGTCAGGAGGCGCACCAACATGTTCCTGGTGCGCCTCAGACGGAGTAAGGGGACCTAGATAAGAGTCCCCGCCGTGGAGGGTCTGCTCTGGCGGACGCCGCTGGCTGGGTCGCGGACGATTGCGCGAGTGTTCCCGTGACCCAGCCACCAGGCGACGCGTTGGAACATCGATGGGTTTTAGTGGGTATTCGGGCCATCTCTTGGCCTTGCTGAGTCCCACACTACCTTCCGGAAGCATTGCAGTCCGCTGCAAGGCTTCTGGAAGGTGTGCGTAAATGCATTTCCCATCGTTAAAAAAAAAAAAGGCTGTGCCGCCAAGCGATTTAGCATACTGGTATGATGCTGTTTAGAAACCGAACAGAGGTATGCATAACTCTTCCAAGTTAGCCTGCTTCCATCTTAGACTGCATCAATACTTACCGTCAGGTGAGATTGCAGTCAAGGGCTAACTTGTAGTTAAATAAAAAAAAAATTAGCCTCAACCAAGGACAGTTACAAAATTATTACAATTTATATTATTGACATGAGTAATCGTTTACCTCAGAGTTTGGAAGTAGATGTGTATTTGCCTCAGGCTCAATAGAAATTCCAATTTGGGCATTATGACATATCTGCTGTTGTCCAAAGGCACTCATAAATTTATTATCATCTGAAAATATATGACATAATTCTTAAAAGTTACAAACCCTAAATACATATATAAAAAATTCTTAGAGGAACAATGTGGCCAATTCTGTTGTACATATGGGCGCAAGCGCCATGTATCGGCAATAAGTGGAAAATATTGATAAACTATATTTTAGTTTATCGTTTAAATAATTATAAAAATGTGTGAAATAGATGAGATTGATATTCAAATAATTATGGGTAAATATTAAACCGTTATTTATCAAGGTCTAATATTAAATAGACACCGTTTTGACTCTTTGAATGTTTGATGTCTAATTTATTGTTCAATATCACCATTTACTATTGAAATAATAGTTTGCTGTTTAAATATTTATAATAAAATCTATTAGAGTTATTAACATTAACTTTAATCAAATTTAATCATTGCAAAATTTATAATAACGTTTTGTGTAATCTATGGTAGAATCTCCTTGTAGCGCCATCTGCAGGAATTATGACTGTTGGTTGGTATTATTTAAATAAACATAGTTTGTTTAAAATAAACCATTTAGAGTTACGTAAAATTCATTTAAATATTTATTTTGATTATTAAGCTATGGTTCAAGAATTATTTTACAGTAATTTTATTTGTTCTTTATACAAAAGAAGTTGTATTGCTATATTTCCGTTATAACCTTGAGATACAAATATAAAATCAATCGAATCGTAAAAATGGCAAGCATTCCTTTGTTAGATTTTGCACTGAAATAAAATAAATGATATTTGGTGTGTAATTTCACCGTGATTAGACCCTTAACGTGAAAGATCTGGCTTGGTCGCCGACATACACAATCTCTAAACCTAAACTAAAATGACAGGCCTAAATATATTCCTATCTCTTTCACAATGCTCCCTGCGGAAAAGGATAGCAATATTTTTAAACCTGTCAGTTTAGGTTTAGAGATTGTGTACAACAGAATTGGCCACAATGTCAGGAATACTAACTACTCATCCACAATAATCATACAAATATTTAAAAAAAGAAATATTATTATTTTTTATATACCTATTTAAACATTGTGGCCGATTCTGTTGTACACAATTCTCTAAACTAATCTAAATTAACAGGTTTAAAAATAGTGCTATCCTTTTCTGCAGGGAGCATTGTGACAGAGATAGGAATATATTTAGGCCTGTCATTTTAGTTTAGATTTAGAGATTGTGTACAACAGAATTAGCCACATTGTGGCAGATTCTGTTGTACACAATCTCTAAATCTAAACTAAAATGACAGGTCTAAATATATTCCTGTCTCTTTCACAATCCTCCCTGCTGAAGGGGATAACATTATTTTTAAACCTGTCAATTTAGTTTAGGTTTAGAGATTGTGTACAACAGAATTAGCCACATTGTTAGTAACAAAGTACCTATTCCAGAACTTACCAGATAGTTCGTGAAGTTTTTTTAAGTTTGATATCTTAAAAATAGCAGAGGGTTTGGCATTGGAGATGTGTCCCAGCGGCTGCCAGTTGGGCGGCGCGTTGGGGTCCGGCCAGCTCCAGTAGACCACGGCCGCCGTGCCCGCCGGCAGCGGCGCCGCGCCCGTCAGGAACACCACCGCATGGTTTATGGAGTCCACGTCCAGGATGGTGGTGACCAGGCTCGTCTCCGACACAGGCGTGAAGTCCGTCTGCACCTGATGACCATTCACAACATTCAATTTCCCTGTCCCCCTAGCTCCTGGGTTAGGTTTGAATTTCAAACATTACTGATTACAGTAACATCCTACCTACTTACCAAGCGCCCTGACACGATTAACCCAAAAATACTAGCCATCTTAGATTGATGACACGTTACTTAAATACAATTTTTAAGTGAGAATTTTATTTATTTTAACGAAAAATTAACATCACTCAGTTCTAGAAAAAACTTGGAACACAAGTCACAACACAACATTTGTTCACTTTTTATATTTGCAACCACAGAACACAAATACTCTAACGAGTTTGCAGCATGCGCCATGCAGTGGCATGCAGTATGTACAAAGTACTCTGTGATTTGCAACTTATTTTTCGAGATTTGCAATATGCTTCTAGAAAAAATATCGACATATCGATATTTTTGGCGATATTTATTACATCGATACATCGATATATAACCCCCGCAGATAGCTATTGCGCTTGAACCTTGTCACATTAACATCGGCGTGACGTTAGATGACACGAAAATATACAGTCAGCGACCAAAATTTGTGGATATAGTAATAATTATTCAATACTCGATACGCGTACTCTGCTAACAGTTTTGTCAAAGGTACCGACGTCTATTTAGTGCTGACGTTACTAAAATGGCGGCCAGGCGCAATACCAATTTGCGGGTCTTATAAATCGTATCAAATTCAATACATTCCGCCATAGACCAAAATCGCTGGAATTCAGAGCTGAAATTTTTTCCCTATTTAAAATAGTTTGGTAGGTAGGTAGGTACCTATTTAGTGAATAGAGATATTTAACTAATCGCTCAATGTAGAAAAAACTCAATAGAATTTCATAAAGCACAAAAATTTCACCGATATATCGAAAACGATGTCGATTTATTTTAAAATATCGATACGATATATATCGATACTTTTTGGCCGTTTTTTTGGCACTTTCTGCATCCCTAGTCTGCAGTCTGCATAGACCATTCGCATGCAGATATGACAAAATTTGTCATATCTGCATGCGAATGCTGATAATTAATGATAATTAATGATAATGAAAAATTAATGCCTGACAGACACTTCATGGTGATATCATTTGACATCCATTTTTGAATATTTTTTTTCAATGTGCTTCTTTTGTTTTCTATTGCTGTTAGTGTGCACTTTCTAGTTTCCACTCTTGGTGTTTTCTATTCTAAGGCGAAACGAGTAATATTATTACGCGGCATATGGCTTTTTATGATGACAGGGAATTGAGGTAGTTTTGGGGTAAAATCATACTTCGTAGATGTTAACCCTGTTCTAAATACAAATAACTCATCTGTAAATGACAATGACAGCTGTCAGAATTCCACGGAATTAGTAATTCGGGTATAGGCACTTCAAATCAAATCAAATCAAATAAACTTTATTCAAAATTGGTACACTGTACACTTTTTGAACGTCAATTTAGGTACAGGCAATGGTGATAATTATTTACGGAAACTTAAAACTAAAACTACGAGGGTTCCAAACGCGCCCTGGTCTGAGAAGAGCCCACAACAAACTCAGCCGGGTTTTTTTTTTTTATTATCACCATCTTACAATATGGTATAATAGCCATAAAAATGATTTGAACTGTTGGCTTTTAGAGCAATCTATGTCCATGGATTTTTGTCATTAAAAAAATCTTTTAAGCTATAGTAAGACTTTTCAATTAATTTGCGTTTAATAAAACCTTTGAACTTATTGAGAGACATATCCAAAATGTTCTCTGGCAACATATTATAAAAAAGTACAGAATTACCAACAAATGATTTTCCAACTTTTCGCAGCCTAGTAGTGGGCAACACAAGTTTATCTTTATTTCTAAGATTAATGTTATGACAGTCACTTTTTTTCTTAAATTTATCGATATTTTTGTGTACATATATTAAATTTTCAAGAATATATTGGTTATAAACTGTCATAATTTTAACTTCCTTAAACTTATTTCTCAGTGACTCTCTGGGTCCCATATTATATATGGCACGAACAGCCCTCTTCAGCCTCTTCTGCAGCACGAAAATGGAATTAATATCAGCAGCATTACCCCATAAAAGTATGCCATATGACATAATGCTGTGAAAGTAACTAAAATAAACTAACCTCGCAGTTTCAATATCAGTTAGTTGGCGAATCTTTTTAACCGCATATGCAACAGAACTAAGTCTGTTCGATAAGTTATTTACATGAGGGCCCCATTGGAGTTTAGCATCTAACGTTATCCCCAGGAAAACAGCCGTATCCACTAGATCTAATTCCTCATTATTAAGCTGTACAGTGGTTTCAACTTGTTTAACATTAGGTAAAGTGAATTTAACACACTTAGTTTTTTTCCCATTAAGTAATAAGTTATTTGCTTCAAACCACTGTACCACTTTTGTGAGAGAATTGTTTACTTCGTCAGGTATTCTTTGGTATCTATCAATTTTAAACAAAAGTGATGTATCATCAGCAAACAATACTATCCCGTGACTATCCTTAGCGAGATAAGGAAGGTCATTAATATAAATAAGGAATAGAAAGGGCCCAAGAATAGAACCCTGTGGAACTCCTATTTTTACAGCTGATCCGGTAGACCGCTTTCCGTTCACATCTACTTTTTGTGTTCTATCATTAAGGTAAGAATTCATTAAATCCAAAGCTGCACCTTTAATTCCATAATGGTGTAGTTTTCTGAGTAATGTTTCATGATCAACACAATCAAAAGCCTTGGACAAATCACAAAAAACTCCAAGTGCATCATGTGACTCCTCCCAGGCTTCAAATATATGTTTAATTAACTCAACACCAGCATCAGTTGTTGAGCGACCCCTTGTGAAACCAAACTGTTTTGTATGTAATATATCATTATACTAGCGGCACGCTATGATGGCCGGTTTGACACATTACAATAGTGATGTGGAATGTCAATTTATTCTCGAACAAAAAACAATTAAGTTTTGTTTTTGTACCTGATTAAATAGGTTTAATAAAACAAAAATGTATATGTTTATTTAATTTATTTGAACGAACTGAATATTTGAACGAAAATGAATATACATACTTTATATGCACACAAGAAACATATGAATACAAAATATACCAAAAAAGGTGCCACAAAAGGCCATAATTAATCAGATTCGTCCATACTACTATTTTCACTGTCGTCACTGCTATCATCACATACATTAATAATTATATGTTCGTTTTCTATAATATTATCTATTTTCACATCTCTTTCATAATCTTCCCTTATTAATTTAACAGTTCTATTCACAACCTTTTCCCAGTCTCCTTTAGTCACATGTTCACAAGCTTCTTCTAATAATTTTAGCATTTTTTTTGTGGTAAATGGGGGTTCTGTATTGTGTCTTGCAGCATATCCCTTAATTTGAGCCCACACCAACTCAATCGCATTATACTCACAATGGTAAGGCGGTAACCGTATAACTCTGTGCCCATGTTCTAATGCTATTTCGTCAATGACGTATCGGATCTTGGTTGGTTTGTTTTCTTTTAAAAGACGTACTAATTCCGCTTTTAACATATTCATGTTTGCATCTACGCCATTTTTACGAAGCCATGCGACGATATCAGCTTGTCAATTTGCATCGAGTGGTATGGGGCGTTGTCCATAATTATAATAGATGGTTCAGGGAGGCTACACAACATTGAGGTAAACCATTCAGTAAACTTTTCTCCATTCATGTCTTCATGATAGTCTCCAGTGGTTTTTGACGCAAAAGCCATGAGAGAACCTTCGACAAACCCGTTGATGGTTCCGGCGTGACAAATTATAAGTCGCGATCCTTTTCCTACAGGAACTTTGGAAGTAGATGCTGCTGTGTCATCGTTCCAAGAACGGCCTACAGTATGGTTAGCATTAAGCCATGTTTCATCCAAGAACACAACATTTTGCCAATTTTTGATTTCTTTCACTTGCCGTAAAAAAGTATACCTTGCCATCGCTATATCAAATCTTTCCATCAATATTTTGCGTTTGTTACATTTTTTGTATCGAAATCCAATGGTCTTCAAAATCTTCGTTAAAGAACTTTCCCCACCGAAGAATAATCCAGCTTCCTTCAGTGAATGCACCAACTTTTTTCTTGTTGGATACTCCTTCTGTAAATAGTAGCCGTAAACATGTCTATCGATGCCTACGACTGGTTTTGCTCGTTTTCTCTTTTTTGGTGTGTGAAGTTTATTTTCTTCTGTGCCAGTCTCGCCATATTTTTTTTTAGTTATCCGTCTAACAGTTCGTTGTCCAATATTAAGCGCATCAGCTACGCGTTCAACCACTGACGTTATAGGTAAAATTGGCCCTCCATTTTGAGCTTCACGATCGAAATAGTTACGAAGGCGTATTACGAACTCACGTGTCTGACTATTTAGAACAGTTCTCTGCGTACGTTCGGTCATATCGACGAAATCCACAACAAAGGGCTTGAACAGAGTCCAAATTAACGAGCAAGGGTCAACAGTAATGCAGTATCAATATTTGAAATCCAAAGCCAGGTCAAAACTATATCACAATCGCATTGCACTGACAGTTTATACTTTTCGAAGCAACGTCAATTCGAAACTGCTTTGTTTTGCATTGAGCATTGACGCGAGTTTGCCGGAGGTAGTAGTTGTGCTAGCCAGCGATCCTATGTGACGATCGTATTAGATTCCATTTTTAAAAATTTATTGATATTTTTTTGCGATTTCAGAGGTTTGTCCACATAGTGAAAATTGTTCATATTCACAAGTACATTCACCCCTTAAATGGTGCAAACTGATTTTTCTACACTTGTATACATTTAAGAAATCAATTTAATAAATAAATTTTGAGTCCTAAACCTAAAACTACATTCGATAAAATTTATGAATCTCTGCACATCACTATCGTCAATAAAGTAATACAATTATTTCCTTCAAAGTCGTTATCAATTAATACGGAACTTCATGAGAAACTACATTCGATAAAATTTATGAATCTCTGCACATCACTATCGTCAATAAAGTAATACAATTATTTCCTTCAAAGTCGTTATCAATTAATACGGAACTTCATGAGCGGACAAACGTCAAACCGGCCATCATAGCGTGCCGCTAGAGTAGTATGAAAATGTTTGTAAAAATCTTCGTACAACAGTACCTACCTAGCAGGCCTACTAGCAGGTACTTCTACTTTAATTCCCTGTCAACATAAAAAGCCATATGCCGCGTAATAATATTACTCGTTTCATCTTAAAATAGAAAACACCAAGAGTGGAAACTAGAAAGTGCACCCTGACAGCAATAGAAAACAAAAGAAGCACATTGAAAAAATTTATTCAAATATGGATGTCGAATGACATTATCACCATGAAGTGTCTGTCAGGCATTTGTCATATCTATGTACATGCGGCAGTTGATTTGTATAAGTTTTGAATTTTTTATCTTATTTTGTGGGAATTGTTTTATCTCTGGTAACATTACGAAACGTCAGAATTCCAGGGAATTAGTAATACGGGTATTTTTTTAATTAGGTAACTCATTTCGATATGAATATCGATAAAATACGAAAGACGTCCCATACCTATTAAATGTCAGTATGACAAACCCTGAATGTCAGGTACATGAACCTATAGAATATTATCTCTATGGTCAGGTATCAACATAGAGGGTATCAAGCTATATTTTATGTACTGTACTGAACCGATTTTGATATGATCTCTTGTAGTGCAGCGGAAAATGATTTCGATATAAACGTAGGGCACATAATGTTTGGAGGCAGAAAATTCTGAAATTCTGAGCACAATTTTCAAGCGAAAAACAGATGAGCAGAAATATTTTTATTGACTTAAAAGCAAACAAAATAAATAAGATCGTTTTCTTAACTAAAATCCTTTGAACTTAATAATTAATATGTAAAACTTTTATCGCTGATTAGTTGCTAACAAATAGACATTTAGATAACAAACAACAAAATATACAAAAACTGCAACCAGTAGACTTCATTCAAACATCTATTTGCCTACTTAATTATTAATGTAGGACATAATTATTTAAAGAGAGCAGCAGAGGGCGGCTGGTTACTGATAATATGATATACTTAAGGCGAGGAACTAGTGATAACACAAGCAAATAGTACAAATGGAGATAAGGTCAGTGTCGCACTGGTTGTGGTTCGAGCTTCATTCAATTCAACAGAATATAATATTATTTAAATTAATTTTTCATTCAAATATATCACAATTGTTGTTGCACCTACTTTTTTCTAACAGGAATACCATATAGGTAAGATAACATTTTAGCTATAACTATTATCTAATTATTTAAACAATTATTATTATCTATAAGAAGTTGTAATTATACAATCTTCATCTTGCTCGTCTGCTAATTTCAAAGTGATTATATTGTTATATAAAAACTGATATGAGATAGTACAGGAATTCCTTTTATGATTGCATATTTAACTATTTAATTCATAAACACTATAATCTAATCATATTAGTATATTTTTATGTTATTGTTTTCATTTTTAAATAAATAAATTAACTTCTAACAATAATCCTATGCTGGAAAGATGTAACTTCTATTAATTATTATAAAATATTATTATTGTACTGATAACTCGGTTTAGATTAGTGATGAGCATGAAAACTCTTTTAGATTTCAAGTTAGTCTCTCATGTATGGATAGTCGACGTCGCGCAGGGGCACGAACGTTTCCTTGATGGACTGCGGCGTGGTCCAGCGCATGACGTAGTTGGGTCCGCCCGCCTTGTCGTTGGTGCCCGACATGCGGCCGCCGCCGAACGGCTGCTGCCCCACCACCGACCCCGTGGACTTGTCATTTATATAGAAGTTGCCCGCCGTCATCTTCAGCTCCTCCAGGGCTGTGTCTAGGAACTTGCGATCGGATGCAAATACAGCTCCAGTCAAGGCAAATTTCGTTGATGTTCCAACAAGGTCTAATGCTTTGGGTAAATCTTTATCTTCGTACACATACATTGTGAGAACGGGACCGAAGATCTCTTCTGTCATCAACTTATCATGTGGATCGTTAGTCTCGATAATAGTGGGTTGGACGAAGTAGCCCTTGCTGTCATCGAACTCCCCACCACCAAGGATTTTGTTGTTGGGATTGGTCTTTGCATTTTTAATATACCCAGTTATTCGGGCAAAAGCTTTGTCATCAATGACTGCACCCATGAACATTTTGAAGTCAGTGGGATCACCTATTTTAAGTTTGGCGCGCTCTTCTACCAGACCCTGTTTTATGGGTTCATAGAGAGATTTCGGAATATACATTCTCGAGCATGCAGAACATTTCTGGCCGCAGTATTCAAACGCAGACCTGATGGTGGAGGTTACAACGGACTGCACATCAGCAGAGGGATGAATGAAGTGGTAATTTTTACCCCCACACTCACCAATTAGTCTAGGGTAGTTTCGATAGCGATTGAGATTTTTGCCAACCTCATTCCACAGCCAGTTGAAGGTGGGCACGGAGCCCGTGAAGTTGACGCCGGCTAAGAATGGCGAAGTGGTGATGGTGCGGCCGAACGTGGGCCCGTCGGCCGGGACGAAGTTGACGACGCCCGGCGGCAGGCCGGCCTCGCGCATGATGTTGAAGATGCGCCAGTTGGACAGCAGCGCCGTGTCGGAGGGCTTCCACAGCACGCCGTTGCCCATGAGCGCCGGCGTGTACGCGAGATTGCCTCCGATCGCCGTGAAATTGAACGGACTGATGGCGGCGATGAAACCGTCCAGACCCCGGAACCTGAGGGAGTTCCTGGTGACGGAGGGGTCCTCTGAGATAGGCTGGTACTTGGCGTTCTCTTTCAGGAAGTAGACGTTGAAGCGGATGAAGTCGATGAGCTCAGCGGCGGAGTCGATCTCGGCCTGCACGGCGGTCTTGGACTGGCCCAGCATGGTGGCGGCGTTGAGGCGCTGGCGGTGCGCGCCCGCCATGAGGTCGGCGGCGCGCTGCCACACGCGCACGCGCTCCTCCAGCGGCGTGCGGTCCCAGCGCTGCTGCGCCTCCACCGACACGGCGATGGCTTTCTGGATGGTCTTCTCGCTCGCGTAGTAGTACTTGGCGAGCTTGCGCGAGTGCTCGTGCGGCATCACCTGGTACAGCGGCTCGCCCTCCTTGATGGTTTCGTCGCCGATAACGATGGGCACCTCTTCGGTGACGGCGGCGGTGCGCTTCAGCTCGCTGACGAGCTCGTCGCGCTCGCGGCTGCCGGCGCGGTAGCCGAGCACGGGCTCGTTCTTCACGTCGAAGTCTTGGAATTTCGGAAGTTCGACCACGCTCGACGCGCAGCGCTCCAGGGAGCGCGCCCTGAGCGCCGCCCTCGAACAGATCGCCGAAATCATCGCTCTCACTTGTTTCGTTTATTCAGAGATATTAATGTCGTTTCGTGTTCGAAATCCAAATCGAGGGCAGTCCCGCTATCGATTAGTCCCGCGAATGCAACTACTATAATCGATGCTGGTTACGTAAATGTACGCGACGCGCCCTGCGGTCTAACTCACCGACTGGTCTGGTCTCGCGAACTCGCGATACGGTTTACGGAAAAATACTCAGTTGAGTTTGGCAACGACGATCTAAAGACGCACGAATTATATGACCTTCAACAATTTACATTTTGTAGCGAATGGCAAATCATCAAATGTTTGATTCTTGCAAGTTGCAACGTCTGGGAATTTGAGATAAAACTTTACATATCGCGAGGTTTGTAGAAATCTCAATGGAATCTTTTTGTATTAATTGTCTTTACCAGTTTCATTTTTCTTGATATCACAATTCATGCAAAACTGAAAAAAATTGCAAAATAGGTACAAAATCGTCGAATTTTGACAAATCAAGAATAAGGAGCTGAGATGACAATTGACCACAGATGTAGGTAACACATAATTTCTTGGTTCTATAATCTCTGGATTTTGAAACCCAGCTGACCAGTGTTGCCAGCACGGTCATGTCAAAAGTTACCTAAAATAAATAAAAAAGTAACCTTTTAGAGGACTTCGCTCTGCGGTGTTTTGGAGGACCCACGTGTAAGTGGGATTCGGTGTGAATTTTTTTATTTTTCTTTGATTTTAACTCGAACTTGCAATAGTTGGTGCATTTTTTAGTGATTAATTGTTGGTGGAGTTAAGTAAGGATGAAGGTGGAGGACTCCGAGCCTCCTGATCCAGGAGAAAATGTAAACTAACAATCCCTCACTCGCCGAGCTACCAGGGCTTGGCCCAGTTCATTGCTTCCCACAAACGTGGCGGGGATAACGAGGATAATATGAATGCTCCCTCAGAGAAGCTGATTAATGACCCCAATACGTCATCCCTCCATCCAGACAGTATATCTTAATCCGACACTATCAGAAGCCCCGAAGAAATATTCGTCTGATGATAAAGGCCCTTTCCTCGTTTGTGTGTCCCGTGAGGTGCCCGATCCGTCGGCGGGTACTACCATTCGCGCAATTCATTTTGGTCAATTCCTACATAAACATAAGGTGGGTTCAATCCTGAATGATGGTGTCAAAAATGCAGGACGTAACAAAATCTCAGTTGAATTTTCAGACAGTAAAGCGGCCAATGAATTCCTAGACAATCCAGTCCTAAAAGCTTACATACCAACATTTAACATCACCCGAATGGGACTTGTAAGAGGCGTTCCCTGTGAATGGCACTTAGACGACTTTGCTGAGTCACTTGTACTCCCTTCTAACTGCGGAGAGGTTCTTAAGGCCAGGCGCTTGAACCGAAAGCAGACGAATGAAAGTAGTGTGACCTGGGTTCCAACCCAATCAGTAGTTCTTACATTCCGCGGACAAATCCTTCCTACCAAAGTATACTCATACCAGACCACACTTCCATACCAGTCGAGACCTACCGCTTACCCATAATCCAATGTGTCAATAATAACTCGTTTTGGTCACTTAAGGCTCAATGTCGTTCCACTCCACGCTGTTATAAATGCTCACAAGCCACTCGGGTGACACATTGGTAAACCTTGATTTGTCAGTCGATTCCCCCCAGCGCGCCGTTCCTATGCTGAGATGGCTAAGGAAATGTTTACCCCTCCGTCGTACTCATCCAGGGCTATCCCCAACTATAGATCGACCAGAATCTTATGAAAAATAGGAAAATTAAATTTTGTAGTAAGCAACACTAGGGTAACTCAGCTGCCCTAGTGATAAACAAAGTAATTACATTCAGAACACCTTACCTGGGATCGTTTCACGAAACGAAAAATCAAGCAACTGCATTTTAAATACAAAAACAAAGTAATCAACATCCAATTACTTTGTTTTTGTGTTGTGCTTGTTGTTTACTTCGTTTTTGCATTTATATTCCGGGTTAGTGTGTGCAGTTACTTTGTTTGGGCAATTCAAATTTTAGTAAATGGTTCAAGTTATTTGAAATATTAAACTGTGGCAAAAAACTACTCGACATAAAACTTTTGTTAATGCAAAAAAAGTCAATTTCACAAAAAATGCCAGTTACTTTGTTCATCGCTAGGGCAGCCGTAGTGTTGCTAACTTTGGAATTTCATTTCCGTATTTTTCATGAGATTCTGGTCGACCTATACACACCACAAACCCCATCCAAATGGTATAAACAAACTGTCTTCCGATCTCCGCGACCTAGAGCTCCTTTAGCAAAGGGATACGATAGACAAGGTCATAATAATATCAGCTAACCTATAATCTACCTATAATGTCCCCTCCTCCATGGGCAACGGTTGTGCCCTAAACAATGATCATTGTTATAGCCCTTCTTCTAACGATAACCTGATTGAAAATCTTTCTAAATCCCTCTCCACTATCATTGAAATGTTTAACCAAAACCCTGTACCGTCCAACGTTGCTCAAATTTTTATGCAAATCGTGTCAGTCTTAAACAATGGCCTCGGTACAGCTCCTACAATGGAACTGTAAAAGTATCCGCCCAAAAAAAATTGAATTAATGTCTCATAATGAACATAAACCTATTATCTTTCCCATCTCTGAGTCTTGGCTTCTGCCTGGATCCCGTTTTTGGTTTCCAGGATACACTGCCGGCCAAAAGTTTAAGACCACCTTAATTAAAGTAGGAAAATGAAATAAAACTAAAAAATAATTAAGTTTATAAAGGAAACGATTTAATCAACAAATAAAGCAGTTATTCACAAATAATACACATTAATATATACAACAAATATCAATCACATTATGTTAAAAATAGATTTAATATTTTAAACTGACTTTTCATCAAAAAATCCACCTTTGTATTTTATGACCTCTTTAACTAGTCTTGGCATACGAGCGATCAATTTATTAATTGTGTCATTTGAAATTTTACTCCAGCTTTCTTGTAGGGCGGTCCACATGTCCTCTTGTGAGGAGGGACAACAATTACGAACATTTCTATCCAACTCTTCCCATAAAAGTTCTATCGGGTTTAGATCCGGACTCTGAGGTGGCCATACCATGTTTTTTAACACACCTTCTCTCTCTTTCTGTTCTAAATAACCCCTGCATAATTTAGAACTGTGTTTTGGATCATTATCCTGTTGGAAAATAAATCCATTTCCAATTAATTTTAATCCAGAAGGAACAGCATTTTGCTGTAGAATTAGTTTATACTGCCCCTTTTGCATTATTCCTTCGATTCGTACCAAATCTCCAGTTCCATGGCTTGAGAAGCAGCCCCAAACCATAATAGAACCACCACCATGCTTGACTGTTGGCACCACACAGTCTGCCATCACTTTTTCTTCGGCGCTACGTCGAACATAAATTCTTCTTTTTGAACCAAATAATTCAAACTTTGATTCATCCGTCCAAAGAACTTTTTTAAAATCTTCTTCAGTCCAATCTCGATGGGTAAGAGCCCACTGCAGTCGTTTCTTCTTGTTTTGAGGTCTTAATAGAGGTTTTCGGACGGCAACGCGACCAAACAACTTAGCGTCTCTTAATCTTCTTTTTACTGTAGTCAGTGATACAGGTTTAGATCGGGATTTATTCACTTCAGCGCGAATTTCCGGTGCTGTTAGGCGTCTATTCCGCTTGCTGGTAATGACAATGAAATTGTCCTCACTAGAAGTGGTAGCTCTCGGCCTTCCTGAGCGTGGACGATCTTGATTACTGCCAGTCTCTTTGTATCGAGTTATTGTGTTATGAACACAAGTCTTCGATAACTTAAGTTGAGAGGCAATCACACGTTCGGATTTGCCTTCGTTGTGTAAAATAACTATAGCAGATCGCATTTCACTATTAATTTCGCGCACTTTCCCCATTTTAAGATGTCTTGACAGTAGAAACTACGAGCTCAGACTAACTCAGATTGTTTGTGGATAAACTCCATAAAAACTTAAACAACAAATATATTTAAGGAATCTTAAATAATCCTGAATTGTTGTCAATGCGAAACAAAAGCTAAATAATTAGTAATGAGCAGATCATAAAAATATATTACAATGAGTCTACCACCTGGCTCACGCGGCACCCTTTGGTATGTTGAAACAATATACCTTTATAGCACAGTGACTTAAAAAATTACAAAAGAATATTTTTAAATTACCATCTTACGACATTCATTAATAACAATAGAATATGCAGGTGTGCAGATTTCTTTTTTATCATAGGTATTTTAAATATATTTTATAGATAGATCATGAAGTCTTTAACAAGTGGTCTCAAACTTTTGGCCGGCAGTGTATGCCTGCTTGAGGGATGACAGAGATGTTGGGTATGCAGGTAGTGCTATTTTAATTAAGCACTCCCTTGCGTATTCTTCTATTTCTCTCCCCACTCACAGTCAACATTTTAATGCTGTAGCTGTGAGGTCTCTCAACATTTCTTTTATCTCAATTTATATCCCCACCCTCATGCCTCCCTTATTCCTGATTTAAAATTAGTCCTATCTTCTCTTTCCCCCCCAGTAGTGGTAATGGGAGACTTTAATGCCCATCATACATTTTGGAGTTCCCACTCTTGTGATGAGTTTGCTACTCTCCTTTTGGAACTCTTTGATGAAATTAATGTTTGCATCCTTAATGACGGCTCGCCAATAAGAAGAGTGTATCCTCATCAAAATCCTAAGGCTGCTGTTGATATATCCCTCTGCTCTCCTTCTTTATAGCTTCTCTGATATCCTGGAATACTCTACCAAGTTCATAATTATGGTAGTGACCATTCTACTCTACCTACTCTCTATTGCCCAAAGGTCCATTCCTGTTTCAAAACCCAATCCTCTCCTTAAACATCTGACTTCCATATACCGCTCAAAAAGACTGAACGAGATTTTATGCTATCCCCCCCATGGTGGGATCAAGAATGTACTCAAATGATTAATGAACGCAAAGAAGCGGAAAAGAATTACACATTTGTTATGTCCCGTGAATTTTTTTTAAATTACAAGCGCATTGATGCCAAATGCAAGAGATTATTGGTGAAAAAGAAAAAACTGGGCTGGACAAAAAGTCTGTGAGTCTTTGGATCCTCGCTTTCCTTCCTATCTGGTTTGGGATAGGATTAGAAGGTTCCGTCGCTCTGTTTCAACCAATGATCCCTCATCCAATGATGCGACTATTTGGCTTCTGTCTGACATCCACTTCACTTTCTCCAAGCTTTGACACAATGGACTCCCCTTTTACCTTTGCAGAATTAAAGTGCGTTCTGTCAGACTTGAAAGATACAGCCCCGGGTGAAGGTGGAATTCCCTACTCATTTTAGTTAATCTCAGTGATAAAGCAAAGCTATGTTACTTGGATATGGTTAACAGGTTTTTCGATATAGGAATCGTCCCGGAACCTTGGAAGACTCAAATTATAATTCCCATTCGAAAACCTGGCATGGACCCCTTAAATCCCAATTCCTATCGCCCTATCGCCTATTTTACTTTAGCAAAAATTATGGAGCACTTGATTAAAAATCGCTTGAAATGGGTAATAGAAAGCAGAGGTTTACTTGCCAAGTCCCAATTTGGTTTTAGAAAGGGACTCGGTACTATGGACAGTCTTGGAGTGCTTACGACAGATATTCATTTCCCTAGCCAAAGGAGAGTACCTTGTGGGTGTTTTCTTGGATGTAGCTGCTGCGTATGATAACGTCCTACTCCCGGTGCTCAGGCAGAAACTGCACCAGCTGAGTATCCTACCAACAATGACACGAATTATATGCAACCTTCTTTCGTCCAGAACTATTCTGGTGAAAACAAACTCGTTAAGCCTTCCTCCCAGAGTAATCTGGAAACACAGTCTGGAAAGGTCTCCCTCAGGGCTCTGTCCTTAGTCCTCTTCTCTATAGTATTTACACCTTTGACCTCGAACTTTCTGTCAGCAGCTTCTGTAATATATTACAGTATGCTGATGACATTTCTCTGTACTCAAGTTCAAAATCCATGGATGAAATTTGTACTCGTTTAAACTCTGCTTTGTATTATCTAGGTCAGTAGTTATCGGATCATGAGCTTCAGTCGCTAAGTGCAAGGCAATCATTTTTACTAGGAAAAGACAAATCCCCGTCCCCAATATAGTATTTGAAGGTCAACACGTAGATACCACTTGTTCCCAAAACCAAATTTCTGGGCATACTTCTAGATTGTAGGCTAAACGGCGTTCCGCATGTAGAATATGTTTTACAAAAATGCGAAAAAAATATTAATATACTCCCGAGCTCTATCAGGGGTGTGGTGGGGGGCCCTCCCATGCACCCAAAAACTGCTGTATAATGCTTTAGTGCGGGGCCATATGGACTACGGCCTTTTTATATTGGACCCCATTAATAAAACAGCTTTAGATAAACTCAATAAAGTTCAAAACAAATGCTTGCAAATTATACTTGGAGCAATGAATGTGTTGATCCTCCAATCCTGCTCCGTGGCCATTATCTTAGTGATATCTATCTATAATATAATAAAACTGTAACAGATCCAATTCTGTACATTGAAGATATTTTGAAAATTTTTATTGGAGGGCACTCTATAATCGATACTGAAGCCAAAACTGCAATTTATTTCATTTTTGTCTGTCTGTCTGTCTGTCTGTCTGTCTGTCTGTCTGTCTGTCTGTCTGTCTGTATCTTGGCCGCGCATCACGCCGAAACTACTGAATGGATTCGAATGAAACTTGGTACGATTTGAGTTTATACTTCGAGGTAGGTTATAGGATACTTTTTATCCCGAAATTCAGCATGGTTCCCTTGGGAGAAGGGATGAAAGTTAAAACGTGTATTTAGCTGTAATTCATTAACGCGTTGTTCGATTTCACTCATTCTTTTTTTGTTAGAAAGGTAGTACTTTATATATTGTCCCGTAAATATTTCAAGGTCATAGGTTTTTTAGTTCAGAAATGACAGGCATTTAGTGGGTTCCAATAACTTGGGACGCGGATGTTTGTACGTACGGCTTATTTTAAACTGGCGTGCGTTTAAATTTATGTTTGTTGGCCTGTCTATTTGTTCCAGCTAATCTCCGAAACGGCTGGATCGATTTTGATGGAACTTTCAATGGCAGATAAGTGATGTTAAGGAGTAACTTAGGATACATTTAGTTTAGGTACAAAAAAGAATTATGGGGTCCGATCTGATTCTATATAAAAACCTATATCCAGGCGAACGAAGTCGCGGGGGTCGGCTAGTATGTAATATTATATTAGTAGATATATGTAAAATTTTACAACTCTCTTCTCATCCGGTTTTAGATAAACTCATCCAGCTTTCTACAACTTTAAGACCAAATCAGAACTCAAACTGCCTCTTAGAAAGCTATATTAAATTTATTAGGCTCCCTCATCCAATACATTCTGGACCTAAACTCCCATTATTCTCCACTAGTTTTGCTAGCCTAACGCACGAACCCAAAATTATCTCCCTGGACCCTGGGTCTTAACAAACAAACAAACCATAGAAGCTAACTCTAAATTTAATCAAATTATGTACAACTAGTGTTGCGCTCGGTGCGCGAGCTGCAAGCAGCTCGCGTGCCTTGTAGTCTCTTCAATATTCATAAAATAAAAAAATGGGAGGCCATATCAAATACCAGAATATTCTGGAGAGTCTCTTGAAAGATAGAAAGAAATATTGGTATCACGTTTCGTATCTTTTCTGAAAGGACACTAATCAGTTCTATGCATGCGTTTAGTGAAAAAAAAGGATCTATACAAAAATGTTCTGGAGAGCCACTTGAAAATTAAAAAGAAATTTTGTATGGACACGAATTTATTTGTTCCGTAGCTAAGTATCTTTATTTTACTGGCTCACCAAAGGGCCTAAGGTCTTGAACATTTTTAGTTTCAGGACCATGCCTCTATGATTGATAGTTTTTGAGGGCCGTTAGGTTACTCTGGTAATTTTTCCACATTCACTACGTTTTGTGATTTTTGTGAAAAAAAAAATCTTTAAGTTCTATTTAGAAGTGTAGTAGGGGGAAAATTTTTCATATAAAAATGTATAAGAGAGCCTCTTGAACAGAACTCAAAAAATTTGTATGGAGAGAATTTTTTTTTGTTCGGCGGCCATCTTTTTTTTACCGGTTCACCCAATGGTCCAAGGTTTTTAATAACATTTGTTTGGGACCATGTCTGTATGACTGGTAGTTTTGGAGGACCCATGAGGTACTCTAGTAAATTTTCCACATTCATGATGTTTCATAATTTTCCTGAAGGAAGACCCATAAGTTCTGCGCACATAAATAGTGAAGGGAAAAAGTTCCATACAAAATTGTTCTGGAGAGCCTCTTGAGAAGAACCCAAAAAATTTGTATGGAGAAAATTTTTTTTGTTCGGCGGCCATCTTTTTTTTACCGGTTCACCCAATGGCCCAAGGTTTTTAATAACATTTGTTTGGGACCATGTCTGTATGACTGGTAGTTTTGGAGGACCTATGAGGTACCCTGGTAAATATTCCACATTCATAACGTTTCGTATTTTTCCTGAAAGGACACTCATGAGTTCTATGCATGCTCTTAGAGATAGAAAAAAGTTCCATACAAAAATGTTCTGGAGAGCCTCTTGAAAATTAAAAAAAAAATTTGTATGGACGCGAAAATTTTTTTTGTTCGGTACCTATCTTTTTTTTACTGGCTCACCAAAGGGCCCAAGGTCTTGAACATTTTCGCTTTCAGGACCATGGTTCTATGATTGATAGTTTTTGAGATCCTTTGGGGTACTCTGGTAAATTTTCCACATTCGCGACGTTTCATAATTTTCCTGAAGGAAGACCTATAAGTTCTACGCATACAAATAGTAAGGGGAAAAAAGTTCCATACAAAATTGTTCTGGAGAGCCTCTTGAAAATTAGGAAATTTTTGTATGGAGACGAAATTTTTTTTTGTTTGGTGGCCATATTTTTTTCACCGGTTCACCCAATAGCCCAAGGTTTTGAACATTTTTTGTTTTAGGACGGTACCTCTCCGAGTGATAGTTTTTGAGATCCCTTAGGCCACCCTAGTCAGTTTTCCACCTTCAGCTCTCTCTATAATTTTGTTGACCTAGAATTTTTGAATTTTACACACACGGAAAGTATGGTGAAAAAGTTCCATACAAAATTGTTCAGGAGAGGTGATCAGTACCTTACTTCAAGTAGCTTTTAATTATGTACAATATGTGTCTGACGCAGTACTTGACAATTTATACAGATGCATCGAAATTGTCTGCAAATGGCTGTGTTGGAGTCACTTGTTGGATACCTAATTATGAAATAACCCTACAGTTCAAATGCCCCCCAGAATCATCGGTATTTACAGGAGAGTAAATAGCAATCCTTGAAGCCGCCCTTTTTGTTGAAGCCCATAACGTCAAACAATCCATAATACTGACTGACTCCTTAAGCTGTCTCCAAGCACTTAAGGCCAACCCTTTTCGTAGTAAAGCCCCTATTTCCATCATCTTTCAGATCAGGGAAGTCCTATATTCCTGTCAACAAAAAGGTCTCTCGGTCTCATTAGCCTGGATACCAGGTCACATGGGAATAACAGGTAATGAGACTGCAGCTGATGCGTATACTAAACTTGCAGTCGAGATGGGTGCTCTAGTTCACTTCAAGAATCATGCTCAGGATCTGCGATCTCTCGCCAGAACTGACATTAATGACTCTTGGAGTATGATGTGGTCTAGGTCTAAATCTGTTAAAGGTAAATTCTATGGTTCAATTCAGCCGGACATCCCAACTCGTCCATGGTTCTTTCGTTATCGAAATGCGGAGCGTTGGGTTTTTACTACTGTGTGCCGCCCACGAATTGGACATACGTGTACTCCCGTACACCTCGCTAAATTAAGAATCAGAGACAATTCATTGTGCGAGTGCGGTCTTGACGAGGGGTCGGTCACTCATCCTTTTTTCCTGCTCTAATCTTCTCTTTAAACTTTACGACGTTCTCCTTCCTAACATTCCACGCCCACTAAGCCCTCATACGCATTAGCGGTCAACCGCGTACACGGCTGACCGCGCGGCTAGCCTCTTCATAGAATTTCGTCGCGGTTTAGTGCGTACAAAATGAGCGGTTGCCATGCGGTTGCATATAAAAATATAAAAGCGGCCAGCCGCGTACGCGGTTGACCGCTAATGCGTATGAGGGCTAAATGTTGAGTCCTTCCTTATGTTAGTTTTAAGTCGTTTTGTTTTGTCTGTAAATATGTACATACTAACAAAATAAAAGTTTAAGTTTATGTGTTCTGTATATATTCTCATGAAACTATGTGTTTTTGTGCTTTGTAGATAACGTGACTAACAAGAACAAGAACTATTGCATAGTCGAGATAGTACCTATCATATTATATCGTAATATTTTTTTTGGAAATTAGGTACCTCTGTGGCTAGAGTATATATTACATTATCTTAGCTGTGGCTCTTCCATTCAACGTATACTTGACATATGCTTGACATTGGCGAAGTGCATTGTGCTATAAGATATTGTAATATATATTGTGCTGATATGGCACTGGAAAAAGCGATTAAATCAAAGAAGAAGAAGAAGAACCTGTTAGTGTAAACATACGCACAGATTAATGATTATAGTATACCTAGTAGGGCATACGTTAGGGGGTTAATAATATTGCTTGTTCGCGTTACTCCTTCTATAGAATTCTTTAAAAATCACCTAAAAGGTTACAAAAGTAACCTTCTAGCAACACCGAGACAGCTTGTCATTGTAGGTATAGGTACCTACATATTAATTGCTTGTGGCCCAGTGGGTTGCGCCGTGCGCGGACCTCTAAAAACAGAAAATAATTTTCGCGCATTCATACAAATGAAACTCAAACAACAACTCTATTACTGGGTAAGTACTTATAAATGGGTTGTAACTTGTAGTATAGATGAAAGCATCTAAAGTGTAAAAGAGGTTGTTGGCAGGCAGCAGAAAATAAAACAATGGGTAGGTATACGTTTGTGTACATGTTTATTGCGTTCAGAGACAGCGAGACTCGAGATCGTCTCGCGCACTCCTCATTATGTCAGCTACTTAGTAAATTTACGATAGTCACTTCCTTCAGATAAAGCTTAGGACACACGGGCGTACGTACATCTAAAGTACATCAAATGCAACTTGCAAATTAGTCTTGATTGAAACGTGCGCTGCGTGTGATTGCACAAGAGATTAAGTAGTTTTAGAAAATCAATATTTCTGTTTTAATTTCATATGATGCTGTAAAAAAATATATACATATGTACCTTGTACGGATAGATAAGCGTAGTAAGCTAAGTAAGCGTAGTAATTTTAAACGATATTCTTTTTAGTAGTGTTGCATCGTGTGTTCTAAGTCTTATCGAGTTAAGCCGCGATAACATGCCCTTTTGTACCCAAACAACTATAATATTTGAACCAATAAGTTTATGTATAAACTAAATAAACGTCATCGGCTTGCGGAGTCCCCCGTAGCGAGAGTATTAACATGTGTTACGCTCGTACAAAAACCTCGACTACTGCAGTCTCAGCACTGCGTATTACAATCTAAATTTCAGCTCGCACCAAACTTTATGAGGTTTCTAAAACTTCTAAAATGTAGATACATTCCGGGAGGCTGCAGGTTGGTGCGATCGGAACGTCAGCTTGCTAGGGCGCATCATGGCACTTATTCTTAGGAAATGTCAGGCTCCGATCGCCTTCTGTCGATTCACACCACATCGCTATATTGTGTCTGCACCTTAAGGCCCTAGTTTACCTATTATGCCGTGGCCACATTAAGGGGATATGCCATCGGGCATTGGGTCAGGTGGCGGTAAATTTTGGCAGATCAAAGAGTTTCTTTCAATGGCAGATTTAAGCATTAAGGCGGCTACACCTACGATTATCGCTATGTTCAATGGCATATCCCGTAGATGTGGCCGTTACATTACTGTGTGTAATAATCCGTAATTGTTTGGAGCCAAATTATCTCAGTGCTCGGTCGTTGTGACGTCATCACAAGTTTCCAGTAGATAGTGTGCAAAAAGTCTCGTTTTCAAGCACCGTTTATGAACTTTGTTTTTTAATATGAAACTCACGATTGGCTCTAAAGTTGCACATTATATAATATGGCATTGTGCGACACATCCCTGACAACAATTAGAGCGGTCATAAAGTTTGGCGCGACCTACAGGCGTACAATTATAATTATTATTATTACAGTACAATTATAATTTTAAATGATTTATTATCATCAATAAAATAAAATATTAACTAGATTAATGTATGAATGTCATAGTAGTTGCAATGTAAACATACTAACATAAGTAATACAGTATAACTAGGCATTGGCAAGTGTGCGCGCCGCGGCGTGTCGGCGCCCGACCGGCGACCCCGTCCCACATACCGCGTCCCATATGTCTCATACAAGGAATGGGTTCGATCGACTTCATTTCCACACCCCTAGTACCGAACTTTGACTGTTATTATCAATAATTGCAATCATTCTTATTGGCCGTCATTTTCATTGGCACACCCATTACATTGTAAAGAATGTGAAAACACCATTTTCTGTCTTGCTCACGCAATACTTAACTGAGTGAGACTGATAGAGAAAATGGCACTTTTTAACAAACAAACAAACTTTTCATTCTTATTTTCATAACTTAGACCCTGATTTCTAATTCCGTTGAATTCTGACAGCTGTCATTTACAGATGACTTATTTGTATGGAGAACAGGGTTAACATCTTACGAAGTACGATTTTACACCAAACTACTTTAATTCCCTGTCATCATAAAAAGCCATATGGCGAATGACAATATTAGTCGTTTCGCCCTAAAATAGAAAACACCAAGAGTGCAAACTAGAAAGTGCAGACTAACAGCAATAGAAAACAAAAGAAGCACATTGAAAAAATTCAATCAAAAATGGAAGTCAAATGACATTTTCACCATGAAGTGAGGCATTTGTCATATCTACATGCATATTATGCATACATATTATTTACATAATGGCGGTTGATTTTTTATTTACATAAGTTTTGAATTTTTTATCTTTTTTGTGAGAATTGTTTTATATCTGGTAACATTACGAAACGTCAGAATTCCACAGAATTAGAAATCAGGGTATAGTCAATATTTTAAGGGCAGGCGTACACAGGCGGTTCAATGACCAGGATTTAAATAGTCGCCTCGCTTTATCGTACTCCAAAATGTGGTTGTTAATCATTTTGAAAAGGATATATAAAGTCGGCCAACAACAACGATTGCGATGGTCACAATGTCACAATCAAAGTCCAGTGCTGGGGCTGCTGGTGTCCACGCGACATGGACCGTGTCGACGACAACGCCGCACGCGCTGCAGCGGTCAGTACAATACAAACGAACAAACAAATAATATGACACTCTTAAAGCGTGCCTGAACGAATCAGCTACTAAATACTAACCTAACTAAATACACGCGCCCCGACCCGTGTGCCAACTGGCGCGGGCGCTTCGTAGATGCGTACTCGTCTTACCACACTGAGGGTCTGTTTCACCACTTTCTGATAAGTGTCAGATAGCTTATTTACATCTTTTGTCTTTGTCACCCGACATGAAGTAAGAAAGTGACAAAACTTATAGACTATCCGACACTTATCAGGAGGTGAAACAGATCCTTATTGTAGCGTAATGATCATAAAGCCTGATTCGCACATAATATCAGTGAAGCATCAGTGGCACAGTGAAAAATATGTCATTCTCTATGAACTATTCTCTATGAACTGACACACTGCGTCGTCACTGATACGGGCAGTCAACGCGTTCATAGAGAATGTATGAAAGAATATTTTTCACTGTGCCGGCACTGTTGTTTCACTGATATGTGTGAATCGGCCTTAAAACGACGAGCACGAGTTCACGCACCGCGCCGCGTCGCGTCGCACCGCGTCGAGCGGCGCGTAGTTACACTAAAATAAATGCTCGTGAGCCTCGCCCGGCGCGCGGCGCCTCCCGGACACTTTGTATACGACAATCACAATACATACCACCTACAGTCGGGACATTACAAACGTGCGAACTGAGTCATAAGCTCAGATCATAGTGTTGCGAGGGCTCTCCGTCGTTCTTTATAACCTGTTATCGACTATCCACAAATCCTTTATTGTTATACACAACACTACAGAATAACGTTCCCGTTCCAATTCCATAAGGCCTGTAAGTGCGAGTGAGAAGTCCGATACAAGTGATTTATGACTTGAGTCGCACGTTTGTAATGTCCCAATTATAAGCAATACAGACAAACATTCAATACAAAGGCGTTTATACGCCGTCGACGTCCACACACGTCCACAGATGGACTTAGACCTCTTGCAAGGATCCCCACAGAACACGATCTTGCCGCTCGTATGCAGCGTCTGCCACTAGAGATCATCTGTCTCTAGAGATCATCCGTCCACTTAATGGGGGGTCTTGCCACGCTGTTGGGGGTCACCGTTCTAGCATCCCGGGACCCCAGGCGTCTATCGGTTCGAATGTTTTCATTTGGTGCAGCTGAAATGCATGTAAGCTAGGCCTCACGTCTGAATCAACATATTTGCTTTGAGCAACATTTGTTTCGGTTAAATATTATAAAATACAGTAAAAATTGCACACGCTCCAGCAAATGTTATTATCATCACTACATATTTAAAACACTAAATTTATTTATTATCTGTGGAGTACATACTAGTTTTAGACTAAAGGAAAAATATAGACAGTAAACGGACACAAAATCAAACATCATAATTATAAATTAATGATAAACAACTAAAATTATAAATAAAAAAAGGAAGATGTCCTTTTTTATTTATAATTTTGATTGTTTATATTGGAATATTAGCCCATTAGTTATGTTTTTACCAGGGATTGGCGATAAAACTGCAACTCAAGGTTTCACTAATGCAGTTTTGTTGTTATTTTTGTTACTCAAAAGCACATAACTTCGCTAATATTGTTATTTCTTTTTTTATTTTATAGTAATAAATCTATTTAATATGTCAATCAGTTGATTGAATCAAACTGACTGACTGAACCCATTGGACCGGCGGATTCGAAATTCAAAGAATTATTTTGACAATTATATAAAATTTCCGCGATGCTATAAAATTGGCTTGCATACACTTCTATAAGCACTTTTGTTTTTGGGTCCGGGTTCCATCTTTATTTTTCCTTTAATCTTTGACACAGTACTTAATACATTGTTACGTACTTACATATATGTATCATATTATATTTTGTATTACAATAATTACACAGAGTACAAAACATATAAAGCCGTCCAAAATGTCACGTAAATAGCACAATAATTTTAGGAATGGACTTTCAGGAATGATTCAATATACACTATTACATTTAATACATCCAATATTCATAAGACTTGACTCTACATGCAGAATAAACATTTACAATAGACGTACTATTGCTTACTTGTAAACTTTGCCAGAGTTAATAATATACATATCAATGATTTTAAATCTATTCAACACGCAGATCATTACACGTTTATCAAAAATTATTCAGAACATTCTTTACCGTTATGTATAAAACTTTAGAAAAGTTGTCAAAATTTCATATTAAATATGCTATCATAAGCTATACTAATCAGTCGAGCTTGATTAATTAAAATTCATGTTATTTCACAGACTCTGTAAGGAAGGAAGCAGAGTAGCCAACGGCGTAACTCTGTATATCATATTATATACTTGACACTGACTTCACTTTTGTGAGCACGTCACACGCGAGGGCTCCGTCTATCTTCGTCCTTCAGTCTGTGTGTTAAGTACTTGTTAGATACGAGTGAGCGTTCTCCGAATTGATCCACTATTGAGCAGAGCTTAACTTACGTTGCACATTGTACAGTGTGCTTTTGGCTTTACCAAGGTATATTAAAGCTGATCGCACACTACAGCTCGCGCCGCAAGCGACCAACGACGACAGCGGTGAGAGTCGGTCGCAACGGGCCAGCGGTCAGCGCGCTGAAGTCATCCCACGAAACACGCGCGGCAACCGGCACAGATCTGGATCGTAATCCGCGATCAAAATCACAGAATTCCGCCAAAGACTTATAAAGATCAGACCTGGCAAAATTACTTTGAAAACACAAACTGTCGCATGTTCATTGTTCATTATGATGCCTCGAATAGTGCGTTGCGTACAAATGTTTTAGTGATAAGTCTATGGCAATTCAGTCACAACATGGGCGTCACTGTTTGTATGGAAGTTGGACATTATGACATCGTTTTTCCATGTACTCTACAAGCCACAGGCGCGCCAAATGATTCTAGCACGTGATTGCCTGGTCGTTGTGATACATAACATCGTACGATGCGATTTGTTCTAGGACAGATTGTGGTCTACACGCTGTCTATGACGTCGCCGCCTCGTGCGGATCGTCTGTTAGTATGCGATCAGCTTAATCATTAATATAAGTATTTAAAACTATGAATGGAGAGCCCAGATTTTATTATGTACTTTTGCTGATATGTTCCTAAATTTGTACAGTACTGTTTCTGGCCTAAATAGGCAAACTAGTAACTTATACATTTTAATCGTATTATAATGTTAAAAGATATTGTATAAGTTGATACTTATGGAGCTATGAACTGTGGGCTCTCGGACTATTGCTATACCAATTAAAAATTCATACACTGAGAGTAATCATATTAAAAATGTTTACAAAAATACTGTTTTTTTTAAAGTTAATATTAATTGCAGGCAGTCGTTTTTCATGTTATCTGGAAGACTGTTGAAATCTATTATTTGGTACATCTTAGTTTTTGTAATACATCGTCATGTTGACATATGCTAGCTACTGGAATGATTTTGAATTACCATTGTCGCCTGAACAGAAAAATAAAAAAAACTTGCCACGTTGCCGAAAACTAAACAACTTATTCTTTACTGGCAACACTAATTTCTGTCAACTGTGACCATTCAATGTCACATGGCTGTATTAAATACGGCAGTGGAAAAAGCGAAAGTGCCGCCCCTGATGCGGATTTTTTTTTATTTTTCTGGTCGGGCTATACGCAAAAACTTCATATGACAAACACATGTATGAAATATTTAACACGTTTCGTGGGACGTCTGAGGGAGCCGGACAACTCTCATGTCTCCATCAGCATAATCTACATATATCAATGAAGCGACTAGATTCTATTTATCCCTTAATTTTCGGATTAATTAATTAATTGTTAACGAAGCTATTCGAATGTAACATTATTTTTTTTGAATAAATAATAAATACAGCGTTTCGCTCGGCCGATGATCGGAAACGACACGTTTTCCACATATATCCAGGCCGCGGCTCGTCCGTGTTACGGGCCGGGCGCGGCACGGTTCAACACGAGCCTAAATAATAAATGCAGTATATTGCTCGGACAAATTTTCTAATATTTGCAACCTGTGGCTCGTTCGTGTTACGCCTCGAACGCGGCGAGGTTTGACACGAGCCATCCCCGCACAATGCATACGAGGCACGCCTCCAATTTTCGTCCTAGTCTAAACTTTCGTACAGGGTCGGAGCGATCCATGTCGGCGCATATTTTGGCAACTACAAAAATGCTCGTACGTCCAAAACGAGAAAGCGAGGGAGTAGCATTAATTCTCGCCTCGCTCCTAACATGTAGAACTGTATGATGTAGTGAGACGTGCGCCGCTGAGCACGTGTCGGGCGCGCTCAGAACAGCAGGTCGGTGGCGTGCGTGCGCGCCTCGCTCCACGAGCGCGCGCTCTCGGCGGCGCAGGGCCGCGCGTCGCCCTCGGCCTCGCCCTCCGGCGCCGGCTCCGCGTCTCTCCCGTCCTCTGCGACGGAGCCGTCCGGCTGATCGGATTCTGTAACAGTACAATTAACACTAATCCATCTCTCACGCAGGCCGATTTCAATGGAGACAGATTAGCAAACTACGCAGAAGATATTAAAGAGCACAAGCGTGGGAGCAAACACGGGTGCACTGTCTATACGTTCGTTCTCATAGTTCTATGGGGTCTCAAACCGACGCGACAGGGGAGATATTAGGCGACTGACCGACTTCGCATGCTCTTCGAAGCACGGGAGTGTATGGTGTATCACCGTCAATTTTCCAACTGCCGGACTGCTACTGAAAATTTCTTGATAAAAATCCAATAACATTCTTTTAATCGTTCCGGGATCGAGACCAGACCAGCGACCTAGCACTTCTATTTTATCTCTAAAAATGTATGTAATAGGAAAATGATATATAAATAATGTGATACGTGTCATACCGTGCGGCGAGCAGACGGCGGCGGGTGGGGCGGGTGGGGCGGGGCGCGCCATGCCGAGCGCGAACGAGTCCGCGAGCGTCTTGCACGGCGTGTAACGCGACAGCGCCGCGGACGCTGCAACACACACGCTATATTATATTACATCCTACAACTGACTGTAACACAATCGAACAATCCTAGCTTGAGTAATTCAAGGTATTATTGGTCATACTACGGGCCTATTACACCACTTTCTGATAGCTTATTCATGTCGGATAGCTTATTCACAAATGTCTTTGTCACTTGACATACAGTAAGAAAGTGACACAAATTACGTTTAAGCTATCAGAAGGTGGTGAAACAGGCCCTCAGTGTGTTGTAACATCACGGCGAAGTAGTTACGGTTAAAGATGTTTATCTTTCCCCTGTCGTCAGAAAGACGTTTTCACGAAGAAGTCTTCATATCTACCATTGAATCGTCCCCTGCAGAAATGCATGGGACGGTTCAATGGTAGATATGGGGACGATTCAACCTGTCAATTAACAATTTTTATAAAGTTACAATTAAACATTTATTTAGCTACCACAGTCCACAAACAGAAATTAGCTTTCTATAAATAAAGAAAAGTACAGATATTAGATAGTTTAAATACAATTGAAGAAGCCTACAAAGTTAGAAATATCAAAAGTTAGAATTTATGTAATAGTGACTAATTCCACAATTTTTTTTTCTACAGAATAGAGGACCTCTCGTCTGATCTTTGGCATGACATCGATAACATAATTATATTGTTACTTCATAAGGTTATCCACTAATTGCTTACACTTATCATAGGAGTTATGCAGCTATTATGATGACAACTCGACACGTAACTGATAAGCCGCAGACTGGGTGGCTGTCCAGTGTCCTCTGATAGAGAGCTTTGTTTACACAACTACAAAATTTTCTTAATTGTTTTATGTATTTATTTACTTCATGGGTAACGTAAAGGAACAAAGTGTCACTAATTGAGGAGCTTGTGAACAAAACGACATAATTACACTTCTGGTCAAAATACTTTTTTTTTTTAATCCGGTGGTTTTTGGCCTGTTGAACAAGAATCTTAACTTATTCCTATTGAAAACAACCTAAATAAAATTGCATCCGAAGTTCGTTGGTTTCGAACAAGTTTAAGCAGCTTTGAATACGTTTTTTGCTCCTCCTGTAAAATTTTATTTTATGTAATTATGCCGCTTCGTTCGCGGCTCCTCAATTTATATAAGCGACACTTTTTTTGCGATGAACACAAGTGTGTTATTGAGGTCATTAACTTTAAGTTATAGTCACAGGTAACAGCTCAAAAGGATTCAATAGAGATTAAGGGCTAATAGAGAGCCTACAGAGACATAAAGTCACACACGCACACACACACACACACCGCGCCGCGCGAGGCTCGCCTCCGGTCACACGAACGCCTCGGCGCGAGCCAGGCTCGCGAGGCGAAGCAGGCGACGCGGCAACATCGCGAACAAGTCTTTTTGAGGGAATATTTTTTGAAAAATATAACCAAAAATTTCAAAATGTCTGTGTGTATTAATAACTAGCTGATTTTTTGTGTGCAGCTTAGTAAATACTTGTATAATGAAATGGCTACATAGTCCTACAAATTTAGTGGAACGATTTCCCACCCGAGCGAATCAAAATGTTTAACACCTGCGCACTCGAGTAGTACCTCCATCTAGAATTTTTCATAGATAAAAACTTGGTCGTCTCGTCGAAACGAACTTACTCACGAAAATTCAGCTTGTTATTAATCACTAAAAAATTTGTTCCTCGGCTGCCTGACTATTGTTACGATGTTCGGCGAGGAGTTAAAACTGTTTTCTTCGCATGCTAAAGCTTGATCAGAAAAATTAAGAATCTTTTGTAGAGGCGCCACTTTCGTTTTTTCATTGCCACAGAAAGTATAGTGCGACAAGGATCTTTTGGCACGTGGCCAAAATCGGAACTAATGCCTCCATCTTGCAGTAAGGGTTACTATACCTAAGAATCCTACTAAGTTGTGCTACAACTACGCCCCCCTGCTAATGTCATTTGTGTGCCAAAAGATCCTTGTCGCACTATAATATAGTCATGTCCATGTGCTATTTAATGGCGTTTAAGTTCACAGCAGACATTTAACAGCGTTTTAAAGTGTTGCTATTGAAAGAAATTAGTTCTTTGGTTTCCCAGTGTGGCGAAGGAATTTAAATTTTCAAAATTGAATTTATCTACTGTATTATTTATTAGTAGGTGGCTTAATACTATAAAACAAAGATCATAATTATTAGTTATTTAGACGATAATAATTGTGGTTAATTGGGAATAATAATGTAACAATGTTGTGATAACCCCAATTCAGCGCACGGCAGAGTCAACATGTACACGATAACATAATATTTAACTGACTCACTGTGTTTACATAATGTATCTCCTCTGCTTTATTTATATTACATTTATAATAGTATTTGCTGTGGACAATATGATGACAAAATACAATTAGGTTAAATAATGTTAGTACAAAACAAAAAATAACGCTGGGTCTGTTTAAACTCTACGTTTCGCCTTCAAATTGAAACTTTGTCACAGAGACTAAAGAACAGACATGGCATCACTTTTTAAAAATGTATCATTAATGACATTGCATGACAAGCACAAGCGAGGCGTGGCTCGTCTGGAATCATTGCCATTTCAAAAAAAAAAAAAACTGATACAGACGGCCAGCAAGCTCGCTTTTTATATAAGCTGCCGTGCCTCACAACAAAGCATGAGGTCGGGGGACCTTTCTTTGATACAAGTTACAAGTACATCGGACATCGCGTCAATGAGGGATTGGGATTGGTGGTGGTGCGAGCGATTTCTCGAGCTTTCTTAAGGCCGATTTGCACATATGAGTAAAGCATCAGTGCCGACGCGGTTCCGGAAATTGCGTCGTCACTGATACGGACACGGACAGGTGTGAACGCGTTCATAGAGAATGTATGAAAGAATATATTTCACTGTGCCGACACTGATGCTTCACTGATATGTTCTGTAGACGATTTCCCCTGTTTAACGTGAAATGACGTATGTAGCCTTGTCACTCACCGAGGTGCGTGTTGGCGGCCAGCGGCGCCATCATCGTGCTCTGCGACAGCTGCAGCTCGCCGTTGCTGACTGGCGCGGGGGCGGGCGCGGGGGTGGGTGCGGGGGCGCAGGGGCTCTCCTCGCACAGCGACGTCTCGGAGGGGTACTCGAACGTGCGCGTCAGGGAGTCGTCGAACTGGAGCTTTAACTGAAATTGATGGGGGAGAGAACGTTAGCGGGCAGACCTTACAATATATTTTAGAGGCGTAGGGTTGTTTAAGGACCCTACACTTGACACTATAGATAGACGTTACAGTGTGCATTAGACGACACAAAGAGTATTTAATAATTTTAGAGCATAGAATTTATTTATAAATAAATTAGGTATGTATTTTGAAATAAGATATGTTCAAAAGTGTTTCCTTCAAAGTGTTTGTTCACATGTTTGTGTATCGCGCGCAGTCTCGCTGCCACTGTAATCGATCAGCATCGATCGACATGCCGATGGAGGTCGATCTAGCTGGTGGCCAATTCGTCTCGAAAGAAATAGAGTGTTCGCTCACCCTGTTGGCTCTGTCCGTCGGCCTGGTGGCGGCGGCGGTGAGGCGCGCCGCCATGGAGGAGCGGCCGTTGATGAGCACGTTGTCGTTGACGAAGCGCACGCTGCACGGCGACGGCGGCCGCGCCTCCTCCGTCTCCGAGTCCGAGTCGCCGTCCGCCGCGCCCGCCGCCGCCGCGCCCGCCGCCGCGCCCGCCGCCGCCGCCGCCTCCGCCCGCAGCACCACCACGCCCGACTCGCCCGCCTGCAACCACAAACTATCCAGTCACGACTCACGGAAACTGCAACAACATTGCGAACGTTTAGCGCACTCGAGGGAGATTCCGGAAGGCCACTTATTTATCGAGGGTCTTCCCATCAAACTTCCGGAAGTCCAATTAGCTATCGAGGGTCTTCCCACACCCGGAAAGCAAAATCTAGTGAAGAGGGAACCATTTTCGTTCAACCTTTAAGGTGTGAAATGCCCTTCTAGGCAAGCGCGTTTCAAACTAGACCGCATCATTGTTTTCCATCTGCCGTGACAGTCATCAAGCGCGAGCGTATCTTGCGATACGAAAAAGCAGTTCCTCTTTCCAAAAAGCTAAAATTTAGCTAAAATTTAGCTAAAACTAGCTTAAATTTTCGAGAAAAGTCTTAATTGCTTTGTTAGATACAACTGGAAACTTTACATTACGTGTTCACATAATTATATTATTATAATTGTTATAATAATATTATTCAATCAAATTAATGTGTTCAGTGGCCGGGAAACTAACATAGTCCTGGTTCCTGTTCCCGCGGACCGCAGGGGACCGGGGAATGCGATGGGAACGAATGAGACAATAAGGTTTTTTTTTCATAAGCTAAGCCAAGTTCCGAGCCCTAACCAGTAACCGTGTCGGAATCCGGTCCCGTCAAGTTCAAGGGAGAACGCCAGGGATGTCAACTTAGTGTTATCGGTGATGTAACTTTAGCTGGTAAAACATGTCAGATCTCTCTTTGGTAACATAGCAACTACTGAAACTAGGATAATAGCTGTCGACTTTCTTCAACATCATAATCGATAATTTTAATTATATAATCGACATTTCATTCTCATATCTCGAGTGTCGGTCATATGCACATCTCGAGTGGTTGGACAACTATCTAGTACCTACGTATGTATCTACTACCGTCACTTCGCTCCGGGACCGGTCGCCGCCGCGCCGGTCCAATCTCGCAAGTGTGCCGTGGAATGTTCCGTGAAAAAATATATTATTTCTTTTATTGGAGAGTTTATGGATTGATAGGAAACCTAAACAGGATCAAAGTCAAATTATTTCATTATTAATTTTGATTTAGTTTTGTTTTAATTAATATTAAAATGTAACTTTTAAACCGTAAAAAAATTGTCAGGAAAATATATTTTAACAATGTTTGTATAATCTATATATTTTATTCCTCATTTAGGTTATCTAACGATTGAAAAATCAGCCCTAAAATAATAATACATTTTGGAGTAAAAAACACAAAGAAAAAATAGAAAATAGCATTGTGTTGGCAGCCCTGAAAATAATGTCTCTACAGGGCTTTTATTAAATCGTTGCACGATTAAATCTAATAACAGTAGAACAAGCAAGATAAAAATCACACACGAGAGAAGTTCCACCGGTAAAACAGAGCCACAAGTAATTTTTACTTTGATAGAGCAATTTAAAAACAAAAAAATTACCATCGTGAGAATCGATTAAAACTTTCAATCGATGACGTTGCCGACGAAGATTTAACCAGTCGGGCATACACCGACAGTACGGATTTGAGTAAGTATATCAAGATTCCATACCTATGTTGAAAGTGTCACAAAAATATCAGCGTATAATATAATTAGTCACATTCGTTAAAACATCATTGAGCGTGTTCGAGATAAGACAGAGATAAGCAATCACAACATATCGTTACGACACTGATGTTCAACAAGATACCCTACATACATATACATACAGCAGGAGAGGTTTCTAGCATTTCTATGGATGATATTTAGAAAGAAACAATCTTCTAAAATATAAAAAAGAAAATCATTTAATACGAAAAATATTTATGTTGAATGATGAATTGATGGCATAAGGTATCTGTAATTATAAAGATGAGAAAGCGATAATGATGATGGATGACAAACATTTGCCAATATAAAAGGTAGAAGTCTAAAATTCACTATTGAGAGAGGACTCTATTAACATTAGAATTTGTAAATTGTACCACAAAAGATATTAGCGATAGTTCCTGCGATTTGGCTATAGTTTACGGTTAGTGGCCGAATATTTGGGACTATATGCCCTCATACGCATTAGCGGTCAACCGCGTGTGCGGCTAACCGCGCGGCTAGCTGATTTCGTCGCGGTTTAGTGCGTACAAAATGAGCGGTTGCATATAAAAATATAAAAGCGGCTAGCCGCGCGGTTAGCCGCTGATGCGTATGAGGGCTAATAGGAACAGGTCCCAAGCCGAGACTCGGAAAACTCACCGTAACAAGAAAAATGGACCCTTCTTTCACCATAACAAAATATTTAGCTGGTAATAATTATTGATTATCACAACACGTCAGTTCGATACGAGTTGTGTCGTGGGTGAGCGATGGGCATTATCGTGGATTATTTCGTGACGATAATCCCTTCATTACAACTCGCACGATACACGAAGATATATTTTATTATCGAATTGTTTTAGGGGCCCTGGCATGTAGGTGATTCATTTTGCAAGGAGTCGTTTTGAGTCAGCAATGCTAAATCATGCCTATCGAGTGGTTAACACATAAGGTAAAAACAACATGGTTATTAATAATACCGACTATACAATATTTAGTAATTTAAGTTCTTAATATTTGAAAATTCTTCATTTCGTTCCTCAGTCCTTCATTCAATCTCATCCCATTCCAATGCTATAATAACTACTTACAAACTAAATTCAAAATTTCAGCATTTACTCCAAGCTTTGAACTTACTCAAAGTCCGATGACATCAAAAGGTCTACTTAGGTTACCTACTTTGAAAACATATTATGTTGATTGTTTTAACTACTTGACCAATTTGAATTTCCAGATTCTCCAGCCGCGTCGGCAGAGAAAACCGGGGCCTGTTTATTATTCTAAGCTCATACTGGCCAGGCAATTAGTTTTCACAATTTAAATATCCACACGCCTATTTAAATAATGAAAATCAGAAAGGAAAGCCTAATTGGTATTCGATCACATTTGTCTGGAGCGAGCGATAGGTGCTACACTCTAGGTCACGTGCCGTGTATCGGCGATTGCAAAGCAATTAAATCGTGATTAAAATATCTGATACATACCAACACTTACTGCTCACATGCTGTAAACAATGGTATTGTTTGAGCTGAAAATTAATTGAAATCGGATTTTATTTCTGTTTTAATATTTAAATTTCTCGTTGGTCACTTTTGTTTCTCACCACACAATACCAAAATAAATGTTAAACTTGTCTGTTACTTACGGTCAATGTAATATTTTCCATAATAAAAGACGAACTTGTCTTTCTTGGAAAGATACATCACAAGCTCTTTGAAAAGCTCGGTATCCCCAAGATCATAGTAACGAATTACGGGCCTGCCTTCATCAGCGATATCATTATAAAATTGATTCTCCTGATAAACTTTTAACCTAAATTCAGTTAAGGCTAAATAAGAATTGGCGAGGTAATCACGTTTATTCCGAAATCTAATATCTGAAGGATTGCTGCAGTCAGAACGTATATAATATAGCTATTAGAATAGAATAGAAAAGTTTTTTATTCAAATAAACTTTTACAAGTACCTACTTTTGAATCGCCAAATGAATCTACCACTGGTTCGGAATGCCGAATTAGAATTTGTATACAATACTTGCATGTTCAATTATTATTGTGCGAGTTGTCTCGTTAGTGTGAGTAGTAAAACGTGCTCACCGTTGAGTTGTGCAGATTACCCTTGCCCCTTGGCACCCGGCACCCGGCACCCGGCACCGGGCACCGGGCGACCCTTACACAAACAACAACAAGCTTCCGACTCGTGTTCTTCATATTTGCACGATCGAAACTTTGTATGCTGAGTATGAGGAGATTATATTGTATTATTGTTTAGTTTGTGGAGACCGCTAGCAACACTAGTATTGATGCCTATACTGTAGTATAGCTATTATATAAATCCTAGGGCATTCGTCCGGTTGCACTTTTATTCTTCCCGTATTTCTCGAACTGCCGCGTTCTTCCAAAATATTCTGGATGTGGTTGCCTTTAACATCAAATAGTGCATAATTGGTTATTATGACTTTGCGATCATCACAATCGTTGACAGCTTTGGAATGATTGCAATATATCGCATTGATTGCATCAAATTCTCGACATTGCTTTGATATATTAGGCTGGGAAGTCTCTTGTTGAGGTAGAATACTTAGTATTATTCCTGTTGGAAGATATTATCCATTTTCAAATTAAACTAAGGCTCAGACTATAAATTCCCCCCAGGCGCGGCCGTGGCGGCTGTTACTATCTCCAGCGAAGACAGTTTAATTGAGTCACTTCAAGTTTTATCAGTATCCTGCCCCATTCTTCAATTTGAACCAAGATATACAAGGGCAGTTTTTCCAAAGGGATTCGAATATTTCTCCATCAAGTTGACCAATTAACTGGTAAACAAACTTTTAAAAGCTTCCTTATGCTTTTGAAGTTTGAGGGAGGGAAGAAGGTATGTTACAGATATTACGATTAACTTATTAAAAAAAGGATTCACTTAACCAATTTATTTACAATCATTTATTACCTAACCGTTTTATTGTAACACTTATTACTGGGTTTAGGCTGTGTGGGAAACTTTATTTTTTCCACGTTGATTTGTTCTGTAAAATAGTTTTATGTACTTTAAGCATAATTTTGTAATTGTTATGTGGAAGAATAATTTTTTTAATCTAATATATCTATCTATCGTTAGATTAGATTAAAGTTAAATTAGTGTTAGATTGGACGGACCTTGGAACAAAATAAAAAAATAATAGTCATATTAGCAGAAAATCATGAATCATTTATTAAATAACTAGCGACCCGCCCCGGCTTCGCACGGGTAGTAGAGCATATTATGCGTAGGTACTACCCGCTCAGGGATTAGGCAGCGTTTTCGATGAAAGCTCCCAGGCGGCTTGACTTTTTACGATATTTTCCACAATGAACTTACTTTATCTCACCTTATACCCGAATTACTAATTCCGTGGAATTCTGACGTTTCATAATGTTACCAGAGATAAAACAATTCCCACAAAAAAGATAAAAAATTCAAAACTTATGCAAATACAAATCAACTGCTGCATGTAGATATGACAAATGCCTGACAGACACTTCATGGTGATAATGTCATTCGACTTCCATTTTGGAATAAATTTTTTCAATGTGCTTCTTTTGTTTTCTATTGCTGTTAGTGTGCACTTTCTAGTTTCTATTCTTAGCAATTTCTATTTTAGGGCGAAACAATTAATATTATTAAGCGGCTTAGAGCTTTATATGTTGACAGGGAATTAAAGTAGTTTGGGGTAAAATCGTACTTCGTAGATGTTAACCCTATTCTCCATATAAATAACTCATCTGTAAATGACAATGACAGCTGTCAGAATTAAGTCGATATCACGGTCAAAAATAAGGAGAAAAACTAAATATTTCAAATCAGATAAATTACAGTATATTTGGGACATAAAAAGGTAAGTTTTCACCAGATTCCGTGAAAAAAAAATATTTATTTTAAAAGATAAAAATAAAAAACCAAAAACTTGGTTTTTTGAACTTTTCACATAAATTTTAAGGTTATGTGAAAAAAGTGTAAATACAAAAGTTGTAGACCTTTTTATTACCTACAACTTTGCTATTTGATTTTTTTCCATAGGACTTCTAGTTTTGCCGAAAATCGAGATAAACCGTTTTTTACCCTTAAAACTCCCCCCCTTTTTTCCCGAGCTCAGATCGCCCGTAAATTATTTTTCCTTGTATTTTTATAATATTCTCCTCCTTTTCCAATGGGTTTCATCCTACGTACTGTGATTTTTTTTTTGGTTTCAAAAATTATCGACACTGGGCTTATAGGGAGAACCGCGGCCACCGACGCGCTTATAGGCACGCTCCCGCCGCTCCGCATTTTTTAAATCTGTAATATCTTCGAAAGTATTCATTTAAATCATATGCTGTAAAGGGCCATATGGATTTATATTAAATCAACAATGTGTTTAAGGTATTTAATTAGATAAGGATTAATGCTGTATTGGTTGAAATCGCTTCGAAAATTAGCCATTATTTGTCGTAAAAAGTAAATGACAAAAAAAATGTTATTGTGGGATATCCATAAGAGATAGACATATACCATCGCGGACTTTTCTGTAGACCTTATCAATGTGTACAATACGTAGTACATTATTTTGATAAATCTCGTAGGGTTCAGCCTGCGTTTGCAATGTAAGCGGAAAAAATGTAATTATTTACGACATCACATTAGAAACCTCAAAAATAACAGTATTTCTCCACTATTTAATGGATGTTATTATACATATAAACCTTCCTCTTGAATCACTCTATCTATTAAAAAAAACCGCATCAAAATCCGTTGCGTAGTTTTAAAGATTTAAGCATACATAGGGACATAGGGACATAGGGACATAAGGACATAGGGACATAGGGATATAGGGACGGAGAAAGCGACTTTGTTTTATACTATGTAGTGATAATTAATATTATTTTAATCATTATATTATACCTATATTTGTCAAAATTGAAGTTCTTATTAATAAAAAAGTATGTGGATTTTATAAATTAGAAATCGGGGCTTTATTTATTTCATTTGTCTTTTGATTGAATAAGTAAAGTTAGAAATAATAAACGATTGGAACTTCTTTAGAATACAGGTATTGAATCACGTAACATGTTGGATGGATTAGGAGATTACGCCTATTTGTGTCAAGGGAAACGGCTATAAAAATGGATTACTAATAAATTGCCTCACGTCACTATATCATGCCAACGCGGAAGTTATCTCAAGTCCAATAGGTATGCTGCAATTTAAATTAAAATATATACTTCAACTTTTACAAAAATATTTAGTTTAACATTCCTAGATAAACTAAACATTTGAACTACTTGTGCCATTTTTGACTCTGGAAATGTCCTTGATTAACTAAACTGACCTACGCAACACTATAAATGTGGTATGTCCGAGGCAGTTGCTGATGAACAGTGCATTTGAGTTAGTTTGAGTCAAAAATAATGAGTTTTCCAAAATTTATATCACAAAAAACTGGCTAAGATTTAAAATTCCAGACTGATGAAATATAGTTTCTTCTTCTGGTATGATGGGTTTTCCGCCTGAGTTATGTTATTTGAACAAAATGGTATTAAAACCGGTAACTGCAAAAAATGTGACGGTCAGTGCAAGCGCTAAATGCCAGCAAATCGGACATTTATTTATGCTCATAAACAGCTTTGTTTGTTCGAGTGCCATTTATATGCGTCATACTGCACACTCTAGAGTAAAGCATTTTCAGCGTCATGTTTTTTAACCCCCGACGCAAAAACGACGGGGTGTTATAAGTTTGACGTGTCTGTGTGTGTGTGTGTGTGTGTGTGTGTGTGTGTGTGTGTGTGTGTGTGTGTGTGTCTGTTCCCCTGTGGCGCTCAAACGGGTGGACCGATTTGAATGCGGTTTTTTTTGTTTGAAAGGTGAATTAGTCGAGAGTGTTCTTAGCTATGTTTGATGAAAATCGGTCCAAGATGGCCGCCGCTACAAAATGGCGGATGATATATTTTTTCACAACTCCCTTGATATGGGTATCAAATGAAAGGGCTTGACTAGTAGAATAGCACTATTGCAAATTCAAGATGGCCGCCGCCACTAAATGTCGAATGTCGGGGGTTTTTTAAATTTTCAATTTACACTTGTTATAGTTTTTATTTGTTCGTCCGTTTCATTATTGTCCATATAACCAAACGTAATAGGGGTGTACAATCTCATGCCTCTTAATTATTGCCTAAGTGCAACTTCAAGTAAATTCTTTAATCATGTCACGTTGGAGTCTTTCCTTTAATCATTTCAGTCAGCGTCAGTTTTCAGACCACTTGGTTTGATAAAATGATATATACTTATCGCTTGTCATCAATGTTTTTTGGATTGTTCACTTATTATTACTGAAAATTGACCCTACCTTCAATATCATTATTTCAAAGATTTTTGTCACAAATGGTTTCACTGCTCTCGTAAGCTTCGTACACCTGTTTCTCCGCATGGTTTCCTCACAATAACGCAGATGATATATTGTGGACTTTATTTCATTTCTTAATTTCACTCAAACGAGGTTTGTTCTCACTCACATATTTATTGACTATTCAAGCATGTTCCAGTAAATCAATAATTATGCTTTACATTGATAAATTAGTCATATTTACTTTAATTATAATAATTTGCATCATAATAAAATCATGTTCGCATTTCTCATTGCAGTTCTCATACATTATACATTTTGTAAAATGATTGTGGAATTACAAATTAGCCAGAATTTGTGACACATTCCTCTCCCTTCCCCCAAGTGTCACAGTACCCGCCGACCGCTGAAACGCAATCTGCGCCCGACGCGGACGGCGCGGCGCTATTGCTGGCTGTTATCCATACATTTACCCCCTGCGTAATCCGAGCCTAGCAAGCCTTGCTCAATTAGCGGTGAGGGAAAGTGAACCTTACAAATACCTACAACCATCTGGACCTGAAATGAGGTTTATGTATCTCTTCACCTCCTCACTATTCGTTCCCTTCATGAGCATAATATCGTACAAGTAGGTACTAAGATCAGACTATTTGTCAGCAAATTTTCTGACCTTTTACTTTGATGCACCTTGTTAATGCTGTTAAATTACGAGTTTGCTCAACTTCATAGAATGTTTAAAGTTGATAATAAACATTACTAGCTTTCAAATTGCAATTTCTGTAGATTAGATAAATATCTTATCATTTCATCTTACATGTAGGTAGGTATACAATGGGATCTGTTCTATATCAAAATTGCTCATACTTACAATTAACTTCTATCTATCAAGTCTATGTGCATAAATTATCGCAGACAAATATCAACAGATATAAAAAAATAAGCTGAATGTAAATACGTATGACGCCTCTGTGGACACCATCTGCAAAGTATTCTAACAACGTGTCTCGTGTAGTTGGTGGCGGCCGTGCGGCGTGCGCGTCATTGACCCGATCTGCACAACAGCACTTAACATATTATATCCATAATATAATTACGTAATCCTGTAGACTTTCAATGGTTTCGCTACCAGTTACCACTATTTGTTTTACTTCTATCTTTGATACACTGTCGACTGAATTGATTGATTGAAAGTGAAGATTTCTCTTAAATCAATATTGGGCTTTTTGGTAATTTTATTAACTCCCGACGCAAAAACGACGGGGTGTTATAAGTTTGACGTGTCTGTGTGTGTGTCTGTGTGTGTATCTGTTCCCCTGTAGCGCTCAAACGGGTGAACCGATTTGAATGAGGTTTTTTTTGTTTGAAAGGTGAATTAGTCGAGAGTGTTGTTAGCTATGTTTGATGAAAATCCATCCAAGATGGCCGCCGCTACAAAATGGCAGATTATATATTTTTTCACAACTCCCTTAATATCAAATGAAAGGGCTTGACTAGTAGAATAGCATTATGCAAATTCAAGATGGCCGCCACCACAAAATGACAGATGTCGGGGGTTTTTTAAATTTTTAATTTATACGTCTTGTTTGCTATAAATAGTAAACACGATCTAGAAAATTATGGAAACGATGTCTACTATCTACATATTACTTCATTATCTGATAAATATAAATAACATGACCGAATCCAATAATACAATAATATAATTTGAGATTCGATTTATTAAAAGTTACGAGTAATAATGCTCCTACGAAACGTTCATAAAATAATATTGAAAACGGAATCATAAAAAAAACGATCTTTTATTAAAACAACAAGCATGAGCTATCACAAAATGAATATTTGTACGTAAAAAAACAAATTATAAATCCGATCATAATAAATTGCATCGACGGTATTTCACGCCGTCCAATTATATGACGTCATAAAGATAAGTAATGAACCTGGACATTATAATAAAATGAATTTATTCAATGACTAAATGTTTGGTGATAGCCTGAACGCTGTCAAAGTGTACAAAACATTACATCCTCTTAATGGTCCATTAATGATGAAAGACATCCTTTAACATTACCTACTTATTAATGATGCATCACATCACGAGCGATTTCATTTCACTTAATCACAATCACAACGATCCCACAGATAAATGGGAAAATAATGAAGTTTGATGTTCAATATTATAAGGTATTGTATTCTATTTTATTATCTATTCTATCCTATCTATTCTATTATCTATTCTATCTATTCTATTTCATTATATTTAATTTATAATTTAACATCGCGGTATTCTTCTCTATAGAAATTTTTAAAAACAAGTTTTCTTTCAGTAGCTTCTCTTTGGACGAAACTTTCTTAGTTAAAAAAGGTAATTTAAACGACAGGCAAATAAGAAATCGAAATGCTCGTGATTCCTCAACTACGCCTCAAGAGTCAAGAGAGTCCGAAAGTTGTCGGAAGGAGTGTGACTTCTATCTATAATATAATAAAACTGTAACAGATCCAATTCTGTACATTGAAGATATTTTGAAAATTTTTATTGGAGGGCACTCTATAATCGATACTGAAACCAAAACTGCAATTTTTTTCATTTTTGTCTGTCTGTCTGTCTGTCTGTCTGTCTGTATCTTGGCCGCGCATCACGCCGAAACTACTGAATGGATTCGAATGAAACTTAGTACGATTTGAGTTTATACTCCGAGGTAGGACATAGGATACTTTTTATCCCGAAATTCAACGCGGTTCCCTTGGGAGAGGGGATGAAAGTCAAAACGTGTATTTAGCTGTAATTCATTAACGCGTAGTTCGATTTAACTTATTCTTTTTTTGTTAGAAAGGTAGTACTTTAAGTATTGTCCCGTAAATATTTCAAGGTCATAGGTTTTTTAGTTTAGAAATGACAGACATTTATTGGGTTCAAATAACTTGGGACCCGGATCTTTGAACGTACGGCTTATTTTAAACTGGTGTAAGTTTAAATTTATGTTTGTCGGTCTGTCTATTTGTTCCAACTAATCTCCGAAACGGCTGAATCGATTTTAACGGAACTTTCAATAGCAGATAGGTGATGTTATAAGGAGTAACTTAGGCTACATTTAGTTTAGGTACATAAAATAATTATGAGATCCGATCCGATCCTATATAAAACCTATAAACACGCGAACGAAGTCGTGGGGGTCAGCTAGTTCTATAATAAAATTCCATAATCAGTTTTAGACTTGCGTTTAAGAAAATAATAAAATTGAGGATTATACATATAAACGATGAAAAGTGTGTATTTTATTTGCTCCAGCAATGCGCCAGACAGCAATTCATGTACATGGCATGACAATTTGAATTTTCATAGAGCAACCGCCGGGATACATGGTGGTTCTTCCCGGTTGAAAACAAATTATCCATAAACATTTCGAATCAGTAGGGCTATTCTCTAAAATACCATCTCGATATCGAAGCTCACTCAAGTGAGATAACTCGCTTCGAAAGCAAACTCACTTCACCTTGGTTTGATATTCTGTAATCATCTGCTACGCACTTGCGAAGTGAAGTGAGTTTGAGTGAGAAGACCTGTACTATCGAGTTTTACAGAGTACAAATTAGCAAACTCATCTCGAATTCACTCTCTATAATTCGAAAATGGCTTTACAGAATAGCCCTGCAGTGGTAGAATCTTTTGAGGATTCGAAAGCACTTTGTAAAAGTTTATACAAAACCTTTTATTTTCTATTCTATTGCTGTTACGAAAAATTGTCTATATAGAGCTTAGCCCCGTCACGCTGCTCCAATGCGGGTTGGTGAGCTGTACTGCAAGTCTTCCCATTATAATACATACATATGCAAAAAACAAGCAATCATTACGCAGCTACAGTAATGATCTTACGAATTGATCTTAGATAACGACTACGAAAGATGCATAGCCTCACGGTTAAATAAGAGTATCAGGATTGTTTAGATTTAAACCGTAGCAGGAAATTAGTTGTGCCTTTCTAATTTTTTATGACAATACTATTTTTACACAGCATTCGTTCAACTAGAGTTCACGAAATGGTCCGTTTAAGAAGCCTGGGAAAGAATTATCAAACTAAAACCGTAATTAATAAAGACTTGTCACGTTACCTACTGATGAAGTTAATATTTGAAAATCGCATACCTACACCATCTACAAATCCTGTAATTCTACTTTAGTCATAGTATATTTGGGTAGTGTACTGTTGGTATGAGCCCCTGAGACCTGATATTTGATAGAGTTAACTGTATTATATCCCGTGTACAATTAAGTATACAATAATGAAATCAAGGAAAACAATAACATTCAGGGTATTATATTATTGAAAACATATGTTATCACTTGGTGACTAACGTCCGGTAACAGCAAATACAGCGTTAGCGTCAAGCAGCAATCACTGTAAAATATTTATATTAAAAACGAATGTGAGTTAATTTATTATACAAGAAGAAGACTCATTATACATACGAAATAAAATGCCTCATTTTGAATTCTACCCACGAAACTGGGTTAAACTTTTGCTCATTTACTTTGATTCAAACAGCAAATCTTTTTTTCTAACTAAATCACACCCTGACAGCCCTGACACCACAACAAGTCACAAGCGAACGTTTTTCTTTTTTATATGTAAATCCAAATATCTGGGGGAATAAGATACAATGGATAATCTACCCACAACTTTTGTTATAACATTCTTAGCTCTCTACAAAAATATATATCTTACACAGTGAAAGACCCCACGTCATAATATTATACATAAGATATAAACACCATTATATACATAAGTAATGTTTAAACACGAACACTGAACAGTCACATGCGCTATAACCCGTCGTCAATAGTCAACTTTTTAAATCAACATGCTATATTTTCCCACATTTCCATTTGCGTTTACATTTATAATTTCCTGCACCTCCAAGTTTTGAGATGTTGGAAACTTTAGGATATCATGTCCAGTTAATTTATAGTAGTCTACTAGTCTTGGTTAGGTATGTAATATGTATGTAGAACTTGCGGAATGTGGTTAAATTCAAGTTGCCTTAAATCTTCACAAGTATAAATTGAAAATTTAAAAAACCCCCGACATTCGCAATTTTGTGGCGGCGGCCATCTTGGATTTGCATAATGCTATTCTACTAGTCAAGCCCTTTCATTTGATACCCATATTAAGGGAGTTGTGAAAAAATATGTAATCCGCCATTTTGTAGCGGCGGCCATCTTGGATCGATTTTCATCAAACATAGCTAACAACACTCTCGACTAATTCACCTTTCAAACAAAAAAAAACCGCATTCAAATCGGTTCACCCGTTTGAGCGCCACAGGGGAACAGACACACACACACACACACACAGACACGTCAAACTTATAACACCCCGTCGTTTTTGCGTCGGGGGTTAAAAACTAGCGAAGAGTGGCAGGTGCGTGCGTGACGACATGCGATGATCGGAGCCTTTCTTTTTATTTTGAACTAGCCGACCCCCGCGACTTCGTCCGCCTGGATATCCAGGCGGACGAAGTCGCGGGGGTCGGCTAGTTTTATATAGGTTTTATATAGGTTTTATATAGGTTTTATATAGGATCGGATTGGATCCCATAATCCTTTTTTGTACCTAAACTAAATGTAGCCTAAGTTATTCCTTATAACATCACCAGAAAGTTCCATCAAAATCGATCCAGCCATTTCGGAGATTAGCTGGAACAAATAGACAGACCGACAAACATAAATTTAAACGCACACCAGTTTAAAATAAGCCGTACGTACAAAGATCCGGGTCCCAAGTTATTGGAACCCAATAAATGCCTGTCATTTCTAAACTAAAAAACCTATGACCTTGAAATATTTACGGGACAATACTTAAAGTACTACCTTTCTAACAAAAAAAGAATGAGTGAAATCGAATAACGCGTTAATGAATTACAGCTAAATACACGTTTTAACTTTCATCCCCTCTCCCAAGGGAACCGTGCTGAATTTCAGGATAAAAAGTATCCTATAACCTACCTTGGAGTATAAACTCAAATCGTACCAAGTTTCATTCGAATCCATTCAGTAGTTTCGGCGTGATGCGCGGCCAAGATACAGACAGACAGACAGACAGACAGACAGACAGACAGACAGACAGACAGACAGACAGACAGACAAAAATGAAAAAAATTGCAGTTTTGGCTTCAGTATCGATTATAGAGTGCCCTCCGATAAAAAATTTCAAAATATCTTCAATGTACAGAATTGGATCTGTTACAGTTTTATTATATTATAGATTCTAACTGGGGCTCTGCGCGGTCGCACGCTGCGTCGCGTCTGCGGGACAGGGAACAGGTTGTACTGGTTTCGACACTTCAGTGTTATCGCTCTCATGAATTAGGTACCAACCGCGCTATTACCAAATCTAAATCACTTTTATCTGTAACAACGTGATTTGGGATCGGTATCTTTGAACCTGTTTTTAAATTTGTCAATACGAAAGAAAAAAGAAAGGCAACTTGTTAAATGTGTTGATTATTTATTTATAGTAGAAAATAAAACTTAATTATATAGATCGTAAAAGCATAGACATTGTGTTGAAAAAGATGTTCGAAGAGTACTTGGATGAAATAGACCAAAGTCTTTGAGCAAGTACCTAGATAGTTAACAGTCCTGTTTTATGTATCGTACGACCTTGACAGTATTATAATAATGCAAGTGAAACGTGTTGTTAACAATTACTACCGGTACCAAAAGGCGCAAATGACACTATTAATTGCCAATTATGCACCAGTGTCCAATGTCACATCAAGGCCACAGAACTGTTTAACAATCACCATACTCTTTCTGTCATTGATATAGCATTTGTTTTGGCTTTTGTTAATATCGGTAGTGAATGATTAATGGGAAACCATCATTAGAACAAATCAGATACAGAATTGCTAACATGTTCCATTCACGTGTAACACAATATAAGGATTAGGTACTGTCCTAATACCATTACAAAAGTAAGTACCACACTGAATGAAATTAATGGGTGTTTTAAACGGTCGTAGTAAATAATTAAATAGACGCTGATTTGGGCTGACTAGCTAACCCATCTGAGAAAGAGGACTGCCAAACTCAACCAAGTTGAGATTGAAAGTTGGCATTTCTGTTGATTCCGTAGAGTACAAGTAATAAGTAGTATTGTGTTCGCGAGTCGAGTGACTCAGCGAGGGCCGGTCGATTAACTGGATAAGCTAACTGTACTGTTAGGGTTTTTCGCGGAAACGTACACACACATCCGTTATAGATTCCATGTCCCGGTCAACAATGTTTGATCGTCAACAATTGAGGGCACAGGGGAAGAACAAGGGAACGACAAACAGAAAGGTAAGGTGAAAGGTAGTTTGCATTAGTAATTTTATAGGGTGATGATTGTTCAGTAATTAATGACTATGCATGATATTCTACGTGTTTTGGCGTTTCGTTTTACTATCATTAGAATAGAATAGAAAAAAAACTATTCAAATAAACTTTTACAAGTACTTTTAAATCGTCAATTGAATCTACCGCTGGTCTACCATTGCTCTACCAAATGGCGTTGCCAACTCAAAAAACATGAAAGTGTGACAACGATTGTTTTAAAATTGCAATTAATATAATCAAAATTCGCATACCGCTATCAATTTTACATTGAAATTGACCAAAACATTGAATTCTTTTGAAGAAGTTTTTTAAGTTCAAATATTTTCTTCTACTTATTTGAGTACCTGCATTGTTCTCGGTATCTATATCAGGGTCATAAACGGTAGGCACTATCTGCTCACTATTCGCACCTAGTTGACCAAAAGTAAGAGATGCTTGAGATGTCGCTCGATGCTCGGAAACCGTTAGCAGAGAGCTAAATGAGTTAATATCAACTGCCTGCCAGTGATTTGCAACTAACGGCTTATGTGCTGCGCTATGCGGGGCTGAGCGGATCACCCTGTATGTCTTTACACCACTCATATAGAACCTAACTTGTAAGTTTATAAGTATAAGCTACTAAGAATTTAAGGCTTATTTCGTGGTTTATCGACATATTCTAATGTAAAAATTACGGGTACATACCACGATTAATTTGTTTTTTGATTTTGTCGATATTTCGGTCCAGTTACATGGACCGTGGTCGCGACGAGACTGCGGTGCTGCGAGGGGGGAAGTTTCAACTGTCACGGGCAGTATCGAACTACCCGCCTTCTCACTCTTTTCATCGAAACTTCACGGGCTGTCCGGCAAAATACGCTCACAACATCACTCTTTTCTTCTTTCTTACGACGCTGTCCTGGTTTGCATAATTCTACCACTGGATTCCACGTACTCGGCAGTTTGAAACCATCATCACGATTGAAATTAGGATGTTTGCGGATTTCAATCGCCTCGCGCACTAATCTGGGTATGTAGTGGCGGTCTGTGGAAAGAACTCGAGGTTTATGCAGTTCTATCCAGTGGTTTGTTCCCGGTTGCAGAATATGCTCCGCGATCGCAGATTTCTGAGGATCGTTGTTTCTCACCTTCTTATGTTAAAGATTCCCGGTATTTCGTACGCTTCCTACAAGACATAAAGCTAGAAGAACATGAGTGCATGCTGAGTTTTGACGTCGAATCCTTGTTCACAAACGTACCTATCGATGACTGTTTGGAGGTAATAAGAATAAAATTACAGGAAAATGACATCCCTGCGGAATACATCACCCTACTACGGCATTGTTTAGATTCTAATTTTTTCCTTTATAAAGGTCAGTATTACCTCCAGATTGATGGTGTAGCTATGGGTAGTCCAATTGCGCCAGTGGTCGCCAACCTATCGATGGAATATTTTGAAAATCTGGCTATCACAACTGCACCCATACATATTAAAATTTGGAAGAGGTACGTGGATGACGTCTTTGCTATATTACAGGGCAGCGAAGAACAAGTGGTGGAATATCTGACACACTTAAATAACATTCATCAGAAAATGTCTTTCACGTACGAAATGGAAAAAGATCGATCTCTGCCGTTTTTGGATGTACTTATCCATGCACGGTCCGACGGTAGTTTTGGTCACTCAGTATACCGAAAGCAGACACACACGGACAGGTATTTGCATGGCTCGTCGCATCACCACCCGCGTCACCTGGCGTCGGTTGCCACAACTCTCATCAACCGCGCTCATGCCTTGAGTGATGACCTTCACATTCAGGGTGAGCTACAACACATACGCAAGGTGTTACGGTGCAATGGTCACAAAATACCACCGAACGAGAAAGAAGCCAAGCAACGTAGGATACGGACCTTGGAAGCGGAAAGACAGATGGCCTACCTACCTTTTGTAAAAGGAGTAACGGACAAAATAGGTACTTTATTGAAAAAACAATATAACATCAAAACTGTGTTCACTCCGTTACAAAAGATTGCTCATCTGATGCGCACCCCCAAGGACCGTATACCGTATCAGTGTCCGGGTGTATATAAAATAGACTGCAGCTGTGGTAGCTCGTATATTGGTCAAACCAAGAGACCCATAGCCACTCGGGTATCGGAACATATTAAAGCGGTGAGAAACAACGATCCTCAGAAATCTGCGATCGCGGAGCATATTCTGCAACCGGGAACAAACCACTGGATAGAACTGCATAAACCTCGAGTTCTTTCCACAGACCGCCACTACATACCCAGATTAGTGCGCGAGGCGATTGAAATCCGCAAACATCCTAATTTCAATCGTGATGATGGTTTCAAACTGCCGAGTACGTGGAATCCAGTGGTAGAATTATGCAAACCAGGACAGCGTCGTAAGAAAGAAGAAAAGAGTGATGTTGTGAGCGTATTTTGCCGGACAGCCCGTGAAGTTTCGATGAAAAGAGTGAGAAGGCGGGTAGTTCGATACTGCCCGTGACAGTTGAAACTTCCCCCCTCGCAGCACCGCAGTCTCGTCGCGACCACGGTCCATGTAACTGGACCGAAATATCGACAAAATCAAAAAACAAATTAATCGTGGTATGTACCCGTAATTTTTACATTAGAATAAGCTACTAAGAATCTTGACTCTTAGTAGCGGGGCTAATTTATTCAATACTTTTTTTGCCAGCGTCGCGTCAGCACAAAAGTAAATTTTTAGAAATATCGTGCCAATCTTTACCGGACTAAATTTTTGTAGGCTTAGTGATAATTTTTTGGTTCCTAAATATCTTGGGGGCAAAGAGCCTCTAAATCGCGAATTGACGCGGTCGGTGGACACGCGCGTCAGTTCGATCCAGCTTAGGCCAGAGTACCTAGTGGAATCGCAGAGCTTCCGCCGAACCGTGCGGCTCCAGGAATTGTTTTAGCCTCTCCTGTAATTTTTCCCCCGTGATTTGCAGTCCAGAAACTGTCTGAGAATACGGCTTTCGCAAATTGTGACCCGTCCACTTCCAGTTATTATGCCGTATTTGGATATGCATTGGAACTTCACGACAGTCTTGCCCAATTAAAGTTGATTTTTCAGACACACTATTTGACACGTTTGATTCTACTGCTTTGTATCCACTAGAGGCAGCCGCGCTATGAGGTAATTTCGCTGAGACATACTCGTATTTTATCAAGTTTTATTGCGCTAAATGGAGCATCAGTTCTTCAGTAGAGCATTCATTTGAGCAGATTGAAGCTTCCCAAATAGATACGAAACTTTTAGCAAATGAAATTCATCTCAGTTGCGTTCTTGATCTTGCCTCTCTTATACAGTGTGAAATAAAAATTATTAGTCTTCACTAAATGGCAACGATATTCACCATTATGACTAAAAGCGAAGGTCATTCTGTCGACCGACCAGAATGCCACTTGAACAGACCCGTTTCAATAGTAATTATCATATTTTACTGCAATTTTTCGATTTCCGTATCTTAACTTCATCGGTTAGTTTGATTGAGATTAAACATTATAGTCACCGAGTGAAATACTGCTCCAAATATGGTCAGTCAGAACTTTCCTCGGGCGAAGTCGAGGGCAAAAGCTAGTAATTTAAGTAAATTGTATATAATAAATATCTGTGGCACATTCCTCAAGTCGCGTCGTCGTGTTTATTTGTTAAATTGAATAATTTCTCAGTTACTGGGTCGTCGACTGCTATTATATTAACATCTACAGTTACGCTGACGGAATAAAAAAAAATTAATAACGCATCCATTGCTTCGTTGAAAAATTGCATGTAAATTAGAATATGGAGTTCAAACTTACATCATTAAAATTTAAACATACAAAGTAACTAAAAAACCTTGTTTATTAAAATTGTCCACCTTGTTGGTATCTCACATGCTGAAACTATACTATAGAATAACATTCTGCCGGAATCGAAGATATATTTTTTCTATCTAGCTGACAGCATTGGTTCAAAACAAACATTTATTTTAATAGCATCTAACCAAACACATGGCATTCACGTGTTAGTATACGAGTACTAGGTAAACGTTAATTGAATGAGTATCGATTTCATCTTGTGATTCGTAATTCGCCATTCGGAGTGTCGTGTTTGCTTTGCCTCCCGCGTACCCGAGCCACGAGCCGGACACGCGCGGAAGCTACTAAACGTTCAATAACTGACAATTACGAGCGCTTTCCACGCCATGCGAAACCGACAAAACCGAAACACATGGCAGAGCTAACAATGCGCTCGGCGGCCTGCCAAAAAACACGCTCCCACCCGGTGAGAGCGGTGACTGCACTTTATATACATCATTCACTATGTTAATATCAAGTTTAATGTAACGCCTCCTGATGATCGCGCATTACATAAGCGACGACACGCATGCGCCGTGATAACCGCACGCGCAACGCAAGTTTAGTCAATACTCTTGGTAAGTAAAAGGATTTGGGAGTCAACCTCATTATTAGTTCAAGAAATCACCACTATTTTGAATTGATGGCAGACCTACAGAACTGAGGATCGCGATGCCAAAAAGTTATAAGATCTTTTAAATCATACTGGTAATACAATCTGCTGCTACTTGCTGTCGTCATTCGCATTTATAGTAGCGTAAAAGGACGCGGTGTTCGCAGCCTGAGGTTGAGGTAATGTGCGATCAGCATCAACCGCTTCACTGTTCTCTGTCAGTACTTTAGTTTTGTTATCTATCGTTTGATTAGTGAAATCGATTGGGAAAATTCATCGTCTTCCTCGACACGTGCACTGTGCAGCCCGCGATTGTCTGAATCTGCGCCGCGCGTGCAACTTCCTTATATCATCATTCCAACGACGCTCACGTTTACTTTCTATTTCCTTTATCGTTTATTCGGATACGTTGATCAGGTACAGCAGCAATGACATAAAATGACGCAAAACTTCGTAATATTTTAGTCGTAATCATGATCAAGTGTTCATCGCTTTTACAATTGCAATTTACATTTACAGTCTTTTTTTATTAGGCCTAAACGGTTGAGATAAGCAGAACATTTTCCTCGTAGGTAATAGATGCAAATCTCAGCTAACGTCATCAAATTGGACACGTGAAGCCTTATCGTCACATATTATATTACTAGTGCCTTTTGCGAGATTACGTAACCGTATAAATTCTTTGTTTCTTTCCACAGGCACTCAATGGTAAATTGCTGATGTAAATATTTGTTTAGTTTCACTTCTTAGTGCTAATTAAATCTATTACCTACTTTATTTTAGCATCGTTAGCATATTTGCAGCAACCACTTCCCATACAGTGTGGCCGATTCTGTTGTACACAATCTCTAAATCTAAACTAAAATGACAGGTCTAAATATATTCCTGTCTCTTTCACAATCCTCCCTGCTGAAGGGGATAGCACTATTTTTAAACCTGTCAATTTAGTTTAGGTTTAGAGATTGTGTACAACAGAATTAGCCACATTACCTATACCTAAGGAATTGTAAATCATCTGAACTACCTGCCTACGAAGACTGTAAAAGCCAAGAAGAAAAAGACTAAATAAAATGAAAATTGTTTCTGTAAAGGATAAAAGTATTGGACATTCTATTTGATATTTGTAACACGAGTTTTAATTCAAATTTTCGGATAGCGGCATTGCTGGCATTTGATCAAGTTTGGAAACTTGATCAAATAGACATTACCAGTCTTAAATGATGAAATCAGCGGTATATATTTAATCGTGCCAAATATAGAGGCCAGCAAGGAATGCACACAAAAGGCAGTGTCCAACTGAATTAGCGACAATTTCCCAAGAGCGCCGCGCCGCAGACAGCACCGAGGTATGCGACAACTCGACGAGTCACCTTTCGGGGAATTCGACACGCGGCCGCCGCGCGCCGGCCAGCGGCTGGACTCAGAGTGGACTTGTTTGTTGTTGGCATTTCGAGCCGAGCTTGAGTTTGTATTCCGTGCTAATTAGATGTGTACTAAACATAAAATAATCTTAACAAAAAGAAAACTTTTCTTTTGTATCGTTCATTGATACTTTTCACAGGGGGTGCGGAATGGTGATAGATATTTTCATCAACAAAAGAGAACTTTTCTGAGAACAAGCCCAACTAATTTTCAAATCATTCAGTCCTGTCAATTTTCAATCAATAGTATATAATTTCGTTCTGGTCTTCTATACTGCAGCTGAAAATTCCATGGCGACATGATAGAGACAGGAAATACATATAATATAGTGGTGGAATATAGAACAGACAACACAAGTAGTAGTAGTCGGAATCTGAGGCCCGAACTTTTTGTCGTGTAAATATGCCTCTAGTGTGACTAACTCATTCGTCCCCTTACTAGATAGGAATATTATGATATCAAAACACGTTACATAAGTAAATTAAAACGAAAGTTATGTATAATAATGAAACGCAACTAAGAATACCTATCTTCTCTACCGCTAAATTTATTATAATTTAATTTGCTGTTCTTATATGACTGGCCCGTTGGCGCGGTTGGCAGTGACCCTGCCTACCTCTCCCGGGTCGCGGGTTCGATTCCCGTCAAGAGTCTGGGTGTATTTATGTAAGTATATATGTAGTATGTATTTATACATTTATTAAATATTTATATGTGTAATATATGTAAATATGTCTATCAGTCGGTTGTTACCTATAACACAGGCATTAAGTTGCCTACTTTAGGAACAGCCGACCGTGTGTGTATGTGTGTATATTTATTTATTTTATTTATTTATTTATCATCCATCATCATATTATTATAAATCTTCTTTTGAGTAATTTAACCATTTTTAACATAAAGTTTCATGATTTGCTATTTAAGTGAGGAAAGTCATACAAGAGATTTTCTGATTTATGTTCAGCAGTCATCCAAAAAAAAAATTGTTTTTTGTGTAATAATCAAATCAAAATCAAATCAAATAAACTTTATTCAAAATTGGTACACTGTACACTTTTTGAACGTCAATTTAGGTACAGGCAATGGTGATAATTATTTACGGAAACTTAAAACTAAAACTACGAGGGTTCCAAACGCGCCCTGGTCTGAGAAGAGCCCACAACAAACTCAGCCGGGTTTATTTTTTTTTTATTATCACCATCTTACAATATGGTATAATAGCCATAAAAATGATTTGAACTGTTGGCTTTTAGAGCAATCTATGTCCATGGATTTTTGTCATTAAAAAAATCTTTTAAGCTATAGTAAGACTTTTCAATTAATTTGCGTTTAATAAAACCTTTGAACTTATTGAGAGACATATCCAAAATGTTCTCTGGCAACATATTATAAAAAAGTACAGAATTACCAACAAATGATTTTCCAACTTTTCGCAGCCTAGTAGTGGGCAACACAAGTTTATCTTTATTTCTAAGATTAATGTTATGACAGTCACTTTTTTTCTTAAATTTATCGATATTTTTGTGTACATATATTAAATTTTCAAGAATATATTGGTTATAAACTGTCATAATTTTAACTTCCTTAAACTTATTTCTCAGTGACTCTCTGGGTCCCATATTATATATGGCACGAACAGCCCTCTTCTGCAGCACGAAAATGGAATTAATATCAGCAGCATTACCCCATAAAAGTATGCCATATGACATAATGCTGTGAAAGTAACTAAAATAAACTAACCTCGCAGTTTCAATATCAGTTAGTTGGCGAATCTTTTTAACCGCATATGCAGCAGAACTAAGTCTGTTCGATAAGTTATTTACATGAGGGCCCCATTGGAGTTTAGCATCTAACGTTATCCCCAGGAAAACAGCCGTATCCACTAGATCTAATTCCTCATTATTAAGCTGTACAGTGGTTTCAACTTGTTTAACATTAGGTAAAGTGAATTTAACACACTTAGTTTTTTTCCCATTAAGTAATAAGTTATTTGCTTCAAACCACTGTACCACTTTTGTGAGAGAATTGTTTACTTCGTCAGGTATTCTTTGGTATCTATCAATTTTAAACAAAAGTGATGTATCATCAGCAAACAATACTATCCCGTGACTATCCTTAGCGAGATAAGGAAGGTCATTAATATAAATAAGGAATAGAAAGGGCCCAAGAATAGAACCCTGTGGAACTCCTATTTTTACAGCTGATCCGGTAGACCGCTTTCCGTTCACATCTACTTTTTGTGTTCTATCATTAAGGTAAGAATTCATTAAATCCAAAGCTGCACCTTTAATTCCATAATGGTGTAGTTTTCTGAGTAATGTTTCATGATCAACACAATCAAAAGCCTTGGACAAATCACAAAAAACTCCAAGTGCATCATGTGACTCCTCCCAGGCTTCAAATATATGTAGATATATGTAAGATAGGTAGGTAGAAAATAATGTTATAAAAGAAAAACCACATAACTCTAATTGTTTAAAAAAACAATTAGATTAGATTTAGTTATGTGGTTTTTCTTTGTTCAGTATGTATTTTGTATTTCAGTTGTATTTTCTCTGTTCAGTGTAACGTTGCCTTTACATCCTTTAAAATTATAAAATTGCCAAAATCTGTTGCCATTTTTGTATTCTTTTCTATTGTGGAACTGACGTCCTTCATATAGCAGTTTAATGCCACCACGTTTTGTTGATATGAATTCAATCTGTTTTCCTTCAGCGGATTGCATGTTTACTATTTGATAATAATCGTATTACGGAAAATGTTGAAATAACTAATTTAAAATTCACTGCAATAAATGCACATTGAGATGTACACCTATGAATGAATTTGTAAGTAAAGATTTTGATTGGTAAGACAAACGACTTTTGAATGTGATTCAATATGATTCAATATGACATTTAATATGATTGTATATTTAAACTAGCCAGTGTTCATCAGTCTAGCTAGCTGCATATGATAATAATAGATTTATAACGCTTTTTTACCGACATATGCAAGTAGAATACAGGTATTAACAAGTGGTCTTTTTCTTAATTAATAACCAGGTAGGTACGAAAATGGAAATAAAAATCTTCTTTCGTAGCTGGTTACGAAACTTGGTTACGAAAACGACATATTAATTCTGTTTTCGTAGCTGGTTATCAAAGGAAGAAAAAAAAATCCATGTTCGTAGCTGGTTACGAAACTTGGTTACGAAAACGACATATTAATTCTGTTTTCGTAGCTGGTTATCAAAGGAAGAAAAAAATTCCATGTTCGTAACTGGTTACGAAAGTTCAGTTACGAACGTGGATTAAAGGATATTTTCAAGATGCTATACATTAATGCATGACTTATATGGTTATGACACTTCACACTATCTTTCGGACAGCTGAATGCAAGTCGGATCGCTTTCATGGAACTTCGGTCATTAAGAAATTCATTAATACCCTCGAATTGCGTAATAACCTCGACATAAAAAGTCTAATCATTTTTTCGGAATCAAATTATAAAAGTACTTATACTCACAAAGGTCTATCGGTCGAAATGAAGTTAAACTATGTAAATAAACGTGGACTTGTTATAAAATATAACTAATATCGTGTACTATAAAAATGAATGTCAAAGCAATTTGTCATCAGTGTACTTATCTCCCCGATAGCGTTCGATAAGACGATAAACTGCCGAATATTTATCAAGTCGATTGCTCTATAAATTGTGCCTCTTTATTAACTCGGTATTCAGGGTCCCGGTGTCGAGTAATGCGCACTGCGGTAGCTGATCTTTGTCAATAATGATAAAACTGCACAGTGCACAGTGCACTGCTCATTTATTTCGATTTTGTGAAATATCCAAATAGTTTTAGTTTGACGATCCTTATTTTCAAAATTCCTCAAGTGTTAAGTTCTCTGCTCAAGTTTCATACTGCTGTTCGTTATTTATTCTTAAAATGATTGATGCGTTTGTTAAAAAAATAAATTTCCTAATGATTTTCCTTTCATTTTTCTGTGCGGTAATATATCTACCTATTACCAAAATGTATGGCTTGTTTGTGCCACATTTTTTTTTCTAATGCTCGTTTCTATTTGATTTAGAATTTATGTCGTATTCGTAGGTACCTTTGTGTCCAGAATAACTAAACGTTTTGAACTCGTACAGAACGTTTAGAAAACTATAAAATAATGAAGACTGAAGGAAGTTAATTGAAAGAAGTTAATGCCTTTCTAATTCGACAAGATTTACTCGTATGTTTTAAATGAAGTAGTCAAAACTACGGCTTCACAGCGGATCTCAATAGCGTATAGTATTCATTGTCATCTCGCGAGTTGTGATTTGCTATTAGCAGCTGGATACACAAATCAGCTGACATCAACCGTTGAGCGTTGACCTAGAGGCGAGACCTAGTCACCCATTCAATTGATAAGACGCGACAGTCGACACGCGAAGAACGTGTAGAGATAAACAGCTAACCGTCCGCGTCGGGAGCGAGTAATGTAAATATTATGAGTTACAGTTATAGCAGACCGCAGTTTTAGTGCCGTATCACTCGCACGCAAAACACTGGAGCGTTTGGATTGCACTCGCAAAGCCACTGTGTTTACATAATAAAACGATGTATTTTAATTATTGCGATGCAGTTTGCAAAGTTCAAGACTAATTTATTGCACAGTAGCACTTATGTCATGTAGAGTAAAGAGTTTGTTTCAACTACTCACGTACCAAAACAAACACGACAATCGCATCTAAGATGTGTTAAAGCGGCAAATATACGAAAACGTTAGGGAGAAAATGATGCCATAACAAAATCCCAAATCCACACGGATGGTAAGAAAGCGACAAGACTCAAATCTTATAGAAAAGACGTTTGACTTGATGAGAGATTTGCGTAAATGCGATTCAATGGATTTTGTATACAGTCTCTTGACTGATTTTCTATTTTGACTGATCAAAAATAGTAGACACAATTCATTTCCGAAGTTTGTGTGCCCCATAGCGACGCGACGTCACAAGACATACTACGAAACTTGTTTTTGTAGCAATCATCAATAAATTATTTAATCGCTTTTCCACATTGAAACAAGTTAATGTGGTGGTCAAAAACTTCATGTATAATATGTATATCAATTATGTTGGACGGCGAACACTGTTCCAGACTGCGCTTGCCGTCGTCGTTGGAACAACCAGACAGATTTACTCGTAGTTATAAACAGTCACTGCATTCGCTAGTCGCTAGTCGCTACACGTCAGCATTCCTGCCACATAACTCATAAGCTATTATACATCAAGCAAAGAGCCACACGGTGCGTTGCGTTGCGAGTAGAGTTGCATCGCTACGTGACTTTGACGCCGCTACATAGAAAAATCCGTGATATGCTATACCTACAGTGCGCAGTGCGCTGCGGCGCGGCGCCGCGACGCGTAGGGCCTTCGCTGCGTTACTTCTACGGCCCTACATAGAAAAATCCATAGGAGGCACGATGCGCTGCCAAACACTTGCCATAACACTTGCTGCAACTGCGCTGCACTAGCAGTGTGGCATTTATTTGTATTTAAGCTTCCACATTAATTTATTAAGTATGCATATTCTGTTATTTATTGATATTTTATATTATACTAGCTTCTGCCCGCGGCTTCGCCCGCGTGAATTTCGGTTTTGAACAAATCCCGAGGGAATCGTGGAGTTCCGGTTCCCGTTCCCGCTCCCTTTTCCTACCTTTATACTTAAAATATCAAGCAAGGTCGCTATAGTAATCTACCTATAGCTGTAGATATAGATTTCGGGTTTTTCGAAATCCCGTGGGAACTGTGCATTTTTCCAGGATAAAAAGTAGCCTATGTGTTGCCAATGCATGCTACACAGCAAAGTATTGGAATAATGGGTTATGTGAGCGTGATTTACCTAAGAACAGTCAGCGCCCTCTGTGGCGTTTTGGAGGTCTATATCTATTTTAGTTAGGTTACAGGAATACTTTTCCGGGATAAAAAGTTACTTTATGTGTTAAATCAGGGCATAAGCTATCTCCATTCAAAATTTCAGCCAAATCGGTTCAGTAGTTGCGGCGGAGAAGAGGAACAAACATACACACAAACTTAATAACTTAATAACGCCTTTATAACATTAGTGTGATTGTTATTTTCCTCGCTAGAGAGCTCCGATAGCATACGCGTCCGATCGCTGCTAAATTCAAAATGCTATATGGGGAGAACTTTACGCACCGCCCCGGCCGGCCGGCTGGAACCGCGCGCCGCGCGTAAAGGCTATGTCCCGCAATTTTTAAATCTGTAATATCTTCGAAAATATTCATTTAAATCATATGCTGTAAAGGGCCATATAGATCTATAATAAATCAACAATGTACTTAAGGTATTTAATTAGATAAGGATTAATGCTGTATTGGTTAAAATCGCTTCTAAAATTAGCCATTATTTGTCGTAAAAAAGTAAATGACAAAAAAAGTTATTGTGGGATATCCATAAGAGATAGACATATACCATCGCGGAGTTTTCTATAGACCTTTTCAATGTGTACAATACTTAGTACATTATATTGATAAATCTCGTAGGGTTCAGCCTGCGTTTGCAATGTAAGCGGAAAAAATGTAATTATTTACGACATCACATTAGAAACCTCAAAAATAACAGTATTTCTCCACAATTTAATGGATGTTATTATACATATAAACCTTCCTCTTGAATCACTCTATCTATTAAAAAAAACCGCATCAAAATCCGTTGCGTAGTTTTAAAGATTTAAGCGTACAAATGGATATAGGGACATAGGGACAGAGAAAACGACTTTGTTTTATACTATGTAGTGATATCATCCCGCAGCTGGGCAAGGGCCTCCCCCTTCTTCCATTCCTTTTTATTTCGTATGCTGAGCAGGGATGGTCTAGTTATAGTTTTCTTGATATTTTCTGTTTTCTTTTCATCTCTCCACCGGGTAGTTACCGGGACCCATACGGGTCTTCTTTTCGAACGACAATCCGTTCCATTGCCCTGCGAGGAATACAATCCGACAACATCACAATGTAGCGGCGCCGGCGCACACCGTGTGGTGTGGTTCCGAGTAGTCAGTGACCGGTTGTGCGGTGTGATGCAGCCGGCAGCCGGCAGCCGGCAGCGTGTGGCAGCGATGCCGACGCGCGGTCGTTCCGCTCTGCTTCACGCGCAGCGCCGGCGCGCTCGTCGCCGACGCCGCGCCGGTTGCTCCTGAACCCATTACTAGTACTACCCGCTCGCCACTCCGCTGCCAATGAACTTGACCGGCGTGCACACTTCACGGCTGTTTCTGAACTATGATCCCGCTCTTAGACCAGACGCTGTAGACGAGTTCTATTTTCAACGCAGGCTTAGTAAGCGTCAGAATCGAGTCTTGTAAATGCAAGCCAACCTCTCAAGCGAATGCCATTTTTTACCCGACTACGGCAAAGCCAAAAGGAAGGGTTATGATTGTACGAATAACGTATGAATACTACTGGACCGATTTTGATGAATAAGGTATCAATTGATTCGTTGCTATGGTTCTAGTGAGTAGTGACATAGGTTACATTTTATTTACGAAAACAATTACTAACAGCAATAGAAAACAAAAGAAGCACATTGAAAAAATTTATTCAAAAATGGAAGTCGAATGACATTATCACCGTGGAGTGTCTGTCAGGCATTTGTCATATCTACATGCGGCAGTTGATTTTTATTTACATAGGTTTTGAATTTTTTATAATTTTTGTGGGAATTGTTTTATCTCTGGTAACATTACGAAACGTCAAAATTCCACGGAATAAAAATCAGAGTATAGATTATGCCAAGTCGCCAAAAAAAAAAAAGAACAAAAAGTAGGTAAGCGTAGACCTGGAATGTTAAGCTCGTTACACTAATTACCTACCAATTAAGAAGCAAACATCCGCTAAACTCAATAATGATGACGCGTCACTCGACAGTCGCCACTCGCGTACAATTACTGTGAACTTGTGGTTTGTTGACCCACTTCAGTTATTTCGTTCGCGGATTTCGCAATGATTCGTACGCTATGTCTTTAACAACACCGTCATGTTTACACCATAATTAATATATTATATTATACACTAGCTGACCCCCGCGACTTCGTTCGCGTGTTTATAGGATTTATATAGGATCGGATCGGATCCCATAATTCTTTTATGTACCTAAACTAAATGTGGCCTGTTACTCCTTATAACATTTAAAGTTCTATTAAAATCGATCCAGCCGTTTCGGAGATTAGCTGGAACAAATAGACAGAACGACAAACATAAATTTAAACGCACGCCAGTTTAAAATAAGCCGTACGTACAAAGATCCGGGTCCCATGTTATTTGAACCCAATAAATGTCTGTCATTTCTGAACTAACAAACCTATGACCTTGAAATATTTACGGGACAATATATAAAGTACTACCTTTCTAACAAAAAAAGAATGAGTGAAATCGAACAACGCGTTAATGAATTACAGCTAAATACACGTTTTAACTTTCATCCCCTCTCCCTAGGGAACCGTGGTGAATTTCGGGTTAAAAAGTATCCTGTGTCCTACCTCGGAGTATAAACTCAAATCGTACCAAGTTTCATTCGAATCCATTCAGTAGTTTCGGCGTGATGCGCGGCCAAGATACAGACAGACAGACAAACAGACAGACAAAAATGAAAAAAATTGCAGTTTTGGCTTCAGTATCGAGTCGATACTGAAGCCAAAACTGCAATTTTTTTGAAAATATTTTGAAAATTTCTTTTGGAGGGCACTCTATAGTCGATACTATCGACTATAGAGTGCCCTCCAAAAGAAATTTTCAAAATATCTACAATGTACAGAATTGGATCTGTTACAGTTTTATTATATTATAGAAGAAGAAGATAGAAGAAGAAGAAGATAGATGTATAGATTAAAACTTGAAAGGAATTGATATTGGTATGTACTTATATTCACATACTAGATGATGCCCACGGCTTCGCCCGTGTGGATTTAGGTTTTCAAAAATCCCGTGGGAAATTTTGATTTTCCAGAACAAAAAGTAGCTTATCTCTAGAAACCCGTCCCCAAAACGTAAAAATCCCGTGGGATCCCCACGATTTCGGAATACAATTCCTTACAGCATCAGGGTCGAGGAGTTGGATATGTACCTACTCGAGTTCATTCAACGATAAAGTCTTTAATTGGTACCCCCAATATCAATTTAAATAACCGAAAGTTTCTAAAACCCATTAGTTTTGGGGATTAGGTCCCCTACAGCATCAGAATTGAGGAGTTGGAATCTAAATTTTTTATAGAACAGGGTCGCAATGTTTCTCTATCGATTAAAAAAAAAATTACGCAAATCGGTTCAGAAATCTCGGAGATATCGGTGTACATAGGTAGAAAAACACAACTCCTCCTTTTTTGAAAGTCGGTTAAAAAAGTAGCCTATGTTACTCCCTGGTTAATTCTCTACTTGTATGTGAAGGTCCCGTCAAAATCGGTTCAGCCGTTCCGAAGATTAGCCCGTTCAAACAGACAGACAGACAGACAGACAGACAGACAGACAGACAGACAAAAATTTTAAAAACATGTGATTCGGTTATGGTAGCGTTCAAATAACCATATGAGCTTAATATGAGGTAGTTATTTCGATATTACAGACAGACACTTCAATTTTATTTATTAGTATAGATGATAAAAAGTAGCCTATGTTACTCCTTGCATAATCCTCTACATGCCTGCGAAATTACATCAACATCGGTTCAGCCGTTCCGAAAACGAGCCCATCCGACAGACAGACACAAAATTTTTAAAAACCCCCGTACGGGTCATGCTTTTATTTAAATAATCACAAGCTGTGTAGGGGGCAGAAAGGGCAGGCCAGAAGCTAGTAATATAATAATTATATGAAACCACACGGACGAACGAACGGAAAAAAAGCTGTGATAGCCGAGTGGTTAGGACGACCGACTTCTAATCGGAGGTCGTGGGTTCGATCCCGGGCATGCACCTCTAACTTTTCAAAGTTATGTGCGTTTTAAGTATTTAAATATCACTTGCTTTAACGGTGAAGGAAAACATCGTGAGGAAACCTGCATGCCTGAGAGTTCTCCATAACGTTCTCAAAGGAGTGTGAAGTCTGCCAATCCGCTTGGCCAGCGTGGTAGACTATGGCCAAAACCCTTCTCACTCTGAGAGGAGACCCGTGCTCTCATGCTCTGTAGTGAGCCGGTAATGGGTTGATCATGATGACACGGACGAAGTCGCGGGCAGCAGCTCGTTGCGATATTAAAACGGAGTGGATTTATTCGCACGGGCGTCAAATTTTCTCCGTAACCAGATGCGCATAAATCTGTTGAACGCGACAGCAGCCGGGAGCCGGGACGTGGAGTGAAATAGTTTCGGTTATTTATTCACTCGGGACAAGTGCAAAACGATGAACCTGGCCGACTATAGACGTACCTTTAATCTAACATTCCCGTATTTTATTTTCTACTAGCTTCTGCCCGCGGCTTCGCCCGTGTGAATTTCGATTTTTCACAAATCCCGAAGGAATTGAGGATTTCCGGTTTCCGTTCCCGCTCCCTTTTCCAACCTTTATACATACTTTCAAGAAAGTTTGCTATAGTAATCTACCTATAGCTGTAGCTATAGATTTCGGTTTTTTCATCCTTTTCTTTTCCATCCGTTTTTTATCCTGTGGGAACTGTGGTATTTTCCAGGATAAAAATGCAGTAGCCTATGTATTGTTTTGGAAGTTACTTCAAAGCCGTCCTGCTACGTTGAAACTTTTATCGATTTTTGGTTTCTGGAATTGAACGCTCAAACATCTATCCCCAATAGCATTTCATAAAGGCGGACAACAATAATTGCTTACACTAAGAAAAGAATTGAGTAGATACTATTTAAAGAAAGATAAGAGAATTTAAACTTAATTGAAAAAATATTTTTTTATAATAGGTGTAACGCATTGCATGTCCTCGGTTCATAGTCATACATAGGTTTGCATGCCCCTGTTCATCTCATACAATACAGCTGAATACAGAAAAATCTCAAAAACGCTTTAGAACACAATAATAATATAGGTATTATTTTCAAAATTATTCTATTAAAAAGGTTAACTAGTTTTGATGCTCACAACTTGGTCTGCGTTGATTTGGGTTTTAGTGCGTCTCAAATTTTAAATCGCTAGGCTCATCTGTTGAACCTTTGGTTTGTTTGTCAGTCGGTCACAGTAGGTATAGTTTAAGAGCTATTGATTTCTTAAGATATCCTATTTGAACTAATGTGGATAAAACAACGTAACGGCATATAAATTATGGCATGGCACAAAACGGATAAAAAAATGGGTAAAAATTGTAAAAACAAATGCTTGTTCGTAGTCACTAGTCAGCTTATCCTGCAGTGAGTCAGCTGAGCGCGACAGGCGACAGTCATTTAATTTCCTGAACAACATCAAGTTATTATAAATAATGTATTTTATCTACTCTCATATCATAAAATTCCGAATATGAAATCAAAATGTGTCATATATTGGACTACTTTATTCACATACATCTATAATATTTAAAAAAAAAATTAAAAAAGTTCATTATAACACTACTTTGTTAGGAAATTATTGCAAAACAATGTTAAAAAATAATTTTTTCTACATTATAGTACAGGCACTGGGTTCTGGTATTTTTGAGCCATGCCGGGTGTTTATTATTATTATTATTATTTAATACTTTATTGTACACCAAAAAAACATAAATTAAACAAAAGAAACATTTTAAAAGAAATAGGTACAATAGTTAGTTTACAATAGTTAGTTAGTTTAATTTTGTTACTTACAATGATTATCCCGCTATCAAAGTTACCCTATTACTACTACTGCGAAAGTGTGGCGGTAGCAAGATGCGGCCAGAGGACAGAGTGTAGTGCTACCATAATTGACCATAGACGCACTGCACGCACCGCACATTCGAAATTGACAATTGAATTTTGGCGCCTATTATTTAAATTTTTAATTTATTATTTATTTACTATTCAGTTTTTGTAACTCAAAATTTTGCAAGTGATTTTTGTTGCGCGGAAAAATGTCTAGCAGTGATACTGAAGAGAATTTAACTCCACCAGACATTCTGGAAATAGCATCGGCGGGGTGATTACGTATCTCGCGACAGGTTTGCAACAGGCGTAAATTGCGCGATCATTGCTGTCAAACGTCACTTTTGCACACGTCAAATTGGTATTATCTAAAATTCCTTGACAGCAATACGACAGCGACAGCGGAGCAAAATGAAACGTCAAACTGCAACAACCTCTGCATTTGTCGCAAAGTGATTGTTAATTTGTTGTAAGTAATTATCGAGTATGTTTATTGTTTTTTTAAAATACATACATTTAACAAGCAATTTTATTAATTTTTGAAGTATCGATGGCATAAGTACATTCTGCGACAGGCGAGCAATAGACGTGCGATCGGCTTGCGTAATACGAAATCTAGTGACATTTTGCGACCGGTCGCGTAGTGGTAGCTGTCGCATTGCTACTGCTGTCGCGTTGCTGTTGCTACTGCAAAGTTTTACGTAATCACCCCGCGGGAATGACAAATAATCTTTTGCCAGCAAAATCAAAGAAAAGGAGATGTCCCAAAATTGCCCCAGAGTCATTTTAAGTTTGTATAGTGAAAAATACCAAGAGACCTAACTATATAAATCTAATAAAATTACTTTATAATTATTATTTTGAAAGACAAAAATAGAAACCTACGAACTAGCGGGGTTTTTTAAAATCATTCTAAAAAGAAGTATTTTTATTTCCTGTTATTGTTTACTGCCATTTTATTTACAGCTATAGTCTGATTTTTATTTGACGTGACGTTTGATGACTTTTAATGTTGCTAGAGATAAAACAGTTCCCACAAAAAAGATAATAAATTCAAAACTTACGTAAATAAAAATCAATTGCCTCATGTAGATATGACAAATGCCTGACAGATACTTCAGGTACTTTACTTAGGGGTAAAATCGAAATCCAGTTAGTAACCCTGTTTTTGATACAAATAACTCATTCTATTTTTGACGTGTCAAAATAACAGACAGTTGTCATGACAACAACTGTCTGTTATTTTTAAATGACAATTGTAATTAAAAATCAGACTATAGTGATGTCCGACACAATACAAGCAAGTACTCGATACTTTTGTTTCGATACCGAATACTTTTGGTATCGAATCTTCTTCTTCGAACTTTCAAGTCTTACTTGGTATCGGAAGAAAAGTATCAATTCGAATCGATGCGCAGATACGAGTTTCTAATATTTAAAAAAAAAAAAGATCCGACTTCAGTCGATTCGAACTAAAAAGTTTAAAATAATATTTTATTTATTTAGATTGACGATTAAACTATCTAACTCGAATAATATATAATTTTTCGAAGTCGGGGAATAAATGACTTTCATATTTTTCTAGTTGAATATGTGCCCCCCGCATCCCGGACAGCTTCGCGCTCCGCGGCTATCATGGTTCACCGCGCTCGCCTTCAAAAGTGGATACCTAATCTGACTTTACTTGCATTTACTTTTACATTAACTTTTTATTTTATATGGATTGCATGTGGTTTAGCGCCGACTCCAAAAAATTATATATTATTTCAATTAGGTGGTTTAATCGTAGTATCGTTAAATCGTAGTAGTCACATACATACTCGTACATACGGGTCGAACACAGAACCTCCTTTTTTTGAAGTTGGTTAAAAAAACTGGCCACATGCAGTGTGGTCTGCGTTTCAAATAAAATGACGAAACTACTTTTAGGTTTTGACATTATTTTAAATCTTTAACGTTTGTCAGTGAACTGACAGTGATCGAACTATATTTTTGGCCCGACTTTTCTGTACAATGTGTATCATTCCACCAAACCGTACCGAATGATATTGATCGATAAAATTAGCAACTGAATCGTATACCACTGTATCGATCTACATAAGTATCGGATTTGGATCGTGACGAACATCCCTATACAAGGAACTTCGTTGAGCTGCATGTTTGCGCTTATGTGATTTTCTTGAATTTTACCAATTTTACTCTGTTTTGTGTAATACTTCCAGTCTGCGTCAAGTAATTGACCACTAGTTCATGCTGCGCAATGCTAAATTATATAAGTTTGCATCAGAACATTCGTGAGCGAAACGTGAATTAGAGATTTTGACTCTGTTGTGTTGTGACATCTCGGCGGCAATGGCGTTTCATAATCGTTGTGTTAATTATACCATTACTTTCGATGATCCTATCTCGAAGAGTGCTTGGATTAATATCAGCAGTTGGACAGTTCCAAATATCACTAAGTACGCCGTTAAATACCAAATAATACTTTGTGTTCGTTAAATTATCTGTAGCAAATTATTTTTAGGATATTTTTAGTGAGATGTTAGGGTACTCAATAAGCAATAACCATACTATCTAGGGTCAAGAATACTATTTATTATTAATTTACACAGAAAAACCAATCCAAAGGTAAAAGTTTCATCGTGACGCATAAACTTTTTTTCTGGGGCAAACAATGTATTGGGGAAGGGCCATCTCCTTTACGATAAATGTTACCAAGATTTTATGAGTTGGAAAATTTTGAAAAAAACCACTTCATTTTCAGAAAATGTAATGCTAGCATATTTCCAAGAATTATCAAATAAATTTAAGTCTTTGTCCTTATGGGCTAAATACTCAATGCTCAAAAGTATATTGAGTATCTACAACCAAATCGATATTATTAAATACACAAGACTGATTGCTGTTTTAAAAAGAAAATCGCAGGGCTTTAAGGGAAAAAATGCAAAAACGTTCTCCCCTGAAGAATTGAGTACATTTATAAATTGCAATATCCAAAACATGAATACTTATTATAATAAATAATTTTGTTAATTTCTTAGTCTTTTCTTTTATACGTAAGATACCTATTGATGAGCTTAGATAAAGTAGTGTATGAAACTCTACATAATTAGTTATTAAAACACTCGTGTAATACTATTAAAAAACTCGCCTGCGGCTCGTTTTTTAAACTAACACTCGTGTTTTAATAACCTCTATTATGCAACCGTTTCATAAACTACTATTATTCAACCAGTATGATCAAGGACGCTACTAAAAACCCAAATTAATATATATGACAAATTGAGTTGAGAGATTTGGTAAAAGTAATCAGGCGCACACGGCACATAAAATTCTTAAATTAACAAGTGTAAATTGAAAATTTAAAAAACCCCCGACATTCGCCATTTAGTGGCGGCGGCCATCTTGAATTTGCAATAGTGCTATTCTACTAGTCAAGCCCTTTCATTTGATACCCATATCAAGGGAGTTGTGAAAAAATATATCATCCGCCATTTTGTAGCGGCGGCCATCTTGGACCGATTTTCATCAAACATAGCTAAGAACACTCTCGACTAATTCACCTTTCAAACAAAAAAAACCGCATTCAAATCGGTCCACCCGTTTGAGCGCCACAGGGGAACAGACAGACACACACACACACACACACACACACACACACACACACACACACACACACACACACACACACACACACACACAGACACGTCAAACTTATAACACCCCGTCGTTTTTGCGTCGGGGGTTAAAAACTACTATAAAGCTGGGCATTGACGGTCAGTTTTTCGCGTCAGTCCAGACGTAAAACTGTGGCGTCACTCCAAATGGTTTAGGCCAACTAAATATCCCCACTCACTGGTGTCACTCCGGCTCTTCAGTTTTCGATCGGCCGGGCTGTTGTTAGGAGGTGTACAGCCCATTTGGGTCGAAAAAAATGAATTCTGATTCCTCTATATTATATGACTAGAGAATGCCCGCGGCTTCGCCCGCGTGAATTTCGGTTTTAAACAAATCCCGAGGGAATCGTGGATTTCCGGTTCCCGTTCCCGCTCCCTTTTCCAATCTTTATACCTACTATCAAGGAAGTTCGCTATAGTAATCTATAGCTGTAGCTATAGATTACTTAGCTTACTGTAGCTATAGATAGCTGTAGCTATAGATTTCGGGGGAAAATCCCGTGGGAACTGTGCATTTTTCCAGGATAAAAAGTAGCCTATCTTTTAAGTCAGGGCATAATCTATCTCTATTCAAAATTTCAGCCAAATCGGTAGTTGCGGCGTGATTGAGTAACAAACATCCAAACATCCACACTTTCACATTTATAATATTAGTAGGATTACTCTGTAATATATTTCTGATTCTTCTAGAGCTTTTTGTCGATTTTGTTTACTTTTATAATTTTTTTCAGTTAGGTACTTTCCACAAACATTCAAAATTTTTATATTTTTCAATCTATTCTGTCGTAACGGCACGTCCAGAGGACACCGAGGCCGCCATTTTTGAAACAAAAACCTATAAATACTATAGTCTTTGACAAAAACTACGCAACAACACGATCAATCACCGAAGGCGCTGCGAGCGAACTGACGCCATTGGAGTGACGATCGCACACTGACGGTCAGTTCGGCGCGACACGCCGGGTTGGATTATGGTAGCCACGGAAAATATCCTGGCGCGTCGTCAGTTAAAACTCTGGAGTGATGATTCGACACTCACGATCAAATTTTGGATGGACGTCAGTTCAACTGACGCGAAAAACTGACCGTCAATGCCCAGCTTAATAGATATGAGAGACCAAAGATATGTATTCCGAGGATTAGGCCATCGAAACGCAAACAAAATGAAAAAGGAATTTTGAAAACCTAACGCGGACGAAGTCGTGGGTAAAAGCTAGTTTGATTTATAAAAGAAAATATGTGTGTCAAGCGACCAATGCGTATACAATTTAAAGTTGACATAGCTGTTCACGCTCGCCATTGTTGTCACACCGACAAACAATGTATAAACTACCCGCTTGTGTTACATTACAACCTATTAGCAACATTAGTACTTGGATTGTTAAATAATAGCATTTTATGTTCCAGGTATTTCGTGGCATCGATAGTAGTCCCACAGCTGGACAGTGGACATGCATGCCAAGAGACTAGCCTCTTGCGGGGACTTCCATTTCCACTTGTATCCAGCTCTCTGCGGCTCGTACGATGTCGTCGGTCCACCTAGTGGGGGGTCTGGCCGTACTGCTCTTTCCGGTGCGAGGTCGCCGTTCCAGCAGCTTGGGAACTCTTTGAACTGCGAGCCCCACTATATATTGCCACTGCAGTTTCGTGATCCGCTGAGCTACATCGGTGACTCTGGTTCTTTTACAGTTCGTATAATTTCTGATTTGATCACGTAGAGACTCTGAACAACAAACAATGTATTGTGATTGGACTATATAGTCCTCTCATAACACATAGTTCATTATCAGATCAAAATCTTCTAATGAAGATTAGCAATTCCAACTCTTGAAATCAGGATCTGATCCAAATTACAACCATCTTTGTTTTGTTAGAAAAATCTATTTGCTTTTCTATACTGTTAAGTTAAAAAAAAAAACTTCCAATTCATGAATATCTACTAACAAGGGTGTCAGTATTGCATTTATAATCATATTCGAGGACAAAGGAGCGAAGCTCAATAAAATCATTAACGATGTAAACCTGTTTTCCGTGAACATGAGCACTCAATTCTGCAGCGTCGAGTGACGCACTCAAGTTCACATTAATTGAAGTACGTACAGACGAACAGAGTGACATATTCACTCAAATAACCACGGACAGTTCACATGAAAACCATAAATTGTTAAGCCCAAATTAGGCGGTTCATTTTTCGAGATTTTTACTATCATTTTCGAGGCTTCATCGACGAATCATCGAAAATGAACCGTCTAAACACCGACCCTTCATCGTTCACAGGCACTGTGCCATAGCAAATATCGCATCGTGCATCGTTCATCGCAAAAATGAACGATGAACGGGGCACCGTCTAATTTGGGCTTTACAATGGGTATATCAATACGTCGTCAATAATAAAATCACGTGACTATCGCCACAGCTGGTTAAATGGCAAAATAATATGCCTTCTGCACTTTGTACTGTTCTAAAAATATCCGCTTGAATTACAAAAGAAAGTAAAGCATTCAGCCAAAACGACGAGACTTAATCCAATTCCGCCACCATGAAATCTATTAGGTAGAGTTTTTTTTTCTGCTTAAAAGCATAGACATAAAAAGACGGCCGTTAAATAAATAATGTAAATCAACATCAAGTTCAAAGACAGCGTCTGCAGCGCGCTGCTCGAGTGTCGGGATCATTCAGCGACCAAGCGGAACGGCCGCGGCACGGTTCACTGACGAGCCGCGACCAGTCGACCACCGAACGCCGATCGAGAGGATTTCGTATTGTTTTTCAACATTAACTTGTCTTGTACATTAGCCATAATGTGACACCTGAACATCCTTCGCAGTACTCTAAAAATGAAATCGTACCTACTGATGCAACGGTATCAGACTTTTAAAGTTGCCACTAAATTTCCCGGTGCGGAATAAAAATTCGAGTACTTTAGGACTCCAATCCTAAGTCTATCATCATCGAACTGTGTGCTCCCATCCGTCACTTCAGTTTTGCGACTCGGTGAAATATGTCGGTAATTCAGGTTCTCCTACATATCTGAATCGATCCCGCCATCAATTGATGGCAATCCAAATCGGAAGAACAATCTCAAACAATAAAATATGTAATTTGAAATAGATGCCTACAATAGAGTACGTACACGGTAACATTGTGTTATCTGTGTAAGTTTAGCATCAGATAAACATCGGAATGTCCGCGGACCGCGGCCAGCTCGTTAGCATTCAGAGGGCACTTTCCACGTGTCACCGCCGAAACCGAGAGTGGCATCGATTGCGCGTACGAGCGGTTTCACCCGACCCGCCGACCCGCCTCGCCTCGGACCATTAACTTTCACCGTTTGAACAAAATATTTTATTATTTGCATAATTAGGATTGCGCAATCTATCGGAATCGTGAATGCTCGGCCGGTGGAAAGCTTACAAATTGACAGATGGACCGTAGGCTCTAATGCTTTAGCGTACCTAAGTGGATTGGGTACCCCATGTCCATTGAAATAATTGAAATGCCGAGACACTTCGACTTTAATAAAGAAATTCAAATTTATAAAGAAACGATTCACTACAATCGTTTCTTTATTACGAATTATATACATATATTTGTTAAGATAAATTAAAAGGGTTAAAATAAACCGATTATTCACTGATATTAAGAATTCGTAAAGTAAAATTCCGAAGATTTCATTATATTTTTTAGATCGGAAAGGTGGTCGGAACATCATTAAAGTAACAGAATAAGTTGTTCATGGGAGGCCAAAGTGTTTATAAGGGTTGATGGTCTGCAGAGCGGTAGTATGCGAACGCGTGTGGCGATGTCAGTGACGAGTTGTCTCGTTTACTTGTGGAGCGGCGCGGGCGCGTGAAACGGGAGTTCGAGCGTAGGCTATTGTCTCGGACATTACGCTATCTCGGCCGATTGAACGCAGTCACACGAAAAACTTATTGGAACTCTAATCGGCCGGTACTTATTCCGATAATTTGTTACGCAATTGTTGAAGGTTTTTTTTAGATAATGGTACTGAAAAAAACGGAAGAGAACCATATTATTACTAGAAGAATGATAGACATCATGTAGAGGGGAAAAAGAGTAGAGGAAGACCAAAGAAAAGATGGATAGTATTTGAAAGAGGATGTGCGTGTAAAAGGGGTAAATGATGCGTTGACGTATAATAGAAGTGAGTGAAAGAAGAAGACATGTTGCGCCGACTCCACATAGCGTGGGATAAGGACCGGAAGATGATGGCACTAATTCTGTTATACCTACTCAATATTAAACTAAACTAACTAGCTATGCAAAAGCACAGGATATTGGTACGTTAGGAATGGCGAAAGTACGGGTGTTACAAATGGTTTGTACGAAGGCAGGGCACTAGAAATATATTATTCTACTTTGGAAACTCATTTAGAAAGCATACAGAATGCAAAGCTAACAATCTAACCGAGAATATACAGGGTGACAAATGGGAAGTTGCCTAAAGTATATGCATCTCTTTCCTCCTCTACCCTGCCGTATAAGGCTGGGCCCAAGTAGGTATATTCTAGAATGTTGTCAGTTTCTATTGAGACGCCGTAAAGAGCAGTTCGGATACTTTAAAATAAGTGACCTTACGAACGAAGAATAGGTGTATCTCATCGAGTACTTTTATTCTAGAGGTTAAAACTATACTGAAGTATATAGAGGTTTTTGTACCAAGTTTGGAAGTAAAAGAGTAGCCAGTAAAAATACTCTTAGAAGGTAGGAATGAAAAAAAATATATTTGACTTTATGGTATGACCACATTTTTAAATAAAATATATATTTTTTTAACTTCTTTCTCAGAGTAATCGATAACTTCATCAATTATTATACTCTTGACGATCGTCGTCATGATCTTCCTGGTCCTTCATACACATTTACTACAGAAGATAAGGTTGCTGAGGTAGAAGAACATTTCAAGAATAACCCAACAGATTCAATAAGAAAAGCTGCAGCAGCTTTAAAACTGAATCGAGGGACACTGAGTAATTCATCTACAATTCAACAATTAGGTTTATAGCTTTCAAAAACAACTTGATTATTATGCAAGTTCAGATGGGGATCATTTCGAAAATATTTACCATTAATAGTCATTCCCTAGCCAGGTTTTGTCATCTTTTTTTATTAATTGTGTCTGTTGAAAATGTTCAAATAAACTGAAACCTATTTCAAATAAAAATGACTACTTCTGTGATTCAATGTATGTTTTTATTATTTTTTTCCCTGCAGCCATCTCAAAATTATAAGTGTTTACTTTAGGCAAGTTCCCATTTGTCACCCTGTACATATATATTATTATATATTATTATAAGTCTTTCTAATTTATCTTGCAACTTGTCAATTTATTCATCTTTAAGATTTCGTTAGATGTTTAGAGGTTGTCGTGGACCACAATGAGCGGCCGACCGCGACGTCGTAAGCGAAGTTTGGACTGTTAATGATCAAAATAGTTTTTGGTTCATCGGTTCGGAGACGAATTGTTATGGTTTTGATTGATTTTTAGAATTTGTCACACGTTTTTTCACTTTGAAAACTTGTATCGAAATTCAAATAATTCGAAGATATTTACACACATAATAGATATTTCCCGTCAAACATGACAAGGAAACAGACAAGAAGGACTCACCTTAAATCTATTCCGTCTGCTGGCGCGCAGGATGATGCCGTCGTTCTCGATGTAGTCGGGCACCTCCTTGCGCGCGGAGAAGTTGAACACCACGGACGTGGCGCCGCCCGCGCCCGCGCCGGCGCCGGGCCCGCGGCACGCGCGCGCCGCGCCGCCCCGTGCCCACGCCGGCATCCCACTCGCATCGCCGTTTTCACTTTTCTCCTTGACGACCGCCGGACTCTTCCTGTCCTCGGCGCCCGTCCACGCCCGTTCGATCCCGGCGGCGCCGATCTTGGAGAACGCTGCCTTCGGTTTCGTTTCGACGGGTCTCGGGGGCGTCGCGTGACCGTTCATCGCCGGCTTCGCTGCTATCTTTGGTGTTTCGACCTGCGCGAGCGGTTTCTGCGGCTCGGGCGTCGCTTCCCGGGTCGTCGGCGGGGAAGCGGCGTCCGGCGCCGAGGGCGGAGGACGCTCCTCGGCGGGCGCTCGAGGCATCGGTTCGACCGCAGCGGAGGGCGGCGGGTCTCTCTTTGGCGGAGTTTCGGCCTCGGAGGGAGGAGCGAGAATAGCATCCCCGAATCTTTGAATTTCTTCAAGTTTTTCGTCGACCACGTCGACGTCGTCGGGCGCCGGCGGGGGCGTCGGCGACGAGACGGTCCGGTCTCTCTGCGCGGGCATCGGTCGGATGACGCCCACGCGCCGCGGCGAGGCGGACGCTCGACTGCGGCCCAGGAGCACCGGATTGGTGGCGCTCAGCGGAGGCAGATGCGAGCCCGCCCGCGGCGCCGGGAACGAGTAGCGGATCGACGAGCCGGCGCGAGCGATGCCTTCCAGCGCGGCGCGCGACACCTGCTTCGCTTCGCAGGGCGCCGCCGCCGGAGCCGCGCCCTCGGGCTCGTCGATGGCGGACAGGTCCGCCGCGGCCGGGCTCGGCGAGCGGCCGCGCGGCTCCGGCGTGGAGCTTCGCGGCGCGTTCTCCAAGCCGCGCAGGACGGCCGAGACGCGCGCGGCCGGCGCGGTCCGACGCGGCGGAGCGGTTTCGAACTTCCGTAACGTCGAGCGGACGACGTCGGCGGGGGGTCGTTCGGTGTCCCGCAGCAGCGGGGCCACGCGCCGCGGCGGGCGCACGGCGCGCGGCAGCGGCGGCGGCGGCGGCAGCGGGGGCGGCGCGAGCGGCGTCGGCGGCTCGTCGCGGTCGAGGCGGCTGAGCGCGTCGACGGAGCGCGCGCGCTTCACGGAGTCGCGGCGCGCCGGGTGCGCGGCGAGTGCGTGCGAGGGCGCGGCCAGGGAGACGGGGCGAGCGGGGCGCGCGTGCGGGCGCGCGGAGGCCGGCGCGGGCGGGGGCCGCTCGTCCAGCAGGTGCTCGAGGGACGCCGCGCGCCGCAGCACGGACGGGCGCCGCCGCGGCGCCTCGCGCAGAGCCAAGCTCAGGTATCTCGACTTGAGGCGCTTGACGATGCCCGGGCCGTAGCGCAGCTCCTCGTCGTCGTCGGGCGGCGGCGGCGGCGGCGGCGCGGGCGGCGGCGCGGGCGGCGCGACGGGGGGCCGCGCGCGCGCCGCCCGCCGCTGGAGCAGCTCCCGCTTCCACTGCGGTAGAACGCCGTTAGACATGCCTGTATGGAGCGAAAACCAAATAAATGTTGCAAATATCGAGCATTATTAATTAACTTACATTTATGAGTAGGTGCCCAATGACCTTTAACTGATTGCCTTTTTTTTGTGTGAAAACTTTACCTTGCAGCAACACAAATGCAAATCAATCCTGACATTCCTTATTTATTAAACATCCTATACATGTAGTTAGTTACTCATATAGTACACTCCTGTCATTATTTATAGAAATAGACGCAACCAGTGGTCAGTAACCTCCATATTATCTTTTTGTTACAACTAGGTAAACATTTTAGATAATTAATTTACTCTAGCGGCACGCTATGATGGCCGGTTTGACGTTTGTCCGCTCATGAAGTTCCGTATTAATTGATAACGACTTTGAAGGAAATAATTGTATTACTTTATTGACGATAGTGATGTGCAGAGATTCATAAATTTTATCGAATGTAGTTTTAGGTTTAGGACTCAAAATTTATTTATTAAATTGATTTCTTAAATGTATACAAGTGTAGAAAAATCAGTTTGCACCATTTAAGGGGTGAATGTACTTGTGAATATGAACAATTTTCACTATGTGGACAAACCTCTGAAATCGCAAAAAAAATATCAATAAATTTTTAAAAATGGAATCTAATACGATCGTCACATAGGATCGCTGGCTAGCACAACTACTACCTCCGGCAAACTCGCGTCAATGCTCAATGCAAAACAAAGCAGTTTCGAATTGACGTTGCTTCGAAAAGTATAAACTGTCAGTGCAATGCGATTGTGATATAGTTTTGACCTGGCTTTGGATTTCAAATATTGATACTGCATTACTGTTGACCCTTGCTCGTTAATTTGGACTCTGTTCAAGCCCTTTGTTGTGGATTTCGTCGATATGACCGAACGTACGCAGAGAACTGTTCTAAATAGTCAGACACGTGAGTTCGTAATACGCCTTCGTAAATATTTCGATCGTGAAGCTCAAAATGGAGGGCCAATTTTACCTATAACGTCAGTGGTTGAACGCGTAGCTGATGCGCTTAATATTGGACAACGAACTGTTAGACGGATAACTAAAAAAAAATATGGCGAGACTGGCACAGAAGAAAATAAACTTCACACACCAAAAAAGAGAAAACGAGCAAAACCAGTCGTAGGCATCGATAGCTTTGATGCCGATGCTATCCGAAGACATGTTTACGGCTACTATTTACAGAAGGAGTATCCAACAAGAAAAAAGTTGGTGCATTCACTGAAGGAAGCTGGATTATTCTTCGGTGGGGAAAGTTCTTTAACGAAGATTTTGAAGACCATTGGATTTCGATACAAAAAATGTAACAAACGCAAAATATTGATGGAAAGATTTGATATAGCGATGGCAAGGTATACTTTTTTACGGCAAGTGAAAAAAATCAAAAATTGGCAAAATTTTGTGTTCTTGGATGAAACATGGCTTAATGCTAACCATACTGTAGGCCGTTCTTGGAACGATGACACAGCAGCATCTACTTCCAAAGTTCCTGTAGGAAAAGGATCGCGACTTATAATTTGTCACGCCGGAACCATCAACGGGTTTGTCGAAGGTTCTCTCATGGCTTTTGCGTCAAAAACCACTGGAGACTATCATGAAGACATGAATGGAGAAAAGTTTACTGAATGGTTTACCTCAATGTTGTGTAGCCTCCCTGAACCATCTATTATAATTATGGACAACGCCCCATACCACTCGATGCAAATTGACAAGCCACCTGCCCAATCCCAAAAGAAAGCTGATATCGTCGCATGGCTTCGTAAAAATGGCGTAGATGCAAACATGAATATGTTAAAAGCGGAATTAGTACGTCTTTTAAAAGAAAACAAACCAACCAAGATCCGATACGTCATTGACGAAATAGCATTAGAACATGGGCACAGAGTTATACGGTTACCGCCTTACCATTGTGAGTATAATGCGATTGAGTTGGTGTGGGCTCAAATTAAGGGATATGCTGCAAGACACAATACAGAACCCCCATTTACCACAAAAAAAATGCTAAAATTATTAGAAGAAGCTTGTGAACATGTGACTAAAGGAGACTGGGAAAAGGTTGTGAATAGAACTGTTAAATTAATAAGGGAAGATTATGAAAGAGATGTGAAAATAGATAATATTATAGAAAACGAACATATAATTATTAATGTATGTGATGATAGCAGTGACGACAGTGAAAATAGTAGTATGGACGAATCTGATTAATTATGGCCTTTTGTGGCACCTTTTTTGGTATCTTTTGTATTCATATGTTTCTTGTGTGCATATAAAGTATGTATATTCATTTTCGTTCAAATATTCAGTTCGTTCAAATAAATTAAATAAACATATACATTTTTGTTTTATTAAACCTATTTAATCAGGTACAAAAACAAAACTTAATTGTTTTTTGTTCGAGAATAAATTGACATTCCACATCACTATTGTAATGTGTCAAACCGGCCATCATAGCGTGCCGCTAGTGTAGTGATGTTAATTTTAGATATTTCTATAAACTTACTTATTTATTAATTATTATTAACTTAGTTAGGTCAGTCTATACATAATCGAAAAAGGTATTGAAAATAATTAAAATCTCACGAAATCAATGAATATAAAATTATTTTGCTATAATCCGCTAACAGTGACAAATTTGTAGGCACAACACCACACAATCTTGTAGGCACAACACCACACAATCTTGTAGGCACAACACCACACAAATTCACCACAAAACAAACTCGACGATCGTTTCGCTCCGACACCGGAGCATCTTCAGGAGATGTCGACTTCACAACGGACGATTGCAAAGTGAGTTCGTGTCGAATCGTTCGTTGCAATCGTCCGTTGTGAAGTCGACATCTCCTGAAGATGCTCCGGTGTCGGAGCGAAACGATCGTCGAGTTTGTTTTGTGGTGAATTTGTGTGGTGTTGTGCCTACAAGATTGTGTGGTGTTGTGCCTACAAGATTGTGTGGTGTTGTGCCTACAAATTTGTCACTGTTAGCGGATTATAGCAAAATAATTTTATATTCATTGTATATCATGGAATTCCGCAAAGTAACGCCTGCTTCCATTCAACATTCTCACGAAATCATGCAACAGTTCAAGGTCAAGGTGCATTTAGTTACGCACAATGATACAAAAGAGATTGTGAACGCAACTGTTATCATTATTTTTTTTGTCAAACAATCTAAAAATAATTGCATTATCATAGTATTACAAAATTCGTAATTAACAACATCTCTGATAAAACTGATTAAGCAAAGAAAAAGGGTGTTATGACTATGATTTAATTAGTTTATCTATACATTGTATGTAAATTAATCTTTTTCCTTTAGTTCCCAAACTAAGAACAAAAAAAAAATACAAACATAACATAACATAACATTTGGTTAAAATATATAAATGTATTGTAATCTATACTAATATAATAAAGCGGAAGAGTTTGTTTGTTTGAACGCGCTAATCTCTGGAAGTACCAGTCGGATTTGAAAAATTCTTTTTGCATTTGGTAGTACAATTTTCTGGGAAGGTTATAGGCTATTTAGTATCCCTAAAATCCTCCCCTAAGGGGGTAAAATGGGGGTAGAAAGTTTGTATGAAAGTCCTATGTTTTTAAAGTTACAGACCTGAAAATCGGCATTTAGATTATTGGTTTTAAATAATATAAACCTGTGTATTTTATTCTGAAAAATCTTCACTTAAGGGTGGTAAAATAGGGGTTGAAAGTTTTTATGTTAAGTTTTAATTATTGTTATTATCAACTTGAAATTTAGAAGATAGGTTCATTCTAGGGCTTAGATATCAGCCTAGAAAAGATTTCACGAAAATCCTCCCCTAAGGGGGTAAAATGGGGGTAGGAAGGTTATATGAAAGTTCTATGTTTTTGAAGTTACAGATATGAAAATAGGCATTTAGATTATAAATTTTAAATAATAAAAACCTGTGTAAGTTGTTCAGGAAAATCTCCCCTTAAGGGTGGTAAAAAAGGGGATGAAACTTTTTACGTGAAATTTAAGTTATTGTTATTATTAACTTGAAATTTGGAAGTTAGGTTCTTTCTAGGGGGTAGGTAGGCATAAGCTAAGAAAAATTTGACGAAAATCCACCTCAAGGGGGGTTTCCTTTCAACATATTATTATCATCGGACATTTAACTACAGATTGACGTGATTTTTTGCAGTCGCATTTTTTTAGTTGAGGACCTGGAAAGTGACAGACTACTATTTTATCCCGGGGAAACAAAGGGTTCCCGTTTAAAATTGTTTAACGCGGACGAAGTCGCGGGCAACAGCTAGTTGCTAATAATACTGGTATGCTGTAGAGCTGTTTCACATACATTCTAGATGAGCAAGACTTATTATATTTTAGGCCTTGTAGTTTAGAAAGTATAGAAAGTGGTCAGAATTGCAATTATAAAGCACAGACTTCTGAGTTAGACTAAAAATAATTAAATCACTTAACACTGAGATTTACTTAGTTATCGTTATAAATATTGATGTCTAGATTCTGAAAGATTAAAATGTAGCTTGTATTTGAAAAAAATATGTAAAAGTATTCTGGATATAACCACCAAATGTTTTGCTGCTCCGCTCAGTGTGAAAAATCATTTCCAAATAATGCCTATTTTAGACAACTGAATCATCATCATCATCATGATCAACCCATTACCGGCTCACTACAGAGCACGGGTCTCCTCTCAGAGTGAGAAGGGTTTTGGCCATAGTCTACCACGCTGGCCAAGCGGATTGGCAGACTTCACACACCTTTGAGAACTCCATAAAGAACTCTCAGGCATGCAGGTTTCCTCACGATGTTTTCCTTCACCGTTAAAGCTAGTGATATTTTTAAATACTTAAAACGCACATAACTCCGAAAAGTTAGAGGTGCGTGCCCCGGGATCGAACCCACGACCTCCGATTAGAAGTTGGTCGTCCTAACCACTAGGCTATCACAGCTTCACTGACAACTGAATAACTGATAGTAATGTTCAGTTTAACTAAAGTCAGCAATAACAACACTTCATAGTCATAGTTTGATGTAAATAGATTGGAGACTGTATTGGATACAGCTTCTCAGACTGTAAAATCTGCCAATCTCAGTCTCATACAAAAGCGGTTGCTATAGTTAGTTATTAGCTATTTAGAATATCTCTGCCACTAAACCTATATAGATAACCACAAAAATAAATATATGCAGAGTTAAATGTCTGTGTTGGAATAGGTAGTTATGTTAAAGTTCTACTTTCATTTCGCATGGCACCCTTTCCAATAATGGTCAATTAATTTAATGCAAAGATTGTATATTACAAACTCTAGATCAGCCAATAGTTTAGTCATTTGCCTAATAGTCACTTAACAAGATCATAGGAAGTGTGCATTTATATTTGCCTCATTACACAACATTTATATCTGGCTCATTACACAAATTCATATTTGCCCCAAATATCAGTTGATTGTCTAGTCCGTTGTCTACCGAGACAAACATTTCATGAATAGAATAGAATATAATTTTTATTCAAATTAACTTTTACAAGTACTTTTGATTTTTTGATTAATTGAATCTACCACTGGTTAGGAATGCTTTTCCTACCATGAAGAACCAGCAAGAAACTCGGCAGTTGCTCTTTTTAACCGACTTCAAAAAAAGGAGGTTCTGTATTCGACCCGTATGTATGTATTGTATGTATGTAAGTATGTTCGCGATTATCTCCGCAACTAATGAACCGATTTTGATGATTGTTTCACTATCTACATACTTTCAAGAAGGTTTTAGTATATAACACATCAAGTTATCATTCTTACGTACGAAGTTATAAGCATAAATGTACACATATGTCACTAATATGTTTTCTGATATTGCCAGACCTATTGCTGAAGTCTGATATAGCTATTCTGTCCAAAGACTTCACTCTGCTACGCCTACGTAACATTGACCTTTTGCAAAAAGTTTTGGGCTGAAGTCAGTACAGTTGCATATAGAGTGATTCCTTGGAGTTTGTGCATGGTTACGTGTATTTCCATTCTATACAAAGCCAAACCGCAAGGGTGTGAAAATAGTCGCGTATAGATTTTAAATTACGGTCTATCCAAATTATACAAGAGTTGTAAGCATACAAACTAATCTTTTATAGATCAGAAGTTAGGTTAGGTTGGGTTAGAACATAATAAAACCACTCACCTATAATAGGACACATAAAATGTATATGTCACAGGATATTTAATAATAATTAATAATATATAGGTCATAATCTATTTTACATAGTTCTCGTTTATATTATTATTATTATTACCTAATATAAAGAAAACAAATCACTAAAAAGCATAAAATAATTTTTTTCAAAGAAAAATGAACCGACTTCAAACAAATCAAACTAAAAATAATTTTTTATTCATTTAGATTGACGATTAGACTACCTAACTCAAATGATATATAATTTTTTGAAGTCGGCGCCAAACCACATTCAATTCGTATAAGTAAAATCAGAATATCCACTTTTGAATGCGAGCGCGGTGAACCTAGTCGTGGCGGGTGAGTCTGGGACCCAGGGGGCACATTTTCGACTTGAAGTCATTTGGCGCCGACTTCAAAAAATTATATATCATTTGAGTTAGGTAGTCTAATCGTCAATCTAAGTGAATAAAAAATTATTTTAAACTTTTTAGTTCGATTCGTTTGAAGTCGGTTCATTTTTCTTTGAAAAAAATTATTAAAATAACAATCTAACAATTTGTATATAACAATATACCATGTTTATAGACAGATCTTGGTTAAATAGTTAACCTAGTTAGTTTAAATAATAATTAATGGCCTGTTTCACCACCTTCTGATATATGTGTTGTATAGCCTAAATGTAAGTTTTGTCACTTTCTTACTTTATGTCAAGTGACAAAGACAAAAGTTGTGAATAAGTTATCCAATACTTATCAGCATCATCCAATATTTATCACTTGTGAAACAGGCCCTAAATGCTATTATGCAGACTTACCAAAAAGTCTGTGGTAGCCTAGTGGTTAGGACGACCGACTTCTAATCGGAGGTCGTGGGTTCGATCCCGGGCACGCACCTCTAACTTTTCGGAGTTATGTGCGTTTTAAGTATTTAAATATCACTTGCTTTAACGGTGAAGGAAAACATCGTGAGGAAACCTGCATGCCTGAGAGTTCTCTATAACGTTCTCAAAGGTGTGTGAAGTCTGCCAATCCGCTTGGCCAGCGTGGTAGACTATGGCCAAAACCCTTCTCACTCTGAGAGGAGACCCGTGCTCTGCAGTGAGCCGGTAATGGGTTGATCATGATGATGATGATGATGATGATGAGACTTACCAAAGTCCTGCGAGGACTCCAGAATGGTTTCCACCATCATCTTGAGGCGGCCGTCCCCGCACTAGCCACTGATGTGGAATAGCAAACAATAACATATTAAGCAACATAAAAATATCAAACAAAACATGATATGATGCAAAAATAAAACGTTAAGCACTTTCATTTCATTTGTTTTCAGCCTAATAAGGATATCCTTGCTAGGTATGCAATAAAAATTTAATGGCATCAATTGACTGATCTTTTTCAAATTGCTAACTAGGGTATGTCACCAAAATTAGGTTGTTTGAAATTAGTTCAACACAATTTGTTTTACAAATCAGCTCCAAAAATATACCCTGTTAGCACTTTCTAAAAAATCTGAAGGTAATGCTACATTTAAAGGAAATTATAAAAGTAAAAATGTGAACCAAATAAATGGACTAAAAATCAAATTATTTGAAAAGGGAAAATATTTTAAAAGTCAAATAGGAAATAACGTCATATAATAGGTATATAGGTGTTTACAAAAGTAATAACAATCTACTCTAAGATAGGATTTGGTCATAAAGTTTATTAAGCACTCCTTTGACATAATGAATTATATATCAGCGAGATATCAATGACCTGACGGGCATAGCATAGCATCAGACATGCTGGCAAACATAACTGTTTCCTTCACACTTGCCTCCACACAACAGTCACACAAACCCACGAGCCTGCACTCGCCAGTCGCCACGCACCTCGCAAACAACAACAACAGCGGCCATCGACCAGCGTACACCGGCGCATTCCAAGCCGCCATGCTTCACATAACTCCATTATAATAAGTCTATATTCACCTATGCTTTATCCATCGGCCGCTTACAACAACTTGCAAAAGTCAAGCTCGGATATTATAGAAGCTCCATTTATTCGTTATTTAAACACACAATACACTTAAATTTGTCAACAGACTTCACTTAAAAAGAGCACCCACATTCGTTTTTTTTTTCAGAAATTACCCGGGGCACGGAATCTACGAACGGTCGATCACATGCATCGATTCGATCTCTTTATATCACTTTTCAAAATGTCAGTAAAAACAATTCACGAGAATCTACTGAGTATCTAAATGTTTTACCATACCCTAGCAAAAGAAATATTAATCAATTTATTAATTATCACAATTTAAACAAAGCACAAACACACGACCACCATTCAAAGCGGATTTTTGACACTGACAGACGACAGCTAGCTGACACCACAGGTTGACACAAATGAAAAACAAAAAATGACAGTTTGTTTTTCATTTTGTTGTCTATGACAGTGACATAATGTAGTAATGCTTGATATACACGACCCGAACCCGATTTCTAGCGAACAGCCAAAAGAGAAAAATCAAGCTTTAAGTTTAATTTTACTAGTTAGGAAGGTAAAGTTTCTTGGGGAGCGTTATGGCATTATTTACTTTGCCCGTTGTGTGATGTTTTGTGCATAAATATGTACATACCTAAGTACTATTACTTACTTATTAATCTAAATGGAACGTAAAAAGAGTATCGAAACATTTGGTATACTTTTTCGTCGAAAAACCAATATGAAATCATGACGTGCTAAATAGCGATTTTAAATCCTATTCTACTAATATTTGTGGGCAATAAACCTTTAAAGTCACTTTTACTGTGAATAAAATAATAGAAGATCTTCAAACTTGTAAACTTATTCATATGGCGGCTCTTCACGTTGGCCAACATTGTGGCGAATATGATGGTAAGGTATTAGCCAAGAGTTTGTGTTTGCGTCCACACATTGGAGAGTCGTTCAGTATGCTTCGGTTCAGGCCAATGTGTGGACGTAAAATAAATATTGAGACGTTAAAGGCTCCGTTAACATTAAAACACAGGCGCGTTATTATAGGTCGATAGTATCGGACGACGATAGTATCGCAGGAGTTCGTACTTTCATTGCGGCGTTATTATCGCAGCAGAGTGTAACTACATGACCATCCTAATACAAAATGTACTGGAAACAGATATCGCAATAACGCATGCGATATTATCGACCTATAATAACGCGCCTGTGTGGGGGAGCCTTTACAGCTGCTGCGGTTTATTAGGGTTCCGTACCCAAAGGGTAAAAACGGAGCCCTATTAATGTCACTCAGCTGTCTGTCTGTCTGTCTGTTTGTCTGTCTGTCCAGCTGTCCGCCGATCACAGGTCTCTAGCTTGCAGAAGAAATGAGTTACAAACCTGAAATTTTAATATTTGGTGTAAATCGTTGACCCAAAATCAAATACTGAATTAGAAATTGAATTAAATTATTTTTCAGGGGGGCTCCCATACATGAGAAAGGAGCTAGATTTTTGTGTATATGAAAAGTGTATGTTTTTATTTTTGTGATTTTATTTCTTGGGTTCCACAAACAATTTTCAACTTGGTAGGGCTCTATAAAGCAAAAAGTTTCTTCATTGGTCATTGTCACAGCCATTTTGTGGACATTATACTAGTTACGACGCGTGAATATAAAATTTTAAAGACGTGTGTGCGATCACTCTGAGAGCTCATAGCAAACTGAAATCGCGGCCAACGTGTGGACGCGGTGGCCATAACGTAAGGCCGGAGCCACACTTATGTGTCGTGGCGTGTCGTGACGCGCCAGAAGCCTATCGGTTTCATACATTTAGTATGGTTAGAGACACACTTGTAGGGCGTGTCGTGTCATGGCGTGGTGCCGACTGCCCGAGACCGATTGCGCCAGAGTCAAGAAGGTTATAACTGTATAAATGTAGACACTGGAGACTCTGACGAAAACATTACAACAATGTTTTAGATGCAGTCTCCAGTGTAAATATCTCTAGATAATGTTAGATAGATACCTGTATTATCTTCCTAAACTTTATAAATTTATGAAATTGTAGTCTGTAAAACATTAATTAATATTCTATGCCTCTTTTAGAAGTAGATTATTCCTACTAAATACAATTATTTTAAGATCTTATTTATCAGTCAAACGATTATAGGATTCAATTATACTCCAATCTTAAGCCCATTAAAGCTGGTGTTCCACAGGGTACTGTGCTATAGCCCACACTGTTCATGCTGTATGCAGTATGCATATCAATGATATTATACTGTATGACAACACATTCCATTGCTGTGTGGATGACAGCACGGGTGATGTCCTATGCAAAGGCCACGCACATCTTTCCCGCGTAAAGCTGGAGGAGTATAGAGTCAAACTTGTGTCTGAAATTGAGACATTTTTAGAGCGGATCTCAGAATGGAGCACTCAAAATATAGTGCAATACAACCGCTCAAAAACCCAAGTTTGCGTATTCACCGCTAAGAATACCCCTTTACCACACCCCTTCTCTTTCAGAACTTTCCTCTTACCCCTTTCAACAGCACTGAGAACACACTTGGAAGGTAAAGCTAAATTAGCTTCCAAAAAGCTTGGAGTACTCTACAGATCAAAGCGCTACTTTACGCCTGAACACAGGCTCTTGTTCTATAAATCTCAAGTCAGACTGCATATGGCCTGCTCACACCTGTGGGCCGGAACACCCCAATACCAAGTCCTTCCATTTGGCCGGATTCAGAAGCGGGCAGTTCGACTGGTGGGCAATCCCAAACCAACCAGCTCATTGGAGGGCTTAGAGGTTCGCAGGGACGTTAGCTTCCTTAATCCTTTGCGTATTCTATCGTCTCTATAACGGCAAATGTTCTGAAGAGTTATTCGACCTAATACCACCTACTTATTTCCAGCACCGCATCGCACGCCACCTAAAATGCTAATATCCTCACCACTTGGATCACTGGCATACATCAACCAAGCGTTGCGCGAGGTCATTCCTTCCGCCCAAAAACTGTGGAACCAACTCCTTTTGGAGGTATTTCCACATAGCTTTGACATAGGGTTATTCAAGGGGAGGCTAAACAAACTCCTTAAAATCCGGCAACGTGTTAGTTGTTCCTCTTGTGCTGCAAATGTTCTTGGGCAGCGGTAATCACTTAACATCAGGTGACCCGCTTGCTCATTTATATATACAGTGTGTCCGGTATCGAATTAGCGATATTTTAGGGACATATTCTAAAACTCATTACCTCTCTGAAAATACCACTTATTAGGGCCTGCCCCCCTCCCCCTCCCAGGGACAGCCATTTCCATTTGGTGTGCGTTTTTGTGGGTATGTGCGCACAAAAAATGTAATAACTCGAAAGTCTGCTGATGCACAGGTCTTCAAATGACCTTGTTCGATTGGATACAATATTCTCCATCACTAAATACTAAACAATAGAACAAAATGTTAAAATAACTCTATCAAAAATGCTTCGGAAAAAAAATATTTTTTCAAAAATATTGAAAACTACAAGTTTTTGCTGCATTTTGCAAAAACGAGGTCGTTAAGATTACATTGTTAAGTATTAAATTAACAGTTTTTGAGATAAACAACAAAACGACATAAAAATTTTGACTGTAAGTTATTTACTTTTGGAGATATTATTGTTTAAACATAACTTAACCGCGAGCGCGTAATTTCTTATGTTATTCGAATGTGGGTTTCCATCGCATACCTCGGGCGATCAGGTAATAATAATATTGTTTTTGATTAGTCAGTGAATGAGGTTAAAACTAAGGATCGGACCCCTACTTCAACTGATAAAATATCCGTATAAAAAATTGAAATATCTGAAATTTTATTTTGTTGTTCCTGGCGAGGAGGCGTTATGATCGCTACTTAAGTTATTACTCATTTTTGTTTGTGATTCAGGTTTGTGAAGTTTGCTAAGTTTAAAGACATGCCTACTCGGTATTATTATAGCCATAAGAGAGCATTTAGATGTCAACTATTCGCCATGGATCGGACGTGGCAGCAATTCAATGGAATGGCCACCTCATTCTCCAGACCTTACACCTTTGGACTTCTTTTTATGAGGACCTATGAAGCAGAAGGTATTTTATATGGTACCAAATACCAGAAAAGAATTATTGGAGATAAAATAAGATTGTATTTGGACATGATCCAACGATCCTCCCAACATGAAGTAACTAGCTAACAGAACAGAAGTGGTAATTTCGGTTTGTGGCGGAAATAACCTAGTTTTTAGGATATCTGATTTGTGTCACATACACAAATCAGAGTTATTGAGTTATTTAGTTTATAACTAACAAAAATTAAATTATAAAGTTAAGATTTTTTACCTTATGTGTAGTAAAAAAATGATGAATCTTAAATTTGGGTTCAATACTCGTAATTCATGTTTGGGGACGAAGTACTTACAATTACCAATATCTCCAGAAGTAAGTAACTAACAGTCAAATTTTTTATGTCGTTTTGTTGCTTATCTCAAAAGCTGTCGATTTAATACTTAATAATGTGGTCTTAATGACCTCGTTTTTGCAAAATCTAGCAAAAACTTGTAGTTTTCAATATTTTTGACCAATTTCTTTTTATTCCAAAGCATTTTTGATCGAGTTATTTTAACATTTTACACTATTGTTTGGTATTAAGTGATGGAAAATATTGTATCCAATCGAATAAGGTCATTTGAAGACCTGTGCATCAGCAGACTTTCGAGTTATTACATTTTTTGTGCGCACATACCCACAAAAACGCACACCAAATTGAAATGGCTGTCCCTGGGAGGGGGAGGGGGGCAGGCCCTATTAAGTGGTATTTTCAGAGAGGTAATGAGTTGTAGAATATGTCCCTAAAATATCGCTAGTTCGATCCCGGACACACTGTATATATTATATAAAAAGATTATATTAATTATACCTAAATGAAATGAAATATACATTTATACGACGCAAATGTTCGATATAAACTGTAAAACGCCACGACACGTAAGTGTGTTTCCGGCCGTGTTGCTGGAAACACACTTTCGTGTCGTGGCGTGTCGTGATGCGCCAGAAGAATATCGGTTTCATACATTTAGTATGGTTAGAGACACACTTGTAGGGCGTGTCGTGTCGCAGCGTGGCGCCGATCGCTCCGGCACCGATTGCGCCAGAGCCAAGAAGGTTATAACTATATATTTTATGTAGACACTGGAGACTGTGCCTAAAACAATGTAGTGAAAACAAGGTCATTCACCTGGATACACATCTCACACGTTCTATTTAAATAGTTGAGGATAAATACAAAAAATATCCAGACCTATTTCAGGCCAAATTTCTTTGCTTCAACTTTTTGTTTGCGTTCGCAATTCTCCAGTGTTTATATTGTAACCTTCTTGGCCAGAGCGGTGGTGGGGGTTATGACGCGACCAAGAAGCTATAGGTATATATGGACGCGACACGACACGACAGACAAATGTGTCTCTATACCCGCGCACGGCTCGTGCACAGATTAATAATTAATATCACAGATTAATAAGGCTCGTGGCCAGCGTTGCCGACTTCCACGGTCTGGATTATTAGGGATAACCCAAAAATCTAACTGAAAGTCCCCAATTTTAGGGAAAATAAAATCGATGAAAGTGGGGAATCCACAGGTTTTCAGCAAAGAAAAACACTGTTCATTTCAATGAAATATATTTAGTACACTTATGAAAAATATGAACGAGATGTCGTTGGATTCGGAGTAGCATGTAGATAATTTTTGAAAAAAATCAAATTCCGCTTTTAAAATTTGCATTCTGAAAACTTACAAGTATCGTAACGTTACTAAGTAACGATAAAAAGGAACATAATCTTTATAAAAACACTACGATATTGTTAATTAATTATCACACTAATATTATAACGGCGAAAGTTTGTATGTGTGTGTGTGAGTGCGTGTGTGTATATTGTGTGTGTGTATGTTTGTAACTCTTTAACGCCGTAACTACAGAACCGATTTGACTGAAATTTTGAATGGAGATAGATTATGTCCTGACTTAACACATAGGCAAAGTACTTTTTATCCTGGAAAAATCTACAGTTCCCACGGGATTTTGAAAAAACCAAAATCTTCAGTTACAGCTATAAGTAGATTACTATAGCAAACTTTCTTAAAATTAGGTATAAAGGTTGGAAAAGAGAGCGGGAACGGGAACCGGAAATCTACGATTGACTCGGGATTTATGACAAACCAAAAAAATATAATCGGGGTACACTTGTTTCAGAAGGATTATACTGTATTAAAGTTAATATATAAAGTATGATAAAAATTTGGAAAATACGATAAGTATATTATGTGTAAATTCATTGTAAAATTTAAAAAAACAATTATCAAAAAAAATTATAGTTCAGTATACATAGTATAAGCCCCGCAAATTGGTATTGTGCCCGGCCGCCATTTTAGTAACGTCAGCACTAAATAGACGTTGACAAAACTGTTGGCAGAGTACGCGTATCGAGTATTGAATAATTATTACTATATCCACAAATTTTGGTCGCTGACTGTATATTTTCCTGTCATCCAACGTCACGCCAATGTTAAATGTGACAAGGTTCCAGCGCAATAGCAATCTGCGGGGGTTATATTCAAAATATCTTCGAATACGTAGTTAAGTATTTATGTAATAACTTATTAAACAGTGAAATTATATTTTTATTTAATTTATCTACCCATTTAAACAAAATTTGTTTTTTTAATCTTCAAAGATTATATTTGAAATCATACTCGGGCTCAGACACATTTTGTCAGATTGATCTGAAAAATTCAGAATCTGAAAAAATCAGAATGTGTGTGGGGAACAGGGAAATTGTATGCATTTCTGGACTTTCTGAATTCAGATTCTGAATTCCGGCGTTCATTCCGGCTGTGTGAGGCCGGCCTAAGACTGTTTTTTGAATAACGAGTTTGGTAAACTCCAACATAAGTCATCCGTGGCTCAAATTATTGCACTACTTCCACATCAACGTAGCGAAATTTTTGCATCACTACTGCAACATTAGTGGAAAAATTGGCGGCTTCACCCATATACTGTTCATTTCTGAACGCAACGACACGACACAGTAGTGTGCACACTCACCGTCACGCCAGTAAGCGCCACAACACGCCACGACACATAAGTGTGGTTCCGGCCTAACTCTACCACAACCGACCACACCCTTTGATCTTATAAAAACCGACGCGAAACGGATCTTGCACCAACTTGTGGGCCATCATTCCTATACCTACCAAAATAGCACAAACACCCCCACTACAAGATGGCCAATCGTATTGGCCCACAATATGGGCAACAATGTTCGCCAGCATGTAGAGCGGGCGATAGATATAACTTTTTTACAAACCTTTACTTGTGCATTTAAAGTAGTTCTGAACGAATACTTAGGTAGGTACGGTACCTACCGTACCTACCTAAGTACTCGTTCAGAACTCGTTGCCGTCCTAGAAAATCCAACCAGAAGCTCGACGAAGTTAATAAATAAAAAATACAGCAAAGTGCGAGTCAAATTCCCGCTCGCAGACAGACTGACAGAGCTATTTTTGGATTTATAATAATATCTATTAGCTAGGATTTTTGTAAAAGATTAATAGTCTCATAACCTGTTTAACTGTTGGAGCTTTTCTAAATAGCAATTTAATTGTAATAAAAGCCCGGCAGGCGTCACAGATCACAGATCATAGGGGTCATTTTCTCATCGAGTAGCAAATTACGTCCCGAAGCCAGGAATAGTAAGCTGAATGAAGATGGACGGGTGCCGCAGAAGGGTATTTCTTGATTTGCTCCCGGCCCGCGCCGCAATAAAGCCCGGGGCCGCGAGAAATGGCGGCCATTACACCTGATAACCCTTGCTCTCGCCGGTAACGAGTGTATAATTGTCTCCACGGCAATTGCCTTTTGAGACGGTCTACATGGATACCTAAACATTTCAGGTATTTTATTACGATTTTATATTACTTGATAGGCAGGCTATAATTATTATACTCGTACATACGTAAATTATAATATGGTAGATACATAATTTCAAGTAGGTAATGCTATGCGTTTCTCCAGAAAGGGCATGCCAGTTTTGATAAACTTATAACCTACTTACCGATTTATCTCTTTCATAAACTTAGAATTTAGAAATACTACCATATGACTCGTTGGTCTAGTGGCTTGTGTCTTGTTCGGTTGCAGATTCGATATCGCGGGTCGAGCGAAAAAAAGTTGGGTAGGTACCTATTGGGTTTTCCTGAGATTCTCAGTAGCCACAGTCAGTAGCAGTCTGTAGCAGGGAAATTGGCGATGTTGAGTTCCCGTACCTCGGAGAGCGCATAAAGCTGTCCATCCGGCGATTGATCACGCTCCATCCGTGTCGGAATGCTGTTCCATCGGACTATGGGAGTGAAGGAATAGAGAGTGCACCTGTGTTTGTGCACTATAATATTTACGGGCCAATGTTGCCGTATCTCGGTCAGAAGGACAACATCGCTATTACTAATTCTATGACCTTTCCCGGGTCAGCATGTACCTACGAATTAACCTTTACTTTAAATTTTACACTATGGTAGCAAACAGCAAACCCCTACTTTGGGTTACTTTCGGAAAATATTCAAGTGCCTAAACGATATCCAAATATTTTTTATAAAGGAAATTACTGAGCTACAATAATATTAAATCCTGTAGATAAAATCCTTTATAACTAATATATTTAAGTTAGGCAAACAGAATGATAGGCTAAGTGATTGCAAAGAGTAGAGTAACCTACGGTCTACTTATCTGCGGGTGGGATATGGTGTACGTGCATTGTTCGTTTTACCTTTTGTTGGATTGTTCCGGTCTTCAAAGAGATTTCATCTAAACCATAATATACCTATTATGTAGAAGTATAATGCGTATATGAATAATTTCAAATGTTAACATGTCCCAACATGAGTTTTAAAATAATTAAAATAAATACTAGTACTAGAGTGTCTGTAGTTATATTGCTCTTTGAATTACGGCAGGCGACGCGACGCTGCAATTCGGCAATAAAAGTGTCGACTCTAAAAAATAATATATAATAGCATCTAAACTTTTCGGCTTACAATACTTAAAGACGGTATGTTTGTTTGATGGTAGCAATATTAAGCTGATGGTTTTGGTAATCGACTCAATTATGATGTTTTAGACAAAATAATTTTTACGGTTTAACCATATCTCAATTAAATAGCTAAGCTAGGTGGCTAGCTATAACAGCTTAGCTATTTAATTACTGAATTGAAATTCTCATAAACCTTATGCAAATAGATAGGTATAAAAGTTCCAAAAGACTTTTAGCGTTGTCGCGTTAGTCGCAAATACCTCTGAAGTCTTCCCCTCCACCCCTCCCGGGTACCCGAGGACAGCCCTTAATGAGTTTTTCGTAATGAATGCGCGACATACATACATCTAGATTCTAGAGTCAAGCTCGCTTTGTAACTCTTTTTGATGAAACCACAAACCAGTGTGAATCCGTTTCATTATTTACTGTAGCGACAGATGCGATAAATGCTATGTAGAATATTTTTGCAGGAATATTTTACTACTTTTATCTATACGTACCTAGTTACCCAGTTTATATATTTTTTTACCTTATAATACTAAATAGAAACCAATATATCTGCTGTAATTGTCAAGGAGTTGCATAGTTCGCAGACTGTCCAGGTTTTTGCATCAGTGTACCAAATCGATGATTAATTTAAACATAGTAACTATAATAGATGTAATATTAGGTAGGGTTTTCTTACCGGTTATCGTCCATTTAGTGGAGTTACTGAGTTTGAGAGGGTGAAAATATATGTTCTATAAAAAAAATTAAACAAAAACTTGTTAAAATATACTTCTAGTATAGTCTATTTTCATTGCATGTTAGTATTTTTTTAGTCAGATAACTAGTTTTTTTTTAATCCTAATAAAAAGCTCAAAATGCCGATTTCACCGGTTATCGTCCACTAAATCTAGTTATCGTCCACCCTTGTACCTGTTATCCGTCCACTTATTTCTATGAGAAATTTAGTATGAAAAAGTATGCATGTAATGAGTAAGTAATTGAATATGTAATATTAACACCACTTTAATATGTATTTAATATCTATACCAATTAAAATTAACTTCCTGTCCGTCTTTACGAAATATATGGGTTTTTATTAGTGAACTTATGTTTACTTAAACATTATTAAAAAGTCACATAACCGTTTATAAAAAAATTGTTTTCTGTTTTTCGTCTATTCGTAATATGTACTTACTTTTCAAAACGGCTGAACCTATTTTGACAGAACTTTCACTGTGAAACTTTGTATAAAGTTCTTTATCACCCTGTGGTGATAAAGAACTTTATACAAAGTGATGTGGTGTTTCTACGCATACGCAATAGCGGTCAACTGCTTGTTTTAAAATAAAACAGATAAAAAAACTATTGCCTTGTTCACGCGGTTTATAGAGTCTACAATATGACATAATATCTTTACCAACTTTGCGCCTATCTATCTTGCATCGTCTTTTACCACATCGCACTTACATTATATAAAAGTAGGTACATATAATTTGGCAGCCTCGCTGGCATTGCGCAGGGGTAAGTCTTATTAGTGGAAGGTCCTCTACTTGATTCTCGGCAGACCAATTTGGTAAATTCAATTTAATAATTTCAAAATAGTCTCTAGTCTAGTATGCCTTACTTCCAAGTCATTTAGCGTTTAAGGGTACGGATTTTGCTGTACCTCTTTCAGGTTATCCCACATCCATCTTAGACTGCATCGTCACTTAACATCAGATGAGATCGCAGTCAAGGACTAACTTGTAGATGAATAAAAAATAAATTATAGATATGAGTAATAATCAAAATTCGCCTAAATAATAACATAATATTAAAAAATATGTGTTTTTCATACAGTTTAAAATATAGGTGGACGGATAACCGGTGCACTTCAGATTCTCTATTTTAAATTTCGTCCACAAATTATAATGATCGACAATACTATCTTAACTTATAAATATATCAAAGTTCCAAGGAGAAACACATAAAATATAAGATAATTCTTTTGTCAAACAAGTTTAATTATTTATATTTTTACTAAATTTATTTATTTTCAAATAATAGCTTGGTGGTCGAAACTTAGAATATTTATTCAGTGCAAATTTAGATATCGTCCACGCGTGATTTTGAAGACCCATAGTTTTATATACAATGAGAAAAAAGTGGACGAAGACTAGTCACTAACTAGTGTATGTGTATAGGATTCGAATTAATAAACTTAATTTCAATTTTGTGCACACTTCGATTGATAGTAAGACTACCTAAAATTAAGACGCTAAACCTGTGTTTGACCGCCCGGACGATAACAGGTTTTCTTAAGAAAATAGTGAACTAGTTGTCGTCCACCCCTTTTATTTGTATTCTAATGTAATCAAAAGTAAAAAAACACGTTCACAGTATTTTATGAAACATAAGTAAGTGCTACAAAGAAGAATCAAACTAAATCTTATAGTAAAATGATTAATAACTTCCCGTGATAGTTGAAGCATGCCACTAATTTTTTTGCTCCACACGGCTCATTTTCATTCCTTAATTGCATACTCAAAATTCGATCGCTTTGTTTTCAAAGAAACTTAAGTGAAATAGACTTTTTTCTTTCTCTGTGTCTTGATAAGACATTCAAGTTGGCATAGAGATGCATTATTTTTATGGAAGTCTTATAATGTTTCTATTTTTAAGCGTTTCTTAAGAGTGATCCGCTCGGTGGACGATAACAGGTGCGTGTCCGGAAACCGGTGTTCCTACCCTATTCGTTAATATTATTTGTTTGACAAAGACTCTTAAAACGGCTGGATACAAAGCTGATAATCCTAAAACGACTAAACGGATTTTCCTCAAACAAAGCTTTTATTCAAATTAAAACTGCTTTCAAATTAAAAAAGCCGCATTCAAATCGGTCCATCCGTTTGAGTGCTACGATGAACGTAGGTACACAAGCAGGCAAAGCGGTCAAACTAATTATTATAACACCCCTCTTTTTGCTTTACATATTTTACAGTTGTTGAGAACAAGTTAAAATCTATAGAGAAGTCTTAACTAGCGGTAGATATTATCATTCCTATAACCTACCTGGGGGTTATCTGTAGGTCAATACAAGATAACAGCTTTATTCCCTGGAGCCTGGACATCAGCCCGAAAGTTTTTGTTTGAACTAGTGCTTAAACTAACATTATTTCAAACAATAGTCTGAAATTGAAGTTTGTATTCCAAGGATTGATAAAACCTAAAGTATCCAAACGATAGTTTTTATTGAGATAATTTTTCTAGAGCCATTTATGAAGGTGCTTATCTATGAAGTTGCCTACGAGATCGTAACAGACGTAAGAAGCTCAGAACTAAAGGCTCTGGCCACTAGAGATGAGGTTTCGATATGTCGGAGCACAAAAGCTCGCGCTCTTCATTAGCTGTCACAAACAGGCAGATAGTAAGAACAAGTAATGCCCAATTATTGATGACGCGATTTGTTCCCGCTGGCCTCATTATCCCTCGCCGACCCTCCCCTTCCCGCCCGGCCCTGCCGCGTGCCGTCGCGACGGAGCCTTAAGAGCGTTTGTCCACTGCCACCGTCACCGGGACGTGACCGACAACGAGATGACGGCGCCGATTTAGCGATACATTTACTACGGCCGTGTGTCCACTGCACGCCCGTCACGTCAACATGTTCTCAGCCAGAATTATCTCGTTCTCGGTGACGTCCCGGTGACGGTGGCTGTGGACAAACGCTCCAGTGGAACATTACCGTATTAATGTATTAAGCTGGGTCTCCACCAAAGAAAAATTGCCAACTTTTGTGTTATCAATACGTGTTGGTGACAAAAGTTAGCAATTTTTCTTCGGTGGAGACCCAGCTTTACATCGTCTCGACCGTTGATCACTACATGCTGGTAATAGACCGCCTATTGTCACCAATTCACTATGTTACTATTGTCTTCTAAGTTCTGTTTTCGATTGGTCTCTCTCAAATATTAGTCTCATAGAAAGACTTTATATTTCATAAATATGGAGCTCATAGACGAGACACGTTTCTCTCGGATTTTCTTAACTCGATGTACTTAGGTTGGTAGAATATACATAATTTAATTAGTCAGATACGACAAGTTGGTGGAACATAATTTAACTACGTATACCTAATATTATTATGCAGTGTACTGTGTAACACGATTCTCTCTTGCCCCACGTCGGGCGCCAAATGTAACACGGCCCACAATGGGCAAGAGAAAGTCGTGTTACAGTAGTAATTATCTCACAAAAATTCTAGAAACATACAGACTTACAGGTCACCTCCAGCCAACAGGTGCATGATCAATAAAAATAATTTAAAATTTTGGAAAAAACTTAAAAAACTTAGAGGACACTTCCAAAGTGTTCTTAAAAAGTTATAACTGCGAGTCGTTTGGAAGGCGTGAATCGACAGTCGACACGTTCTAATCGTTAAAACTTAAACCATCACGGGTTATTATTGTAATTTATTTTATTATTGGTACAAATGGCTGTAGGCCGTATTTTAACCTCATGCCAAACGTACCTACCCATTCAGTTTAGGTACTGACTACTGAATAAGTATTATACATATATTTTAGTGAAATAAGCAAAGGTTGGAACAACACAAAATAAAACACACGTGTTCGTCAACCATGTGACACATCGAAATTAAGAATTTATTTATTTAGATCATGTTGCACATGAGACTTGACGCTTACAGAAACAACGCGCTCGCCCTCGGAGCACGGCAGCTTATCACAATTACTTTTGCCATTGGAGCACGACTTCGTCACGTGAGCGACAGTTGCGACAGATCGCACGCAGCGAAGGCGTTTTTGTCGCCTGTCGCATTTCCGCTGTCGCTTATGTGACACGGCGGGCTGCGGTTACAGCACATGAGTAGATATCCCTACAGGGAGGAAGCTTCATACAAGCGGCTCGCTGTAGGTACACTCACACATAGCGAACGTTTGCCATCCAACTGAACCAGTGCGGAGGCGTCAGACGCGGAGTGTCCGTGAAATATCGTTGGTGAGAGCTTATTCGTGTGAGTGTAGGTACTTACAGCGGGTCGATTGTATGAAACTTGCTCTTTCTAGGGATATCTACTCAATGTGGTTACAGTTACGCATGATGACTATTTATGTACAATTTATAATAACATTGAATATACAATATTATATACACATAGGAAACCATCAACATAGGTATTAAGTATCGCTGGAGTGTATGGCTGCTTAGATAGGTACAGTGTTGCAATGTACATTTAAAATATGACAAAAAAGAGTATTTTCACAGGTATCTTATCAGCTATACATATAGGCCAAGGGTTGGGGTATAGAGATGTACAGATAAGAGAAGGTTTTCGACACAGCTTACAGATTGAACTTTTTTAAATTCGTTTAAACCGCGGGTTGAGCAGTTCATCCGAACACATCGGATTCAAACTAAATAGCTACACAGATACGTCGCAATTTTATGTAGGTACATAATATAGGAAATTTCTTTTTTCGTAATAATCGGAAAAATCTTTAAACGCTTAATAAAATGTCTATCTTAACGGTAACGTCGAGAACATTCACACGAGGTACCTACGTTCTCGTCACCTAGTAAAAGTAATGTCTTTTAGTTTTCGAATAACTTACACGTGTCACAATCGAGTTTCGATACGATCACCACTTCACATACCGTTACACCGGAGAGGTATAAGTTCAGTTATCGTTCAGCGCACAGGACGGCGAGCACGAGTCGACGGTTACGAGTCCCGCCGTCAGAAGTGCAGCCTGGAGGTGCCGTTCCAGCGCGGCGCGGGCGGCGCGGGGGGCGCGGGCGGCGCGGGCGCGGCGTCGGAGGACGCGAGCGACACGTCGGTGGAGGGCGGCGGCGCCGGGTAGTAGACGGTGGGCGCGGGCGAGGCGCGGCGCGGCCGGCCCACGCGCGTCGCGCGCGCGTCCGAGCGCCGCAGCGTGCCGTTGCGCGCCAGTCGCAGCGACATGCGCTCGCCGCACGACGCGAACGAGTCGTCGCGCGTGTGCTCGGGCGAGTCGCGCGCGCCCCGCGCCCGCACGCGCCGCGCGCAGAACATCTTCAGGAACACCCGCTTGAACTTCTCGCCGAAGATGACGTAGATGACGAAGTTGACGCTGCTGTTGATCGTGACGAGCAGGTTGCTCGTCTTGACGAGCGGGTCGAGGCTGTCGAACCGGTCGCCGAGGAACACCTCGAACGCGTTGGTGACGAGCGGCAGCAGGTTGCACAGGAAGAACACGAGCACGACCACGAGCAGCATGGTGGCCAGGCCGAGCTCGCGGCGCTGCACGCGCGACAGGCGCGCGCGCTCGGCCTGCGCGCGCCGCACCTGCCGCACGATGCACGCGTTGAGCGCCGCCAGCGCCGAGAACGGCACGATGTACATCACCACGAGGTACGTCCAGTGGATGTACACGGCCACGTACCTATCGGTGCGGAAGTGCACGTTCGCCTGCACGCAGTAGACGAGCTCGACGGCCGGGTCGCCCACGGCGACCACCTCCGCCTCGAAGAACTTGGGCGCGTTGTAGGCGAAGGCGAAGGCGGCCGTGCCGAGCACGTACCAGCGCGCGCGCGACGACGTGCACAGCGCCTTGGCGCGGAACGGGTGGCACACGGCCACCCAGCGCTCCACGGTCACGATCAGCGTGAGGTACACGGACATGGTCTGCGCGACGTTGGCGAGCGGGTACGCGTACGGCGTGAGGTGCGGGCACACGTGGTAGTAGTAGTGGCGCAGCGCGCCGCAGTACGGGTACACGGCGGTGAGGCCGAACAGCAGCACGGAGGTGAGGATGAGCGCCGTGTCGCACGCCGCCAGCCCCACCAGCAGGCAGTTGATGGAGGAGCGCATCTGCGGCCGCGATAGCACCAGCACGGCCAGCGCGTTGCCCAGCAGCCCGCCCGCCGCGATGCCGTTCAGCAGCACGCCGTGCACCACGAAGCGGAACAGCTTGTCGGACGCGGGCACGTCCGCGTCCGTGCCGCACTCCAGCGCCGAGCCGTTCATCGCGCCGCCCGCGCCGCATGCTAGCGTGGCCGCGCCGAGCCCATCTGCGGACAACACACCGAAACCCACTGTCAATATACCGACATACTTTAGGTGGACAATATTCCTGCGACCTGCAGCATCAGGATTGCGGAGTTGAAGCAAAAAATTTAATGGGACCATTTCGCAAACTTTTTTTTAAAACTTGCTGACATACGAGCAAGCGGGTCACCTGATGTTATAAGAACATTTGCAGCACCAGAGGAACTACTTATGCGTTGCCGGCTTTTGAGGATTTGTTGATTCTCCCTTTTAAGAACTTAATATAAATTCCTCTGTAGAGATTTAAAAAAATCACGCAATCGGTTCAGAAATCTCGGAGAAATTGGTGTTAGGTACACGTCACATCGTACGTAGAAAAAAATACACGGTAAATTGAGAATCTCCTTTTAAAAAAATTAATCACCATATTGTGCTTACATATGTGCTTATTTTAGTATTCCTTGAATAATGTTACTTATGAGGAATAATATATTATCACAGTATATTATGCAATCTTCTTTTTCTTTTCTCAGTTTTCTCAGCATCATTACAGAAGAGTATTTTGGTATAATATTGTGGCTAATTCTGTTGTACAAAAATCTCTAAACTAAAATGACAGGTCTAAATCTATTGCTATCCTTTTCGGCAGTGAGCATTGTGAAAGAGATAGGAATAAATTTAGACCTGTCATTTTAGTTTAGGTTTAGAGATTGTGTACAACAGAATCGGCCACATTATCTATTAGATTATCTAGGTGTTCTGTGGCAATTCTGTGGACAGAAAGAATGATTGTGTCATTTTTAATTAATTTTAATGATGCGAATTCGGCGAATATTTCGGCGCATTATTATATGACTATTTTAGATTCATTTCACTAAATCTATGATGATTATAAATAAACTATGTGTAGTTGCATTAACAGTCTCTTTGTTGAAGAGTATAGGTGTAAAAAGTACACCGAGAGTAACAAATCATACGAGTATTTTTAATAGTTTAAACTTTCAAAGGAAAAATTATACACGGCACGCATTCTTTCGGAGTTTGGACGCGGATGCTGCAGGCAGCTCGGGCTCCCGGCGCGTGTTCGGAGGAGTCGCGGCGGAGTTGCAGGCAAGGCTCGTTAACGTTACCAAATAATAAAATTAATAACGTTAATTATTCACGTTAATTTTCAATATTATATACCTACCTATTAACTAATTTTAATTCAATATCCGGTTTTGGGTCAACATTCTATGCCAAATAACCAAATTCAGGTCTGCAACCTCATTTTGCTTGCGAGCAAGAAATCCGTTGCATGACGGACAGACAAAAAAACAGCAGCGTGAGCAGGGCTCCGTTTTGGAACGGAGCACGGAACTGTAATACGGTATTGCTAGCGTTCCCCGCATGCGGCAGCAGGCGTTCCCCGCGGCGTGCGCGCTGCTGGACCAGCGCCGCGCCGTGCGTTGCAGCGGCGCCGTGCTGCGCGCGCGCTGGGCGCTGACGGCGGCGCACTGCGTCACGCCGCAGCTCGCCTACGTGCACTACAACACCAGGCGACCCGCCGCTGCCGACGGAAACGTCACGCTCGTCCACTCCATGTATCGCCATCCCAAGTTTGTTAGCCTTTTTTATAAGTGACTGCCACGTAGTGAATTAAGTTTTTATAAATCGTGTGGGAACTGTTTATTCCGGAATAAAAATATATTACAAATGTCACTCTATGCTCATGGGAAAAATCACGTCGATCCGTAGCTCTGTATTTGGCGTGATTGAAGGAAAAATGCGTAAAAAATAACATGCTATCCCATGGGAACTCTTTGTTTTCCCGGCATAAAAAGTAGCTTATGCCATTCTCCAAGTCCTCAATTATACTCATGCAAGAAATGAACGTCAATTTATAAATGAAGTGATGACATACAACTCCAAAAACCTCTCGGCCCTTACAAGAATTTACGAATGACGAAGAAAGAACATTAACGGGTCTCGAAGCCAAAGTAGTAAGGGTGAACATATTATTATGTCAGTCGCTCTGATTTATGAGGCCCATAGTTAGCAATCAGGTTTCGGATAGCAAAAATTACTTTAGCCGATTATATTTTAAAAGAGATCGATTGTTTATGCCATGAGGTCATCAGATACAAAGTGGAGCAGAGAGACGAAGGTCATGGGCCAGACGTGACCACGCTGCAGCACGACGTGGGCCTGGTGCGCACCACGGACGCTATGCAGCTCGCGTCCTCGCCGGCCGCCATCTTGGAGGACTTGCGCCCGCTCGATCCACAGTATTTGTACAATCAGGAAGTTCAGGTAATCGTACAAAATCTTTACAGACCTTAGTGTTTTTAAATTAAATAACTGGTCAAATACGTGTCAGAAGTCAGAACACGCACAAGGTCCCACAGTCATGCTTGTACAAAAACTTCTTAACATGAACTAAAGGCAAGAATTATGAGACACAAAGTTATATTTGTGGTGTTGTAATCTTTATCTCCATAGGTACTTTATTTAAATTGGGCCAGATACATTTTGGTAGGTAGATTATAGTTTGATGTTTTCGCAATTTGTTCGTCCGCCTGATTGATGTTGTTTTAGCTTCCTTTAGCTGGTGTAGATCCCTCCTGTTGCGGTGAGTAGTGAGTGTTCGCGCAGGTGTTCGGGTTCGGTCGCACGGAGCGGGCGGCGCGGGGCGAGGAGCTGTTCGCGGTGCGGCTGCGGCTGGTGCGGTGCGAGCGCGGCAGCTGGCTACACTGCGTGTGCGGCGTGGCCGACCGGCCGCGCGGCGTGTGCGCCGGAGACTCGGGCGGGCCCGTGCTGTACCAGGGCACACCGGTACCTTGCCAACTGTTCATTCCATTGGCTTATAAGCTAGAGTCACTCAGCGGAAATGCTCATAGCTTGGACATGGACAAGTCTATGCTCATAGTTTTTCTACATGATCAAATCATAAATGATGAGGTCCGTAGAAGAATCAGACTTAAATATAACTCAATGGGTTGCGAAGCTGAAGTGGCGTTGGCAGGGCATATAGGTCGAAGAATTGATAAACATTGGGGTTTTAAGGTGTTGGAATGGCGACCAGGCACCAGCAAGCGCAGCGGTAACACAAGATAATTTTCTGTGGCGATCCTTGCAAGAGACATATATCCAGCCGATGATAATAAAACTGCCTCGTTGGTCTAGTGGTTAGCATATTCGACCGCAGATCACGAGGTCATCATCATCATCATCGGGTTTGATTCCGGGGTCGGTTGGAGCAGTGTGACGAGTCTAAGTTCTAAATCTCTCTCTCCAATGAGAGAGGAGGCCTGTGCCCAGCAGTGGGACGTTAAAAGGCTATAGTAGTGGTGGATGATAATGACGTGTTTGTTGCGTGCACAGATCGGGGTGACGTCGATGGGTCCGGTGGCGTGTGGCGGCGGCGCGGGCGCGGCGGGCGCCACCAGCGTGTTCACGGCGCTGCACCGCTACGCCGACGTCATCGCGGCGACGGTGCGCGGCACGGACGCCGCGCCGCGCATGCGCCTCATCGCGCGCGCGACGCTCGCGCGACCCTGCGCCGCGCTTCGTGCCCTATGCGCCATCATATTATGCCTTTTGTATTGTAATTTTACGAGTATGTAATTTTTTACGTGTATAAAAAATAAAGTTTTTAAATTGTGTCTTAGTCATTCAGCATGTATCGTCGTTCTATAATACTTATTTAAAATCTTATAAAAAACAAATCAGCCAAGTGCGAGTCGGACCTCGCTCTTTCAGGGTTTTGTACATAATTATGAACAATATAATATTTTGGGTCTAAGAAATATTTAATTTCCGAGCTAGACATCGCAACAAACCGTGAAAGAAAAACCCAAAAAAATGTTCGTTTATTTTGGTCACAGCTTATAAACTATTTAATAAATCGTTGTTTTCAGTATTTGTTGTTTAAATAGAGCATATAGTACATAATATACTGAAATATCATATTCCCAACTAGTTTAGTTTTTGAGATAGCCCCCGTCACAAAAATGGTCTAAAACTGACAACTTTGATGGCCTCCCATTCCCTTATTTTTTGAGATAAAAATTAAAAAAATATATATTTGTACTCTACTTAATGAGCTCTAAACAATGATACCCCACAAGCTAGGGTAAAGAAAAAAATTTTTTTCCAGCTCCTTTTTCATGTATGGGAGCCCCCCTGAAAAATAATTTAATTCAATTTCTAATTCAATATTTGATTTTGGGTTAACGTTTTACACTAAATACCAAAATTTCAGGTTTGTAACTCATTTCGTCTGCGAGCTAGAGACCTGTGACCGGCGGACAGACGGACAGACAGACAGACAGACAGACAGACAGACAGCCGAGTGACATTAATAGGGCTCCGTTTTTTACCCTTCGGGTACGGAACCCTAAAAACTAAGCTACAGTTCAGGCCAAGTGTGGCAGGTGATTTTTTTCTTGGTTTGTTTAAGGCTCTTTTATTGGCTTTATCTACAAAATATAATCATGTGGAAGTCGAATTTAATCAACTTTTAAATTATTATCGTGTCAAATTGAAACTTTGAAAGTGTATGTAATACCAAAGACAATAGGTACAATAATTTGGTTCCATCGAGCTGATCTGTCGATGGAATCGGGAGAAACTCTTAAATGGCTTCTAATAGACTCTCGAGTTTGGGCTCATTTGGCCTGTTTTGACGTTTCCAACACAGTCGACTTATACACACAAAGCGTAGAGCGCTTTTTGATTATGTGTACTTTCAATTAATTTAGACAAAGCGCTGCTTGCCCATAATCTGACTCGCGCTCAAATGAATGGCGCGATAAAGTAAATTGTATCGTGGGATGCTGCGATATCTTACACGCATTATCTCACCGACTGGTGAGCCTCGTGGATTTAGATAACGAGCACTCGCCGAGGAACTAATAATCAATAAGCTTACAAATTACCCCGGGAAGCAATTTCGCGCGGATATTCCGTGTACAACGATAACCGGGTAACGAACGTTATGATATAACGCTCTTCTGTCACGAACGCGTTACCGTTACAAACGTATTTTATTACTTTACAAAAAATATGGATACTCCTTAACAACGCTTGAAATTTTAACAGAAGCTTCCTTTTATGAGGCAGGCGCACAATAAGTAAGAATAATTGGAAATTCCACCCTCGAGTGGGTTAATAGGTGAGTGATGAAAGTTTATACATATAAGAGTCCGTCTTTTATCACGTTATCTTGCATGAAAATCGGTATTTGTACTTTTGATTAAAAATAAAAAATTACGTGTGCTGGGCCACCATTCAGAATTCACTATTCTACTGCAAACAATCTACATTTAATCATAACTACAATATATGGATATTTAGGACATGGATATTTTATAAGCTATCCGACACTTATCAGAAGGTGGTGAAACAGGCCCTTAAACAATAGGATGTCAATATCGATAATATCTAGGACTTTATCGACATCATGCCCTATTCGCGTTAGCAAAATGGAGTCCCGAAACAATTTTTTTTATCATAGACTTACTTATGATTTTTTATCATAATAATATTATGTTTATTTTTTATCATAAAATACTTATAATTGAAAGTACCTACTCAATATCTCGTGATACTTTAAATTTTGTTTCAAACAATACAATATGGTAACGTTTGACGAGTGATATTATTTTTGAACTAGCTGATGCCCGTGACTTCGTCTATTTTAATTTGGGTTGTTTAGAGCCTATGGGAACTCTTGTATTTCCCGCCACAAAAAGTACAGCAATTCTCCGACGCCAAATGTCAGTCTGCCTGCGCTTAATGATTGCGTCATCTATTTATGGCGCCCGAAAAGCCTTGCGAAACGGGCAACCGAATATTTGATCATTTTACATAATGCTGAAAAGTACAATTGGTATAACTGTATACGATGGTATACCTACATAATATGGTATATCTACCTAAAGCGAAAACATAATATCTTGGTATAATGAACAGATTATACCTACCTCTTTGAGGTAGATACCTCCCTAAAACACGTCACAGGTTACTTCGTGTACCTACTGTATAATATACTTAACCCCCTGCTACGTGATGAGATTCTCACTAAACCAATTCTACTTCATCTAACCTCATTCGAATTCCACTGCGGGATAACTACCATCCTCAATTTGAAACAAAGAGAAAAAGGTGACAAGAATATATCTCATGAAGAAAATAAAAAAGCTTTTCAACTGAATATACACGATTATTACTGGGTCTCGAATCAGCTTAGAAGATTTTGATGGGAACGGCCGGGTGCATGCCGGGTGCCAGGATTATAATATCACTACTTTTGTCGAGCTCTTTGAAAAGATGAATAGACTTATTGAAGGAATAAAAATTCATTACTTCTACTCTTTTGTATAGATAATATTTTTGAATAAGTATTTAAAAGTATAGCTTTACGTTTGTAACTTGGGAGTGGAATTTTCAAAATTCCTGAAACACGTAATTCTTTATTTTTAACCGACAATACAAATATCGATTTTCATTGATATAACTTAAAAAATGACGGACTTTCATACAAACTTTCATCCCCCATTTTACCCACTTGGGGGTAGTTTTTCCATAATTCCTTCAACACTTAAACTCTTTATTTTTAACCAAAACCCTAAAAACCAATTTTCATGGATATAACTTGAAAAATGACAGACTTTCATACAAACTTTCATCCCTTATTTAACCCCCTGAGGGATGGAATTTCCAATATTTTTTTCTTAGTGTGCGCCTACGTCACAAAAGAAAGCTACTGTGAAAATTTCAAGTTTCTAGGTTCAGTAGTTTAGGCTGTGCGTTGATAAAATCAGTCAGGACAAGCTACTTTATATTACTGCGACAAAATTGCTATAAAATTCAATCGCAAACATCTTTATACTCATACGCTCATATTTTCTGTGTTTTATTCAGGAAATGTGAAAGTCGACTGTGTTAATAGATTATAGATTTTGGCTCTTTCTTAGAAAAGTTTCCATAAAGTGAAAAAAAAAAAACATGTTGATATATAGTTTTTCTTCACATATATCAGTTTATATTAGAACTTAATTAATAATTTAAGGGCAGATGACGATATCCTCTCATTGATCGGCACACTGTAGGTACCTACTGCTACGTATCTACCACTAGGTAATAAGTAATAACGTGAGCTATTAGTAATTCATAAAGATTGATGGCTATTTGCCCTGATGGCTTTCATGTAGCGTTATCATGTTTTCATCGACGAAAAAATTAATCATCGCCAGACAATTTATGGGCAATATTTAAATTATGAGACACCTACACAGAGTACAGTATAACGATAACAAAGATATTATATTAGGGGCATATTATAGCTGTATGGTACTTAGGTAGTTACGTACAAATTGGGAGAAAGAGAAATATTACGTCCAAGGTTTAACTGTGTGTTTCGGTGGGTCCACTGCGAGAGACGCATTTCGCTAGTATCTAATGTAGTAAGTATACGAGGATGTGCTCTAGCTAGTATTTTGATAAAAGCTGATAAAATTATAGCACCACTAATCACTAAGTATATCGTAACAATATAATTCTTCGGATTCAAATTCGTGTGCTTTTCAAATCGTTGGAAAACTAATTCCTGATAGATTCAAAGTACGCCATTCTCTAGCGTAAGGCGGAACAATACATACAATGAATATAAAATTATTTTGCTATAATCCGCTAACAGTGACAAATTTGTAGGCACAACACCACACAATCTTGTAGGCACAACACCACACAATCTTGTAGGCACACACAATCTTGTGTTGTGCCTACAAGATTGTGTGGTGTTGTGCCTACAAATTTGTCACTGTTAGCGGATTATAGCAAAATAATTTTATATTCATTGTATATCATGGAATTCCGCAAAGTAACGCCTGCTTCCATTCAACAGCGGAACAATACCTTAGAGTTTAGGGGTTTTGCTGGCATTTGCTAGACTTCAGAGGCACTATTCACTATTCAGTGTCTGCAGAGGCGTTGCGGTGAAACACTTGACGCCAGCTCGCCTCGATATAGGTACTCGATAAACTGGAGTTTCAACACTCACAGTAAGTATTCGTACATTTCCATGCAACTAAACGGCATCAAAGTCGTTTCCTCCGTATATCTAGTGCCAGAACCAGAACACTTAGTGAAAACATTGTATAAAAAGAGGTACCTACTTAGTAGGTACCTACAAAACGTTTAAAAAGCAGCTATATATAGCCAATTTGATTCTGACATTATAAGGTCGAAATAGGGTCTAAACCATGTCTAAACATCGATGTAAAGAAACCATAGATAAATGCTCATTAATTATTCTATGGTCGAAACTCACAAAAAATTGTCAGTTTTCGTAAACTTCAAAGGTAATTAGGGGTGTATTTGTTTTTTACTTTTGGGAGTTTACGTTAATTCCCCTTTGTAAGAGAACTCTCTGTTGTGGTAAGTGGGTGTTATAGCGACTACGGCAGGTGACGTCGGGACGAACTGTATAACTCAGACAATTTTTAATTAACCGTTAATTAAAAGTTACCTCCATTTTGTATTTAAAAAGTTTGTACAATTTATTTTTATGTTCATCTAGTACAAATGAATTTTCAACTTAGATATGAAAGAAATAATTTGAAAACTTTCTCAAAGATATAGCAAACTATTTCGAACAAAATAAAATTGTAGTAGATAACCTTCCAGCACTTTACACATTATTGAGAATGATATTAGTAGGTTTAATAAAATTTAATAATTTGAAAATATAGATTATTACCACCCCATGCATATAAACAACACGCATATTATTAGCAACTTACTTTTTACCCGAGTACGGCAAAACCAAAAGGAAGGGAGTACATACATAGTTACATACATAGACTGCTAGATTTTAGCAGTCTAATATGTATGTATGTATGTATGTATTAATTATGAGACACCTACATACTATGTATGTATGTATGAATGTATGTATCCAAATTTTGTAGCGGATTCTGTGTGTTTCACCGTAGCGCCTAAACTACTGATTTTGATGAATGAGGTGTCAATTGATTCATTGTTATAGTCCGGGTGACATAGGCTACATTTTATATACGAAAAAAATCGAGAAGTGATTTTCGCGGCTTAAACTAGAATATTAATTTAGTTTTGGATAGGCTTAGTAGATTGCGCCAGTAGTTGCTTGCCGGCTGCCGCGAGCTTTCTTTCTTTCGAATTCTCATTAGTATGCAGTTGAATACGCGTTTTTCTGCACACTAAATTAGGGTTTTATTTTACGAACTTTATCTCGTGTTAGTTTGCTACTGAAAAAGCTAATGTGAACACGTTCCGCGATAAATGTCTTTTTAAAAAAATGTAAGAATACAAAAATGAAAAATGAAAATACATATTTGCTTCTTTCTCAGTGAGATCCACTTTTTCATGGACACTTTTGCAATGCGGTAGAGTTTATATGGGAGTGCTGGATATTGCTCGAAGGCTCAACGAGATGGCCAAGGTGGAACCAACTTTGAAGGTCTAATTTGACGGTTAACATTCCCTCCCTAACTATATCTTGAACATTTCATCGGCTACTGCTGCTCAGTTATGCGGAAAAAAAAGCAATTTGGTTAAATTAAAAATTATTCAGGTTAAAAGGCTTTTTCTCGCCGGAGTTTAATATTAATTACCTTGTATAATAGAATACTCTTTTCATTTCAGCATCAAGGAGAAAATACTTATACTTAAGTAAAAGAAATGTATATTGATATAGAATCCTTAATAGTTCTATTTATTCTTCATAAATGATTTTCCTATATTATGTAGATATCACTTTAAAACATAAAAAAAAAGTAAATTAAGTCTAAGAAATATGAATACCTCTGATAAACTTAATAATAAGACTTAGTAATTAGCGCAAAAACCTAACCACAAGCTTTGCGGTTAGTTGGAGAGAAAAGGGAATATAAGTCACTTTTAGCTAGTGCTATTATTCTATAAAAACATAAAAAGGAATCCTAAATAACACAACAACAGTACGTTGCAACAACATTTCATTACAATTGCATAATAATAAATTTTGTTTTATTATTTCAAACCACGAAGTTATAATAATTTTAAGTTTAAAAAATTACGGCAAAATTGGTAACAATAGTGCCGATATTTCGGACTTGTCAGTCAATCTTCTGTCGTGTTAACCCTGTGCCCGGCTCACAAAGTGCACAATAAGCCTTATTCGCTGCAAACGGGGTCAGCGGCGCCCCGTGCATGACGCTCTGTGTCTACCAGTAATATATTACAGCTTACTTGCACGTTACGCTAGCAGCAAGATTCATTACTGAGCCACGAGCTGCGCCAGCTAGTCTTTATGCATGCTACAATTAATTAGAGAATATTGCGAGAAGTAACAATATTATACACTTAAGCCCCGTATTGTTCCAGCTGATATTAAGACAAATAACAAAGTTATTAATCTGAATTTACCAAAACTAATCAAATATATCAATTTACCAAAGAGAATGGTTTTTTCTTTACTCGATTGTGGTAAATTCATTAATAATCCTTAGTTTGTTAGTTTAGCTCTTCTAATCTATATCTATACTAATAAATAAAATTGAAGTGTCTGTCTGTAATATCGAAATAACTACCTCATATTAAGCTCATATGGTTATTTGAACGATACTATAACCGAATCACACGTTTTTAAAATTTTTGTCTGTCTGTCTGTCTGTCTGTCTGTCTGTCTGTCTGTCTGTCTGTCTGTCTGTCTGTCTGTCTGTTTGAACGGGCTAATCTTTGGAACGGCTGAACCGATTTTGACGGGACTTTCACATACAAGTAGAGAATTAACCAGGGAGTAACATAGGCTACTTTTTTAACCGACTTTCAAAAAAGGAGGAGTTGTGTTTTTCTACCTATGTACACCGATATCTCCGAGATTTCTGAACCGATTTGCGTAATTTTTTTTTTAATCGATAGAGAAACATTGCGACACTGTGCTACAAAAAAATTTGGATTCCAACTCCTCAATCCTGATGCTGTAGGGGATCTGATCCCCAAAACTAATGGGATTTAGGCACTGTCGGTTATTTAAATTGATATTGGGGATACCAATTAAAGACTTTATTGTTGAATGACCTCAAGTAGGTCCATGTCCAACTCCTCAACCCTGATGCTGTAAGGAATTGCATTCCGAAATCGTAAGGATCCCACGGAATTTTTCCGTTTTGTGGACGGGTTACTAACTTACTACCTACTTACTACACTTATTACTTACGGGCTACTTTTTGTTCTGGAAAATCAAAGTTCCCACGAGATTTTTATAAACCTAAATACACACGGGCGAAGCCGTGGGCATCATCTAGTTAATAATATAAAGGTGAAAATGTTTCTCGGTTTGTCCTTCAATCACACCGCAACTGAGCTACGAATTCACGTGATTTTTGATATAAAATGTATAGCTGAGGACCTGGAGAGTTACATATTTCCCATGGGATTTTTGAAAACCTAAACCATAACTCCACGCGGATAAAGTCGGTCTCATTATTCGAACTTAATGAGGTACATACTTGTACTTACGGGGCCCTATCTGTCTCTGCGTTGATAATAAGAATAATATTGTGTCTACCTATCTTTATTATGTACTAGCTTTTGCCCGCGGCTTCGCCCGCGTGAATTTCGATTTTTCACAAATCCTGAGGGATAAGTAGATTTCTGGTCCACCCGCCCACCGCCGCGCGGCGGCGTACCGCGGTACCGCGTACGGCGGGCGCAGGGTGCAGGGGCGTGGCGCGGCGCGGCGCGGGGAGCGCGAGCGTCGGCCGTCGCGATCGCGCGCAACGAAAATACCTATCAGGGCGTTTTTAACATCTGTATTTACCGATTTCAACACAACTCCTTTTTTGAAAGTCGGTTAAAAAAGTAGCCTATGTTACTCCTTGGTTAATCCTCTACTTGTCTGTGAAAGTCCCGTCAAAATCGGTTCAGCCGTTCCGAAGATTAGCCCGTTCAAACAGACAGACAGACAGACAAAAATTTCAAAAACGTGTGATTCGGTTATGGTATCGTTCAAATAACCATATGAGCTTAATATGTGGTAGTTATTTCGAAATTACAGACAGACACTTCAATTTTATTTATTATATATATAATATATATAGTATAGACGATTGTGGTAAATTCATTAATAATCCTTAGTTTGTTAGTTTAGCTCTTCTAATATTCCACTAATATTCCTATTAATAATATAAAGGTGAAAATGTTTCTCGGTTTGTCCTTCAATCACACCGCAACTGAGCTACGAATTGACGTGATTTTTGATATAAAATGTATAGCTGAGGACCTGGAGAGTTACATATTTCCCATGGGATTTTTGAAAACCTAAACCATAACTCCACGCGGATAAAGTCGGTCTCATTATTCGAACTTAATGAGGTACATACTTGTACTTACGGGGCCCTATCTGTCTCTGCGTTGATAATAAGAATAATATTGTGTCTATCTTTATTATGTACTAGCTTTTGCCCGCGGCTTCGCCCGCGTGAATTTCGATTTTTCACAAATCCTGAGGGATAAGTAGATTTCTGGTCCACCCGCCCACCGTCGCGCGGCGGCGTACCGCGGTACCGCGTACGGCGGGCGCAGGGCGCAGGGGCGCGGCGCGGCGCGGCGCGGGGAGCGCGAGCGTCGGCCGTCGCGATCGCGCGCAGCGAAAATACCTATCAGGGCGTTTTTAACATCTGTATTTACCGATTTCAACACAACTCCTTTTTTGAAAGTCGGTTAAAAAAGTAGCCTATGTTACTCCTTGGTTAATCCTCTACTTGTCTGTGAAAGTCCCGTCAAAATCGGTTCAGCCGTTCCGAAGATTAGCCCGTTCAAACAGACAGACAGACAGACAAAAATTTCAAAAACGTGTGATTCGGTTATGGTATCGTTCAAATAACCATATGAGCTTAATATGTGGTAGTTATTTCGAAATTACAGACAGACACTTCAATTTTATTTATTAGTAAGTATAGATGTATGTAGTAAAGTAAAAATCTCGTTTATTTTTTTGGACAAGTGTGACAAATCCCAGTTGGTATCTACGGAACCCTAATAAAGTCCTAATTGCCTAATTACTTGTGAGTGAGTCGGCAGATAACGCGGGGCCTCATCAAAGGTAATGTGAAGGCACTTCTGTATCCATTTAGAATACGAGTAAATTATGTAGGTATCCTAATATTCTTGATGTAAAATATGGGAATGCGTAGTGAATAAACGGATTTTATTTTGTATCATCATGAAAAAAATACAAGAGATTAAAAACATAATAATATATTAATTTGGTGTCATTTCGTGCAATCTACGCGTTATTTTCGTAGCGCGGTAGCTTGCGTAGCTTCCGTAGCAATCCGTACGTAACGTAGTTTTCAAGGATTACCTAGCACCATGAACTAATGGTTGCCTTCCCTACGTCATGTTCTATAGAATGTAAGTCCTATTCTTCTGCATATTTATTTATTTCTAATTGCATGGAGTTAAAATGCATAGCATCTAATTCTGATACTTAACGAATTCCTAAAAAAATGTAAAATCGAAAATGCAGTTCTCTTTCAATCCATCTTTCTTTATCAAAGCAGGTATATATATGCTTTATACAGATTTCAATAGATAGCTAGTCCATAAATGATTAATTAGTTGTAATTAAATAGAAGTTATTTAGTAAGATATTGCCCTGAAATATAAACAGAAGAGAATCGCCATAGTAGAGAAAGAGAGAATAATTCCTATTTATAACGCTAGGAACAATTCCTAGCGTTATAAATTTGCGCATAATTTCTAAATCCCCTTTTAAACATCAGCAAGAATAATAAAGTTTGTTTGAACAAAAGGATCAGCACCGATCAGTGAAAAACAAAGCTCCTTCATCTGATTGTTAGCGGCGCTTTGTTCAGCCGGCTGTTCCCGGCTCCTCCAATATTTGGTTTGCGACCAAAATATTATGAAAATATTAGAATTTTCCAGTAGAACTACATAGTAGTATGTGCATGAAAGTATGTATTACTCCACAGCAAAACTATCGAGATACTTACAGTGGATGGGAGAGGATCGAAGATAGTCGTCGGCAAAACCTAGTGTGAAAAATTCACTAGCCTTTGTAGGAAGAACAGTTGCTACTTGCTAACCTAGCCAACACGTGGCACATTAAGAACATGGAATTAACTTGAATGGAGCCTACCTAACATGGCCTCCACCAACCCCTCATAGCCAGCCTAATCTGACGACATCGACCTCCTAACCAACATCAGGCCCAAATAGGGCAATCATCCAACTTAACAGTAAAATTGACATAGACATAAACAGACTCACTGAATAGCAGCAGAACCACACTTTACACTCACTGAACTGAAGTTTCTATTTCCAGGCTACGACTAGTTCAGGTCGAATAAATTCTGCTCCACCAAAAGCTACTTTCTCAAAGTGAGTTTCAAAATGACTCATTCCACCACAAACAAAAGACTTGTCAAAAACAAACACCACGCGATACGCCATGCTACCACAGATAGGTATTTAACGTTAACGGATACGATATCGGTATCGATATCGAAACTATATACGAACTCACGACCCAAAATAAAACGGTAAATATAATAAATCACGACACTAGTTTATTTATAAAAAATCCGTAGGCCAACAAAAGTTGAGTTGTCATTGTAACAATGAAAGTATAAATCAAATGATGTTCAGATTTATGACACATAAGACACTCTGTAACAAAATATCGAAACTTGATCACTCGCCGGGTTAGATTTTAGGTATTTTTAACCCCCGACGCAAAAACGACGGGGTGTTATAAGTTTGACGTGTATGTGTGTGTGTGTGTGTATGTGCGCGCGTGTGTGTGTGTGTGTGTCAATCTGTTCCCCTGTAGCGCTGAAATGGGTGGACCGATTTGAATGCGGTTTTTTTTTTGTTTGAAAGGTGATTAGTCGTGAAAAACCGATCCAAGATGGCCGCCGCTACAAAATGGCAAATGTGGGGGTTTTTTAATTTTAAATTTATACATGTTGAACCAGTGGTAGATTCAATGACGATTCAAAAGTACTTGTAAAAGTTTATGTCAATAAAAAACTTTTCTATTCTATTCTATTTTGTAGGAAACGAGGCGGAACGGTTGCAATAGCTCGCGCCAAGTGACGCGATAAGAAGTCAATTAAACAGCTTTAGCCTGTAATTAAATATTTGGCCTTTCCTCGCCCTCGTTTATCAATCTCAGCAGGGACCACCCCCCTCCCCCGCCCATCCCCGCCTTAGACCTCGACCTCTGTAGATGTTTACTGACTCGTATAAAACTAAGTCTTGTATACTAAATAATGCAAATCGTTAAAATGTTTGCTTTGTACAAATACAGGTTTATGAGTTATTTTCAATTTTGTTGGAATTTTGTCTTCCCTGTACGATATAATCAAATAGGAGTAGGTTTTTTTACAATATTTATGATTTACAACTATAAACTAAGCTTATGGTTACTACATACTCGTTTACTACGATAAAGGGCACTTCTCCCAAATTCTGGCAAAAGCATGTCACAAGCTGGAGAACGTAGGTTAATAAATACCCAGGGTTATGTAATTTTTTTTGTAGATACTAGACAGTGTCCTCTATACCTGCCATCAAGAAAAAGAAGATAAATGGGATGGGATCTGTGTTAAAAAAATTTTTGAACCTCTAATTTCTCACTACCATGACTGTCACATTGCTTGGGTCGTCGGATACAAACCCATTTAATTCGAAATTGAGTAGTTAAAAAATTCTTAAAAAAATATGGTCAATTAATGGATAACTACCCCTTAGAATAAAATAATCAGTCTGAAAATATAACTAAAAATAAATAAATTACAAGGTAGTGAAGTCTGTCACACGACTTTTTCATAATTGCCATGACCTGACACAAACACTATCACAATAATGATACTATATGTAGTACAACGATCATGATAAGATCAATTAACAGAGCATTGGTCATTCTAGCAATATGTTTTAAAAGAAAAAGCGCACTTCATAACGTTGAGAAGATAAAGGGAAATAATGTAGTAAAAATGCACTTTGTCATTTAGTCCTCCTCATTCATAGATATTTTGCCAGGCCTAAAGTACGCGTTATATTTTGTTGTTATTTATTCTTGTCATGTCAAATGTGTTTCTTTTTCACACGAGTAGCCTACAAAAATTTTACTGTGTTTCTAAATTTTTTAATAAATTAATAATTAGCAAATTTTCATTACCATGGTCCTAATTACCATAATTACCATGATTTTTTTAATTAATTTTAATAGTAAATGGGGGGTATCTCTCTCATTTATCATAATTTATGAATGGTTTTGATAATAATGACGTTATATAATTATTTTTAGAATTTTCAGATGTTTAAACAATTTAAATTATAGAAATTTGAAAAAAAAGTCAAAAATGACAAAAATACTGAAAACAAAAGAGTTTATAAGAAGATTAAGCATAATACAAGTGTGATATTTAAAATAATAGAAAAACTACCTAACTTGCTATGAAAATATATGAAATAAATATATATTTGGACTGAAATGACGACATGACAACAAAAAATACAATGTAATGACCGTAACAAATGGAAAATTAATAATTAAAAAAAAAATAGAGACCTATATCAGTATAAAAATACTAAGAAACTTGCTCTGATATAATACCTACATAATGCCACAAATTGCATCCAAATCGGTTTGGTAGTTTCCGAAAAAATTGGGCTCACAATTTTACAGAAAAACATTTCCTGCTATGCTTCTGGTAGTCTATACTAGAATCATAAAATATATCTAAAAATATGCTTTGAGGTAATTTATAATCTACGTAGCGAATAATGAACTGCATTTGAATCTGCCCAGCACCATTTGAGGAAAATGAAAACATATAAACACATAAAAATAACATATACAATTTCTCTCCCCAAACGTATATAGCGTTTCCTTTCTGTTGTGGATACAAATGCTTTTTATTATAAGAAAAAAAATTATAATATGCACTCTTGATTTAAACTCCTTCTTGAAACTGATGCTAGGCACAACTAACTAACTTGTCATCTTATTAGCCACAAGTTCATTCGGAGACCTACATGTTCGGAGGACACATAAAAGTTATAGAGCATTTGCTGAAGCTATTAAAAGTCTAAGAAAATGTTAGTCTTTGTTAAAGTTTATGTTCTGTCCCTTCTAATAATCAAGCATCTTGAAGTATTCTTCCAGCGCATTTTGAGCAAAGAGAGTCTTTGGTGGATTGCATTAACTTGTTTCAGATTGCAACAAAGCGAATACACAGGCATGTTCACCGTAGTTCCTACTATGAAAAGTATATCCGTTATCGATTCTAATGAGATCTTGTCATGTTCTGTCCACTTTTTTAAATATAAAAAAATTATGCTCCTGTTCACTCTCAATTATGCTCACACCACGCCTTTTTGGGTCTAAAATTATCTGTTTAGGTCTTCAAAGCTGCACACTCATTGAGTCCAGCAGCTCAGAGTCTTTTTCAGAGGATTTCAACATGAAACTCGTCCACACAAACATCCGGAACAGGTTTACTCTGGAATTTACACCTCAGTTGTTATGCTACGTAAAGTGGCTTTCAAGGTTCTTTGGCTGAATACTAATGGTTGTAACGCTCGAGGTCCTAAGTTTTATTGGTCAGCGATTTCCTAGACTTTAAGCAAACACCTTTTTCGGATACTTTTCTATGGCTTTCTAGAGTTTCTCATCACCATGATTAATAACAAATTACCATAGGCATATTCTAATCGCCATATACCAGAGATAATTACCATATCGCAATTTATCATTACCATGACCATCATAATTACCGAATTCGTTATATCTCCTAGGAAACCAGGGTACGATAAAGGCCTTCTTCATCACCGATATCAATTTAGGTACCCCTTTGAGGAGGTATCCTTAAATAATCAAAAATTAAAAAAAAAAAAAATTTTTCAACCTCGTCTCTTTTTGCCAGAATTTCGGAGAAGTGCCCTAAAGCCACTAACTGCACCAACAATTAATAACACATTAATTTTTTTTGATAAAAAGTGCGGGTTTGACCTGTGTATTAATGTTTTGAGAATCTTTTTAGTTTTTATTTGTAGCGAAAAAAACTTCGGCTTTTATTTCATAGAAAAGATTTAATTTCATATTATGAAGAAAAATACTTATATATATAAAAAAAAATTATAGCTTTGGCATGTAGGTAGGTAGTATGCAGAGCATGCCAACTTCGTCCTTAGTTAAAACAAGGAACTTCTATAGTTTCGTCTGTCTGTACGTCTTCGACGCGTCACAGGTATTTTATTCAGAAATTATTAAAGCTTTGTTGATAGGCACACTTATTACTATTTTATATCTCATTTATAAAAGTTTTTGTTCAGTTGTTAGGTTTAAAAATAGATTCATCGTCGTTGAATAAATCTACAAGAAACCTCATTTGCTAAGCAATCAGAAAAACTATAATAACTTTCTGTGGAGGCGCTTTCTCACGAGCGGCCGCTTGTGTCCCAGTTTAATAAACTGCACTGACTAAAGATTCCTCAGGGAACAAAGTGTTCTTGCGGGATTTAAAAATCTTCTATCTTCACACGGATGAATTTGCCGGCAAAAGTTAGACAGTTATTAACCAAACAGTTATTTCTGGTCTCAGTAGAGTTTGTTCCATCTCTTATTTTGTTTTTAATATTTAATTATTTTCATACAATATTGAAGATAAAGACAAGCCGGTTCACTAAGTATCATTTAAAGAGGCTATTTTGCAAGATTTGGAACGAATTAGCGAGGCTTAGGTATGGAACGAGAACGGCCTCGAGATATTCAAATCTTGATAATAATCGTAAAACCTATTTATTGGGAGGTTTATTTCCTTCCTAGGGAAATGATGTTCGAAATTACTATGTGAATGAAAAATGTACTTTGTTTGAAATATATGATTGGATTCGTGCATATACGCACTAATCCGAACCCTATAAAATAATTATATATTTAATACATAAAAACGAAACCAGAATAGCAATAAGTATTTTCTTTACCGAAAGTTATATTATACCCCTTATTAACTTAAACAAACACGAAATTCAAAATGTTATTCGTACGAGAGCAGATTAAATATTCCCACGTTTAAAGCAATTTTTCGTTCGCAAGAATGTAATTTCATCGTGTCAGAGACAAGGAATCCATGAAGTGAATGAAATAAAAAGAATAAAAAAGTTGGAAAAAAGAAAGAAACGAAAGGGCGTAGAGACAATTGTAAATGACTATATCGTCAAAGGAATTGAGATTGAGGGAAGCTCGTGGCTCTAAGAAGGCGCGATTTGTAGCAATTTGAGTGAAAACGAGGTTTCAGAGAACGCTTTTGAGGGTGGGACGTTACGGTGGGAGTGGACCGGCACTCGGCACTCGGCGGTCGGCTTTGATTGAGTGGCGTCAAGTTCAGAGTAAAGCCACGTGCTTAGAGCATCTTATTTGTATTCAGTTTAGGGATACGCTCGATGATGTCTCGCGTGATGGAAAGCCATGAGGATGATGGACCACACTTATGTGAAAATAGAACTTAAAGGCTATCTATAAGTATCTTAAGTAGGTATCTTATTGTAGGTACTACCACAATACTGTGGCCATATCAGATAAGCTCAGTAATTTCAAGAAATATTTATCTATGTTCCTATCATATGCTGCGCGTTTGATTGAGCCCGAATACGAGGTGGCGATTGGTGTGTGAGGTGTGAGCAGTCTCCTTCGATAGCCTGCCAATTCCGTGCACGGATCAGTTGTGAATAATGAGGTCATCGTGTGATCCGGATCGTCGCTCACACACGAGCGTGTGTCGGTGTGCAGGGAGCGAGAGCACTCGGCTTATTGGTTCATTGTCCGCGTGCCGCGTGCTGTTCGCTGCGTGCCACAATGCACCCACTCTACGACAGTATTAAGTTGCGAGGCACGTACGATTTGCTACGTGCTAACTCTATACCATTCTCTTATAAATCTAGGATACGACTTACTGGTATATATTTTTTTTAAAGACTGAATAAGAGCAGTAAAAGTGAAAATCGTATTTAATTGTTATTATTGTTTCGGGTTTCGTATTCCAATACTTGGTAACCGCGACGCAAAAAGAGGAGTCTAATACATTAGACTCAAAGAATTCCATTAGACTATACTTGTCTTTGAAGTGTGTCGTTTAGCGTTCGACGAATGGATCAATTTGGATGCGGTTCTCGGTTTGTCCACATTTTTTAAAGATCATGTAGAAATTTCTCATTTCAGCGCGGCGGTTTGAGCTGTTCGTTTATGTGTCACTCTATCAGTTTCTCTTTATAAGAATATAGAAGTAGGTAAACAATTTTATAGGTAAGCATAAAACTTTCAAGGCCGAATTATTGTCATAATTAATCAGCTTCGTTAGAGCAATAAATGAACGCGCCGCGAGCGCCGCGCCGCGACAATAAAGTCGCATAAAGCGATGAGAGCGGACAAAGGCGATGAAATTAGCTTCACTGGAGAAATGGTGGGAAACTTAGGAAACGAGCTCCATCGCCTCAGTCATTTACAATATTTCCGCAATTATATTTATTCATTTAACCATTTACACTAATTGTAAAACTTTAAAGTAAACAAGTATAATATTCGCAATAATAACATCGTAGCGTATCATAAAAAGTTCAAATTCAAATTAAATTTTTTTCGATACTAAGTTAGCGCTTGACTGAGATTTCGTATAATGTGAAGTGACCCTGCAGTCCGAGATTGAAACGTGTCAACTAAGAAGGAATATGACAGTTTATCCGACCCTTTTCCTTTTTCCCGGATACCGTTCCGGAACCCGGAGGGTGGTCACTAGCTGAACTTAACGTGACATGAGCGTTGGCTTGAATTTGCCATTTAGTTTGAACGAGTTAAGAGTGGCGGAAACCTTACGGTACGTTGTGGTTTCGCTGGGACGTCCTACACAGAAAATGTTGAATGGGCCCAACCAATCGGAGCGCGCTAGGTACTTGTAGCAGCATAGCTACAATGCGAAGTACGCCTGGCCTGTTGTAGGGAAGCTTACGAGGCGACACCAGGCGGGTGGTATACAGTCCGACGAAATAACTACGCTGAGCGTGTCACAACGCGCCGGGTGGCATGGACTGAATTTGAATCTAGGCTCTCCCGCTTAGTGCGAAAGCACGTAGGTAATATTGAATAGAAGCAGGCGTTACTTTACGGAAATCCTATAACTATAATATGATGAAAAGTCAAAATTATTTTGCTGTAATCCGCAAGACAGTCAAATTTGTATGGTACAACATGCGGCATGTGCTATGCCCTGTCAGCCCTCCTGCTGTTAAATATGCAGGAAAAATAAGCAAGCAAGCGAACCCCAAGCACCACCACCATGTAACACCATACAAATCCACCATCAAAACAAACTCGACTATCGTTTCGCTCCGGCACCGGAGCATCCTCGGGAGTTGTAGACTGTACAATGCACAATAATTTGGGATCGTAGAGTCTACGGAGTAGGTACGAGTGTTTTTGCGGATTATAGCAAAATAATAGTCTTTTCATCATATACTTAGCACATAATAAGTATGTTAGAAGGATCGTTAAATAACTACCTACTTAGTTATCAAATAATGATGTTATTTAATTCTGACAATGTATTAATCCTGACAATAGGCGCTAATTTGAAGCGTGGCAATGAATGCGTAAACCTCATTGTTGCGGCGTTAGTATTCTGTGGTCGCGGCAGAGCTGTTATCGACGCCTCGCGCTCCACTAATTTTGAGGGCGCTTCATCAGGCGGTCATCGGTCCGTCGACTGTTCACTGATATATTTAAAATGGCGCTAGAGCTGAGTATCGAGAGCGATTCTTTTGAAATGATTTTCACAGTAGGTATTCGAAAATGAACTTTGATATAGAGTTGCTCAATATTTCTACAATAGTAAACCTCTGGAGAAATCATCAAAGTTTTCTAGGTACGACTTTATACTCGGGATAGTTTGCAGGCAGAATTTCTCACTCAGGATGACAGGAAAATAAAAAGTTTTCGTTCTAATAGCGCCAGCCTGGTACGTGAGCCTGCGACGAGGTTGCTGAATATAGAGCTACAGTTCGGATGTAGTGCAGTCAAATTTGACTCCAAAAGTGGCTAAAATCGCAAACGAACGGCTAGTTCTGATTTTTTAATATGTTGTTAGGACCACTACCAGTAGTGTAAATCCAATTTTGCAGCTTCGAAAGACCTGTGCTAACTTTGCAGCACTCGAAAAACCGCGAAATTTTCGCACTACTTTTGGTTTTTTCGATATAAGTCCTAAACTATGGGCTTAAAAAAAAAATATTTTCTATACGTTTTTAAAGAAGATTAAAATTGCTACAATTTAAGACCAAAACTAGCTCTTTAAATTCAAAATTTGCTGAGATACAGCTCTCCAAAAATTGACAATTAATTCCGAAAAAGTAAAATTTTAAGATTTGGTCAATTTTAAACCCCGATATCGGGGAAAATACTCATTTTACGGATAAAGTTAATTGAAAAGATGTTGTAGTAAATATAATTAGCTTTAATTTAAACACTAAACGACGTCAGTAGCCCATATAGTTTACTTATAAATCCTAAAAGTTTAAAAAATGGGAAAATTGCAGTTTTCTCTTCAGTTTGTTTTGAATGTAGTTTGAAAGAAAAAACCATGTACACCCACAAGAAATATGTATTAAAACTATTACTAAGTATTTATATTTAGTATTTATAATGTTATTTATTCAAGAAAAAAATTATTTATATTATTATTGATATTTATTGATTTTTATGAAACATATTAACCTGTATTAAAAGGACATTATGAGTTCCGAGCAATATAAGTCGTAAACTACGCATTTTTTTTTAAATATTTTCTATACATTTTTAAAGTAAACTAAAATTGCTACAATTTAACACCAGAACCAGTTCTGTAACTTCAATACTTGCCGTGATACAGCTCTCTTAAAATAGAACTTTTTCCAAAAAAAGTGAAAATTTAAGATTTGGTCAATTTTCGACCGCCATCTTGGGGATAATACTCATTATAAGGGTAAAATTATAGTCAAAATGTTGTAGTAAATCTAATTAGCTTTAATTTAAGGGTGGAACGACGTCTCTAGGCCATATAGTTTACTCACAAACCTTAATGAACAATTATAACCAAAAATAATATCTTTGTAATGCAGGTTAATATGCTTCATAAATATCAATAAAATAAGATAAATAAATTTTTTTTTTTCATAAATAACATTATGAATACTATAATAATAGATTAAATGTACATTTCTTGTGGATGTTCATGATTTTTCCTTTCAAGGTACTCACAAACCAAACTAAGCAGACCAAATTTACGAAAATTGTTTTCCCATTTTTTGGACTTTTAAGATTTGTGAGTAAACTATATGTCCTAGAGATGTCGTATTACCCTTAAATTAAAGTTAATTAGATTTACTATAACATTTTTACCTATAATTCTACACATAAAATGAGTATTATCCCCAAGATCGCGGTCGAAAATTGACCAACTCTTAAATTTTCACTTTTTTTGAAAAAAATTCAATTTTAGGAGAGCTGTATCTCGGCAATTATTGAAGCTACAGAACTGGTTCTGATGTCAAACTGTAGCAATTTTAGTCTACTTTAAAAATGTATAGAAAATATTAAACAAAAATGCGTAGTTTACGACTTATATTGCTCGGAACTCATAATGTCATTTTAATACAGATTAATATGTTTCATAAAAATCAATAAATATCTATAATAATATAAATAATTTTTTTCTTGAATAAATAACAATATAAATACTTAATTTAAATACTTAGTAATAGTTTTAATACATATTTCTTGTGGATTTTTTCTTTCAAATTACATTCAAAACAAACTAAAGAAAAAACTGCAATTTTCGCATTTTTTAAACTTTTAGGATTTGTAAGTAAACTATATGGGCTACAGACGTTGTTTAATGTTTAAATTAAAGCTAATTATATTTACTACAACATCTTTTCAATTAACTTTACTCGTAAAATGAGTATTTTCCCCGATATCGGGGTTTAAAATTGACCGAATCTTAAAATTTCACTTTTTTGGAATTAATTGTCAATTTTTGGAGAGCTGTATCTCAATAAATGTTGAATTTAAAGAGCTAGTTTTGGTCTTAAATTGTAGCAATTTTAATCTACTTTAAAAAAGTATAGAAAAATATTTTTTTAGAAACGCATAGTTTAGGACTTATATTGAAAAACCCAAAAAAAGTGCAAAAATTTTGCGGTTTTTCGAGTGCTACAAAATTAGCACAGGTCTTTCGAAGCTGCAAAATTGAATTTAGACTACTGGTAGTGGTCCTAACAACATATTAAAAAATCAGAACTAGCCGTTCGTTTGCGATTTTAATGTCAAATTTGACTGGCGTAATGCAGTTTTACTGCAGTTGAAATAAATGCAGTAAGTTGCATCAAAACTGCCGACTGGTTACATAAACGTCTGAAAAACGTGTTAATAACATTTAAGAATTTTATAATCTGAAACAATACGGAAACGGTATCCAAAGGGTATATATTATGTTATACAAATCAATTATTCGCAATCGCTTCGTGTAGTTTAGTTCCGATTCGCGTCGTACCGCAATTATTCGCGTGCATTCGCTCACGAAGAAAGGACACTTCGAAGGGCTGTTATGTTTGACATTTTCACACCGCCGACTTTCGGACTTTCGCTTCGCACCGCCGCGCATCAGTTGAGTTCACATTGAGTTCGCTTACATAGAACGGCCTGGTAGTCGAGTTTAACTATCGGCTTCTTTATTCAGTGCAATAGGAAGTGTAAAGAAATGTGAAAATAAAAATATAAAGAGAACGTCGCGGCGTTAGAGCAAACGCATTACGCGAAGCGTGGCGAGTGGCGAGTGGCGAGTGGCGAGTGGCGAGTGGCGAGTGGCGAGTGGCGAGTGGCGACAGAGCATTGCTGCGCCCGCCGCCCAGTGGAGAACGTTAGCTGCGTCTTTGAAAACGAGCTTTATTTGACTTTCAGTGCTGCCACTCGCAGCAACAGCTTTGATCGAACCGAAGTGTATTACTGATGGAATAGATTTACAAATTGAATCTACTTACTGAAATTGCGTATGCTCATAAATACGTCTATATATATATATATTTATATTTAAAAAGTGACAGGTGTCCGTCCGCTCAAAGCTCAACCGCTGAACCGATTTTACGACATTTGGCGCAGAGACAGCTACAATAAATTTTCATCTCTTTAGTAGCTATTTATTTATTTAGGTTATATTATAATCCCTCCTGACCGAATTTCAGCCACGGCGACTAATCTGAACAAAAGCGTACGAAAATATTGTAGTTTCCAAACACAAGTGCACTCTCTATTCCCTCATTCTCATAGTCCATTGGGACACCTATGGGACACGACAGGAGAGAAATCAGAAGCAGGAACGACGGCTTATGTGTCCTCCGAGTCGGGACGATGTACCTATCTCAAACCGCCAACTTCCCAACTGAGTGCTGAGAATTTCTTGAGAGAATAAACAATAACTTTTTTGTTTTGGCTCGACCCGGTATTCGATTCCAGGACCTCATGACCCACAGCCAAACAAGCTAACCACTAGACCAGTGAGGCAGATATTTAGGTTACATATCTATAATATAATAAAACTGTAACAGATCCAATTCTGTACATTGAAGATATTTTGAAAATTTTTATTGGAGGGCACTCTATAATCGATACTGAAGCCAAAACTGCAATTTTTTTCATTTTTGTCTGTCTGTCTGTCTGTCTGTCTGTCTGTCTGTCTGTCTGTCTGTCTGTCTGTATCTTGGCCGCGCATCACGCCGAAACTACTGAATGGATTCGAATGAAACTTGGTACGATTTGAGTTTATACTCCGAGGTAGGTTATAGGATACTTTTTATCCCGAAATTCAGCAGGGTTCCCTAGGGAGAGGGGAAGAAAGTTAAAACGTGTATTTAGCTGTAATTCATTAACGCGTTGTTCGATTTCACTCATTCTTTTTTTGTTAGAAAGGTAGTACTTTATATATTATCCCGTAAATATTTCAACGTCATAGGTTTGTTAGTTCAGAAATGACAGACATTTATTGGGTTCAAATAACATGGGACCCGGATCTTTGTACGTACGGCTTATTTTAAACTGGCGTACGTTTAAATTTATGTTTGTCGGTCTGTCTATTTGTTTCAACTAATCTCAGAAACGGCTGGATCGATTTTAACGGAACTTTCAATGGCAGATAGGTGTTGTTATAAGGAGTAACTTAGGCTACATTTAGTTTAAGTACATAAAAGAATTATGGGATCCGTTCCGATCCTAGGTATATAAAACCTATAAACACGCGAACGAAGTCGCGGGGGTCAGCTAGTACCTAATAAGTAAAACAAATACGGTGTAATATTCATCCCGTTAAACAACGAGTTCGCGCTAACAAACTATGTACATAATATTATTATATAAATAGAATAAGTAAAAAAAAACAAAACAAAACGGAACAATACTCAATGGAAAAATTGTTTTTTATTCAAATGTAAAATTAAGTTTTTCAAATGCAGCCTTGTTAGTTATGTTTTATTCTCGAGATCTAAATCGCGTGGAGCTGCGACATTCCAGTGCCGAGAAAATAAGATTAAACTGAGTGATCTTTGCGAAGCGAGCGCGACTCCTAACTGAGTTAGTGACATAACTAACTAACTGAAACGTTAGTTAAGAGTGATTGTCTCAGATCCACTCGGGACTCTCTCGTTAAGTTAGTTAGGGCAACCACAAATTACAAACTTTTGTCTGGCGGGCAGTTTACAAGTTGTTTACAGCGGTTGCAAGATACTGCGCTGAACTTCATCCCCACGTCACAGGGATTTCAATAACTCACACAAAGTGTTTTGGGTCTTCTGGGTCTTTGTACGTTCTACGGTATGGAACACAATAGGTTAGAATATAAGCTCTCAGCCGACCACAAACTAAGTGGAACTATAGGGGAACCAATTAGTTATTATACATTAGCGTAACGTTCAAAAATAATTTATATAACTAGGTACATTATTTTTACTATTACATTCTGACATAATCAGGGTTGTTTGGAATTATATATGCGTCACCTATCTAATATAAATATTATCAATCTTTTATCATGCCTGCATATTCATATAAATAAACATAATAAATTATAATTTAATTTCATTTCATTTCTAGCTTTTCTAGATTCTAGTCTTGTGGTAGACAGATTTATTTCAATATCCAAAGGAACAAATATAAAGCTTATTTGAGTAATATTCTGTTCTATGAATGTTTTGACAAGGTATTTACTGTACTAAGCCTTCAGGTTAAAATCAGTTCTTAGTTCATTCGAAGCTCAAAGATCCTAAAAGGTGGGTACTTGAACGTAAATTGAATCTCAGTATTTACAATCCCAACGAGATAAACCAAAACCTAACCAAACTTTAAATAGAGAGACTGTAAAGGTCGGTCCTTTACAGTTCATTCATTCATTCATGTGTAATGCGTAGATCGGACTCCAGACAAGTTTCGTGTAGAAAAACTCATTTTCGGCAACCCTTACAGAAACTAAACAAACAAAAAATCTCATTACTTTACTAGTAAGTACTTAATTAAAGAAAAACTGGAGTTTTCTTTTAATTACTTAAGTACATAAGTCAGAGGGATTTTAGAAGAAACGTTATCAAAAACGATTCTATCCCTTTAGAAAGACGTATTTCGCTCAGGGACCTGAAATATTTTCCGTAGTTTATTGAGCTGGGATACTTTAATAAAGGGAAGTAGGTATTAGTACATTGTTCCTCGACGGGAGAAAGTGACCGATTACTACGAGGGTGTAGTTTGAGGCCCGAGGCCGTAGGCCGTAGGGCCGCAATACGCCCGAGAGGAATCGCACTTTCTCCCGAAGGGATACATAGTGCTTTATACCTGTGAGGAAAATAATAAAATAATCAAAAATATTAAAATTATTACCGTAAATCAATCAGAAGAAGAGGTTGGGTTTCCATTGTCTTCTTCTTCATATGCTTTGTTGTAACTATTTCTATCTATCTCTAGATATCTTGGGTAAAAGATTTTCAATATAAAAATAACTACTTAGCCACATATTTTTAATTCTGGCGGCGTCATCAAATCTTCACTATCACTATTAGACACTTTGACTTCCATATTAGCTACTTGTAATTTTATAAATTGAAAATTTGGATAGGTAAAACAAAAGAAAGCGACTCGCAAAATAAAAAGAAAATAGCACGAAAAAAAATCTATTTTGTATTTTTTACTTTTATTTTATGTTTATATGTAATTATAATAATTAAAATTAAATATATTTAAACTAGCAGACCCCGGTCCTGCAGGGTCCTGCGTGGTGACATACCGACATCAGCGCCGCCTACCGTGACGGTTGTTATTTATTGGGTGCTTTTTACGTCGTGTTTGTCGACATAGGTTTTTTTTCATGTACTGATCGGATTTGATCAAAAATTAAAAAGAAAAAAGCACGTTAGTAATGGAATTTCATAAATGGAATTTCCGCTCTAGCGCGTTAACAATGAAAATCCATATATTTTTTCGTCCCGCATATTTGTTTGACAGTAATGACGTACTTTGACTTTCGATATGAGAAAAACCAGAAGGTACTTTCAGAGCAGGTGTAGTATAATAGTAGATTGTATCATAAGGGAGCAAAATAATATTTTTACGGCGAGGGCGCTTTTTTGAATCCAGAGCGAAGTGAGGGATTGTATAGTAGAATCCCGAGCGTAGCGAGGGATTCTTTAGTACAATCCTGAACGTAGCGAGGGATTCAAAGTACGTCGCCCGAGCCAAAAATATATTGCGCCCGAGTGATACACTCTACTTTTCATCACCCTCTATGAGGAAATAAAAGGCGCCTCATATTTTTAACCCCCGCCGCAAAAACGACGGGCTGTTATAAGTTTGACGTCTGTGTGTGTGTGTGTGTGTGTGTGTGTGTGTATGTCTGTCTGTTCCCCCATAGCTCTCAAACGGATGGACCGATTTGAATGCAGTTTTTTTGTTTGAAAGATGAATTAGTCGGGAGTGTTTTTAGCTGTTTGTTTGATTAAAATCTGTCCAAGATGGCCGCCGCCACAAAATGGCGGATTAATAATACAAGTATAAGTTAAAAATTTAAGAAACCCCCGACATTCGCCATTTTGTGATGGCGGCCATCTTGGATTTGCATAGTGTTATTCTACTAGTCAAGACCTTTCATTTGATACCCATATTGAGGGAGTTGTGAAAAAAAATGTAATCCGCCATTTTGTGGCGGCCATCTTGAACCAATTTTCATCGAACATAGCTAAGAACACTCCCGACTGATTCACCTTCCAAACAAAAAAAACCGCATTCATATCGGTTCAACCGTTTGAGCGCTATGGGGGAACAGACAGACACACACATACACACACAAAAGTCAAAATGAAAGGTCTTGACGACAAGACCTTTAATTTGATACCCATATTGAGGGAGTTGTGAAAAAATATGTAATCCGCCATTTTGTGGCGGCGGCCATCTTGGACCAATTTTCATAAAACATAGCTAAGAATACTCCCGACTAATAAACATTTCAAACAAAAAAAACCGCATTCAAATCGGTTCAACCGTTTGAGCGCTACGGGGGAACAGACAGACACAGACGCACATACATACACAGACGTCAAACTTGTAACAACAATAACAACAATCGATACTATAGTTCGCGCCTAGCCCGGTGGGACCACGGGCCCTTCATCTTCAATAAGTGCGCCGCAATTATCTTTTAGGCGCACTTATAAATAAGTGCGATTAAAAGATCTTTTACGCGCACTTATAAAAATGCGACGAAAACACCACCTTTGGGTGCACATAAAGGCGAACCAAGTCGTCCTTTTCGAATAGATGGGATGAAAAATATATTACTTAGCCCTAACACTCTTGTCATATACATATGCGCGTATCTTGTATCTAATTACTGTGGATCTTGTTTGTAAAGCCTGTTTCACATTCGAATATTCACATTATTAATGTGAAACACTAATGACTAATCTATACATCTTCTATACATATTATCTATACTAATAAATAAAATTGAAGTGTCTGTCTGTAATATCGAAATAACTACCTCATATTAAGCTCATATGGTTATTTGAACGGTGCTATAACCGAATCACACGTTTTTAAAATTTTTGTCTGTCTGTCTGTCTGTCTGTCTGTTTGAACGGGCTAATCTTCGGAACGGCTGAACCGATTTTGACGGGACTTTCACATACAAGTAGAGAATTAACCAGGGAGTAACATAGGCTACTTTTTTAACCGACTTTCAAAAAAGGAGGAGTTGTGTTTTTCTACCTATGTACACCGATATCTCCGAGATTTCTGAACCGATTTGCGTAATTTTTTTTTAATCGATAGAGAAACATTGCAACCCTGTTCTATAAAAAATTTGGATTCCAACTCCTCAATCCTGATGCTGTAGGGGACCTGATCCCCAAAACTAATGGGATTTAGGAACTGTCGGTTATTTAAATTCATATTGGGGGTACCAATTAAAGACTTTATCGTTGAATGAACACGAGTAGGTACATATCCAACTCCTCAACCTTGATGCTGTAAGGAATTGCATTCCGAAATCGTAGGGATCCCGCGGGATTTTTCCGTTTTGGGGACGTACTACAGACAGGCTACTTTTTGTTCTGGAAAATCAAAATTTCCCGCGGGATTTTCAAAAACCTAAATCCACACGGGCGAAGCCGTGGGCATCATCTAGTCTATCTAGTCTAGTGTATAATAAAATCGTAGAATTGCCGTATCTGTACATTGAAGATTTTTGCAAAATAATAACTGGGGGATGTTAGGGATAAGTAATAGAACGTAAAAAGCTATTTTTGAAATTTTTGTCTGTTTGTCTGTTTGTCTGTTTATCTGTTTGTCTGTTTATCTGTTTGTCTGTATGTTTGTGCGCGCATCACGTAAAAACTACTGAATGGATTGAAATGAAACTCGGCATGATTTAAGTTAATACTATGGAGTAACATATAGGATACTTTTTATCCCGAAATTCAGCACGGTTCCCTTGGGAGAGGGGATGAAAGGCAAAATGTGTACTTAGCTGTAATTCGTTAACGGGTGGTCCGATTTCATTCATTCTTTTTTTGTTAGAAAGTAGATACTTTAAAGACTACTGGCTAATCTCCGAAAGGCTGGACCGATTTTGATGGGACTTTCACTGGCGGATGTTTACATTTTGATGTACCTAAACATCCGCCAGTGAACTTTTAACAGTTTTTAGCAAGGTTTAAGCTCAAATCCCGTGGGAAGCATTTTGTTTTTCCTATGCTCCATAGGAAAAACAAAATGCTTCCCACGGGATTATTAAAATCAATATCCACGCGAACGAAGTCGCGGGTATCCGCTCGTATGTAATATAATAATATACTAATACTTTTGTATGTACCTACAAGTACATAAAAATTGGAATAGACTTGTCACTGGATACATTTCTATTGGTCATCATTGGTACCTAATACCTATATGTGTCACTGGATACTGCCTCGTTGATCTAGTGGTCTGTGGTTAGCATATTCGACTGCAGATCACGAGGTCCCGGGTTCGATTACAGGGTCGGGCAAAATTGTATTAGGTTTTCTGTCAAGAAATTGTTTGAATTTTGCCTCATTACATTACAGCTGCTCAATACACCCAGTGTAATTTCCGAAATCATTTTAAGATCTTCATTATAATATTCATGAAGCAATTTAACTGGTGTTGTTGACAAGTCATTTTTTTAACATTGACTTAACTAACATGTCACCTAATAAAAAAATTGTAACTTTAACCTATGTTAATGTGAGCTCGGAATCTGTTTAGATTGAAAGCCATGCTCGAGCACCTAATATACTAACTTTTTTTTTCTTCGGGGGAGGAAAAATCCCTCCGGACTTCTGTCCAGCAGGGCATACAGTCTGACTTGCACGGACTAAAACAATCTCCCCTTGTCCTCTAGATCAGCAAGCTTTTTACACATTTTACTCTTTTTTCTTCTTCTCTTGTCTTTCTCTATCTTCTTTCCGTATGGCAATTGTCCTCATCATCTGGACGTATTTTTGCCACTCTTCTTCGTTTTGTAACATGCGCGTCAATAAGTTTAGTGCCTCCACCCCTTCGCTCGCTTCCTGCACTACCGACCTCAGCTCTAAACAGGTAACCACCACTACAGCGTTTTTAACGTCCCACTGCTGGGCACAGGTCTCCTCTCTCATAGGAGAGAGGGATTTAGAGCTTAGTCCCGCCATGCTACTCCAATGCGGGTTGACGGGCTTTAACGATTATTGTCACAAATGATAGTGATAATAACCGGGGCCGACTACTTAACGTGTTCTCCGAGGCACGGGGGTGAAACACCGCCAGCTTCCAACTCCGGGCTGGAACTGAGAGATTTTCTTGTCAGAAAATGCCAATACCTAACAATTATTTGCCCGACCCGGGAATCGAACCCGGGACCTCGTGATCTGTGGTCGAATATGCTAACCACTAGACCAACGAGGCAGTAACAAGTAACTACACTATCCTAAACTAACCTAAAAACCTACACTAACTATGCTTTTGGTTAAATCCTTCGGTATCGAGTGGAGTGAGTGGTTAGCCGCTGTAATGGCAGCCTCCGGCATCAGTAAACTTACCGCTCCAGATAATTGGATCTCGGGCGGAGTCTCAATTGTTGGTCGCGTCGGATTCAAGTTGAGCTACGAGTATCTATTGCAAAACGGAGCGTTTACTTTAGGCCGCTATCCCACTGGCGTTTTGCGAGCGTTGGCGTTCCTCCAACGTCTGCGCAGCGTTGTCGCGACGTTAACGTTGCGTTGACGTTGCGAAGTCGAAGCGTGAACGGTTGCCATTATAATAGGGGAGCCGAGGATGCTAAATGTGGATTTACTCGAGCGTCGTCAGGACCTAGTAGATTTTATAGATTAGTTGATAGGAAGAATAAAAGGTTATATAAGGTTTTCCATTTCAGTGGTGGGGAAAGCTTCTAGCTGCACGCTCTCATCTTCAATAGACGATTTGTATAACTTCAGTTTGTGGAACATTTCCTTCAAAATAGAAAAAAATTCAAACACCCTCGAGATTCGAGAAGGTCAAGATAACGTTTTTTTTTTGCAACTTTCAAATAGTCAAATAGTCTGATTTTCTAAATATACTTTTCTTAGCTCGTAATTAACCCACCAATTTAATCTGACGTGTCAGATTATTGTTGAAATTCAATTAGAATTTACAGATTATAATATTAATTTCATAATTGAAATATGTTAGAATAAACTGACATTTGATTCATTTATTGGCGCGAACCGCCATCTTGAATTATTGGTATAAATACGGGCACTTCGAAGCCATGAATTCAGTCTCCTCCAGAGACTCAACCGACTATTAGATGCTTCAGCGTCTAGGTCGTGATATTTGATTGAGGGTTGCGATAGCAATCACACCCTAATCGAATAAATGCTGCCATTTTGGACTTGGCTGAGTGTAATTAAATTAATTAGTATAAAATAGATTTTGAAAAGAGATCTCAGTTAAACTAACCTGTGATTCGATATTAATTAAGTTTGTGCGGGTGATAAATAAAGATATTTTAATAATAGTTTGATTTAGTTTTAATATTAAACCTTATCCTGCTTCTGTAATGATGATGTTAACAGACGGTTCTGAGTATTTCTGTCCATAATTTTTTTATTTTGGGCGCGGCTCTATTTAAAGGGCTTATACATATATGGTAGAGGCCAGAGGGTACTCAGCAGGATGCAAGATGCCTCGCCTCTCTTATCTTAATCTGATGCGCTCGAGTAAATCCAAAAATCCCCTCTTGGGCTCCTCTACTGTTGGACACTCTCAACGTTGACGTCGTGTCAACGCGACGTTGTCGCTACACAGACGTTGGAAAAACGCCAACGCTCGCAAAACGCCAGTGGGATAGGGGCCTAAAATGAGTACCCGCGCGTCGGTTTCGAAAAGCTAAGTACACAAGTGTAAATTGAAAATTTAAAAAACCCCCGACATCCGCCATTTTATAGCGGCGGCCATCTTGGATTTGCAATAGTGCTATTCTGCTAGTCAAGCCCTTTCATTTGATACCCATATTAAGGGAGTTGTGAAAAAATATGTAATCCGCCATTTTGTAGCGGCGGCCATCTTGGACCGATTTTCATCAAACATAGCTAACAACACTCTCGACTAATTCACCATTCGAACAAAAAAAACCACATTCAAATCGGTCCACCCGTTTGAGCGCCACAGGGGAACAGACAGACACACACACACACACACACACACACACACACACAGACACGTCAAACTTATAACACCCCGTCGTTTTTGCGTCGGGGGTTAAAAAGGTTCTTTGATATTCCCATTCAAAATTTGTTTTATTGGAATTAGTTTTTATTGAAATACGCTCTTTTGTATGTCGTAGTTTAAATTGTCTGTAGTGATGTTACCAATGATTCAGATTTTTGACTTAACTTCGACTGTTTCCATGCAACTTTGTCATTAAATGTTTGCAATTGCGTTGAATTATGCAAACAAAGGTCCGAGATCACACACGTGAAAATTATCAAGAGACCAGAGATATGTTATGTAGGTTGTGTGTGCAGTTGTGGGATTGCGTTGTTGCAGCCTGCAGGGGGGGGGGGGGGGATGGGAGGCTATCAAGATGCAAATAATCTCCTAATGGCCTCCGCACGTACGTACTTGATAAACATTGCAACCTGATGGATTTGTCGATCATTACTTACGAAATACGGCTAGATATTAACTACTTACCTATACTGAATTATATTTTCTTTTTTTGAGGTTTGTTTCTTTTATTTGTAGTAGTTAGTTTTGTATAAATGTGTATTCGATTATTTATTCTTAAGTAAAGTCATAAGCCGATAGACTTCCACTGCAGCTATATATAGTCTTTTGTAGAGTCTTCCACACGACGCAAGTACAATGAGGCTAAGGAGGTGAAACTCCATCTAACACTTCAATAGTCGACCTCTCCTGCCCGCGGTGCCCCCTGCTGGCTGGTTTACAAACGACAATCTGATTACCTGCGGATGATTGAGATTCGAGAAACAAAGGGAGATTTACACGACAGCCAAATAAGGAATCGAAATAGGCTCAAGATTTCTCAACGTGGCACAACTAAGCCTCGAAAGGTCCGGAAGTCATTTGTTCAAAAGCACTTGTAAAAAATTTTTCTATTTCTATTTTCATCAACAAATGGTGGTAAATCATTTTGAATTAGCTAGTCTGGATCAATGTGGCTCGGGCCATGCCGTGCCGTGACGTGCAATTACCGGTCTGTCTGTTTCAAAACGCTAATCTCAAAAATTAGCAATTTTTGAGATTCTCAAAATCTAAGTAAGTTAAAAGCAAGTATTACGTCTCATGACCTAGCTTGGTACTGCACCGATGATGGATTGTTTCCTCCAGCTAGATGGTGTTTTACGAACAAAAAGAGACCTTGCCGCCTTCTCATAAAGCTCTTAGTTCAAGGTTGACAGTAGGGAGTACTCGGTATCATTTCTCCTTTTACTTAAATAATGAGACGGATTCTACTCAATTTTTCGAGTCACTTTTTGACTAATTAATGAGCTTACTAAGAGGTTTCCATCGTGTTGTTAAAGTGAGTGTTCAATTTGTAACCAAAGTTTTTATAGCGACAGTGATAAAAATATTCAGAAAGATTTTGTTCTTTTCAGAATATTTTTCTTACGAATTTCTTTTTGTACTCGGTAAGTTTAAGTCTTTGAAAGTTGATTTTATAGCCCTAATTAAATAAATGTTTATGTGTTACGGTTGACAGGTCTTTACTCTTATCGTCCTTTCAACCGATAGACGTGTCTTACAAGGATCGCCTCTGAACACGATCTAATACTTACCGCTTTTATGTAGCAGCTGCCAGAGCGACTCGCTTGAGTTCGTCCGACCACCTAGTGACGACCCGATGTGGGGTCGCTATTCGAGCACCTTGTGGCTCTAAATTTTATCGGTTCTTCAAGCTATATGCCCCGCCCATTGTCGTAATATCAATTAATCATCAGTCCGTTTAAAAAACTGATCTTTCAGAGGAAAATACTTTAAAGAGGAAAGAACGGATTAAAATAACGTTATAGGTATAGGAAGTAAGTATGTTCCTAAGAAATGCCAGCAAACATTACAATTCTCGCTACCACGCTTAAAGCTTTTACGGATTTAGTAAAGCTTAAGAGATTTTGAGATCAAAAGGTATTTTCATTTCCCAGCTATTTTGTAGGTGTACACGTCTTCATTCTAATTGTAGGTAGGTAGCGTTTAGAACCTGGCTCGTTTAATAATAATTAAACTGATTTAAGTTGAATATAATAATAAGAAGATATTCACCCGACTACGGTGAAGCAAAAAGGAGGGCTATGATTTTTAAATTGAAAACAATTGACAACGTATGGAAGTGAATTAGTATTTATCTATTAAAGCTGAACAAGTTTTAACGTGATAACGTGTTCGCTGTTAAATGTAAACATTCCTCATTCAATTATGAACTTGTGTTTGAGCGAGCCGAACCGCGCATCCTGTTTCATTATTACTTTGTTTCATCAAATTAAAATTAAGTCTGACAACGTTCAGCCGCACGGCGCGGCGCGTGCTCGCAACTTCGGATAACAACGTCCCGGACGCACTTTCAGCGGGTTCCGGAGGCACGAACAGCTGTAAAATGTTTGGTTTACATCCGCTGTGTATATTTACTGCTTTTAAGTAATTAAATGCAGCCATCTTGCGGCAGCCTTTAACATTAAGAGCAGCTGGCGTTATATTTATTAACTAACTGATGGCCGCGTTTCGTCCACGTAGATTTATATTAGGAAGATCCTGGAATAATCATTTACCTGCTTGTAAATTCAAATTCAAATTCAATTCAAATTCAAATTTCATTTATTCAAAGTAGGTACACTGTACACTTTTTGAACGTCAATTTAGGAACAGGCAATGGTGATAATTACTTACGGAAACTTAAAACTAAAGCTACGAGGGTTCCAAACGGACGGAGATTTTCCAAATGGAATCTTTGGTAAGTATTAATTTTCTTTTTTCCCAGTTGGTACCAATGCTAAGGGCTAATATTGTTTTTTCCAGGCCCTCATATTTAGAACAAAATGAGACACGAAATTAAAGACTGAGCTAATATTGAAATATCTTACTAAGAAGATTCTCTAACTTACTAAGAGAATTATCTTACTAATCTTAATTGAAGAAAAATTCTCTTCTTTCTGCATAATTTATATTTATTACATGAATGTAATAAATATAAATTATAGGGCAAAGTTGTAGGCATGAGTATTAGTTAGCTAACATTATTACAGTCGCTCCTCGTACTTGTGGATATTGCACGTTTCTTTACAAATGGCAACCTCGTCTAAATTACACTCGTATATATTCTGATTGAGATAGAATGTAATAGAGAAATGCGGACTAAATATTATAAGTCATAGCCAAAATCATAATCATCGTCATTCTCTATTTTTAAACGATTTCCAAAAAAGGAGAACTGCACACTGTGGAGTGAAAATCGAAATGTAACAAGTTTAATGCTTATACGGGTCGTGTTGTTGCAGATAGGAGCTGCTGCACGGCGGCGTGACGTGCCGCGGTCGCGTCATGTTTGTGTCGTGTCGTGGTGCCGGCTCTATACACGGAGCATACTTTGCAATTCCTGCATGTCTATTAATGTTCCCCAAATGCGGATGTTAAGGTAGATTACAACATTAAAAAGCGACACTCTAATTAATTCGAGATAAGAATTCCAATTAAAATGTTTTCACCGAATAGATTTCTTTACAAGTGTAAATTGAAAATTTAAAAAACCCCCGACATTCGCCATTTAGTGGCGGCGGCCATCTTGAATTTGCAATAGTGCTATTCTACTAGTCAAGCCCTTTCATTTGATACCCATATCAAGGGAGTTGTGAAAAAATATATCATCCGCCATTTTGTAGCGGCGGCCATCTTGGACCGATTTTCATCAAACATAGCTAAGAACACTCTCGACTAATTCACCTTTCAAACAAAAAAAACCGCATTCAAATCGGTCCATCCGTTTGAGCGCCACAGGGGAACAGACAGACACACACACACACACACACACAGACACGTCAAACTTATAACACCCCGTCGTTTTTGCGTCGGGGGTTAATAAATGAAGCGTTTTAACTGTCTCACTCTCCGCCGAGCGATCCCGTTCCAGTGTTTGGTTACAACAAGAGCTTTAATTAACTAGAATATTCAATGAACATGAAACTTTTTCAACGATTCTATAGTTGTTTTAGACTAGAGGCTGTTTCATGGTGAGACTTCAGTCTCTTAAACAATTTAAAGGCTGTAAACCTTATTTCAATGAAGACAGCCGCCTAATAAAATTGAATTTTGACGTGACCGCATAGAGTTTAATTTGTAGATGTATGAAAGTATTACTGAAAATTAACAAGCAATCATGTTATTCAGTTTTTGATAATAAGTAACACGTAAAATGGTTCAGCGTTCATATTTTAAAAAGTGCCGAAAACTTTACAAAATGAGATTATTTTCATGAAAATAATTTTTCATGAAAATTACCCACTAAAGTAGAGATGTCCCGCAAAATGGATTCGAATCGAAAGCTTCCTTCTGTGGTTCAATAAAGTGACGTTGAACGTGAGTTTACTCATTTCTATCAATAACTAGCTGACCCCCGCGACTTCGTTCGCGTGTTTTTCTTTGCTATAAGCCTCACGGAGCCCGAGACCTTTCCAACGAATGCAAAACCGTGGAAATCGGTTCGTGCGTTCTGGAGTTATAGCGTCAGGAAGGAAAACCTGACTTATTTTTATATAGTAGATAATTGAATTGTTCATCATATGAAGCAACTCTTACGGTAAATGTAACAAGATTAAAATAAATAGTTTTGTAAGTGTTTCCTTAAAAATGTCTCTTAGTTCCAGGATTACGTTAAAACAATCATTCTTGGCTCTTTGGAAACTTATATTATGTTTGCTGCTCCACGGTCCAGGTAACTCAATGTGATGAAGTCCCCTAAGTTATGCCAAAATTAATTTGCGAGCTTCTAGAGATGAAGTTGCTCTAAAATTATCTATATTCCCTCAAATTAAATTGATGGAATCCTAATTTATTCATTATTTTATTCTCGGAGAAGATAGAGGTACGCTTCAATAGATTTAAATTAATTATCTTTTCTACAATATAATATTAGGTAAAGTTAATTCCTTCCTCTACAGAATTTTGTTGTAAGCCTTCGTATTATAATACGAAAGCTTACCTACCTATAACAAGTTATCAGGGCCGCTGGTAAAGAGGTAATGAACGAGAAATTGCAGGCAAATTAAATGTAATGAGGGTGAAGCCCTCGCAAGGATCGCGGGTAGTGTTGCTGGGACTGGTATGCGAGTAGGCTTTTGGCCTTTTTACTCAGGGCTAACTAAAGTACAAAATGAGTAAAAAAAAGAAGCCAAAAATTCTGTGGTGGGCTGTTGTATCGAGGTGTTATGCAAGCGACAAACGTCGAACGTCTTAAGAGTTAGTCATCCAAAGATATTAAATGTCCATATATCTTGAAAACTACTGAACCGACTTTGATGAAACTTGCACTATTCCCTAAGTTGAAGTTAACTTAAGTCAATTAAAGAACAATGGTCACAATTAGATTAACAGTTAGGAGAAATGCGTGATTGAGTCGGCAATAATTGGAGCGCCAACGCCACCAAGCGGTGTTCGATCGAGTCTACCTATACAGCGTTTTCACAGTGTTACGTGATCTGAGTATCTATAGAGTATCTCTATACTCAAAAAATTTCTTGTTGGATATGAGTTACCGACCGAAGAAGAAAAATATGAGGATGACAATGAGGATAGCGGTCGGAAAAGAAGACAAATGTCTCCAGTTTAAAATTACTCTTACTCAGTAGAGTAAGAGTAATTTTAAACTGGAGACATTTGTCTTCTTTTCTATATAGTTACACAAATGCGTGGAATCAATCGCGCGTTCCATCTTATTTATCCTACGTTATTAAATGTAAAGTGATTGAGATTTTGATTGCAAGCCAATTTCGACAATCGCCCATGAGGAATAATTTAGAATGAGCACCGAAAATAATCACAGGCATCCTATAATAATACACAGCCGTTATATACATTGGTACACCTAGAACATTTTGTACATTGATTTTGTGTATAGGGGAAGTTTTAATAGATTATATTATAAAGTAAATATATTGAATATTCCGTAGTAAACAAGGAACCCTTATAGTTTCGCCATGTCCGTCTGTCTGTCTGTACGTCCGTCCGTCGTACGCTATACGTTATACGTCATCGTACGTTATATCCCATAGTGTAGGGTATCGTTGAATAGGTATTTTAAAAATACTGTGGGTGTGGGAAAATCATTTTTCGATTTCGAGTCACGTGTCCCCCCCCCCCCTCTATCAGCCAAATGGCAGTATATCGGAACTTGAAAAAATTCACAGCAGTAGTATATTTATAATCAATTTTAAAGGAAAACTATCACGGCTAAATAGGGTTCACAGGTTAAGGAGTTATATCTGTTTTTCGAGGATTGTGACTACGGAAACCTACACTGCGCGTGGCCCGCCACGCACTTGGCCGGTTTTTTATAATATTATTAAGATCCTTGAAATATACAAAATTAATTTAAGTTTGTCTCGTTTTACGCGTTTTTCAGTTGTTTTTATGCACAATTTTCTTCTATATCTTTACTGTAGTGTATTGACTAAAATGATTGGTGTTTGTGCACCAATCAGACGAGTCGTTACGTCACATCGCTACGTCACACGTGCGTATTGAGAAGTCGAAGTCGAGTCGGCAGTTGTGGTCGGACAAGCGGAGCTGAGTGTTATAATAGTGCAGTGCGACAGTGGGAGCCCTAAACATCCAAAGACGCAGGACGATACATGTGGCGACGAGGACAAAAGTGAGTACACAATAATAATAACTAATAAAAAAATAAATAAAAAAAAGAGAGAAATGTGTGTGAGTAAGCTATTGAAATTATTTAAAAAATCGTGTTATTAATGAAATATGTGAGTATTTTACCCGTATGGAACGTCGGAGTGTCACTAGTTTGGGGTTTTGTTTGCACTCAGATAATAACACAATCCATCGGCTTGAGGTTTTTAATTATGAAAGAAAGATGTAGTGTTATTATCATAAGAGTTGCGGGTACCTGCAACCTGCATGTAAAAAAAAAATATATAAAGCGGTACTGAGTGACACAGCGTCGTTTCATAACATCGTCATACACAAGTACCTACATAGGAACTTTATTAAACACTATTTTGTCTGATCTTATTCGTGTCGTAAACAATGAACGGAATCATGGCGGCCGAACAATTGGGAATTCATTTGATTGATAAGAGCGGTGTGGAAGTGTAAACAACCCGACTGCAACGCATAGACAGTCGGCGCGCGCCAACGGGGTGCAATCCGCGCCGGTACGTCGTTCGCTCACTCGCTACCGGTTTCACCCGAGTCTACTTGTGAATTAATTTTTATATATTGAAATGATAATTATAAATCTAATAATAATATTATTTATTTGCTTAAAACATGGGTACATTAGATGGTAGGTGGATTAAGTACTTACATCTCAAACATGTTTTGCCACACGGGCGTGCAAATTTTACATAAATACTTAGATAAATATGAATATATATATTTAAATATGTGTAGGCTGCCTACAAATGTAAGTTCTCATTTGAATTAAGCAGTTACAATTAGACTGATCATTAAATTGATATAAATTGGACGGAAATAGTGCCTTATAAGGTTATCAAGTACATATACACACGGAGCAGATTAAGAGTCTGATTATTAAATTGATATCATGCAACAAGTAGTAGTGTTGGCAAGCTTTGAGTGAATATAATTTCACATTACGAGTATATGAAACATTGAGTTGATACGTTTTGACTGATACGAACGACTGAATATTTTAATATTTGGGCGGATAAAATCCGATCATTAAATTGATATGTTTGTATAAAAAACGCAACAGCAGATAATATCTGAATCATTCAATTGATTATATAACTGACTGAAAATTGATATAACTGACTGAATATTTTAATATTTGGGCGGATAAATAATCCTATCATTAAATTGATATGTATGTATAAAAAACGCAACAGCAGATAATATCTGAATCATTAAATTGATTATCACACAACAACAGATAATATTTATCTGAATCATTAAATTGATTATCGCACAGCAACAGATAAAATTTATCTGAATTATTAAATTGACTATCGCACGACAGCAGATAATATCTGAATTATTAAATTGATTATCGCACAACAGCAGGTATTTACCTGAATCATTAAATTGATTATCACAGAACAGCAGGTATTTACATGAATCATTAAATTGATTACCACAAAATAGCAGATAACATTTATCTGAATCATTAAATTGATTATTCCAGGCCACCCCAAATATGTCATTCCTTTCATTGGAAAAGTTCAACTGTAACGGTGAATCAAAATCGGTGGGTGTACAATTTCATCATAAATCCTATTACAGCTCGTTTAAAGACATTGTACCGACCTACTTACATTTTAAATTTTGTTTTAGATGTTGTATTTATTATCCTATTATTAAATATGACTTTAGATAGCAAATAGATAAATAAAATAAAATAAATAAATAATCATTTATTCGGGATAATAACGCATTTGAACATTCCTATATTTAAATACAGTACGGCCGAACTTCTTGTTGAAAATCGATGTAAATGTTACAAATGGTTTAAAGATTACTAAATTTCACAATTGGTATAGCTAAGATTGAACTGACACATAAATCGGGTGAATATTGCCATTTTGGGCCGCTGAGTGTAATTATCTAATTAAGAGAAAAATCTGAAACGACATTTTAGTCAAACTAATTTCCGTTTCGATTCAACTAAGTTTTGCGGGTGATAAACGTAGATGTTTGAATAATAGTTTAATTTCGTTAGAATATTACCTACATGATATCCTGGCACCTTCATTGATGTTGGAAAGTGATCAGGAAAGTTAGAATCCGCTGGCTGTGAAAAGCCATGAAGCCGTTTTATATCGGGAAAGGGTTTATCAAGATGATAAATGCTTACACGATTAGAGCTAAAGAAATGTAGTTTGATTGCATTTAGTAGGAAAATTTGATTGACAAATATTTTGAATAGTCATAGACACGACATTCAAAACTAGGAGTAGACTCGTTTTAGTTTGACAATGTAACTGTAAAAATAATTTGAACCATAAATATTTTAAGAACAGATTTGATATGATTTGATGTGATATCGAGAGAACTGATAGTTTATCATTAAGATTTTAAAGTATAGATTAATCGAATCAGATTTTAGGAGTTTTGATTTATTGTGATTTATTGAGTAAGAAAAAAAAAACTGATAGTTCACACATAAATTGTTTGAATCAACAGTTTCAAAAGACTAATCATAATTATAGTAAAGGTTCACTTAAAGGTCACGCAATGAGTAAACAGTAAAAAGCCGTATCTAAAAAAAAAAAAAAAAAAGTAATAGTAATAGTAATATGAGTCAAATGACTCATGCATCACAAAAATATATTTACTGTTTATTGTTACTGATTTTCAGTAAAGAGCCACGAAAAAATAAATACTGCCTCGTTGGTCTAGTGGTTGGCGTGTTCGGACGCGGATCGCGTGGTTCCGGGTTCGATTCCCGGGTCGGGCAAATGATTGATGGGTATTGGGTTTTTCTGTCTCAATGCCCGCCCGGAGTTGGAGGCTGGTGGTGCTGTGCCCCTGTGCCTCGGAGAGCGCATTAAGCAGTCGGTCCCGGTTATTATCACTATCATGTGACAATACTTGTTGAAAAGCGCACCAACCCGCATTGGAGCGGCTCGTTGTATAAGTTGTTGTTTTAGGTATTGTTTATTATATTTCATAACTTTACTTGTGACTAAAAGTCATGAATAGTTGTGAGATCTGCTTAGTTCATGCTCCAACATAGAGATTCTTCCCAATACGTCTCCATAAGTTTCAATGCTACCAGGCGCTAACACCACAGTGTTAACACCTAGTGCTAACAACAACGCTAACACCTAGTGCTGTCTAGGTTGGCCAGTTCAGCCTTTAACTGTGGGTTCTTGGCAACAATATGGCCCTGAGTTCATCCCCACTCGGGTTAAAAAGACTCGCCAATTGACTGACATTGAAACTGCGAGGTTAGTTTATTTTGGTTATCTTCACAGTATTACGTTATATGGCATATGTAGGGCTGTGGGCTTTGAAATTAGAGTCCAGCGTTGAGTAAAGTTGTTTAATGGGTCACTTTGTCACAAAAATACGAGAGTGCGGGAACGCGGGGCGCTGCGTAAGCGACGTGTGTTCGCTAAGCAGACGAGAAATCGACTGACTCCCTCGCTGGCGCGGCGTTTATATTACGCCAGCGTATGAGTGAGAGGTCCGAAAACCGTTAAAACACCCATGCTCTCTCGCATGGGTGAGTGAAGAACAGTTGCAACTACGAATATACTTCTCGAGCCTGGACCTCAAGTATTGTAAGGCTTAGTACATGCATGCGGCCTAAAGGCAGTTACTCATCACGCTATACACTCCCCCTCGAGTTCGTGAGAACGCCCTCGTTCATGAACTCGCTTAAAACTAGTTAACAAACAGGACAAGCATGTTTCCGAGGACGTCCCCTTTTACGCTTAGGAACTACAGGACGAGGAGGCGAAGAATCCCGGCTAAAGAATCGTGTAAGCTCTGAAGAGTGAAATTTACCTAAAACCTCGGTAGGCGAATCCAAATTTGAAATAATATAAGCAGTAGGGCTGACTCGTTCTTTGACCACATAAGGGCCGTCCCTTTTTGGAATGAACTTAGATGTAACCTTTTTCGCAGCGTTGCTAAGGACATGTGACTTTAAAAGCACCTTGTCACCAACTTCGAAAACATCGCCAGGCCTACGGGAACAATCTGCGAACTCCTTTCGCTGATCCTGTTGAGTAGAAACTCGTTCCCTAACTGCAAAAATTGAAGCAGACGAAAGACGTTGCTTTAGCTCGTCGAACGCACGAGCTTTGTCTGAGCTCCAACTCCAATGTTGATTTTTCTTCAACAAACGTGTTAAAGGTTTTGCGACAGCTGAAAAATTCGGAATAACTCTGCGGAACCAGGAACAACGCCGAATAAATTTGCGAAGCTGTGTCCGAGACGATGGTGTCTTCATCTCTAGGACTGCACGAACCTTGTCATTGTCAAACGACTTGGGAACCAATAAAGCCGGAGACATCCAAGCTGAGTCGCATTCTTCCATGCTGCCATCAGCTAACGTTTTGTCGAGCTCGATCCGCATTGCGTCCTTCTTGGCCGGAGTTACCCTGTAAGGCGGGACAGCAACAGGCGGATGATCGCCGGTATCAACAACGTGTTCGGCGAAAGGAGTCTGCACTCCCCCTAGCTCGAAGATGTCTCCTTTCTCCACGAGGAGACTGGCAAGAAACTCCCGCTGTTCATTGGTAAGCGAAGTCGCCTCATCGTCCCGCAGGACATTAACCGACGAACACGGAGCGAGAGATGACACTTGTTCGAACGTCATGTCGAACTTTTGCGAACTATCCGCGAAGTGCCATTTACGGTTGCCAAAGTCAAAGACTAAATTAAATATAGACAAAAAGTTAATACCTAACAAACTTTCATTATTGTTAAAGTCAGGAAAAATTAAAAATGGAACAACCTTAGTTCTGTTATGCAGTGTCACCTCTAGTTCCGTTGTCAATACATTCATTTCCCTAGCAACACCATCCGCCAACTTAACAATCTGTGTTGACGGCACTAACGGGTGCTTCATGTTACGAAGGAGAGCGTACAGCGTGTGACCCGCGATGCAGTTTTTAGCTGCCGAATCTACGAGTGCAGTGCCCCGCTTTCCTAACAAGGAAATATTAAGTATAGGACGACGATTAAGTATATCACTAAAACTAGGATTAGGTAATACACAAGCATTAATATCCGAAACAGAACAAGTATCGTTAACATTAATATCCACAAAAGTGTTAGAAAAGTTATTACAAAAACCCCCTGTCGCAATCGCAGGGTTACCTTTTTCCGCTAGAGTCGTAGGTACATACGCAACGGACGTGAAATTTGCGCCGGACGGGTCTGGCGACGACGTCTTACGCGCGGCGGACGCTTTCGGCGTGCAGAACGGTTTGCGCGCGCTGTAGACGCAATTTTTCGTAGGTATTTGGTTTATGGAGTAAAATGTCTCTACGCTAGACACATTGCACTTTTTACACTGAGATTTAATTACCCCCGGTGATCCGCAAGTGTAACACTTCACTTCACTTTGTGGTTTGTTTTTATTAGCTAATTTATCGCAATTAATTTTAATGTGCGAACGCGATTTACAGTACGCACAGAACAGTCTATCCTGTTTATTAATTTCCTTGGGATGGATTTCGTTCCGGACGGGAACGGACGGCGTAGACGAACTCGAGGAGTTACTCTGCAGGGCTGTCGGAGGCTTCCTCTTTGGTGCCTCTTCAGCCACCTTCGAACCCGGGTTTTTGCCCTCGGTTAAAGAGTCCTCAATGGCCCTAGCTCTCCGGAGTAAATCGTCGAAGCTTTGAACACTTTCGCGATCCAAACGCTTTCTGATCCGTCGATCCAATAAGGCATAAGTGATATCCAACTCAACTTTCTCGTTGAGGTCGCCTTCCGGCAACTTAGCTAAGAGAGCACGCGCCTTGGAAATGAATATGTCCGTGTTTTCATCACCTTGGGACATTTGAAATAATTCTCTGTAGACAACGAAGGGGGGCCGCCTTGCACCAAACGCTGAACGTAGACGTAGCAACGCGTCTTCCCATTGCGTTGTGGATCTTCGTAATCCTTGCCACCAGCGAGCTGCATCATGAGTAAGTAGGAGCGAAAAACCTTTGAGAGCATTGTCATCCGTGATCTGCAGGCAGTTCTTGTAGACCTGAACAGCGTCGATGAATGCCTCCACGTCATCACTGCTGGAACCACTGAAGCGAGCTGAACACTTGGAGAAGTTGGAGCTGGTCGAAGACAGGACCGGACGATCCGTTGAGAGAATAGGTGTAGAAGAACGAACTTCCCTCAGAAGCCTCTCGCACGTGTCCGCATTTGTTTGCTGGATTGTACTTAAAAGCGAGTGAAGTTGGGCTGACGTCATAGTTAAGTTTTCTGACGAGTCGAGCCTCTGTTCTTCTGAGCCAATGCTCCGCCTTGTTCTTGGCATCTTGTATAGACGAAGAAAAACCGTTAGGCAGTATATACCTATAAAACGATTTACGATTTACCCGAAACAACACATTTACCCGAAACGTATAGGAACACGTAAGTAGGTATGGCTTTATAACTAACTCCGCCGCGATCGCGATGTTATTTACGCGCGCGAGAAACCGGTTTTCACTGGTAATGTTCTCTTCGCGAACGGCACAAATAGGTATAAAGTTTTACGTAAGTTATAAGTTCACTAAAACCCCGAAAAACACTTTGGGCGTCCAGTGTAGGACTGGACTTGTTTTAGACCCAAAGAGACACGTTGGGCAGCCAGTGTAGGGCTGTGGGCTTTGAAATTAGAGTCCAGCGTTGAGTAAAGTTGTTTAATGGGTCACTTTGTCACAAAAATACGAGAGTGCGGGAACGCGGGGCGCTGCGTAAGCGACGTGTGTTCGCTAAGCAGACGAGAAATCGACTGACTCCCTCGCTGGCGCGGCGTTTATATTACGCCAGCGTATGAGTGAGAGGTCCGAAAACCGTTAAAACACCCATGCTCTCTCGCATGGGTGAGTGAAGAACAGTTGCAACTACGAATATACTTCTCGAGCCTGGACCTCAAGTATTGTAAGGCTTAGTACATGCATGCGGCCTAAAGGCAGTTACTCATCACGCTATACATACTATTATGGGGTAATGCTGCTGACATTAATTCCATTTTCGTGCTGCAGAAGAGGGCTGTTCGTGCCATATATAATATGGGTCCCAGAGAGTCACTGAGAGATAGGTTCAAGGAAGTTAAAATTATGACAGTTTATAACCAATATATTTATGAAAATTTAATATATGTGTAGAAAAATATCAACAAATTTAAGGGAAAAGGGACTGTCATAACATTAATCTTAGAAATAAAGATAAACTTGTGTTACCCACTACTTGGTTGCGAAAAGTTGGAAAATCATTTGTTGATAATTCTGTACTTTTTATAATATGTTGCCAGAGAACATTTTGGATATATCTCTCAATAAGTTCAAGGGTTTCATTAAACACAAATTAATTGGAAAATCTTACTATAGCTTAAAAGATTTTTAATGACAAAAACCCATGGACACAGATTGTTCAAAAAAATATATAATATAATCCCGACTGAGTTTGTTGTGGGCTCTTCTCAGACCAGGGCGCGTTTGGAACCCTCGTAGTTTAATTTTAAGTTTCCGTAAGTAATTATCACCATGGCCTGTTCCTAAATTAACGTTCAAAAGCGTACAGTGTATCAATTTTGAATAAAGTTTATTTGATTTGATTTGATTTGAATTACAATAATTCTGACTATAATTCTTACAGTAAATACTATTCAACTAAACTTAAAATCTAAAATTATTAAAGGAACTGTTGATTTTAACAGTTAGTTTGGCATGATATAATTGCGAAGGAAGTTCATTCCATAAACTAATGGCTTTGAATATAAAGGAAGTAGAAGTAGATAAAGAAGTTATCGGCTGAACGTAGAACTATGTCCGGTCTGTCAAAAGTATAAACTGTACCGTATAAGTCATCAGAGATGGCAGACAATTTATTAGGCAAAGCATTTATTATGCGATTCAATTAAGCGTGCTTAAAATTGGACCTCAAATCAGGAGTCCAATTCCATCCAGTCAATGAATATTTGAATTACAATATTTGTTAAAAGTAATGGTAATCACTTATAAATATATATAATAAATTTTTACTTTTTTTTATAAGAATAATGGTCAACATTTTATATTATGACTTTTTATTTGTTCAACTTAGTAATGGGTATATTTCTATTTTACGATATTTGAATGAAATTATATAATGTATTACAATGTATGTAAATAATGTATTATAATGTATTACATAAAACTCTTATAATCTAAAACTTTATAGTTACTTTGATTGTTTTAATTACTAATTATAGTCTGTATAGCATGAGATTGAATTTAGGAAAAATTGAAATGTTTAAGGCGCAGTCTCCGGGGGTATATAGAATACATACTTCTTGACGCTATAAATCTGAATGACAGTATACTTATAACCTTCTTGACGCTATGAATAATGACACTAACTAATTAGCATTAACATGGCATTTTCCTTACTACCCGCATTGTTATTTGACATAGGTGTTCAATTTTAATTGAGTAATTTTATTCTTGTTTTATTTTTCGTTTAGTGACTGTGCTGTGTAAGTTAAAATTGTATTTATGACGTAAAGGTGTCATTTTGGATTCAAATTCAAATTCAAATTCAAAATTCATTTATTCAAAGTAGGTACACTGTACACTTTTTGAACGTCAATTTGGGAACAGGCAATGGTGATAATTACTTACGGAAACTTAAAACTAAAGCTACGAGGGTTCCAAACGCGCCCTGGTCTGTATGCGCTATAAACACGTATGTATTATTAACTTAAATGCTAATTTATATGTAACTAATTCTACGATTCATTTGTACACCATGCTGTGGTAGAGTACAAGGTACTTATATTGTAATAACACCCTATATAACACTGTATTCACAAACAAATAAAATAAAGAAAATTAAGTAAAACCAGTCATCCAACCGTACAGAAGGAACGCTAAAGGAACTGAAGGATGCGGATATTATTGAGGAAGTGAATGGACCCTCACCATGGGTATCACCAATGGTTCTTGTTTTTAAGAAGAAGAAGAAGAAGAAGAAGAAGAGGCAGGATCCCAGCAGCATCAGACATGGAATTCAAAACAATAGACGAGTAATAGAGATGAGAGACAGATATCTGTAAATGAAGGAAAAAGGGAAGAAGTACCTGGATCTCAAAAGGAAAGCGACAGATAGCAACCTGGAAATAGGACAGAATATTGGTGGAAATTTACCTAATCAAGAATAATAAGCTGACCTACAATTATAATTGGTCTTGTGTAGTTCGCGAACGAACTAATTCCTAAGAGCGCTCCTTTATATGAACTACGCGACCTAGTTCCCGTATTGGCAGATCTGCAGTTCCTTAGTTCTTTAGAAAAGCTAGCAAAGAGTATCTAATTGAAAGCGAGGGTGAGCGAGAACGCGGCACCCTCCGAGTTACTGCATGATGACTTACTGCTTATTAATAAATAGATAAATAAATAAAAATAAATAAAACAAAAAAGGGATGTAGTGTATTGACTAAAATGATTGGTGTTTGTGCACCAATCAGACGAGTCGTTACGTCACATCGCTACGTCACACGTGCGTATTGAGAAGTCGAAGTCGAGTCGGCAGTTGTGGTCGGACAAGCGGAGCTGAGTGTTATAATAGTGCAGTGCGACAGTGGGAGCCCTAAACATCCAAAGACGCAGGACGATACATTTACAATAGTGATAATTAGGGGTGTTTCACGTGACTCTTCAGTTCCAGTACTAAAAGAGGACTATCTATACAATGATTGATTGTAGTAACCAGAATTCAAGTCCAGTTTTGACTTCAATGTTCATTAATGGAATCTCTCTGTCCAGTGTCTCTGTAGTTTGTAGCTGACAGGGAACAATAAATTATACGAACATTTTGCTTTAATATAGAAGTAGGTTTGTTTCATTTCAATGTTATGTTCGAGTAAACAATAATATTATCCCTGTATCGTCGAGTGAGTGAGTGAGCCGCGAGCCGCCAGAGCCGCAAATCCGATCAGTAGATTGCGCCGCTCATCTTGTGCGCTGAGCGTTTCATATTAACTTCGACTACGAACTCCAGCCTGCAAGCGAAGACTGCAGTATTCATTATTGATCACGTCAAAATATATCTAAAAGCTGGTGCTTGCTTTTATTCTAATCTCTTTCATAACAGGCAAAATCCTCTCGTTCTTCGATTGGCTCTCGTTTCACAGTTTACGTCTTGTGTTGCTAAAATCATTTCTTGTTGTCTTCCTTCTCTTCATCTTCACACTGGGCAGGTGTCCGCACATTAACCGTATAGGTCTGTTGTGCGTGATGTACCTCTCCCGTTGAAGTCGTCACTCCAGCCATCCAAGGCCACTCCAGAGGCCTGGCAGGCCGCCCATGTTGCCTGGGACTTGGTCTGTGTGTTTTCGTCTAAGATGTCAATGCTCTTAGTATCGGAGTCATGGTGTTTCCTATGGTTGTTGGTTTTTCGGATCATATTGCTAGTGTTTCTGGATCTGTTTGATCTTTAAGCACACCCGCGGGGACTAGCCGTAGAGGGGGGGGGGCTCTGTACATGTATATGTATATTCGAATGGATTCAATTACAGTTTATACGAAATTCATAATACAATTTTAATGAGGTATTCAAGTCAAGATTCATTAACCATCTTTTGTTTGCATTCATCGGTATTATATTACAAGGAAAATTGTTCATCATTTTATATTAGAATTTCGACATCTCATGTTATTAGGAAAACATTTGAAAGACTCTCAATGTTGGCCAGCGCGAGGAACTTGTAAACACTGATTCAATTATGATTTATTGATTTATAAAAATCTAATAGGTAGGTATGTCAAACCCAGGCGGAAATTACTGAAATCGTGGTTTGTTGAAGTCTTTTATTCGAAAAAATCGTTAATACATTGAATGGAAAACACGACATAATATTAAATGTAATAGATAATTAACTTAAACAGAAGCTAATACTTAAGACAAAAGACAAAATCCAACTATATTTTAGATCTGTCTTAAGCGAGGCCGCCCGTATTTTCTTAACGAAGTAAGAGGAGTTATCTCTCAAAAGTAAAAAACATTCCAAAGAATTTTAATCCTAAGCCTCCATCATACAAAAGGCGCTCGGTTAGTTTAACGGATCCCTTTCCGATGCCGATTGAATAACAAACGAGCATTCAATAAAAACTATAACTGAAAAGGAACTTTAATTAACTCCTTTAATTCCTGCGCTCGCCGGACCGGCAACATTTATTTCAGAGGAAGCTGAAACTTTTTATAACTATTGAAGCTTCGAAACTAACAACATTTTGTTTGATGTAATGAAATCATTCGTGAAGGACGTCAGCTTTTGTGTATTATAGCGAATTTTTGTTATATTATCTCGCATAGCTAAGTTGTAGATAAACTTCCTAAAAAACGCCATTACAAATATACTCGTTCAAAAGAACAAGATCTGTCTATTTTCTGATTTATGTTTTTCAAAGCTTCCACAAAAGGTTTCCATTTTAGACCGGTTAAGTATAAAATGAAAAAAAAAAAAAAGATCAAAGCACATTTACCGTTTCCGAATTTCCTTGCATTCAAAGGAAATCATTTCCCCGTCAAACACCATTAACGCGATCGGTATTCCATTTACACCCGACGACTTCGTCGTTTCCGCCCTCATTGTGGACTGGCAAATTATTGTTATTTGCTCGTGGCTAACAGATTATATTGCAATTTGAGAAATAGGTACAATTTTTCTCAGTATATATCTATTCTGAACACGAGTGCTATTGTATCACTTCGCGAGAACTAAACGCAATATCTGCATATAATAACTTGAAAGGAAGCAAGTATTGCATTGCAGCCGTATATTTCATACCCATATCTTAGGAATGATGTACCTAAATACTTTTACCGCGACCTCATCCACGTGGGTTTCTTAAGTTGGATTTCTTGTACTGCGGAAACAGTTTGTTTCTCTATAGCCTATGTCACTGTCTAGATACTCAACTTTACTTCTGCAAAAAGTCACGTCGATTTAGCAATGAATCCTAATGGATATTAAAAAAAAAATACCTATTCGCCACGCTGAACATGACTAATATTACCCTTTCCCCTCTAAACAAGCGTAAAGCTTGTGTTAAGAGAGGGTACGAACGACAATAGTGCAACGGGTGGGATTTGAACCGTCCGCCTTTCGGTTCTCAGGCTATACCGTTGCGTCATTGATGTAAACATAGCACTTCTTTGCTAATGAACACTACTGTATATGTGCACTTCTAGCGGTTAGCACGTTCGACTGTGGATCACGAGGTCCTGGGTTCGATTCCCGGGTCGGGCCAAAAAAAAAAAATGAGGTATAGGGTTTTTCTGTCAAGAAATTCTCAGCGCCAGCCCGGAGTTGGAAGTTGGCGGTGTTAGATACACCCCCGTGCCTCGGAGAGCACGTAAAGCCGTCGGTCCTGCGCCTACTCTAGCGGCACGCTATGATGGCCGGTTTGACGTTTGTCCGCTCATGAAGTTCCGTATTAATTGATAACGACTTTGAAGGAAATAATTGTATTACTTTATTGACGATAGTGATGTGCAGAGATTCATAAATTTTATCGAATGTAGTTTTAGGTTTAGGACTCAAAATTTATTTATTAAATTGATTTCTTAAATGTATACAAGTGTAGAAAAATCAGTTTGCACCATTTAAGGGGTGAATGTACTTGTGAATATGAACAATTTTCACTATGTGGACAAACCTCTGAAATCGCAAAAAAATATCAATAAATTTTTAAAAATGGAATCTAATACGATCGTCACATAGGATCGCTGGCTAGCACAACTACTACCTCCGGCAAACTCGCGTCAATGCTCAATGCAAAACAAAGCAGTTTCGAATTGACGTTGCTTCGAAAAGTATAAACTGTCAGTGCAATGCGATTGTGATATAGTTTTGACCTGGCTTTGGATTTCAAATATTGATACTGCATTACTGTTGACCCTTGCTCGTTAATTTGGACTCTGTTCAAGCCCTTTGTTGTGGATTTCGTCGATATGACCGAACGTACGCAGAGAACTGTTCTAAATAGTCAGACACGTGAGTTCGTAATACGCCTTCGTAACTATTTCGATCGTGAAGCTCAAAATGGAGGGCCAATTTTACCTATAACGTCAGTGGTTGAACGTGTAGCTGATGCGCTTAATATTGGACAACGAACTGTTAGACGGATAACTAAAAAAAAATATGGCGAGACTGGCACAGAAGAAAATAAACTTCACACACCAAAAAAGAGAAAACGAGCAAAACCAGTCGTAGGCATCGATAGCTTTGATGCCGATGCTATCCGAAGACATGTTTACGGCTACTATTTACAGAAGGAGTATCCAACAAGAAAAAAGTTGGTGCATTCACTGAAGGAAGCTGGATTATTCTTCGGTGGGGAAAGTTCTTTAACGAAGATTTTGAAGACCATTGGATTTCGATACAAAAAATGTAACAAACGCAAAAAATTGATGGAAAGATTTGATATAGCGATGGCAAGGTATACTTTTTTACGGCAAGTGAAAGAAATCAAAAATTGGCAAAATGTTGTGTTCTTGGATGAAACATGGCTTAATGCTAACCATACTGTAGGCCGAACGATGACACAGCAGCATCTACTTCCAAAGTTCCTGTAGGAAAAGGATCGCGACTTATAATTTGTCACGCCGGAACCATCAACGGGTTTGTCGAAGGTTCTCTCATGGCTTTTGCGTCAAAAACCACTGGAGACTATCATGAAGACATGAATGGAGAAAAGTTTACTGAATGGTTTACCTCAATGTTGTGTAGCCTCCCTGAACCATCTATTATAATTATGGACAACGCCCCATACCACTCGATGCAAATTGACAAGCCACCTGCCCAATCCCAAAAGAAAGCTGATATCGTCGCATGGCTTCGTAAAAATGGCGTAGATGCAAACATGAATATGTTAAAAGCGGAATTAGTACGTCTTTTAAAAGAAAACAAACCAACCAAGATCCGATACGTCATTGACGAAATAGCATTAGAACATGGGCACAGAGTTATACGGTTACCGCCTTACCATTGTGAGTATAATGCGATTGAGTTGGTGTGGGCTCAAATTAAGGGATATGCTGCAAGACACAATACAGAACCCCCATTTACCACAAAAAAAATGCTAAAATTATTAGAAGAAGCTTGTGAACATGTGACTAAAGGAGACTGGGAAAAGGTTGTGAATAGAACTGTTAAATTAATAAGGGAAGATTATGAAAGAGATGTGAAAATAGATAATATTATAGAAAACGAACATATAATTATTAATGTATGTGATGATAGCAGTGACGACAGTGAAAATAGTAGTATGGACGAATCTGATTAATTATGGCCTTTTGTGGCACCTTTTTTGGTATCTTTTGTATTCATATGTTTCTTGTGTGCATATAAAGTATGTATATTCATTTTCGTTCAAATATTCAGTTCGTTCAAATAAATTAAATAAACATATACATTTTTGTTTTATTAAACCTATTTAATCAGGTACAAAAACAAAACTTAATTATTTTTTGTTCGAGAATAAATTGACATTCCACATCACTATTGTAATGTGTCAAACCGGCCATCATAGCGTGCCGCTAGTTTAATCTCTCTCCGGTCGTGTCGCATTGGCGTCCCATCGGACTTTGAGAGTGAGGGAATAGAGAGTGCACCTGTGTATGCGCACACACTTGTGCACTATAATATCTCCTGCGCAGATGGCTAGTCTCTGCCTCGGTTGAGATTGGCCGCCGTGGCCGAAATTCGGTCAGGAGGACATTATATGTGCAGCGTACATTGATATGTTCAAAGCGTTCAACGTCATTTACTCTTCAGTTTAGTTCAAAGTAATCAAAACTTCTACGAGTCGAGAGATTTAAACTGCGAAGAGCGAGCTTGAATCAATTTACTTTCCGGAGCAGTAGTCGAGTGCTGACGTGCTGTTGGGCTCCGAGTTCCGACTCAATCATCCCCTCGCCGCTCAATCATTGTGTTCACGTCTAAACTACGCTACTTAACTCTCTAGTTAATCTCTATTGGACTAAATTTAAATGGTTATACCTACTGGAATCCTCTTCGAAATTCTTAATGATGGTGAAACTAAAATTAAGCACTTAGAAATTTTTGACTGTACCTCTGACTTTACTAGCGAAAATACTTTTATGAAAACACCTACCATTATGTAATTTCTCGTGGTCGAGACATTCTTATGTATGACACATTTCGTCAAAAATGCTTGCGATATTGTACTATTTGCTGATGATACGTCTTTAATTTTTAAAGTCGATAGAACTAAAGACAATTTTGACGATGTAAATAATACTTTATCTCAAGTTTCACACTGGTTTACTATAAATAATCTACTTTTAAATGCTAAAAAAACCAAGTGTGTCGAGTTTTTATTGCCCAATACAAGGATTACTAGCAACAATTTAAAGATAAGTGGTCAGCCATTGAAAACTGAGAACACAACTGTGTTCTTGGGAATAACCCTAGATGCAAAGCTTCAATGGGGCACCCATATAGCAACACTTGCTGGCAAGCTTAGCTCTGCTGCTTACGCTGTTAGGAAGATTCGACAGTTAACAGACGTAGAAACTGCAAAAGTAGTTTATTTTGCATATTTCCATAGTATTATGTCGTATGGAATCTTACTATGGGGTAAAGCAGCTGATATTGGAAAAAATTTCGTTTTACAAAAAAGGGCAATTCGCGCAATTTATAATTTAAAACCGCGGGATTCCCTTCGAGAGAAACTTAAAGAAATAGGTATTCTTACAGTAGCTTCTCAATATATTTATAACAACATAATTTTTGTTAAGCAAAACATTCACAGTTACAATAAAAAGTGTGAATTACACGATAGGCGGTTAAGAAATAGAGATGGACTAGTGATTCCTCGATTACGCCTCAAAAAGGTCCAAAGGTCGTTTGTGGGAATGGGCGTAATGTTCTATAACAAAATTCCACAACAAATCTTAGATTTGCCTTTACACAAGTTTAAGAATTCTATTAAAAGTGTGCTCATGAAAAAAGCATATTATACAATTGAAGATTATATAAATGATAAAAAAGCATGGATTTAATTTATTCGCTTTATACGCTATTATAACTTGAGGAGTATTCGATTATTGGTGTTGAATTCGATGCTTTAATCATGGGTAGCCTAAGTATGTCACGCTCTCTTTAAACATTTCTGTGGTGGTGTCGTGTGGTGCGGGTTGTTACGTTCCCTCAAATATGGTTGAGCGAAGCAATGGCTGGATCATGCGTCATGCTCGTGAACGGGTGCCGCCGTCGGAAATGGGGCTACTTTTGTCTGCCCTTCTTAACGTGTAGAATTGTAAGCACCATTCCGAACCAGTGGTAGATTCATTTGTCGATTCAAAAGCACTTGTAAAAGTTTATCCGAATAAAAAATATGTCTTAGACTTGCCTTTACACAAGTTTAAGAACTTTCTTAAAAGTACCTATGCTCATAAAAAAAGCTTATTATACAACTGAAGATTATATAAACGATAAAAAAGCTTGGATTTAACTCGTTCCAGCAATGCGCGAGACGGCATTTCAATCATGTACATTAATAATAATAATTGTTATAATGTTATTTTTAAAAAGAGCAACCGCCGAGTTTCTTACAGGTTCTTCTCGGCTGGAACTGCATTCCGAACCTGTGGTAGACTCAATCGACGATTCAAAAGCACTTGTAAAAGTTTATTTGAATAAAAAACTTTTCTATTCTATTCTATTCTATTCTATTCTATTGATATTCTGTATGATTTGGTGTTATCTATTGAGGATTTCAGTCTCAATCTCCGAACATATTTAGCAGACCTTCACCGACGTCAACGGAGCAACATTGACAAAAACTTTCATTCCTTATCCCGAAAAAAAAAAACTATTTTGTTCGTCAGGATGAAAATAAGTATTTCAAATATATTTTTGTCTAACCCGGACTAACTATTAGGTATAAACGTACTAAATTGTATTCAAATCCGTTCAGTAGTTTTTAGGCGCTATGCAAGTACATTCAGACAATAATTAACAAAATACCGTTTTGGGCTCTACATCCAATTAAAATTTTTCAACTTATATTTAATGTACAGAAACGGCGCTGTTAGTTTTACTATACGAATAGATATAAATAAACCTTTACGAGACTCAGGAGATGGGTGGATAAAAGTTTGATGAGCACTCCAAAATGCATTAGTTGACGTGAATTTGGCAGTTCCGCCACAGTTCCGCGCCGTTTCCGACAACCGTTCCCGAATGGAGCGATTGTACGAGCCGATCCTCCGCTCGCCAAACTTTCACGATAAACTGATATAATTATGCACATCCGGAAAAGTTGAGCGACAGTTGCCAGGTACCAGTATGCTATAAAATGAATAACTTATGATGAAATCACTGAAATAATGCAGTATTTCAGTGGTTTCAAAATCGAATCCAGTTAGCGCTACTGTGAATGCAGACCTGTCTAAACTTTGTTTTGTATCAATTTGTTCGTTTTCCACTTGTTTTACAACTCAATGCAATGCCCTCATTACGTACTCTACCAACCTCTACCGCCATGCTGTTGAAGAACACAGGGAATCGTTTTTCTAATTATAAAAATAGTCATAAGCAGCTAATCCATACTTCTATCACACTAATATTATATACAGGCGAAAATTTGTGTGTGTGTGCGTGTGTGTGTGTGTGCGTATGTGTGTATGTTTGTTACTCTAACGCCGAAACTACTGAACCGATTTGGCTGAAATTTTGAATGGACATAGATTATGCCCTGTCTTAACACATAGATATTCACATTTAGTGAAGATCTGAAAAACCGAAATTCATGCGGACAAAGTGGCGGAAATCAGCAGGTCTGAAATGAATAATATGGCAAAAATCATAATTATCATTTTGTTGTAGAATCCAGAGAAATATTTATCGATGTATAGGAACTAGTATCTTTACACTTGTTCGCAGATCATTGCTGTAGATACCTACTGTGAGCTTGACATGAAAAAAAAAACAACCCCCGCTCAACCGTCTCAACTAAAACCAAAGCGAAGATATTTCCAGACAGGTTCACAGTGATATATTTGTTTAAACCCGCACTAGTAGTGGCGCTATCCCTTGTAACAATCCCATGTGTGTAGATATTCAATACTGGGCTCTGATACTGAGCCCCGGTGATCTATGCTATCATTTGTTACGTCATTAGTACCAACCTTGGAAATACCTATTTTACACTCTGCCTTTTTTCTACAATTTTGTGTTATTTCACTTAGTGGGATGGTGCAAGGTAACATAGAAGCGGGCTAACATGGATAGGTTATAGTTTTTGAAGTGAAACTTCTTTAAGATTGTGTATTTTAAAATTCGGTGAAATGAAAAAGCGACACCATTTTAGCCTGCAAAGTCAAAGTCAAAGTTAAAATGAAAGTTAAGGTTAAGGTTAAGATTACTTTTCTGAAGTTTCACTTCTGCTGTGTGAGAATTGGTGGACACATTTTTTACGCTGTATCGTCAAAATAGAAGCGAGCCTAAGGAACGAGATTTTTACTGTATGTTTGTTCATGTAAGGAACTGCACGGCGTAAATACGAGGTACAAAGAATTAGGTCAAAACTTTCCCCCGACACAAACACGAGAGCCTTGAAAGCGGCTCGGGATTCGCTTCATTAAGCTGCGATAATGAAAACTTGAGGCATCCGGCGGAATTGTTTGAGCGCGGCCACTTGGGAAGTGTAAGCAAAGCGAAATAATTCATCCTCTTTATACTAAGCCTACGAGCGGCAAAACGGTCGATCGAACGCAACGGCATCGACGTAACTCGTTAATCTAACAAGGGTAGAGGCACTTCTGACATAATACTATCTACAAATGGAACAAAAAGCTTTTTCGCTATATAATTCTTGTTTGTATGTCCTTTAATTACGCTGCACCAGGAATTTATGGATTGATGTGACTTAGGAGCATAGCGTATTAATATAAGTTTTATCTCGGTAAAACAAACGTATTCCGCGGGATTTATAGAAAACCTAATTCCACGCGGACGAAATCGCATGCGGTATCTAGCGAATAATATTAATGTGGCATAGGTAGAATGTGTATATAATGTTAGACAGAAATCTGTTAACATAATAATCTAGTAGATAATTGGCGCATTACCTATAGCGCGAGGGCGTGTAGCATTAATTGCTCATTAATCTGCGTGATCCGTAGAGATTGGAAACGGGAGCGAACTCCCAGCAGACTTGATGGATAACGAGACCGCAACTATCTGCAACCGCGTGTTTGTGGCGACGACATACTTATTACGTAGAGAGGAATTAGATATACCTACATGAACATTAGCAATGAAAGATGAACATGAATTTGAAACATTTAGACGGTTCTTTTGTAATCATTATCATCATCACTATCCACCCAATACCACCACGGACAGGACACGGGTCACGGGTGATCTCTCAAAATGAGAAGGGTTCAGGCCGTAGTCCACCGCTCGCCTATTGCAGATTCGTAGCCTTCACACGCCTTTGCGAACATTATGGAGAACTGTCAGGCGTGCAGGTTTTCTCACGAGGTTTTCGGTGAACGAAAACATCGTGAGGAAACCTGCACGTACGACAAATGCGAGTGATATTTAATTGTTTATAATGCACATACGAGTCTCCGAAAAGTTATTGGTGCATGCCGAGGATCGAACTCAGTCCTCCCGAAAGGGAGACTGAAGTCCTCTTAACCACTGAGATATCGCTTTCTATATGATATCAACTTGTATTCGAAGAGGTTGAAATTGGTAACGATCCTCAAAAAAGCTGATTCGGAAAAGCAACTCTTCGATGTCAAAAATATTTGCCTGCGCCAAGTGACTAAAAAAAAACTGTAAGGATTGATGCGGGCGTAGAAAGTAACTACCAGTTGTACTGATGTGTATTTTGTAAAAACTAACCAAAATTCGGTTGCGTTATGGAGCAATGCCCGTTCAAAGAATACGCTAAAAAGCGATAAGGGCAACGGCTCATAAAAATATACAAAGACCAGCTGTTGTACTCTTGTGTACCTATTATGTAAAAAACTTGAGAGTTGCTCTTTATCCTGTGAAACCAGAATCAGCAATTTCGGACATCAAAGTCAAAGTATTTTACTCAAAATTAATTACTTACCTACACTTTTGAACGTCAATAAAGATCGTTAGTCTAAATTATGAACTCTTAGAATAGGTGTATGGTGCAGTTTTCCGTTGTGGCCGGCAGCTATAAATCAGTCAACATAAGTGAGTGACTGATTGGATTGACGTGTTCAATGGTCGCCGCGGTCACACTTCCGCTGAGCGGTAACACTGCACCCACGAGTATAATATGTGCGTTTATGTCACGCTGGTAACTATTATCCTTTAGGTCCAGTTCAATTCACGGAGTTGACAGCAACTGCGACCTGTAAAATTTGTTAACGCACGTTTGAAGTGTAGTGAAAGTTCTGAAAACGCATTCTATGAAGCAAAAAGCATAAGTTTCTCAAATGCACGACTGCCTTGAATGCTCACGTAGGAAACAAAACGGCCACCGATTGGAATGGTTAGTGGATACAGTGTATATTGACCGCAATATTAACTATCGCTTTCATTGGCAACCTCAAACTTAGGTCTCAGAGCTATCCTAAGTAGAATATACCTACATACTTAATTCTTCAAATATTATTATTGGAACGAAGTTCCTTATCGCGCGTTGCAAAAAGGGGCTAGACGGAAAAAATTAAGACCAAAAGTTGTAACGACACTTCTTGCTATAGGTATATAGTTGTAAGCCGTGCGGCGTGCGCGTGTTTCTCTGTCTGTCTCTATCTCTCTCTCTCTCTCTCTTATAGAAAGCAAGCCAGTTATTTTCGTTTCGTCTTTCTATTTCGCATTGAACAGTGTGGTGTCGCGACGATTATTTTTGTTGAGTATAGCCATACCTACATGTTACGCTAGTGCAATCGTAGCCTAAAAGCCATGCTGGTATAGCCCTAATGCAGCGGGCGCGGAAGGAAAATGCCGACGCAGCATCGACCCACTGAGCTACATGTATTCAGAACAACCGAAGGTTGCCTACGAAGCATCGAGACCGGCCACGGTCATTCTTGCGTCTAATATCGAGCAATTATCACGAATAATTAGTTATAAGTTTTTATTGTAAATTCTTTTTTTTTTTTAATAAATTAAGTACTAGCTGCATTTCTTTGCATCCCCTGGCTGCCCTCAACATAACTGGCGCAGTCGATGGAATAGCCAAGTAAAGTCAGGGATTTAATTACTGACAACGGCTATTTCGAAACCTACGGGAGTCGCGGCTAGGTGGAGATCCAAAAATCGACACAGCAGAGAGATGCAGATGATTTGAAGCTGCCGCTGAAGACTTCGAATCATACCAAAAATCGATGAATCGAAGCTCGCCAGCGACTTTGGTTATGTGAGTACATGAAATTCCTTTTATTGGTTGCTATATTAACTTTTGCGCAGGGTACTATAATATATTACGATTTTTTTTTCTGGCCCGCGTAGTTTAAGAATAGGTGACTTTTGTTAATTTAATTTTTGTATAATAAGCTTAGTTAAATCAGATTTTTATATTTAAAATGAAGGAACAAATTAGTCAAGTAGATTTATTAGATAGAATAAATAAGTCCCTTAAGTTCTTACCAGATTTTGATGGAAAAAATCCTCACATATTGACTAGATTTTTAAATTTATCCGATCAGTTAGTGCGCTCATTTTTAAATTCAACTCCAGAGTATGAGCTTTCAAACCTTTCACTAATAAGTGGAATTCTTAATAAAATAACTGGATCTGCCGCAAGAACATTATTAACCAACGGCATTTCCAATGATTGGAATAGTATTAAATCTAGTTTAATAAATAACTTCGCCGACCACAGAAATGAAATAGCTCTACTTACAGACCTATCACTTTTAATTCAAGGTCCTGATACAGTTTCAATTTTTTATGAAAAGGTTCAAAATTTACTGTGCACACTTATTACTTACACTGAATTACACGACCCTGTCAAAACTACTGTAGATGCAAAAAGAGCACTCTATCAAAAATTCGCACTTGCAACCTTCTTGAGAGGCTTAAGAGAACCACTTGGATCAAGAATAAGGTGTATGCGACCCCACACTTTAGAAAAAGCTCTCGAATTCGCCAAAGAAGAATTAAATATAATTTATACACAGAATAGAAATAAAATTTTCCGATTTAAAAAGAAATTTCGAAATTTTAATAGTCATAGACCTTGTTCTTATCAACCACACCGAAATTATTATAATAATATGCAATTTCCTACAGAATCACGGAGATACCCGAGGTCCCAAAAACACATTCCTTCAGAACCTCAATATCCCACATCTCCTTATATTCCATGCCAATCTGACCTTGATTCTCAAAATTACCCAACCGTTGAATTAAATCTGCACACTATAAGCGAAATTCCAAAAAGTAAAATTCCTGTTACTTTTTATAAACCTAACCATTATAATTCTGATGAACAATGCAGGCCGGCCAGGCGCGAGAATGAAATTGACAACGTCGACGATAGCCGAAATCATGAGTTCATATTATCACATTTTCCCATAGATCAATTAAATACAGAAGAGACAATGAATTTAACCAAGCTTGTCAAAGAATATTCAGACGTATTTTATTCAAATAACGATCATTTAATTTTCGATTTTCGACATCTTAATGAAATAGATAAAAAGTATCCGATTACCAATTTTACCGACTTACTGGATAAAATGGGGAGGTGTTTGTACTTTACGACGTTGGATTTAAAAAAATCATCTACGATTTCTGAACGTCTTATGGACAGTGTCCTTCAAGGCTTGCCAAACTCTACAACCTTTTCAGATAAAATTTTAGTTTTCTCCACATCCTTGCAAGAACACATTGTTAACTTAAATGCTATATTTGACCGAATAAGAAATTTTAGATTAAAAATCCAAATAGAAACATCCTCATTTTTCAAGCGCGAAAGTCCGCTCTGTCACATTCTTTCTCCGGATGATATAAAAGCCAATCCAAGTTATATTTCCGACATTTTAAATTACCCATTACCTACTAATCGCCAACAAATTAAAGAATTTTTAGGAATCCTTGGTTTTTACAGACGATTTATACCAGATTTTGCAAGAGTCACCAAGCCTTTAACTTCTTGCTTGAAAAAAGGCGCGAAATTTAATCCTGATTCAGATTTTATTAACTCTTTCGAAAATTGTAAAAAACTTGTTACTAACATTCCAGTTCTAGCACATCCTAATTTTAAACACGAATTTAAATTGTCAACCTCTACCTCTGATGCGACTTTAAATGCAGTACTGTTCCAAGGCCCTGTTGGTGCCGAGCGACCCATAGCATATGCCTCGCGTACCTTTGAACGATAGTGAAATTAAATTTCCCAAAATAGAAAAAGACCTTCTCGCAGTTGTCTGGGCCACTAAGTACTTTAGGCCATATCTGTTTAACAGAAAATTTAAAATTATTTCCGATTTTCCAAATTTAAGGAACTTCAAAGAATCAAGTCCTCGTATTACACGTTGGAACTTAAAATTAGCTGATTACGATTTTACGATTGTTAACGAAACGATTTCTACTAAAACTAGAGCTGATACTCCGTTAAAAGAAACCATATCCACAAAAAACTCTAAAAAATCTAGATCAGTTACATTTTCAAAATTATTAGTCAAAAATTCGTCTCCTATCCCTAATCATTTATGTTCAAAAGAAAAACTACCATCTACTACTTTTAATCAACCTATACATATGTATACCTCAAAGAAAACCCGTGGCCCCTATGCAAAATCCCGAATAAAAAGTAATTTTCCTATTTCATAATTTAACTTAATCATTCTATTTTAATTAGTTACCTACTTCAATGCTTCTTCCAAGCCCTCGCGACGTTCCTACGATCAAATTTCAACTTACGATAAGACTACTCTATATTTTACACGAATGCTTTTTCAATTAGAAATATGTTTCACACCGAACTTTACTTGAACAAAGATAATTAGATACCTATAATATATTTCTGTTAAAATTTCATTTCAAGAAGACATCTACGTAGATATTACTTACTTTACATTTTACATAAATTAATTATAATACCACTACTACTTATACTTATTAGATCTGACCGAACTTTTACGAAAAAGGGTTTTCCTAAATTTTCACCAACCGTTCCACTTATTAGAGAAGATCGAAGCTCTTACTTTTGTCACATTGTGACTATTAAGAAAATGAGTTATTCTAGCTGTATTCTATTCCTTGCCTTTTTGTAATTTTTTTTAATAAAATATGCAAGAAGTTCCGAGTAAAATATATGTAGCTTACTTCAATTATACAGTTATATTAAAAGTCATTATTCGTCTCTAGGTATCTAGTGATTAGTTTAGTTAAAACGTACCATTTGAAATAGAATTAAGCCATAGCCTAAAGGTTTCCAGTTACGTTTAGCGTATTATGGCAGTTTAGCTTATTTCAAGTAGGTAACGTAATACTATAGTACCACCTGTGCATTTCTATCGCAACCAATTCCTGGGAATTTCGGTACATAGAGACAGAATGTCCGAAGATAAACTCACTATTTATCTGCGAGTCGAAACCCTGCCTACAAATCCAGGGCAAGCCCGACTGTGTCCAGCAGCTCATTACTCTTCAGGAACTCCAGCCATCATGCAAGCTAACGCCGGTTACCCTGACCAATGAAGTCCTAGACGTGCTAGATGACAAGCACTACACGCTGAGCTTTCCCACACCAACTAAAGTGAAGATATTCTATGGACAAGAACAATATATGACTCTACGAGGCAGCTACCTAGCAGTCACCCCACAAAAATGGAACCTGAAAACACCTACATTTACCGTCTCCAACTCAAACGACCACATCAAAGGACATGTCATAAGAATAATGGAAATACCCCTGTACGAGGAGTCAAGACCAAAAGGTTACCCGAAACTCTTAATTCGCTGAGTCTACAAAAGCTCCATAATTTGAACGATGAAATAGCAACACAATCATCCGTCCATCTAGATGACGTCATAGATCCAGTTATATACCACACGACGATACCCATGTACCTCATACTATCGGGTACAGGTGCACTCATCGCTACCGTATTATACCGCCGGCTGCGCATGAAAAACGCAACTAACGGAAGTAGCCCACCTGAAATAACGCATGTAGTTCCGGCACTCCACACTATTAACCCGAGCCAAGTAAGGGTCGATCACAGACGCCTACCAGCGACTATCTCGGACAAGTCCTGCAATAGTCACTGTTCTACGGAGGGAGGTGTTACGCTAGTGCAATCGTAGCCTAAAAGCCATGCTGGTATAGCCCTAATGCAGCGGGCGCGGAAGGAAAATGCCGACGCAGCATCGACCCACTGAGCTACATGTATTCAGAACAACCGAAGGTTGCCTACGAAGCATCGAGACCGGCCACGGTCATTCTTGCGTCTAATATCGAGCAATTATCACGAATAATTAGTTATAAGTTTTTATTGTAAATTCTTTTTTTTTTTTAATAAATTAAGTACTAGCTGCATTTCTTTGCATCCCCTGGCTGCCCTCAACATAACTTACAGGTTTTTTGTACATAATAAATAATAAAAAATAATAACAATAATGAACTTCGTTCCATCCGGGTGTCCTTTGACACCTCCTCAAGTTTTTTATTAAGATAACATTCAAATATTTTGTTTATTTGATCTTAGAACCAAAAGGTTTCTCTGAATATCACGGATCGAGTTAATGAGATTCCACTGAGGGGCAAATTCTTTGAAAACATCCAAGTCGCTTGTAGAGCGAAATGCGCATTCCACAGCCAACCATATTTGCAATATTTGTTAATGTTATTTAGACTATACAAACTGAGGAAGGTCTGATTTTTAGTTTTCATGTGTGTATAATCCGAGTTAAGTCAATCTGCCTAATTTACATATAAATGGAGATATCAAATCACGCAGTAAGCTCATCCATAGTCCATACTAACAGGCGTACAATCCGGGAGTCTATCTACCCAGTAGGTATTGGCCGGCGCACACCCCCCACAATCCATACAACCAAACTGATTAATAACCTACTGCTACTATCGAAGTACAAGTTTTCTGTGTGTGGGTTTACAATTCAATATAATCTAAGTGGCAATACTACTAGCCGTACTGCTACATTGTCGACGATGATAAAATTATCTATATTCTGAAACACAGAGTCTGTAGGTCTGCATAGTATCCATATTATTACGTGTACCTATCTACGGAGTCATTATGTACATAGCTTGAAGAACGAATGCACGTCGCGGTACCGAGGTGCTCAAATGACGATTCCGCACGGACATACGCAGAGCTGAAACACCCCCTATCATTTTCAACGACGGACAGAATATGACGTCAAGTCGCTGGAAGTCGCTGGAAGCTTCTAGATACAAGCGGTGCAAGATCCTGTTTCTGTAGCAATCTTTACAAGTCAATTATGTTCAGCAGTGTTCTGTCGCTTGAGACGACGATACGTGAAACGTTTTTAGTTTACAGAGCGGTTCTCTGAGAGGTATACTCTTCACTGTACTACGTAAAATAGTTATTTGCGAAAGTTTATTTCCTCGGAGTAGTGGCCTCTTTGTGAGCGTGAGCGTCGACAGCGCGAGGGAATCATTAGCACAATAGATGCATGTCGAGCAGCAATTATATCGCAGCACTCGTATTGTATTCATTGTAGCAGCGGGAACTGCGCGCTGCTGCAGGGCTTCTCTGCTGATACATTCATTTCTAGTAATGAGAACAATTTCCTAGGATAAAAGGTTCTCGCTGTAGCGATTGCTTGCAAGCCAAAAAGAGTAAATCAGCGCTGTATTTTTTGGTGCGTAATCGCCATCGTGCATTTCCGTTGTAAATAATAATAATAAATAACTGTACAAATGGGTATTTTTAATTTTACTTGAAGAATAGCTGTTGGAGTAATGAATAGCGAATGCACGCCTGGTAGCAATTATATCGCAGGGTTTGTTAGCTCGCTGTACTCGTACATAACAGCCCCTGCATACTGGGCCACTAGTGGCCGGCCACTAATCGCGGGAGAGATTTTTGATACATTTTATATGGGACACTGAGCACTCGAGAGGCCGCGTCCGAGCCACAAGAAAATGTATGAAAAATGTCTTCGGCCAGTATAGTGGCGGCCACTAATGCCGCCACTAGTGGCCCAGTGTGCGGGGGCTGTAACGCTCCTCATTCGTCGTGAACGTTCACCGCCGCGCTGGAACGAGCCGTCTCTGCGGGTACATTCGTTTCCACGAGGCAGGACATTCTTCCGACACAGAGGGCTATTAAGTTGCTCCGAGTCTGTAGTTGGAGTAAAAGAAGATCCTTGTTTAGGTACCTAATAATAAAACTGTTTAGTATATTTATATGATAACTAAATAGGTTTTGCTTGCGACTTCGTCCGCGTGGAGTACCTACTTCGTGAGTTTTTTAACCCCCGACGCAAAAACGACGGGGTGTGTGTGTGTGTGTGTGTGTGTGTGTGTGCGTGCGTGCGTGAAAATGAAAGGGCTTGACTAGTAGAATAGTACTATTGCAAATCCAAGATGGCCGCCGCCAAAAAATAGCGAATGTCGGGGGTTTTTTAATTTACACTTGTCGAAAATCACGTGGGCTAATTTATTTTTCGCATTTATAATTTTAGTATAGAGATATAAAATACAATATGTATAAAAAACTCACAGTTTTTGCAGTAGGTATACTACCTGTGATAAGTAGACGAGCTATATGACCAAGATTGGGCATCGTTATCGGTGGCGGGAGTTTCGGCACCGGCGCCATATTGAAAACGCTTCGGGAGATAACCTATCAGCTTTACAGAGGATTTCCCCGCCCGTAATGCCGACATTTACTCTCGCATTCGATACTACCAGTGCGAGTCGATTTCCATATCTCATTTCCATAAAACAACTCGAATTTGTATTCGATACATTGTGTACATTATGGCAGATGGGGGTTTAACGCGTCTAGCTATTTCGTATACGAGCATTTACCGTCAGAGTAATTTTGAACATCTAAACTTTAGTACCCAATTTCAGTAAAGTTATAATTTTGGCAGTGTTTGACTTCCGTGCTCTCTGCAGTCATATTATAAGCTGGCATACGTCATACGTCGTCGCCTGCCTCTTCGTTTCTGGGTGGCAACGCCTCCTGCGCGAAGCTCTTCTTTTGACATCATGTTGTAATGATAGCGTTATTATTGGCGTCATCGACCGATCGACGTCTACTGCTAGACACAGGTATCTTGTAAGGAATTTCACACGGAATTTCACATGGTCTTGTGCCCCTTGTATCCAATACTCCAATACTCCTTGCCACTCGTCTAATGTCATCGAAATAAGTGACTCTGTGTTTCGAAGTCTGTCGAAGTGTCTCGAAGTGGCATAAGTGACTCTGGTTCTTCTACGGATATTTTCATTTAGGATTTGATCACGTAGAGTAACTACGACTAGCATAGTTCTGTCTATCGCCCGCTAAGTGACTCTGCCGTTTTTGCGAGACCCATAGTAAGGGCAACATGTTGCCCTTACTATGGGTCTCGCAAAAACGGTGCATGCATGCACTGTTCCAAGATTTTAGTCTTCAGACACTGAGGGATCTTTAATATTATTATGTACCTATCTTAACAAATCTCCTGGGTTAAGTGTTAGCGTTCCACGTATGGTACAGGATATTCAGGAAACCCAACACGATGGATTCAAGGTTTTTATAAAACGCAAATTAATTGAAAAATTCTTAATAAAGCGTACAAGATTTTTTTAATGACAAAAACTATGGACTTAGATTGCTCTAAAAGCCAACAGTTCAAATAATTTATAAGGCTGTTTTATTTGGTGATAATAAAAAACACTCCGGCTGAGTTTGTTGTGGACTCTTCTCAGACCAGTGCGCGTGGGGAACCCTCGTAGTTTTAGTTTTAAGTTTTCGTAAGTACTTAAGTAATTATCACCATTACCTCAATGTTCTTCAAAAGTCTACAACTGTACAGTACCAATTTTGCATAAAGTTTATTTGATTTTGACTTTGACTTTTTGATGTATGTGAAATTGTGAACCTATGTGAACTGTTGATACGATCGACTTCTAAGTTGCCTCCGACTATTCTGTTCCTATTCCCCTTTTGAATTTATATCGTGAATTAAGGCACCCCGCGTATTCCTGAACCCGCATAATTTTTCATTTTCCGAGCTCTCTATTATGGCAGGTAGGTACATTCTTTTGTATTAAGCTCTTAAAAGACTTTTTTAAATAATTAACTAAAATTATTTTATTACTTCTTTGTATCAAATTCAAAATCAAAATCATTACTTACATATTAATATCCTATCCTATATTATTAAAATAAAAATAAACGTTTGTTTGTTCATCCTTTGTGCTTTCACGTATTGTTCATATATATATTACTAGCGGTCCGCTAGCGGCTGATATTTGGCAAAAAGATAGCTTGCATCCTGGAGACAGTTTGTGGATATTTTTCATCCCGGTAAAGAGTTCAACCCGAATCTAAGCCGCGAGCATCAGTTAGTGTTAATTAAAAATGCCTACCAGTCAAAGCTCTATTGGTCGGTGAATAACTTAGTTACCACTAGTTTAGAATTCCAAAAATGTTTTCCTGTTTGAAAACAAAATACAAGAAAATCAGTGCTTGCTCTTTGCAAATAAGTTTCACAATATCTAAATGAATATTGTTTCTGGCATAAAGAGAAACATGAGCTTAAAAGCCTCTGTTGTTTTATTTTGGGAAACTGAATTGTTGCGATATAAATGAGAACGTTGATATTGATATCTTGCGGAATTGTGGTTTCTGGGTTGTCGGCATCTAGATTCTAGGTAGTAATTATACACTTGGGCAGTTCGCGTACAAAAGATACAAATAAACTAGGTAGGTAGGATCATTTATCATCCAATCCAAATCTATCTTGCGTTCGCGCGCTCAACAAAAAGTTGTCCATATCGGTTACTAAAGAGTACGTAATAGGTGTCTTTATTCTAATATGATATGACAGGGTAAACTACCCTATTATTAGCACATTAAGCTAAACAATACAAATAAAACTATTCAAATGTCAAATATTTACGACAAACGTTTTGATTATCCGTTCAGATAAATTTCTATACCTAGTGGAAACTACATCTATACTAATAAATAAAATTGAAGTGTCTGTCTGTAATATCGAAATAACTACCTCATATTAAGCTCATATGGTTATTTGAACGATACTATAACCGAATCACACGTTTTTAAAATTTTTGTCTGTCTGTCTGTCTGTCTGTCTGTCTGTCTGTCTGTCTGTCTGTCTGTCTGTCTGTCTGTCTGTCTGTCTGTCTGTCTGTTTGAACGGGCTAATCTTCGGAACGGCTGAACCGATTTTGACGGGACCTTCACATACAAGTAGAGAATTAACCAGGGAGTAACATAGGCTACTTTTTTAACCGACTTTCAAAAAAGGAGGAATTGTGTTTTTCTACCTATGTACACCAATATCTCCGAGATTTCTGAACCGATTTGCGTATTTTTTTTTTAATCGATAGAGAAACATTGCGACCCTGTTCTATAAAAAATTTGGATTCCAACTCCTCAATCCTGATGCTGCAGGGGACCTAATCCCCAAAACTAATGGGTTTTAGAAACTTTCGGTTATTTAAATTGATATTAGGGGTACCAATTAAAGACTTTATCGTTGAATGAACTCGAGTAAGTACATATCCAACTCCTCAACCCTGATACTGTAAGGAATTGTATTCCGAAATCGTGGGGATCCCACGGGATTTTTCCGTTTTGGGGACGGGTTTCTACAGATAAGCTACTTTTTGTTCTGGAAAATCAAAAGTTCCCACGGGATTTTTAAAAACCTAAATCCACACGGGCGAAGCCGTGGGCATCATCTAGTTTATAATATAAGTAAGTACCTAATATTCTAAGTTATAAGGTGTACTCACTTTTTTTTTACAAATAGGCCCACAGACCATTTATTGGTGTCTTTTGAAGCAATACAGTTTATTGAACATTGTTCTTATTTTGTTATTGTTAAGTTTGGAGTGCCAATAAATTGGAGAGCGACGCGACAGCATTAGGGCCGGTTACCATATATATTATCGTATTGTATTTTTAACCCCCGACGCAAAACGACGGGGTGTTATAAGTTTGACGTGTCTGTGTGTGTGTGTGTGTGTGTGTGTGTGTGTGTGTGTGTGTGTGTGTGTGTGTGTGTGTGTGTGTGTGTGTGTGTCTGTTCCCCTGTGGCGCTCAAACGGGTGGACCGATTTGAATGCGGTTTTTTTTGTTTGAAAGGTGATTTAGTCGAGAGTGTTGTTAGCTATGTTTGATGAAAATCGGTCCAAGATGGCCGCCGCTAGAAAATGGCGGATTACATATTTTTTCACAACTCCCTTAATATGGGTATCAAATGAAAGGGCTTGACTAGTACAATAGCACTATTGCAAATCCAAGATGGCCGCCTCGACAAAATGGCGAATGTCGGGGGTTTTTTAAATTTTCAATTTACACTTGTTACAAAACGATGATGTGCCAGACATAACAATGACATCGGAGTCGCTCGAACTAAATCACGGATAAAATCATAAACTTCATGTAAAGTATGCGCAAGTTTGATGTGAATGTCACAGTTAAGTAATAAACTGTTAACAAAAAGTGTTAAGAATCTTCGATATACCTCGATACACAAAAATTCTTCTATGCAGGAAGTTGTTTCGTGCATCTCTAATAGATGTATCAGCGTTATATTGGTGTCACATTACCCCGAGCTCGAGGAATTACTCGAATTCGGGACGCGCTTTTTTCAGTCGAAATAACGTGAAACATCAGGAAGCGACAAAAAAATAAACGGTTCAGTGCGTCTGGAGATTCACGTTGACAGCTTTTGTGTTCCACCGCGCGCCGGCTGCGATGTGGGTTAACAATGCTCTCATACAATATACAGTTTAACGAGAGATAAGTAATGTTCGTAAACTAAAAACCGACTACGCTTAGTAATTTAATTTAATATACAATAATAATTTAGTTTGCAGAAAGCGCGGGGCAAGCAGCTAGTGGCACCATCTATTATGTCTATCCAAAACTAACTAATATTTTAGTTTAGCCGCTCGGACGTCGCTTCTCTATTTTTTTCGTATATAAAATGTAGCCTATGTCACCCGGCCGTAACAAAGAATTAATAACTGACACCTCATTCATCAAAATCGGCCTAGTAGTTTAGGTGCTACGGTGCAATACACAGAATCTCATACAAAAATCGGACACAGACATACATACACTGCTAAAATATTATAATCCTTCCTTTTGGCTTTGAAGTAATCGGGTAAAAACAGTCATAGCTGTCGCTGAAAACTGACTCAGGTGCCTGTGTGGTAGATAACCGAAATGGTAGAATTTATCAAGGAATTATTTTATTTCTGCCATGATGTTTCATATTGTGTCCCTGTAGCTACATATCAACGAGGGAATCACTCATAATATCCCTACTTAACTATATTATAAACTAGTGTTGCGCTCGGTGCGCGAGCTGCAAGCAGCTCGCGGGCCTTGTAGTCTCTTCGATATTCGTAAAATAAAGAAATGGGAGGTATACCAAACACCAGAATATTCTGGAGAGTCTCTTGAAAGATAAAAAGACATATTGGTATTACGTTTCGTATCTTCTTTGAAAGGACACTAATGAGTTCTATGCATGCGTTTAGTGGGAAAAAAAGAACAAAAATGTTCTGGAGAGCCACTTGAAAATTAAAAAGAAATTTTGTATAGCCACGAATTTTTTTTGCTCCGTAGCTATCTTTTTTTACTGGCTCACCAAAGGGCCTAAGGTCTTGAACATTTTTAGTTTCAGGACCACGCCTCTATGATTGATAGTTTTTGAGGGCCGTTAGGATACTCTGGTAATTTTTCCACATTCACTACGTTTTGTATTTTTTGTGAAAAAAAATCTTTAAGTTCTATTTATACGTGTAGTGGGGGGAAAAAGTTTCATACAAAAATGTCTAAGAGAGCCTCTTGAAAAGAACCTACAAAATTTGTATGGAGAAAAAATTTTTTTGTTCGGCGGCCATCTTTTTTTTACCGGTTCACCCAATGGTCCAAGGTTCTTAATAACATTTGTTTGGGACCATGCCTGTATGACTGGTAGTTTTAGAGGACCCATGAGGTACCCTGATAAATTTTCCATATTCATGACGTTTCATAATTTTCCTGAAGGAAGACCCATAAGTTCTACGTAAATAAATAGTAAGGGGAAAAAGTTCAATGCAAAAATGTTCTGGAGAGCCTTTTGAAAATTAGAAAAAAAATTGTATGGACACGAAATTTTTTTTTGTTTGGTACCTATCTTTTTTTTACTGGCTCACCAAAGGGCCCAAGGTCTTGAACATTTTCAGTTTCAGAACCATGCCTCTATGGTTGATAGTTTTTGAGAGCCGTTGGGGTACTCTGGTAAATTTTCCACGTTCATGACGTTTTATAATTTTTTTGAAGGAAAACTCAAAATTTCTACGCATATAAATAGTGATAAGAAAAAAGTTCCATACAAAAATGTTCAGGAGAGCCTTTTGAAAATTCAAAAAAAAAAATTTGTTGGGCGGCCATCTTTTTTTTGCCGGTTCATCAAATTGCCCAAGGTCTTTAACAACATTTGTTTGGGACTATTCCTGTATAACTGGTAGTTTTAGAGGACCCATGAGGTACCTTGGTAATTTTTCCACATTCACTACGTTTTGTATTTTTTGTGAAAAAAACCTTTAAGTTTTATGTATACGTGTAGTAGGGGGAAAATGTTTCATACAAAAATGTCCAGGAGAGCCTCTTGAAAAGAACCCATAAAATTTGTATGGAGAAAAAATTTTTTTGTTCGGCGGCCATCTTTTTTTTACTGGTTCACCCAATGGCCCAAGGTCCTTAATAACATTTGTTTGGGACCATGCCTGTATGACTGGTAGTTTTAGAGGACCCATGAGGTACCCTGAAAAATTTTCCACATTCATGAAGTTCCATAATTTTCCTGAAGGAAGACCCATAAGTTCTACGTATATAAATTGTAAGAGGAAAAAGTTCTATACAAAAATGTTCTGGAGAGCCTTTTGAAAATTTAAAAAAAAATTTGTATGGACACGAAATTTTTTTTTGTTTGGTACCTATCTTTTTTTTACTGGCTCACCAAAGGGCCCAAGGTCTTGAACATTTTCAGTTTCAGAACCATGCCTCTATGATTGATAGTTTTTGAGAGCCGTTGGGATACTCTGGTAAATTTTCCACGTTCATGACATTCCATAATTTTCCTGAAGGAAGACCCATAATTTCTACGCATATAAATAGTGAGGGGAAAAAAGTTCCATACAAAATTGTTCTGGAGAGCCTCTTGAAAATTAAGAAATTTTTGTATGGAGACGAAAATTTTTTTTGTTTGGTGGCCATATTTTTTTCACCGGTTCACCCAATTGCCCAAGGTTTTGAACATTTTTTGTTTGGGGATGGTACCTCTCCGACTGATAGTTTTCGAGATCCCTTAGGTTACTCTAGTCAGTTTTCCACGCTCAGCTCTCTCTATAATTTTGTAGACCTAAATTTTTTGAATTCTACACACACGGAAAGTATGGTGAAAAAGTCCCATACAAAATTGTTCAGGAGAGGTGATCAATACGTAACTTCAAGTAGCTTTATATATATAACTAGTAGGGCGCTTGGCTGCGCGGCCCGCTAAAGCGGACCGCGGGGATTTCAGTATTATTTTTGTTTTAGCAGCCTCCACCTTCTTCTATCATTTTCAGCATCTTTAACCCTGGCCGAGCTCCCTCATCCATTTTCCAAACCCTCGATCATCATTACTCTCCAAATTTTTTTCTCCGAATCATTTGCCAGAAGGAGAGTTCTTCCACAAAAACAAATTTTGAAAAGGAACCGTATCAAAGTCTTGTATAGTTTCCCAACTTATAGTCTCTTCAATATTAGCCATATATTTTGTGTGAAAAAAATAAATTTTGCCATCTTGATTTTTTTCTGTTCATTAAATTGTAGATCTTCAGTTCTTAATCATCTTTTGCCAAGAAACCACTCTTCCATCTTTTATACTTGGTGAGATAGACACCGACAAAATTTGTATAGCCGCCATCTTGAATCCGCCATTTTGTTTTTTTTCAGCTCAGTACCAATTGGATGAGGTTTTGAGTAATTTTTGTTTGAGCACCTCCCATCTATCTCCGATACCATGCCCGGGCTCCTCAACCATCTTCCAAACCCTCAATCATCATGTCTTCCCATATTTTTCATTGAGAGTTCTCCAAAGAACTGCATCAAAGCCTTGCATAGTTTACAACTTTTAGTCTCTTCAATATTCGCCATACATTTTCTATGGAAAAATAAATTCCGCCATTTTGAATTTTTTTTCTATTCATCGGGTAGACCTTTGGATCCTGATCATCTTTTGCGAAAAAACCACTCTTCCATCTTTTATACCCTCCGAGATGGACACCGACGAAATTTGTATGGCGGCCATCTTTTTTTCGCCATTTTGAATTTTTTTTCAGCTCACTGCCAATTGGATGACGTTTCGAGTGACATTTGCTCGAGCACCCCCCACCTATCTTCAATACCTTAAGCGTGCCCCTCACCCGTCACCGAAATCCTCAATCATCAGCTCTCTCCATATTTTTGTTCTTAATGAATTTTTGGCTTCTGTACGAAACTATTAGTGAAAAAAAAATTTTTCATACAAAATTTTACAGGAGAGGTGATCAATCAGTCAGTGAATCAGCACGAGCAGCTATATATATATTAACTAGTAGGGCGCTTGGCTGCGCGGCCCGCTAAAGCGGACCGCGGGGATTTCAGTATTATTTTTGTTTCAGCAGCCTCCACCTTCTTCTATCATTTTCAGCATCTTTAACCCTGGGCGTGCTCCTCATCCATCTTCCAAACCCTCGATCATCATCACTCTCTAATTTTTTTTCTCCGAATCATTTGCCAGAAGGAGAGTTCTTCCATAAAAACAAATTTTGAAAAGGAACCGTATCAAAGTCTTGTATAGTTTCCAAACTTATACTCTCTTCAATATTCGCCATATATTTTGTGTGAAAAAAATAAATTTTGCCATCTTGATTTTTTTCTGTTCATCAAATTGTAGATCGTTAGTTCTTGATCATCTTTTGCCAAGAAACCACTCTTCCATCTTTTATACTTGGTGAGATAGACACCGACAAAATTTGTATAGCCACCATCTTGAATCCGCCATTTTGTTTTTTTTCAGCTCAGTGCCAATTGGATGAGGTTTTGAGTAATTTTTGTTTGAGCACCTCCCATCTATCTGCCATACCCTGCCCAGGCTCCTCAACCATCTTCCAAACCCTCAATCATCATGTCTTCCCATATTCTTCATTGAGAGTTCTCCAAAGAACCGCATCAAAGCCTTGCATAGTTTACAACTTGTAGTCTCTTCAATATTCGCCATACATTTTCTATGGAAAAATAAATTCCGCCATTTTGAATTATTTTTCTATTCATCGGGTAGATCTTTGGATCCTGATATCTTTTGCGAAGAAACCACTCTTCCATCTTTTATACCCTCCGAGATGGACACCGACGAAATTTGTATGGCGGCCATCTTTTTTTCGCCATTTTGAATTTTTTTTCAGCTCACTGCCAATTGGATGACGTTTCGAGTGACATTTGCTCGAGCACCCCCCACCTATCTTCAATACCTTAAGCGTGCCATTCGCTCGTCTCTGAAATCCTCAATCATCAGCTCTCTCCATATTTTTGTTCTGAATGAATTTTCATCCTCTATACGAAACCATTTGTGAAAAAAAAATTTTTCATACAAAATTTTACAGGAGGGGTGATCAATCAGTGAGTCAGTCAATGAATCAGCACGAGCAGCTATATATATATTAACTAGTATGGCGCGTGGGTGCGCGGCCCGCAAGCGGACCGCGAGGATTCGAGTAGTTTTTGTTTGAGCACGTCCCACCTATCTTCAATACCCTCGCCGTGCTCTTCATCCGTCTCCAAAATCTTCGATCATCAGCTCTTTCCGTATTTTTCCATCAATAATTTTTTTTTGTGTAGAAAAATAAATTCCGCCATCTTGTTTTTTTCTGTTCATCAAGTAGACTTTTAGGTCTTGATCATCTTTTTCCCAGAAACCACTCTTCCATCTTTTATGCTTGGTGAGATAGACTCTGACGAAATTTGTATAGCCGCCATCTTGAATCCGCCATTTTGTTTTTTTTTCAGCTTAGTGCCAATTGGATGAGGTTTTGAGTAATTTTTGTTTGAGCACCTCCCATCTATCTAACATACCCTGCCCGGGCTCCTCATCCATCTTCCAAACCCTCAATCATCATGTCTTTCCATATTTTTCTTTGAGAGTTCTCCAAAGAATCGCATCAAAGCCTTGCATAGTTTACAACTTGTAGTCTCTTCAATATTCGCCATACATTTTCTATGGAAAAATAAATTCCGCCATTTTGATTTTTTTTTTCAATTCATCAAGTAGACCTTTGGATCCTCATCATCTTTTGCGAAGAAACCACTCTTCCATCTTTTATACCCTCCGAGATGGAGACCGATGAAATTTGTATGGCGGCCATCTTTTTTTCGCCATTTTGAATTTTTTTTCAGCTAACTGCCAATTGGATGACGTTTCGAGTGACATTTGTTGGAGCACCTCCCACCTATCTTCAATACCTTAAGCGTGCTGCTCACCTGTCTCCGAAATCCTCAATCATCAGCTCTCTCCATATTTTTGTTCCGAATGAATTTTTGTCCTCTATACGAAACCATTAGTGAAAAAAAAATTTTTCATACAAAATTTTACAGGAGGGGTGATCAATCAGTGAGTCAGTCAATGAATCAGCACGAGCAGCTATATATATATTAACTAGTGTTGCGCTCGGTGCGCGAGCTGCAAGCAGCTCGCGGGCCTTGTAGTCTCTTCAATATTCGTAAAATAAAGAAATGGGAGGCCATACCAAATACCAGAATATTCTGGAGAGTCTCTTGAAAGATAAAAAGAAATATTGGTATCACGTTTCGTATTTTTTTTTGAAAGGACACTAATGAGTTCTATGCATGCGTTTAGTGGCAAAAAGATCTATACAAAAATGTTCTGGAGAGCCACTTGAAAATTAAAAAGAAATTTTGTATGGACTCGAATTTTTTTTGTTCCCTAGCTATCTTTTTTTTACTGGCTCACCAAAGGGCCTAAAGTCTTGAACATTTTTAGTTTCAGGACCACGCCTCTATGATAGATAGTTTTTGAGGGCCGTTAGGGTACTCTGGTAATTTTTCCACATTCACTACGTTTTGTATTTTTGTGAAAAAAATCTTTAACTTCTATTTATACGTGTAGTGGGGGGAAAAAGTTTCATATATAATGTCTAAGAGTCTCTTGAAAAGAACCTAAAAAATTTGTATGGAGAAAATTTTTTTTGTTCGGCGGCCATCTTTTTTTTACCAGTTCACCCAATGGCCCAAGGTCCTTAATAAGATTTGTTTGGGACCATGCCTGTATGACTGGTAGTTTTAGAGGACCCATGAGGTACCCTGATAAATTTTCCACATTCATGACGTTTCATAATTTTCCTGAAGGAAGACCAATAAGTTCTACGTATATAAATAGTAAGGGGAAAAAGTTCAATACAATAATGTTCTGGAGAGCCTTTTGAAAATTAAAAAAAAATTTGTATGGTCACGAAATTTTTTTTTTGTTTGGTACCTATCTTTTTTTTACTGGCTCACCAAAGGGCCCAAGGTCTTGAACATTTTCAGTTTCAGAACCATGCCTCTATGATTGATAGTTTTTGAGAGCCGTTGGGGTACTCTGGTAAATTTTCCACGTTCATGACGTTTCATAATTTCTTTGAAAGAAAATTCATAAGGTATACGCATATAAATAGCGAAAAAAAAAAGTTCCATACAAAAATGTTCAGGAGAGCCTTTTGAAAATTCAAAAAAAAAAATTTGTTGGGCGGCCATCTTTTTTTTGCCGGTTCACCAAATTGCCCAAGGTCACTAACAACATTTGTTTGGGACTATTCCTGTATAACTGGTAGTTTTAGAGGACCCATGAGGTACCCTGGTAATTTTTCCACATTCACTACGTTTTGTATTTTTTGTGAAAAAACCTTTGAGTTTTATGTATACGTGTAGTGAGGGGGAAAAAGTTTCATACAAAAATGTCCAGGAGAGCCTCTTGAAAATAACCTAAAAAATTTGTATGGAGAAAAAATTTTTTTGTTCGGCGGCCATCTTTTTTTTACCAGTTCACCCAATGGCCCAAGGTCCTTAATAACATTTGTTTGGGACCATGCCTGTATGACTGGTAGTTTTAGAGGACCCATGAGGTGCCCTGATAAATTTTCCACATTCATGACGTTTCATAATTTTCCTGAAGGAAGACCCATAAGGTCTACGCACATAAATAGTGAGGGGAAAAAAGTTCCATACAAAATTGTTCTGGAGAGCCTTTTGAAAATTTAAAAAAAAAATTGTATGGACACGAAATTTTTTTTTGTTTGGTACCTATCTTTTTTTTACTGGCTCACCAAAGGGCCCAAGGTCTTGAACATTTTCAGTTTCAGAACCATGCCTCTATGATTGATAGTTTTTGAGAGCCGTTGGGGTACTCTGGTAAATTTTCCACGTTCATGACATTTCATAATTTTCCTGAAGGAAGACCCATAAGTTCTACACACATAAATAGTGAGGGGAAAAAAGTTCCATACAAAATTGTTCTGGAGAGCCTCTTGAAAATTAAGAAATTTTTGTATGGAGACGAAATTTTTTTTTGTTTGGTGGCCATATTTTTTTCACCGGTTCACCCAATTGCCCAAGGTTTTGAACATTTTTTGTTTGGGGATGGTACCTCTCCGACTGATAGGTTTCGAGATCCCTTAGGGTACTTTAGTCAATTTTCCACGTCCAGCTCTCTCTATAATTTTGTAGACCTAAATTTTTTCAATTCTACACACACGGAAAATATGGCGAAAAATTCCCATACAAAATTGTTCAGGAGAGGTGATCAATACGTAACTTCAAGTAGCTTTATATATATAACTAGTTGCTCGGTGCGCGAGCTGCTAAAGCAGCTCGCGGGGACGTTCGTCATTATATAACATGGGGCTGCACCCTATAATTTCGAAGATATAAGCATTTAAAAATTTCATCACGTGAGCACATAGACATCGCAAAAATAAGAAGTTTGAGTAATAATAACATGGGGTTGCACCCTATAGTTTTGGAGATATAAGCTTTTAAAAATCTGACCATGTGAGCATACTATAGACATCGCAAAAATTTGAGTACCAACAACATGGGGCTGCACCCTATAGTTTCGGAGATATAAGCTTTTAAAAATCTGATAACGTGAGCATATAGACATCGCGAAAATAAGAAGCTTGAGTACCAACAACATGGGCCTGCACCCTATAGTTTCGGAGATATAAGCTTTTAAAAGTCTGACCACGTAAGCAAACAGACTTTGTGAAAATAAAAAGTTCTAGTACCAACTACATGGGGCTTCACCATATAGTTTCGGATATAAGCTTTTAAAAATCTGACCACGTGAGCATAAAGACGAAGATAAGAAGTTTGAGTACCAACAACATGGGGCTGCACTCTACCCTTCTGTATCCTTCACTTGTCTCCAAAATCCTCAATCATCAGCTCTCGCCATATTTTTTCTCCGAATGAATTTTTATCTTCTCTGTGAAACCATTTGTAAAAAAATGGTTTCACACCTGGACTTTCTACGGAAACCGCGATATTAAGCCTGAAGCAGACTGTCCAATACTATACCAGCCGAAAAACGCCGGTGTACGCCTGCTTCCTTGATCTTTCCAAGGCTTTCGATTTAGTTTCGTACGATGTGCTATGGGAAAAGATGGAACGAGCTGGCGTACAACCGGAGTTGCTTAGTATTATGCGATTTTGGTACGCAAACCAGTTAAACAGTGTGCGGTGGGGAAGGGAGCTCTCTGAGCCGTACGGGTTGGAGTGCGGGGTGAGGCAGGGGGGGTTGACCTCGCCTCAGCTCTTCAACCTGTACGTGAACGGGCTGATCGTGGAACTCAGCAAAAAGCCCGTCGGATGCTGGATAGACGGCGTCTGCGTTAATAATCTAAGTTATGCTGACGACATGGTGTTGTTGGGTCCCACGGCCGGCTCGATCAGAGAGTTGCTTCAGTCATGTGAAAAGTACGCTGCTAGACATGGGCTAGTATATAACGTGGCCAAAAGTGAATACCTGATCTTTAAGGCCCCCCGTAAACAAGTGCAGTACGAGCCTAGTGTCGCACTTAATGGGACTCTACTCAAACGAGTCACTCAGTACAAATATCTAGGTCACTATGTTACGGAGGACCTTAAGGATCAGGTAGACATAGAACGAGAACGAAGAGCCTTAGCTGTGAGGTGTAATATGTTGGCCCGCAGGTTCGCCCGATGTAGCAAGGAAGCAAAAATTACACTATTTAAAGCCTACTGTCAAACCTTCTACACGGGGGGCCTGTGGACCAACTACACTCAAAAGGCATTCGACACGCTGAGGGTGCAATACAACAATAGTTTCAGGATACTGTTGGGCTTGCCGCGGTTTTGTTCGGCGTCAGGCATGTTTGCTGAAACACGAACGGATGATTTCTTTGCCATCATAAGGAAAAGGACGTCATCCGTCCTGGCAAGGCTGCGTTCGAGTTCAAATATCCTGAATATGATAGCGGGAAAACTGGACTCGCCTATATTGCAGCAATTCATTCGGGTTCTTGTCCGAACAGGAACTTGAATGAAATGTCTGAATTATAATTATTTATGAATGAAAGCAAATTTTATTATTTTATTATACTTATTATTAAATTGTAATATACTAACATAGTTTCTAAGCCTTGTATACTAACAAATATGGGTCTCTGTTACCTCAATAAAGAAATTTATTATTATATTATTATTATTAAAAAAAAATTCATATCAAATTTTACAGTAGGAAATTTTTGGGGAAATCTCGAAAAGTCCCCGGTCGGTCTTTAGTTGGTCCCTAGTCGGTCGCTAGTCGGTCCCTAGTCGGTCCCTAGTCGGTCTCTAGTCGGTCCCTAGTCGGTCCATAGTCGGTAAATAGTCGGTCCGTAGTCGGTCCCTAGTCGGTCCGTAGTCGGCCCCTAGTCGGTCTACGTAAGTCGGTCCGTAGTCGGTCTCTAGTCGGTCCGTAGTCGGTCTCTAGTCGGTCCGTAGTCGGTCCCTAGTTGGTCCGTAGTTGGTCCCTAGTCGGTCCCTCGTCGATCCGTAGTCGGTCCCTAGTCGGTCTCTAGTCGGTCCGTAGTTGGTCCCTAGTCGGTCCCTCGTCGATCCGTAGTCGGTCCCTAGTCGGTCTATAGTCGGTCCGTAGTCGGTCCGTAGTCGGTCCCTAGTCGGTCTCTAGTCGGTCCCTAGTCGGTCCCTAGTCGGTCTCTAGTTGGTCAGTAGTCGGTCCCTAGTCGGTCTCTAGTCGGTGCGTAGTCGGTCCCTAGTCGGTCCCTAGTTGGTCTCTAGTCGGTCCGTAGTCGGTCCGTAGTCAGTCCGTAGTCAGTCCGTAGTCGGTCCCTAGTCGGACCTTAGTCGGTCCCTAGTCGGTCCGTAGTCGGTCCCTAGTCGGTCTACCTAACTCGGTCCGTAGTCGGTCCGTAGTCGGTCTCTAGTCGGTCCGTAGTTGGTCCGTAGTCGGTCCCTAGTCGGTCCGTAGTCGGTCCCTAGTCGGTCCGTAGTCAGTCCCTAGTCGGTCTCTAGTCGGTCCGTAGTCGGTCCTTAGTCGGTCCCTAGTCGGTCTCTAGTCGGTCCGTAGTCGGTCCCTAGTCGGACCCTAGTTGGTCTCTAGTTGGTCCGTAGTCGGTCCCTAGTCGGTCTCTAGTCGGTTCGTAGTCGGTCCGTAGTCAGTCATAGTCGGTCCCTGGTATGTCTCTAGTCGGTCCCTGGTATGTCTCTAGTCGGTCCGTAGTCGGTCCCTAGTCTATCCCTAGTCGGTCCGTACTCGGTCCCTAGTCGGTCTCTAGTCGGTCCGTAGTCGGTCCCTAGTCGGTCTCTAGTCGGTCCCTAGTCGGTCCCTAGTCGGTCTCCTAGTTGGTCCGTAGTCGGTCCCTAGTCGGTCTAGTTGATCCGTAGTCGGTCCATAGTCGGTCCCTAGTCGGTCCCTAGTCGATCTCTAGTCGGTCCGTAGTCGGTCCCTAGTCGGTCCGTAGTCGGTCCCTAGTCGGTCTCGTCGGTCCGTAGTCGGTCCTTAGTCGGTCCCTAGTCTGTCCCTAGTCGGTCCGTAGTCGGTCCGTTGTTGGTCCATAGTGGGTCCGTAGTCGGTCCCTAGTCGGTCCCTAGTCAGTCCGTAGTCGGTCTAGGAGTCGGTCCGTAGTCAGTCCCTAGTCGGTCCGTACTCGGTCCCTAGTCGGTCCGTAGTCGGTCCGTAGTCGGTCTCTAGTCGGTCCGTAGTCGGTCCCTAGTCTGTCCCTAGTCGGTCCGTAGTTGGTCCCTAGTCGGTCCATAGTCGGTCCCTAGTCGGTCCGTAGTCGGTCCGTAGTCGGTCTCTAGTCGGTCCGTAGTCGGTCCCTAGTCTGTCCCTAGTCGGTCCGTAGTTGGTCCCTAGTCGGTCCATAGTCGGTCCCTAGTCGGTCCGTAGTCGGTCCCTATTCGGTCTCTAGTCGGTCCGTAGTCGGTCCCTAGTCGCTCCCTGGTATGTCTCTAGTTGGTCCGTAGTCGGTCCCTAGTCTGTCCCTAGTCGGTCCGTACTCGGTCCCTAGTCGGTCCGCAGTCGGTCCCTAGTCGGTCTCTAGTCGGTCCGTAGTCGGTCCGTAGTCGGTCCCTAGTCGGTCCCTAGTCGGTCCGTAGTCGGTCCCTAGTCCGTCCCTAGTCGGTCCGTAGTCGGTCCCTAGTAGGTCCGTAGTCGGTCCCTAGTCGGTCTCTAGTCCGTCCCTAGTCGGTCCGTAGTCGGTCCGTTGTTGGTCCGTAGTCGGTCTCTAGTCGGTCCGTAGTCGGTCCGTAGTCGGTCCCTAGTCGGTCTCCTAGTTGATCCGTAGTCGGTCCCTAGTCGGTCTAGTCGGTCCGTAGTCAGTCCGTAGTCGGTCCGTAGTCGGTCCCTAGTCGGTCCCTAGTCGATCTCTAGTCGGTCCGTAGTCGGTCCCTAGTCGGTCCGTAGTCGGTCCCTAGTCGGTCTCTAGTCGGTCCTTAGTCGGTCCCTAGTCCGTCCCTAGTCGGTCCGTAGTCGGTCCCTAGTCCGTCCCTAGTCGGTCCGTAGTCGGTCCCTAGTCGGTCCGTAGTCGGTCCCTAGTCGGTCCCTAGTCGGTCTCTAGTCGGTCCTTAGTCGGTCCCTAGTCCGTCCCTAGTCGGTCCGTAGTCGGTCCCTAGTCCGTCCCTAGTCGGTCCATAGTCGGTCCGTTGTTGGTCCGTAGTCGGTCTCTAGTCGGGGTCCATAGTCGGTCCGTTGTTGGTCCGTAGTCGGTCTCTAGTCGGTCCGTAGTCGGTCCGTAGTCGGTCCGTAGTCGGTCCCTAGTCGGTCCATAGTGGGTCCGTAGTCGGTCCCTAGTCGGTCTCTAGTCGGTCCGTAGTCGGTCCCTAGTCGGTCTCTAGTTGGTCCGTAGTCAGTCCCTAGTCGGTTTCTAGTCGGTCCGTAGTCAGTCCCTAGTCGTTCCCTAGTCGGTCCCTAGTCGGTCTCAAGTTGGTCCGTAGTCGGTCCGTAGTCGGTCCGTAGTCGTTCCCTAGTCGGTCCCTAGTCGGTCTCTAGTCGGTCCCTAGTCGGTCTCTAGTTGTTCCGTAGTCAGTCCCTAGTCGGTTTCTAGTCGGTCCGTAGTCGGTCCGTAGTCAGTCCCTAGTCGTTTCTAGTCGGTCCCTAGTCGGTCTCTAGTCGGTCCGTAGTCGGTCCGTAGTCGGTCCGTAGTCGTTCCCTAGTCGGTCCCTAGTCGGTCTCTAGTCGGTCCGTAGTCGGTTCCTAGTCGGTATCTATTCGGTCCGTAGTCAGTCCGTAGTCGGTCCCTAGTCGGTCTCTAGTCGGTCCGTAGTCGGTCCCTAGTCGGTCTCTAGTTGGTCCGTAGTCGGTCCCTAGTCGGTCCGTAGTCGATCCGTAGTCGTTCCCTAGTCGGTCCCTAGTCGGTCTCTAGTCGGTCCCTAGTCGGTCTAGGCGAAATGATCACCCCTGAAAAAACACCGTATCGCGAAAACAACTTTTTCTTTGATAAATTTCAGTGTTGCCTGTCCCTGGCGATAAAAATATCCAAATTTCGTTTGTACAGGTAAAAAATGTAGTTGCTCATACTCGAATTTTGCAAAAAGTTCGTATTTCGATTTTTTTATTTTTGGGGTAGATCTTGAAATTTCCCCAAAAATGGGGTATTTTTTTCACCAATATATACTTCAAGTCTGTATATACAATAGCTTGATAGAAGTAGAAACGCTCCGATGTTGTCAACTGTGAGTAATTTGAATTTTTAAATTGCGTTTTTTCGTACCTCAAACTGAATGGCCGCCACGACAGCCGCCATCTTGAATATTTAAAAACCACTCCCGATCTGTCAAAATACAGGATAATTGTAGACAGAAAAAAATATTATCCTCAACTAACCCATTTCGGTGCTGTGGCGCCGCGGTTCGGGGTTGAAAAATCGAAAATTTGAAAGACTACAGCTAAGCCGCCATCTTGTTTTTTAAATTTTTTCTACTTTTTCTATTAATCGTTTCCTAATTTCTTCTAGAATTGCGAGTTTTAAAGAAATCGGTAGGAAAACAAAAAAGTTACAGAAATCACGTCGGCCGCCATCTTGTTTTTGTTTGAGCAGCCCTTTTCTATCTACAATATCCTTCCCGAGCTCCCCAACCATCTTACTAACCCTCAATCATCATGTCTTCCCATATTTTTCTGTGAGAATTCTCTGAAGAACCGCATCAAAGGCAATTCAATATTCACCATACATTTTCTATGAAAAAATAAACTCCGCCATTTTGAATTTTTTTTCCATTCATCAAGTAGACCTTCGGATTTTGATCATCTTTTGCTAAGAAACCACTCTTCCATCTTTTATACCCTCCGAGATGGATACCGATGAAATTTGTATGGCGGCCATCTTTTTTTCGCCATTTTGAATTTTTTTTCAGCTCACTCCCAATTGGACGACGTTCCGAATGACATTTGCTCGAGCACCCCCCGCCTATCTTGAATACTTTCAGCGTGCCCTTCACCCGTCTCCGAAACCCTCAATCATCAGCTCTCTCCATATTTTTTTCGGAATAAATTTTTGTCTTCTTTGTGAAACCATTAGTGAAAAAAAAATTTTTCATACAAAATTTTACAGGAGGAAATTTTTGGGGAAATCTCAAAAACTACCCTAAATGTGGCAACACTGTGTACATACTTCGATACTGCCGGTTGAGTTGCACAATCGATTCATACATATCAACTTTCTAAAATGTTGCCAATTGCCTCAAAAACATGATCAAAATTTTCAAAAACACCCAACAACAATTCAAAATGGCCGCCAACTCCTTTTATAGAAATAATTCACATAGTTATATAATTTTACCATTAACTACAGGATATACCGCTCCTGATGACGTTTTAATTTTTTATCTCGCTCGCACCCAGGCGAAATGATTGCCCCTGAAAAAAACCAAGTCGCGAAAATCTCTTTTTCTTTGATAAATTCCAGTGTTGCCAGTGCTTAATGACAAAAATACCCAAATGTCATTTGTATAAGTAAAACACATGGTTGCTCATACTCAAATTTTGCAAAAAGTCCGTATTTCGATTTTTTAATTTTTGGGGTAAATCTTGAAATTTCCCCAAAAGTGGGGTATTTTTTTTACCACCAATTTATACCTCGAATTTATACATACAATCGCTTCATAGAAGTTGAAACGCTCCGATGTTGCCAACTGTGAGAAATTTGAATTTTAAAATTGCGTTTTTTCGTACCTCAAACCGAATGACCGCCACGACAGCCGCCATTTTGAATTTTTAAAAACCACTCTCGTTCTGTCAAAATTAAGGGTAATTGTGGGCGAATACAGGAAAAAAATATTATCGTCAATTACCCCGTTTCGGAGCTGTGGTGCCGCGGTTTGGGGTCGAAAAATCAAAAATTTTAAAAATCTAAATCTCGGCCGCCATCTTGTTTTTACAATTTTTTCTACTTTTTCTATTAATCGTTTACTAATTTCTTCAATACCTGCGAGTTTTAACGAAATCGGTTGAAAAACAAAAAAGTTACATAAATCACGTCAGCCGCCATCTTGTTTTTCTGAAATGTCATAATTTTTCCCTACTCGAATCCCCCATCCGAACACATCTCCCATACATGATTATATCGTTTTCTGTCTCTTTCTAGGAGAACAATTATGTCAATGAGTGAGTGAGTGAGTGAGTGGTAATTGAGCTATATATAGTATAATGCGAAAGTGTGTTTGTTTGTTGGTTCGTCGGTTTTACCTTCAATAACGCCGCAACAGAGCAACGGATCGACTTGATTTTCTGCATGGGCATATAGGACAGTGACATAGAATAGTTACTTTCAATACCGGGAAAACGGAGGGTCTCCGGCTTAAAAACCGCTAAAACTTAGCTTTTTTGCAATTCCCATAGTTAGTGTTTGATACACGCACTGTTCAAAGACTCGTTTTCAGGTATCTACTGCGGGATTTTGGACGAGAAAACATCGCGACTCATTGCGACTCTTCGCGAACTCTGGCCAACCGAGTTGTTTTTGGTGGTTGACGTCTTTCTAAAGTTGGTCCTACCTATGTATGTTATATGTATACGTAGGTATAGGCATAATAAAATCGGATGCATCTTAATTCTTGACCTGACCTGAATCTCGGCAATTTTCGCACACGATCATATTATCTCGCCAGACTCGTCCATATTTTTCAAAGAGATATTAATGTTAGCGTGCATTAATGCATCGCAGCTGATAGGATGGCCAGCGATCAATCATCCGCATTCCGCAACAATAACACGCTGGTAAGTTTGTATGTAGGTATATTGTACATGATTGTGTACCTATTGGTATGTTTGTGCTATTGATAATAATTAATTAAGGTAAAGTCCCCTTATTCCGTGGTATTTTCATAAAAACTCGAAAGAACGTCAAAAATTAAGCATTTACTACACCTTTCTGAAGAACTGGGTATTTTTATCAGAAGCGTTATTTATTTAACTCTTGAAATATCCTAAAAGGACAACAATTACAACTTGATTTAAATGTAAAATTAAATTAAATATGAAGAAAGTCCGAATGCTCCAATTCCAAGGTAAAATTCCTAATTCCGAGGCAAATGGCTCCTAATTCCGAGGGTACAAAATTCAAAGGGAAACGAGTAGAATGAATTCTACATGGTGTTCAAAAATTAACTGTATTTATTAATAGATTTCAAAATCAATTCGATACGTATGTAATTGTTTAATTATGTTTGTATGTAAAATATTAATATATGTATATTATTAATATATATATAGCTGCTCGTGCTGATTGGGTCACTGACTCACTGATTGATCACCCCTCCTGTAAAATTTTGTATGAAAAATTTTTCTTTCACTAACAGTTTCGTATAGAGGACAAAAATTCATTCGGAGGAAAAATACGGAGAGAATCTGATGATTGAGGATTTCAGAGACGAGCGAATGGCACGCTTAAGGTATTGAAGATAGGTGGGGGGTGCTCGAGCAAATGTCACTCGAAACGTCATCCAATTGGCAGGGAGCTGAAAAAAAATTCAAAATGGCGCAAAAAAGATGGCCGTCATACAAATTTCGTCGGTGTCTATCTCGGAGGGTATAAAAGATGGAAGAGTGGTTTCTTCGCAAAAGATGATCAAAATCGGAAGGTCTACTTGATGAATAGAAAAAAAAATTCAAAATGGCGGAATTTATTTTTTCATAGAAAATGTATGGCGAATATTGAAGAGACTGCAAGTTTTAAACTATGCACGGCTTTGATGCGGTTCTTTGGAGAACTTTCAATCAAAGAAAAATATGGTAAGACATGATGATTGAGGGTTTGGAAGATCGTTGAGGAGCCCGGGCAGGGTATTGTAGATAGGTGGGAGGTGCTCAAACAAAAATTACTCAAAAACTCATCCAATTGGCACTGAGCTAAAAAAAAACCCAAAATGGCGGATTCAAGATGGCGGCTATACAAATTTCGTCGGTGTCTATCTCGTCAAGTATAAAAGACGGAAGAGTGGTTTCTTAGCAAAAGATTATCAAGACCTGAAGGTATACTTGACGAACAGAAAAAAAATCAAGATGGCGGAATTTATTTTTTCACACAAAATATATAATGGCGAATATTGAAGAGACTATAAGTTGGGAAACTATACAAGACTTTAATACGGTTCCTTTTCAAAATTTGTTTTTATGGAAGAACTCTCCTTCTGGCAAATGATTCGGAGAAAAAAATTTGGAGAGTGATGATGATCGAGGGATTGGAAGATGGATGAGGAGCACGGCCAGGGTTAAAGATGCTGAAAATGATAGAAGAAGGTGGAGGCTGCTAAAACAAAAATAATACTGAAATCCCCGCGGTCCGCTTTAGCGGGCCGCGCAGCCAAGCACCCTACTAGTTAATATATATATAGCTGCTCGTGCTGATTCATTCGCTCACTGACTGACTGACTGATTGATCACCTCTCCTGTAAAATTTTGTATGAAAATTATTTTTTTCACAAATGGTTTCGTATAGATGATAAAAATTCATTCAGAACAAAAATATGGAGAGAGCTGATGATTGAGGATTTCAGAGACGAGCGATGGGCACGCTTAAGGTATTGAAGATAGGTGGGTGCTCGAGCAAATGTCACTCGAAACGTCATCCAATTGGCAGTGAGCTGAAAAAAAAGTCAAAATGGCGAAAATAAGATGGCCGCCATACAAATTTCGTCGGTCTCCATCTCGGAAGGTATAAAAGATAGAAGAGTGGTTTCTTGGCAAAAGATGATCAGGATCCGATGGTTTATTCGATAAATAGAAAAAAAAAATCAAAGTGGCAGAATTTATTTTTCCATAGAAAATGTATGGCGAATATTGAGAGAGAGAAGTTGTGAACAATGCAGGCCTATGATGCGGTTCTTTGGAGAACTCTCAAAGAAAAATATGGGAAGACATGATGATTGAGGGTTTGGAAGACGGTTGAGCAGCCCGGGCAGGGTATTGTAGATAGGTGGGAGGTGCTCAAACAAAAATTACTCAAAACCTCATCCCATTGGCACTGAGCTGAAGAAAAACCCAAAATGGTGGATACAAGATGGCGGCCATACAAATTTCGTCGGTGATTATCTCACTAAGTATAAAAGATGGAAGAGTAGTTTTTTTTAGCAAAAGATGATCAAAACTTAATAGGAGTCAAATAGTGGTCTTGAAGTCGCGTGGCCTTTACTTCCTTTGACAGTACCGCGAGCCTCAATAAATTCAAGGCGGTGCGTACGAATGTAAGTTAACGACCTGTATGGTTAGTTCGAGCTTGCACACTTCGAAAACGGTACTAGATTTGAATATCGAAAAACTATAATATCAGAGCAAAATTAACCCTAATACTCTTACAATCAAATAAGATTATAAAGTCATAATGTAGTAGGGTACTTCGAATATTTATTTTAAAAATTTCTGCTTGGAGCGTAGACGAATGGCTGAATATATTGGCGGACTCAAACCTTAAAACCAGCCAGTTTAGTTGCATTTCACTCTCAAGTCATGTCATAGTCAATGTGTTTCGATACTCGAATTTCTATCATCGTTTCCCCAATGTACAAAGTCGGCATAAGGCCTCTGTACTCACTAGGTTAGCAATCAGCTGTTCGACAAAAATCTTAGATTTGATAACATGACAGGTTTAGGTATTACGGTGTGACTCTTCTTCCATGGAAGCAAAGAAGGTAGCTTGGATGGGATGCCACGTGTGTGGATACACTGGCATTGTCTCACATACAGGTGACCTCCGTGGCAGCCGGAGCAGCAGCCACTAAGGCGGAAAGGGCCAAGAGGCGCAAATATGAAAATATAGAAAATAATTTCATATTTGTGCCTTTTGGGGAGGAGACCATGGGTTCGTAGGGCGAGGATGCTAGGTCCTTTTTTAAGGGCCTGTCATCCCGTCTCGTGGAGTCCACGGGTGACCGGAGGGCAGGCAGTATAATATTGTACTCTGTATTACTACTGAATAATATTGTACTACTGTATATATATACATATATACTCCTACCTATCTAGAATGTGCCCCTGGCTGTGCCCCTCACCCATCTTTCAAACCTTCGATCATCATCACTCTCCGTATTTTTGCTCCGAATAATTTGTAAGGATGAGATTTCTTAAAAAAAAACTAATTTTACATTTGTACAATCGTTTTTTTAGCTCACTGCCAATCGGATGATGTTTCGAGTGATATTTGTTTGAGCACCACCCACCAATCTTCAATAGGTGCACTGGCCGTGCTCCTCATCCATTTCCTAAATCCTCAATCATCAGCTGTCTCAATATTTTTCCTTTGCATGATTTTTTGTCTTCTATACGAAACCATCAATGAAAAAAACAATTTGTACGGAAAAATAAATTCTGACATCTTGATTTATTTTCTATCCATTTAGTACATCTTTAGGTCTTGATCATATTTTGCCCAGAAAATACTCTTCCATCTTTTATACTTAGTGAGACATCGACGAAAATAGTATAGCCGCCATTTTGAATCTGCCATTTTGGGGTTTTTTTCAGTTCAGTGCCAAATGGATGAGGTTTCGAGTAATTTTTGCTTGAGCACCTCCCACCTATCTACAATACCCTGCCCGGGCTCCTTAACCATTTTCAGAACCCTCAATCATCATATCTTCCCATATTTTTATTTGAGATTTTTCCAAAAAACCACATCAAAGCCTTGCATAGTTTACAACTTGTAGTCTCTTCAATATTCGCCATACATTTTCTATGGAAAAATAAATTCCACCATTTTGGTTTTTTTCTATTCATCGAATAGACCTTTGGATCCTGATCATCTGTTGCTAGGATACCACTCTTCCATTTTTTACCCTCCGAGGTGGACACCGACGAAATTTGTATAGCGGCCATCTTTTTTTCGCCATTTTGAATTTTTTTCAGCTCACTGCCAATTGGATGACGTTTTGAATGACATTTGCTCAAGCACTCCCCTCCTATCTTCAATACCTTAAGCGTGCTCTTCACCCGTCTCCGAAATCCTCAATCATCAGCTCTCTCCATATTTTTGTTCCGAATGAATTTTTGTCTTCTATACGGAATCATTAGTGAAAAAAAATTTTTTATACAAAATTTTACAGGAGGGGTGATCAATGAGTGAGTCAGTGAATGAATCAGCACGAGCAATAATAAGATAAACGATTTAGAATATGAATGTTTGCGTGACTGAACGCGAATGATACTTGGTGTAACTGAAACCATACTGAAATATTGTGAGCATCCTGTATTTTATTTCTATACATACCACGTAATTAGAGGCTCATAGAACCTTATTCCGAGGTAGTATTTCTATCCATACCACATAATTAGGGGCTCATAGAACCTTATTCCGAGGTAATACCACGGAATTGAGTTTTGTAACAAAAAACACGTTTCCTAATTCCGAGTGTTAAAAAAGAAAAGATTTTTCCATAATAAACAAATAATTTAAAGCTTAATTAGATTATCTTCGTAAATATGTACAATACTCTCTCAAAATTGCATCGAAATATGTATAAATTTAATTTTCTTTTAAATTAATTTTCTTTAGCTTTCCCATACAATCTATCAATAAATTACCTAAATAGGTAAACTTTGACACGGTATAGTTAGTGATTGAGACGCCAAAGTGTACCTCGTAATTAGGACTCTGTAACCTTATTGCCTATTTAAATATTCAAAACCGAAACAAGAAGTATTTAACATAAAACGACTCTAAAAATTGAAAAAGTTATGAAGTCTATGAAATCGCAATTCCGCGGTATACCACGGCGTTAGGAACCGGCTAAAATATTTGGCACCTAACGCCGAGGTATTTTCAAAACCTATTTTCACCTTAATTTCTTTACAAATATTCACAAAAGTTGATTGTTTTCGATTGAAAATATAGTCCTTCAAATATTCAAATCTAAATAAAAACAAATAAAGCTCAAAATTAACGGATAAACACTATTTAAAAAAATGTAGGTATTTCGTGCACGAGGTCCAAAATGTATGAAACATGCGTTCGGGCCGGCTGCTAGTGTAAAACTTGCCGGTTATTTTAAAACATATACATATAAAACTAACAATTTCGTCATTTATCTATGGAATGATAAACTATCAATTGATTAAGATATGTTGCAGTAAAAAATAGCTTGGGGATCGGTTGAAAACGCTGTTTTTCTATATACCTCGGAATTGGGTGCCAATTTTAGAATAGAATAGAATAGAATAGAATAGAATAGAAAAGTTTTTTATTCAAATAAACTTTTACAAGTGCTTTTGAATAGTCAGATGAATCTACCATTGGTTCGGAATGCCGTTCCAACCGAGAAGAACCAGCAAGAAACTCGGCGGTTGCTCTTTTCCAAATTTACAATATCAATATAACAATTTTATGGTAAGTACATGATTGAATTGCCGTCTCGCGCATTGCTGGAACGAGTCAAATCCACGCCTTTTTATCATTTATATAAGTAATCATAATTTTATTCAGATAAACTTTCGGAAGCGTTTACGAATCGACAAATGAATCTACCACAGGTTCGAAATTAGAATACCACGGAATAAGGAGACTTTACCTTATCACTTTCAGTCCTTTCAACAGTTATTGTAGGCATGAAGCGGCAAGTTTTTTAAATGATTTGTACCTAGGTACTTTGTATCGACAATAATATGTAGGCTAAAATTATAGGGTTATTTTATGTGACCCCTTTAGCATTATTGTACCGACAAACTAAACTAATACCTACTTAATCATAATCGCAAACCTGGCTTTATTATAATAGCTAGCAACTGCAAGACAATTTTATTTTGAAACTGAATAATTTCTTTACTTACGAGTATGTTCATGGTGGTCTAATGCGTAGAATAAATAAAGTCGCCTTTGCACGGTAGACGTATGGATGCTCAAAGAATATTCTCTGCCAAATTTTGAGATCTCCCCGCCGCGCCCACATGGGAATTTTATATGTACACTGACAAACAAATTATACAGCGGAACACATAAAAAATTCACGCTCATTTCTATAAATTCAAGATCATTGATCAAGAATGCGTGCCAGAAATTCATGTTACCTCGCAAATCCCTTTAAAAAAACAATTTTTTTCAGTCTACTATAATATTATATACTTAGTAAGATAAAATACTGTCATTTTATATTTACAATGGGCGTATATCTGTATATCTGTTCCCGCACACGTGGTCAGGAGCGGCGCGGCGTGCCAACAACAAGACGGCCGTGTCAAATACGAAAATAAATGTTATTTGCATTTGGCGACGCCTCGTCTCTCACAGAAATAGGCGCTGCATAGTTTGTCGAGATGATTTGATATTGTCAATGTTCTTCAGTTGTACATAATGTTAAATCTAACATCACAAAGAGCGCAAGGTTAAGGAGAAATGTAGCGGAAAGTCTCACTTCAAACTTTGGAAAATCTTTTTGGTATTTTGTCTACACAGATAATATATCACTTATTTGAAAATGTTACGTTCCGTGGAATTTCGTTTAGATTTGTTGCCTAAAATGAGAAAAAATGACCATATCTTGGCTCTTGCTTCACTCCTCGTAGGCTTCAAATGTAATAAATAATAATAATAATAGGTAGATAAGTCGGCAATTAGGGAATTAAAGTCTTCATCTTAAGAAAACGTCCATAACTTATCCAATTAAAAAGAAATAATTATAAACTTGGCGAAGAAGTAGATCTAAACTACGAGTTTTATCTCATAATTGGACACACGAGCTCTTATTACAAGTTAAAAGAAGCTTTATTAAGGATATAAAACTTATTTAATTAATTAATTATTCATTGGGCTGAACTTTCCTATACCTACTGGCTACTGTAGAATTAAATATCAATGCAAAAATGTAATATATTTTCTCATAAAATATTCTCAACAAGCGGACACCCGCGACATCGTTCGCGTGGATATTGGTTTTTGAAAATCCCGTGTGAATCATTTTGTTTTCCTAAGCTCTTTTGAGCTCATAGCTTGCTAAAAACTGTTAAAAGTTCACTGGGGGATGTTTAGGTAGATCAAAATGTAAACATCCGCCAGTAAAAGTCCTATAAAAATCGATCCAGCCTTTTTGAGATTAGCTGGTAATCTTTAAAGTATCTCCTTTCTAACAAAAAAAGAATGAATGAAATCGGACCACGCGTTAATGAATTACAGCTAAGTACACATTTCAACTTTCATCCCCTCTCCCAAAGGAACCGTGCTGAATTTCGGGATAAAAAGTATTCTATATGTTACTCCGTCGTATGATCTTAAATCATACCACGTTTTATTTCAATCCATTCAGTAGTTTTTGCGTGATGCGCGCACAAACATACAGATAAACAGACAAACAGACAAAATTTCAAAAATAGCTTTTTTACGTTCTATTGCTAATCCCTAACATCCCCCAGTTATTATTTTGCATAAAATCTTTAATGTACAGATACGGCAAGTCTACGATTTTATTATACGTATAGAATAGAAGAATAGATATAGAAGATATAGATAGATAGATAGATAGATAGATAGATAGAATATAAGAAGATAGATGAACATCGTTTTGTTGTAATATACTCGTAGTAGGAAGCTTTAGTATAAGAAGAGATACAGATAGAGAAATTGTTATCTTTATGTCTGTTATAATACACTTACGCATCATGTAAATAAAGAAAAATGTGTGTGAAAGAATTAGGTGATAAAAGCTATCTCTCCTCCATAGTGAAACACTTAATAAACGGCAATAAATTTTTTATTTGTGTCTAAAGTGAAAAGATATAGAAGCAAGCAGATGAGGCAATAAATACAAGCCTTCGCGTCGTATCACTCGCATCAATTAGATCGCCTCACGGTGAGCAATAAAGCGTTATTTATGAACCCAACTCCGTCAAGAAAACTTCAAATATATTTTCAAAAGCATCTGGAGCGCAGCTGGTACCTACAGTTTTCAGATTTTGCGGATCTTACAAGGCACCCGCTGCCTTGCAAGATCCGCAATATCTAAGTACCTATTTGTCCAAAGAATGGTTGTTACGACCGCAAAATTACTCTGACGCTCTTTCATACTAAGGTTTGAAATATTTTTTATGTTATTAAAGTGATTCACGGTCTCGAAAGTCAATTAATTTGAGACTTCTGAAAAGTCAGTTGTATTCACTGATACGTATTCGGGAATCGGCAATGATGAGAGAACTGCTCAGAAGCCTTGCGGATGATGTGAGATTCCCAAAATGGTAAAGTATCTTTGAAAATAATGTTTGTAAAACTTTTGCTAAAACGTGTAGCTAGCATATTGTATTAAAATAGAATGTGGCGAATGCATTTAAAGTTAAATTTAGTTTTGTCTCTGGACCGCAAACTACTTAAATGTCAAACGTTCCACGAGTTATGGGTGAAATTGTAAAAGTTTTAGTGGGAACAAATTGAAGAAGCACTCCCCCGGGGCGGGCTAATGTCTGGTAAACGTAAGTTATTGCTGTTGAGTGTTGTCGCACCCCGTTACCCGGTACCCGGTACCCTGTATTGCGCTGTAGGTGTGTACCTCCCGCGTGCTGGCTGACGGATTAATGGAGGGTTATAAACGTAAGAAGTTACAACTTGACAATAATGTACTCATAATTTGATCAGTAGTTCAACTATGACTGTTTTATTGTAGATGTTTTTTAACATTAAACATAATGTAATGACTGAAGTTTAAAACAAAAGTTATAGGTACAGTCGAAAGTTAAAGTAAAAGTTAGGAGGACTTATGTACACGTCTATTGTTTGTCAGATTTCTATAAAAATATGTAGTTTCAAAACATTTTGTATGTTTAAATAATAAATCAGAATTAAACTTCGTCTGAATGAGGCGCACTAGAGATAAACTCTACTCAAAGCTAGATTTCAAGCGGTCCAGCTTTTCAATAAATGAAATCTACCGTGATAATAATTATTAATTACTAGGTCAATTTATTTATTTGTCGCCAAGAAGCATTTTACTGAAGTAAAGAATACCTGCAATGATTATAAAAGAGATGAATTATAATTCCCGCCAACAATAATTATTGCCGCGGCTGCGGAGAATAACAAGTGTCCGGGACCGGTCCCCGGCTGCGCAATCAGTTAGCGTCCGCGCCGGGAACATAAACAGCCTTGTTTTGGGGAAAAACAGTGTTTTTTCGTCGGTAAGTCAAATGAGTTACGACAGCCATCAAACTGCAGCGGAGGGTGTAATTTATTCACCATAACATCGGCATGAACAAGACGGTTGATGTTAGATATTATATTTATAAGAAGTATAATGTATGTATATGTTTAGTATTTACGTCCCTTGTAAATCTCACAGCCCGCCAACACGCATTGGAGCAGCGTGGCGGGTCTAAGATCTAAATCTCTCTCTCCTATGAGAGAGGAGGTCTGTGCCCAACAGTGGGATAGGTAGCTGTAGTGGTGGCGGTGGTGGTGGTGGTAAATCTCTTATGACACAAAAACTCTAAGAGCGGGGCCGCACTGCGCAAATTATTCGCGCGAATTTTATTCGCGCGGTTTATATTCCGCATTTTAAGGCCTAGGCCGCACTGCGAAATTTATTCGCGAGAAATTTTTCGCAAAATTCTGTGACATAATATGGGAATATATGAAGCTGCACGCACATGCGATTTAAAATTCGCGAGAAAAATATATTGAAATGCGGAATATAAACAGCGCGAATAAAATTCGCGCGAATAATTTTCGCAGTGCGGCCCCGCTCTAATATATTTTTCTCGCGAATTTTAAATCGCATGTGCATGCAGCTTCATACATTCCCATTATGTCACAGAATTTTGCGAAAAAGTTCGCGCGAATAAATTTCGCAATGCGGCCTAGGCCTAAGAGCTAGGCCGCACTATTTAATATATTATATAATATATATAAATATACTAGATGATGCCCACGGCTTCGCCCGTGTGTATTTAGGTTTGTAAAAATCTCGTGGGAACTTTGATTTTCCAGAACAAAAAGTAGCCTATCTGTAGTAAGTAGTAACCCGTCCACAAAACGGAAAAATTCCGTGGGATCCTTACGATTTCGGAATGCAATTTCTTACAGCATCAGGGTTGAGGAGTTGGACATGTACCTACTCGAGGTCATTCAACAATAAAGTCATTGGTATCCCCAATATCAATTTAAATAACTGGCAGTGCCTAAAACTAATGGGTAGTTTTGGGGATCAGATCCCCTACAGCATCAGGATTGAGGAGTTGGAATCCAAATTTTTTGTAGGACAGTGTCGCAATATTTCTGTATCGATTTAAAAAAAATTACGCAAATCGGTTCAGAAATCTCGGAGATATCGGTGTACATAGGTAGAAAAACACAACTCCTCCTTTTTTGAAAGTCGGTTAAAAAAGTAGCCTATGTTTCTCCCTGGTTAATTCTCTACTTGTATGTGAAAGTCCCGTCAAAATCGGTTCAGCCGTTCCAAAGATTAGCCCGTTCAAACAGACAGACAGACAGACAGACAGACAGACAGACAGACAGACAGACAGACAGACAAAAATTTTAAAAACGTGTGATTCGGTTATAGTATCGTTCAAATAACCATATGAGCTTAATATGAGGTAGTTATTTCGATATTACAGACAGACACTTCAATTTTATTTATTAGTATAGATTAAAATGCGGAATATAAACCGCGCGAATAAAATTCGCGCGTATATATTTCGCAGTGCGGCCTCGCTCTAAGTTATGTATTTGATGCACATTTCACGTGTGCATATAGACTTATTTAAAAATCGGTCCTTATTTTGTTTGTGATAATATACACACACTTTACACTCACACTCAATTGCACACCACACTACAGTCTGCTAAACACATTACCCTTCCGAAGTTGGTCAGTTTAGGGTATCGTAACGCTAAATCACTTGGTGGCACGTCTTCGCCGGTAGCACAGCCTTGAAGTAGTATCTCTTTAAACTGTGCCGGTAGGTTGGTTCTAGCTACGGTTCAATATTTCCACCAAATCAGACCAGAGATTGTTAGAAATTATAAATTCCCAGAAATTGCCACTGCCGGGGATCGAACCGGGATCTCCCACCGGATCACTTACCAGGAACGTACTTACCAGGAAGGTCGTCAAATATCTACATAATATCGATAGATACTACTAAACTAAGTGGCGGCTAACGAAAACAGTGCCTAATATTATATGAAGGACGTTTAAATGTTAGCTGATTATGATCTTTCGACCGCGTCATGAGAAGCGACCTGTGTGCTTAGTCTAAAGCGGAGCACTCGAAAACGAACTCGAAAACTATTGATCGATTTCAGAGTAAAATAGACCTAAAATGGCTTGTATTAAGGTTTGAGTTCGCCAATACATTCAGCATTCGAACAATGCTGAATGTATTGGCGAACTCAAACCTTAATACAAGACATTTTAGGTCTATTTTACTCTGAAATCGATCAATAGTTTTCGAGTTCGTTTTCGAGTGCTCCGCTTTAGACTAAGCACACAGATATCAATTGTATCCAATCATGACACGACGTGAACCAGCTCTCCGGCCGCGAGCTAAATAAAGACGCGGCCTTACTACTTATTACCGCCTACGACAAAACACTATTACACACAAAACGCGAACGTACACCGAAAAAAAATTTCTTTACGCAACGGAAACTGGCGGATATTCATGATCTATGATTTATTGAAGTCTGCGTGAATTGTTTATACATTGGTATATTATAAGTGATGATTTTTCTGTCAGTATTGTATAAATCGCGCATGTGGGCGGCGGGGACCTCAAAATTTGGCAGAAAATATTCTTCGCGCATTTTTTTAACCTTCTCTAGTATTTGTAAATAAATATACCTAATTCGAGATACCTGCTCATCAATCTTGGGTATGTGAGTGAGATAACTATAACCTTGATTCTGATGGGCCGCCAATCAAAATCAAATCAATCAAAGAAATAGACCGGAGAGGGCCGCCCATGGAAATATGACGGGGCCGGCCGCCCTTGCCGCATGGGATGTGGCCCAGCTCTCTACCGCAACGAGTATTATCTTTATTTCTTCCGAATGTACTTAAAATAGTGTATGAGTATTACTGTATTGAACTATACCTATCTCATAATTTTTGGCTACGTTTTTGCCCACGTGTAATTCGGGGCAAGATTTATACGACGTGCCCAATTTTATTCAAACGTGGGTACTTGTAGTAGAATTCCGTTACGATCATGTATGCTGTCGAATCACGAAAATTTCGTCTTAATAAATCAAACGAGTATTTTGTGACGCGCGAATAAAAATAAAGAGACAAACTTATGATTCAATTTCATTACGAGCAAGATTCCCTTCACCCTAAGTACAAGTGAACCTAAAATTCATATTATAAGCGAACCTATTGTAGAGGCATGCAACCTCTACTCGCCGATGATAGTCAGCCCACTATTAAGAAAACTAATTCTTCGGAGTTACCACTTCGAACGAAAATCTGAGTTACCACTTCGAAGGCATTCCGCCGAGAACTAAGTCTCAGATTATGAATTCACGTTTCGCACCAGATAGTGTCTAAAGATCACGACTGGTCGCAAACATACAGTTTGTGTTAAACAAAAATATTCTATCATAATATTATAACTAATAGCTCGCTAAAGTTGTTTGATAGGAGTGTTGTTCCATTTCAGCAAAACCATCAATGTAAATGCGGTCATATTCCATGTTGTAAATATTGTGTAAATACAGATGTTTATATGTAATGTACTTAGTAGCAGTATTTTTATTGGAGCAAACCACGTAGCTACACTACTACTGACAAGGTCAATGTTATACGCAAACCGAGCGAGGCAAGAATAACACTAGATACCACTTACGCATCACCTACCCACCTACTACGTAAGTATTACGTCGGCGTAGTATGCGTGTCGAGCGGCGACGGTCGACGTTGGCAGAGGAGAGTACCTACTAGACCTACCATAATTTCCCTACCATAAAATTAGACAAAATCAGAAATGATATTTTTTATAAATTACTAGCTTTTGCCCGCGGCTTCGCCCGCGTGACTTTCGGTTTTTCACAAATCCTGAGGGAATCGTGAATTTCTGGTTCCCGTTTCCGCTCCCTTTTCCAACCTTTATACTTACTTTCAAGGTAAATAAATAATAAGTTTGCTATAGTGATCTACCTATAGCTGTAGATTTGTGTTTTTTCAAAATTCCGCGGGAACTGTGGATTTTTACAGGATAAAAAGTAGCCTATGTATAAGTCAGGGCATTATCTATGCCCATTCAAAATGTCAGCCAAATCTGTTCAGTAGTTGCGACGTTCTAGAGTAACAAACATCCAAACATCCACACTTTCACATTTATAATATTAGTAGGATCCGTTGGTTTGATAGTAATAGCAGTAACGAGAGATAAATGTAAACTAAAACCCGATTACGTTTAATAATTTGATTTAATATAAAATAATAATAGTGTGCAGAAAGTGCGGGCACGCAGCTAGTGGCGCCATCTGTTATGTCTATTAGAAACTAATTTAATAATCTAGAAAGTCGCGCGAAGGTCAATAATTATCGATTTTTTTTGGAAATAAAATGTAGCTTAAGTCATAAGGACTATAACAACGAATCAATAGACATCAAATTCATCAAAATCGGTCCAGTAGTTTAGGCGCTACGGTGATACACACAGAATCTCATACAAAAATTGCACACAAATATGCATACATAATCGTACATAGACTGCTAAAATCATAACCCTTCCTTTTGGCTTTGCCGTAGTCGGGTAAAAATTGAGTAATAATCGCAAAATATTTAGTTTAATTTAGTAAAACTAATGTAGGGTGTAGCGTTAAGATGCTACATCGTAGAGCCGTCTATATTGTAGAAGTGTGGGAGCTCGGAGAGCTAGTTTGTTTAGCAAATAGGATTACAGACATCGCAGATTAGGTCATTTGCACACTGAAGCTCATTCACAGACATCGTATGTGGCAGACACGTACAGACATAAAAATACAGATATGAAGGTATCATATAAGGTACATCTAGCGAACGTTAGTGTAGCGTATTCGCACAGACACGGATCGACACCGGCGACATTCTCGACGAGAATGTTTCGTCTGTGCCCCTGTGTGTCTGTCCGTGTCTGTGTCCGTCTGACAGTGTCTGCGTTGTAAATATCATACACAAGCAATATGAATAATGAAACATGAAATTCTCCTTCAATCACACCGCAGTAGAGTTAGGAATTGACGTGATTTACAAGGGTACAGTTGAGGACCTAAAGAGTGATATTACTTAGGATTCTTTTTATCCTGAAGAACCCCGTTCCCGCGGGATTTTAAAAACTTACTTAATCCAAAAAAGGCAGTACAAAATAAACTTATGTGAACAAATTCTAAAGTACTGGAGCACTCCCTCCGGTTTACATTTTTTACTGTCCATGCTTTTCTTTGTTTTTATATTTCTTGGAGTTGTAAACGGAACAAACTTTTTATGTTCAATAAAGATAATAATATTACTTACTAGCTGACCCCCGCGACTTCGTTCGCGTGTTTATCTAGTTTTTGTATAGGATCCGGGTCCCAAGTTATTTGAACCCAATACTGAGGGTTGTAATGTCTGTCATTTCGGAACTAAAAAACCTATGACCTTGAAATATTTATAGGACGATATATAAAGTATTACCTTTCTAACAAAAAAAGAATGAGTGAAATCGAACAACGCGTTAATGAATTACAGCTAAATACACGTTTTAACTTTCATCCCCTCTCCCAAGGGAACCGTGCTGAATTTCAGGATAAAAAGTATCCTATGTCCTACCGTGGAGTATAAACTCAAATCGTACCAAGTTTCATTTGAATCCATTCAGTAGTTTCGGCGTGATGCGCGGCCAAGATACAGACAGACAGACAGACAGACAGACAAAAATGAAAAAAATTACAGTTTTGGCTTCAGTATCGATTATAGAGTGCCTTCCAAAAGAAATTTTCAAAATATCTTCAATGTACAGAATTGGATCTGTTACAGTTTTATTATATTATAGAAGATTATTGTTAAAATTATAATTCTACATCAGCTGTGTGTCAGCCTGCTGGTCGTCACGCTCAGGACTCCTATTAAACGAATACTGTATTTTCCCCTAAATAAATTTTATTTATATCTGGAATTCCCTTTACGAAGTTGACCTTAGCAATTAGCAATGAACTAATAGATGTTCCCTTTTAAGCCACTGCCGTTGTCGGCTGCGCGTCAATATTAGTTTGTTCTGCGTCGGCAGCGAGCGGCGACCACAAACAATCAATTAACTGAACTGCCAAAATATAAAATTTTCCTTTACCAGATTTAAGCTCGGCGCAGACGACGTGTTTTGGCCGTGCTATTAGAGCTCTATTCTATTCTGTGTATTCCGTGACGTTACCTGACACAAAAGACACACATTTGTGTGGAATTTCTACAATTACAGTAACATTATTCAAACATAATAATATGATGTAAATATGCCAGAGAAGACGATTACATCAAACATTCAAAATTGTTCGAATGTCACTTTTCTAAATTAAAGGGACGTTTCCCAACTGTTTCATTTCCTCTCAGTCAAAGTGAAAAGCAGAATGACTCGGTCATAAACCCCATTTTATCTTAGAGTTAAATATTTGCTCTCATGCCTTTGGCTCGGGTGGTTAAACGTTTCGGATAAAACGTCGTTGACGTTTGTTTTATGCATTTCTAGGCGTAAATTTCTGTAACAGCTTCAGTCTATTATTTTTAAGTTCTATACTGATAAAATGAAAGTATGTACACGAGTTTAATGCACGTGACATTGCCGTGCATTAAACTCGTGGCGAGTGCCCAGCAGACTTTCTCTAGGGGGCAACAGTCGGAAGGACATCAGCATCTTCGACCGCCTGGGCCTGCAGATTGTTTCGGAAGGTACATTATAATCAGGTACATATTACAGGTATTATATAATCTAATAAGCCTATCAGTACGCCGGTAAAATCTCTTCTATTCTTATCTAAATAACAAATAAAAGAAAATCGAGATATTTTTGCCGACATTGATAAAAAATGAAATCGCGAATTCTCAGGAATGAAATGTTTTGTTTATTTTTCAAATTGTATCAGCGAAATCCGACAATTCAATCACGTCGATACATATCCAGTTATTGCAATTTTTGTGGGGCTTTTCTCTATTATTTATTTTATTAATAGCGCTATATTATTTATATTAAATACATGAATTGCTTATTCTTTAACTTACTTCAGAAGGTGTTCCTATGCTGCCGCGGAGCCATAAGACGCGAGTAAGACCAAATCCCAACCGCGCTGCAGCAATCTGTTGACAAAACTGAATATTGAAATCGTTCTAAGTAGCTCCCTACTTACAGAAATTACTATTAAAAAGACAACGTCGTAGACCTCGCACAATCGATGCGATCCTTCCGAGTCGTCATGTCGGTACTTAAAGCTATGAGATATGAGATATCTTAGCAATATTAAATGCTAGGACGTAATATAGTTTCCATTTAATGTAAGTGCTTTCTTATATTGACAGCATAAAGTGAACACGCTGATGGTCGATATTTATCTCGGCGCAAAAAATAAAAGACGCGTCGGCTGAAATAAAGACGATTTATGATTTCTGAGACGAAGCGTGTCAATGTATAAAAACGTTTAGGGCCTCCGCAGACTGCGCAAAGCGAACATTTACTGATCTAAAAACATTTTATAAATAGCTTATGTTTGTTTATAGTTATCGTATACTATAGTATTATTATAAAGCAGCGATAATGCCCGGGCTACACGAGGCTAGTTTTTCAAGCTAGGATAGCAAGCTAGTGTCAGTAAGCTAGCAAGCTAGTACTTCTGGCTTCGTGTAGACAAAACTAGCTTTGTTTCTAAGCTAGTAAACTAGTAAGCTAGTTGACAAGCCAGGACAGTTTTTAATAGGATGGAGTTCTATTTTTTAGGCTAGTAGCGCCCCCACCACTGATTTTACTATCCTGGCTTGTGTACTAGCTTCATGTGGCCGGCGAAGCTAGTTTTCAGTTGACTCGTAAGCAGTAACCACGCGTTTTGTTTGTTTTTCTCCGCGACGTGTTTTTGGGATTTTAAGATGCCCAAACTAAGTACGGAGATTAATGTAAAGTTCGTACAACTGTACCGTGACCATGAATCATCCACGATCCATCAATGATCCACGTTCATCTCTTCTTAAAATCCACGGTCTTACCCACAGCCGTTTTTGTAATTCATCTTCTAGTGCGAATTGGCACAGTTTTTCAAGTAACTGTTTTAGTCGAATAGTGTTTTTTTTCACCTGCAGTTCATTTTGGACGTGTGGTCACCTCATAATACTAACTTAAAATAATATAGCCTCATGTAAACAGAACTAGCATATTCCAAGCCAGGTCAGCTAGCCAAGACAGTTTCAAAGAAAACTAGCTTGCTATCCTAGCTTGAAAAACTAGCCTCGTGTAGCCCGGGCATAAATTAGGAAATTGGACGATATATAGGTATATGACAAGTATAAGTTTGTCTCCCATTGACCATCTCAATGTATAGCTACATATGAACAATTGTATTATTGACACGTGATTTATGAATTAATTATAATTATGTTTATTCGGTTTTGAAAAAAAAGCTAAAAATTATACAAAAACCTAACTCCGCGTAGACAAAGTCGCGGGCTAATAATAGTGTAGCTAATGTGTAACGAAACGATACTAAACGGATCCGACTCCCAACAATTTAATATTTTTACAAAATATTCTCATATCGTGTTAATGAAACTTGTGTAGTGGTGATCAGCGCACGCGGGCGCCGGACGCGTGACGCGTGACGCCGGACGCGTGACGGCAGCTGACTATTCGTCTCGTCGTATAGTTATGCCAAACAATAAAATATTTTATCTACTCTCATATCATAAAATTCCGAATATGAAATCAAAATGTGTCATATATTGGACTACTTTATTCACATACATCTATAATATTTAAAAAAAAATTAAAAAAGTTCATTATAACACTACTTTGTTAGGAAATTATTGCAAAACAATGTTAAAAAATAATTTTTTCTACATTATAGTACAGGCACTGGGTTCTGGTATTTTTGAGCCATGCCGGGTGTTTATTATTATTATTATTATTTAATACTTTATTGTACACCAAAAAAACATAAATTAAACAAAAGAAACATTTTAAAAGAAATAGGTACAATAGTTAGTTTACAATAGTTAGTTAGTTTAATTTTGTTAGAATAGAATAGAATAGAATAGAAAAGTTTTTTATTCAAATAAACTTTTACAAGTGCTTTTGAATAGTCAGATGAATCTACCACTGGTTCGGAATGCCGTTCCAACCGAGAAGAACCAGCAAGAAACTCGGCGGTTGCTCTTTTCCAAATTTACAATATCAATATAACAATTTTATGGTAAGTACATGATTGAATTGCCGTCTCGCGCATTGCTGGAACGAGTAAAATCCACGCCTTTTTATCTTTGATTTTTATTTTTATCGTTCTTTTATCGTATCTTTTTATTTTTATCGTTACTTACAATGATTATCCCGCTATCAAAGTTACCCTATTACTACTACTGCGAAAGTGTGGCGGTAGCAAGATGCGGCCAGAGGACAGAGTGTAGTGCTACCATAATTGACCATAGACGCACTGCACGCACCGCACATTCGAAATTGACAATTGAATTTTGGCGCCTATTATTTAAATTTTTAATTTATTATTTATTTACTATTCAGTTTTTGTAACTCAAAATTTTGCAAGTGATTTTTGTTGCGCGGAAAAATGTCTAGCAGTGATACTGAAGAGAATTTAACTCCACCAGACATTCTGGAAATAGCATCGGGAATGACAAATAATCTTTTGCCAGCAAAATCAAAGAAAATTTACGATAAATGTTACCAAGATTTTATGAGTTGGAAAATTTTGAAAAAAACCACTTCATTTTCAGAAAATGTAATGCTAGCATATTTCCAAGAATTATCAAATAAATTTAAGTCTTTGTCCTTATGGGCTAAATACTCAATGCTCAAAAGTATATTGAGTATCTACAACCAAATCGATATTATTAAATACACAAGACTGATTGCTGTTTTAAAAAGAAAATCGCAGGGCTTTAAGGGAAAAAATGCAAAAACGTTCTCCCCTGAAGAATTGAGTACATTTACAAATTGCAATATCCAAAACATGAATACTTATTATAATAAATAATTTTGTTAATTTCTTAGTCTTTTCTTTTATACGTAAGATACCTATTGATGAGCTTAGATAAAGTAGTGTATGAAACTCTACATAATTAGTTATTAAAACACTCGTGTAATACTATTAAAAAACTCGCCTGCGGCTCGTTTTTTAAACTAACACTCGTGTTTTAATAACCTCTATTATGCAACCGTTTCATAAAATACTATTATACACTCGTCATAAAATTGCTCCTCACACTTTTGATTGTGAACGGTAGAGACCACAGAAAAAATGTCGACAAATGTAATATACGAAATGATAAATGCTCCGAATGCATGCTGAAAACCTTAGAGGACATTCACAGATCCGTGTTGTGCCGGAGACGTGGCCACAACGCGATCTGCCAAAACTGTTGTATCATCCACAGCTGGGCGTCTGTTTTACATAACTTGACTAAAAAATAGTGTAGTGTGTAACAAATATTTCAGAATACGAGCTAGAAAACGAATCACACTAATATTATAAAGGCGAAAGTTTGTGTGTATGTTTGTTACTCCTTAACGCCGCAACTACTGAACCGATTTAGCTGAACTTTTGAATGAAGATAGATTATGCCCTGACTTAACACATAGGCTACTTTTTATCCTGGAAAAATCTACAGTTCCCACGGGATTTTGAAAAAACCGAAATCTATAGCTACAGCTGTAGGTAGATTACTATAGCAAACTGCCTTGAGAGTGGGTATAAAGGTTGGAAAAGGAAGCGGGAACGGGAACCGGAAATCCACGATTCCCTCGGGATTTGTGAAAAACCGAAATTCACGCGGGCGAAGCCGCGAGCAGAAGCTAATAATTTTATAAAAGTAAAGAACATTATAATATGAGCTTTATTCCAAATTATTTTGATAATTTGTTTGGGGAGGACTGCTCCAGTCGCTATATTTGAGCCACACCGCCGACGCTTCGTACAAGCGAACGTAAAGACAAGTAACAAGGACAACGCTACAACAAGTAACAGGTTACTACGTAGCGCACTGGCGGGTAGGTATGCCTTTATAGGTACGTAACGACTAGCTATTCGAAAGACTAATTATCGTAACACTGCCTCTTTGGTCTAGCGGTTAGCACGTTCGACTGTGGATCACGAGGTCCTGGGTTCGATTCCCGGGTCGGGCCAAAAAAAAAAAAAAATGAGGTATTGGGTTTTTCTGTCAAGAAATTCTCAGTGCCAGCCCGGAGTTGGAAGTTTGCGGTGTTAGATACACCCCCGTGCCTCGGAGAGCACGTAAAGCCGTCGGTCCTGCGCCTAATCTCTCTCCGGTCGTGTCGCATATGGCGTCCCATCGGACTATGAGAGTGAGGGAATAGAGAGTGCACCTGTGTATGCGCACACACTTGTGCACTATAATATCTCCTGCGCAGATGGCTAGTCTCTGCCTCGGTTGAGATTGGCTGCCGTGGCCGAAATTCGGTCAGGAGGACATTATTATTATTATTATTATCGTAACACTACTAGGCGTATTTTAAATCGCAGGAGACGGAGAGCGACGATTGGTGAGAACAATGCGTGTTTGAGCGCAGTTCCGCTAACGTCCCCCAGCAGCGCTAACACAAAGCGAGCAAGGCAAACAGTTTATTTATGAGTAATACTAGCGACCCGCCCCGGCTTCGCACGGGTAGTAGAGCATTTTATGCGTAGGTACTACCCGCTCAGGGATTAGGCAGCGTTTTCGATGAAAGCTCCCAGGCGGCTTTTAACAATGAACTTACTATATCTCACCTTATACCCGAATTACTAATTCCGTGGAATTCTGACGTTTCATAATGTTACCAGAGATAAAACAATTCCCACAAAAAAGATGAAAAATTCAAAACTTATGCAAATACAAATCAACTGCTGCATGTAGATATGACTTTCTAGTTTCCATTCTTAGCAATTTCTATTTTAGGGCGAAACAATTAATATTATTAAGCGGCTTAGAGCTTTATATGTTGACAGGGAATTAAAGTAGTTTGGGGTAAAATCGTACTTCGTAGATGTTAACCCTGTTCTCCATATAAATAACTCATCTGTAAATGAAAATGACAGCTGTCAGAATTAAGTCGATATTAAGTCAAAAATAAGGAGAAAAACTAAATATTTCAAATCAAATAAATTAGTGTATTTGGGACATAAGAAAGTAAGTTTTCACCAGATTCCGTGAAAAAAAAAATTATTTTAAAAGATAAAAATAAAGAACCAAAAACTTGGTTTTTTGAACTTTTCACATAAATTTTGAGGTTATGTGAAAAAAGTGTAAATATAAAAGTTGTAGATCTTTTTATTACCTACAACTTTGCCATTTAATTTTTTTCCATAGGACTTCTAGTTTTGCCGGAAATCGAGATAAACCGTTTTTTACCCTTAAAACTCCCCCCCTTTTTTCCCGAGCTCAGATCGCCCGTAAATTATTTTTCCTTGTATTTTATAATATTCTCCTCCTTTTCCAATGGGTTTCATCCTACGTACTGTGATTTTTTTTTTGGTTTCAAAAATTATCGACAATGGGCTATAGGGAGAACCGCGGCCGCCGACGCGCTTATAGGCACGCTCCCGCGCCGCCGCAATTTTTAAATCTGTAATATCTTCGAAAGTATTCATTTAAATCATATGCTGTAAAGGACCATATGGATTTATATAAAATCAACAATGCATTTAAGGTATTTAATTAGATAAGGATTAATGCTGTATTGGTTGAAATCGCTTCGAAAATTAGCCATTATTTGTCGTAAAAAGTAAATGACAAAAAAATGTTATTGTGGGATATCCATAAGAGATAGACATATACCATCGCGGACTTTTCTGTAGACCTTTTCAATGTGTACAATACTTAGTACATTATTTTGATAAATCTCGTAGGGTTCAGCCTGCGTTTGCAATGTAAGCGGAAAAAATGTAATTATTTACGACATCACATTAGAAACCTCAAAAATAACAGTATTTCTCCACAATTTAATGGATGTTATTATACATATAAACCTTCCTCTTGAATCACTCTATCTATTAAAAAAAACCGCATCAAAATCCGTTGCGTAGTTTTAAAGATTTAAGCGTACAAAGGGATATAGGGACAGAGAAAACGACTTTGTTTTATACTATGTAGTGATTTTCATCCAACGATGATATTTATTATCACATTTATGGCATACATTCACGGTTATAAATAGCATCGAGGAACGATATTATAAAATTGATCGCTCTATTAATGTATCGCCGAGCCGATATGGTGCGATGTTACCCCGTGAGCTGCGTACCCCACCCGCCACCGCGAGCCGCGCCGGGCGATCCGTCAACATCCCACGCACACCATACCATGGTGGCATGCGACAAATTATTACTTTTAAGGAATTCATGAGTGAATATGTAGGTACATATTTTATTTCAGGCCTGTAATATTACCGTGCCTGTAGGTACCCATATACGTAAACAAAGTAAATACATAACAAGTAAATTAATTAAAAACCAAAAATTCGGCTGAAATAAATATTGTACGTATGTATGTATGTACCTACATTACATTGCAATTTGCAAGCAATTTTGAACCTTCAAAGATTCTATGATTTATACTATCAAAGTTAATGTTTGTAGACACGCTCTAGGAATTAAGATCTTTTTTCTCTGTGTCTGGTTTGTTGGAAGCGGCTCAAATGCTTTCTGTCCCTCTATGCAGTGTCTTTTGCTTGTATCACAACTTGTACCAGCCGTGTCCGGAACCGAATCCGTCGCCGTCGCGCCGCGCTGCGTCGTAGTAGCCTGTGTAGGCTGTAGCCTGTGTCGTAGCCTGTCGTAGCCTGTCGTAGCCTGTCGTAGCCTGTCGTAGGCTGTAGCTGTACTCCCGAACGAGTAATTTGTACAACGCCTTTGTTAGGTTTCTATAGACTTGCTCCTTCCAAGTTTTCCCTTCAGTGTGCTTAGTCTAAAGCGGAGCACTCGAAAACGAACTCGAAAACTATTGATCGATTTCATACATAATACATAATACATTCAGCATTCGAACAATGCTGAATGTATTGGCGAACTCAAACCTTAATACAAGACATTTTAGGTCTATTTTACTCTGAAATCGATCAATAGTTTTCGAGTTCGTTTTCGAGTGCTCCGCTTTAGACTAAGCACACAGTTTAATTGTCAGTATTCTTAGAAACTCGTTTAGTAATTTCGGCCTCTGACATTTAGACGAATAATTGGGAAGCCTACTTTATGTGGGACGTAAAGGAAAACAAAACTGTCTATATACAAATAAATGAAATTGAAGTGTGTGTTTTGTGATTTCGAAATAACTGCCATTTATTAAGCTCAAATGATTATTTTACGTAACAGAGCAACGGATCAACTTGATTTTTTGCATAGATACAGTTGTAGACCTAGAGAGTGACGTCGGGCACTGTTTTATCCACACAAAACAAAAAGATTTTTAACTAAACCCACCTAATTATATATTATACATTTTTGTAATTTTTTTTATTTTCCTAATTTGTTTAATGAGTTAAAATTTCTTTGCATAGTTTCATTGGATTTGTATTCACGTTACTCGATCTGCGATGCGCGAAGTGTAGAGTTATGATATTTATGTATCGAATAAAAACTGATTTTCCAAAATCCCATGAGTGGCTCCGAGGAGTCCGAGGGATCACACAAACCGCCCACATATTGCCCTAGTTTCGTGGAACAGACAACTATTCACAAATATTCCCGACATGAGTCATGTAACAGTTAATTGAGCGCAAACTACGCGTCGACGATCAGTGAGCTGCCCGCAGAGCCTTGTTGTGACGTCATGAGGGTGATACAGTTGATATTGTGACGTCACACCGCCCCCGCATACATAACTATTGACATAGAACTTGACGTGTTACAACTAGTTAACCGTCTCAACAGGGAGACTTCCATAGCTGAAGATCATATGAAACAGATCTTCAGCTGCTTGGTCCAGCGGCTGCCACTGTTGAGTGTTGCCAGCTATCGCGCGTTCACCCGGGGGAGAGCTGCAACGCTACGTATTACGGTGCAGGAAAGCATTATAGTTTGGACTTTGCAATCGTGCATTGTGGAAATTAATTAGTGTAACCATCAGTCTCGTGACGACGCGTCTGTGTCGGAATTAACCATGTGTGTAGAGTTGTACATAGGTTTACCGTATAAAATAGATTAAAACTACTGTTGTTAAATGTTTTTACTGTTTATTTACTTACTTTACTTATATTTATTTACTTACTACTGTTAAATTCTCATAAACATAATATTATTATTATCGTACAAAATAGTTGTATTTTTTTAATTTTCAGTTTTATACTGTGTAATTTTTTTTTAAAGTAGTAATTAAAACACAGTAAAGGAGGTTCAAAAATGCTTTTTAATTTACATTTCTACTCCGGTCTGATCCAATGGGTAAATTCAGATTGATTAAGTACGTTTGTGCATTTTATCAGATCTTCACAATTCGTTCTGTCAATTTTATCATAATATCAAAGCCCAAAAGCGAATTAAAACCCGGATGTATCGAACAAATTCCACACACGGCTCCGTGCGCTGAATGCCAATTAAAAGTTTTTCACATCAGTATTGCTACTCTTCAGATTGTATAGGATCCTTCTGAGTTCTGACCCCAATACTTATATTGAGTTAGCAGCGTAAACACACTCTAAACGCGACATATCGCGCGACCAACAGTTGCTATAATATTAATGCCGTCGTAGTAAGCTTTTCTATGAAAACTTCAAGGAACAATTATTATCGTAATATCAACACCATAAAAGTTCACCATCCCTAGAACTGAAAACAAAAAAGAACACACTGTCGTAGCAATTCAAATAAACTTTATTCACAAGTGTAAATTGAAAATTTAAAAAACCCCCGACATTCGCCATTTTGTGGCGGCAACCATCTTGGATTTGCAATAGTGCTATTCTACTAGTCAAGCCCTTTCATTTGATACCCATATTAAGGGATTTGGGAAAAAATATGTGATCCGCCATTTCGTAGCGGCGGCCATCTTGGACCGATTTTCATCAAACATAGCTAAGAACACTCTCGACTAAATCACCTTTCGAACAAAAAAAACCGCATTCAAATCGGTTCACCCGTTTGAGCGCCACAGGGGAACAGACAGACAGACACACACACACACACACACACACACACACACACACACACACACACACACACACACACACACACACACACACACACACACACACACACACACACACACACACAGACACGTCAAACTTATAACACCCCGTCGTTTTTGCGTCGGGGGTTAAAAACTAGCGGTCCGCCCCGGCTTCGCCCGTGGTACATATATAGCCTATAGCACTCAAGGATCACGTACATATCCAAAGGTGAAAGAATTTTTGAAATCGGTCCAGGAGTTGATACAAAAAGTCGCAAGTGTGGCCTTAGCAGTTAGCTGATACCCGAAATAAGAACCCAATCACAAGTATACTCGTATCCTCTGTACATATCTCCGAGACTTGAGTTATGGAGCTCATTCAAAGTTTCCAAGTTAGGCAGTATTTTTGTCAGTAACTGGAAAAAGGAAAACAAAATAATGGAATTGGTAGAGTTTCGATTAGTACATAATATGTTCAATGTACATAATATACCGATGGGTACCGATTTACCGAGTAGCTACCGGCGATATATCGCAGGGCGTGTGCAAGCGATAACACTCGTAAATCACGCCGGCCTGTATCGGCTTATGTGGAAAATATCGCAAGTAATGGTCGTACTACCCACTATAATATTACATTATTTAGTAGTTTTATATACAAGGTCAATCGGAAAGGGAATTCTACTTATCATAAGTATAAAAGCCATTTTTATCATAGCCCATAGGACCAAAGTTAAAATTGTGAACATAAAAGAAACTTTTGGTCCATTCTTTTAGTCGACTACAAATTAATTAAAATACCTGTCATACCACCAGAAGTATGGCTAGGGGTACGATGGGTCTGAAGGGGTCACTCGTTATAAAGTTATGAAATAGTTTGTGCAAAAAACAGTTTTTCACTTCTCATACTCTTAAAATTCTAAGTGTAAGCGCTTTCAACTTATTTTTATACTTTTGCGCATAAACCTATTGTTAACCAGGTTACTCAGAATCTTATGGCTCTGATGAACAAAATAGTAGATAATACAGTGCATAGGGTAAAACCCGGATAGATGCCGCAGTTGGATAGATGCCTCAGTGTCAAAAAACCTGACTTCCCAAACTCGCGACTAAAAATTGATAGTTTAAATAAGAAGCGTACGCCCCCCAAACCTCAGGCCCCTACATACATTTGTATTAAAACAATTTGTTTCGCTTGTGCGTGTGATTATCTCCGCAGCGAACGCGGCAAATCCTTCAAAGTTTTAGAGGCGAGTATTTGCCGTTGTATAACTTTTGAAGTAGTAGAAGATTCTGTTATATTTTTTATTATGTCAATACACTGGTTCAATAAGTGTACACCTAAGTGTAAATAATCGCTCTTTAGTTTTTAGTTTATTTAATAAATAAAAGGGCATCTATCCATATCAAAAAGGATAGTTGCCTCGATTTTTCGAGGTATAGGTGCCCTTAGAGGCATCTATCCCCTAATATACCTATAGATATATCAAGTATTTTTTTAATATTTTTAATGTTCTTTTATATTTTTATTTCTTTTTTCAATAAATTCCTGATAGTTTTAATATACTTCGGGGCATCTATCTCTTTCAGCCCGATCTGTCCAGTGGTTTGAGCTGTGCGTTGATAGATCAGTCAGGCAGTCAGTCAGTCAGTCACCTTTTCCTTTTATATATTTAGATAATAAAACCTTATGAAACTATGTATTTTGCTTATTTTTTTTCATAGGGCATCTATCCTTTTTAGTATTTTCATAGTGGGGCATCTATCCACACAGGTAGGCATCTATCCCCAAAAAAAAGGGTCTGCGAAAAGTTAAATTCTGCAAAATCTATAATCGGTAGGACAACAAAAATAAGTCATAATGGAACCCAAAAGATTAAACTAGCTATATTCATAAATATTATTTGTGATAAATTAATATTTTAAAAGTTATGAGGCCATTTCAAAAAGTGGGGCGTCTATCCGGGTTTTACCCTAAATCTAGACTTTTCCCCCTCCCCCAGACATTTAAATACATCCGAATCGGAGGCGAGTTTTAGTTCCTCGCAATCGAAGTTAAAGCAGTGTGTATAACTTGGTCGTAATACCCATTTTAAAAATTTAAACACTTGTTGTACAATCTACTAAGTAGCTTTTAATGTAATTTTCCGCTTTGGGCCATCAATTTACATATTTGTGAATTTGATGTTATTACGTCCATTCTTTCAGAAGATATAAGCGGTAGAGTAAACGGGCTATTTCTTACGGCATTATGAGGACGTCAAGTGTACAGACAGGAACGGCCTCCGCTCGCGTCACTGATCTCGGGAACGATTTATCACTTCGAGATGCTGCGATAATAGAGCGCCCTGACTGATGCGAGCGCGCTGCTCGCACACTCGAGGATCGATGGATTTACAGCTTCACTGTGGAGTTACGAGAGGGTCGACGGTTGAGGCGATAGCTCCTCTCACAAAAAATATCCTATATGTCATTCTCTATCCTAGGTCTTTTACTGTATCCATGCAATCGACACGTAGCTCTGTTGCGGAGAGAATGTGAGAAAAATAGCATGCTGCTATGTTTATTTTTCCGGAATAAAAAAATAGCCTATGTCACTCCCCAGGTCCTCAACAATGTTTGTGCAAATAATCACCATGTTTCGTAGTTCTGCTATGGCGTGATTGAAAGACAAACCAACAAAAATTATGATTATGATTATGATTATAAAAAAACGCACTTTCGTATTTATAAATATTATTCTAGTAGGTAAGGATATTAGTTCGTAGGGGATGATAGAGATTCATTGGTGGAAAACTACGTGGTAGCTTGTATCTTTAACCCCCGACGCAAAAACGACGGGGTGTTATAAGCTTGACGTGTCTGTGTGTGTGTCTGTGTGTGTGTGTGTGTGTGTGTGTGTGTGTCTGTCTGTTCCCCTGTGGCGCTCAAACGAATGGACCGATTTGAATGCGGTTTTTTATGTTTGAAAGGTGAATTAATCGAGAGTGTTGTTAGCTATGTTTGATGAAAATCGGTCCAAGATGGCCGCCGCTACAAAATGGTGGATTACATATTTTTTCACAACTCCCTTAATATGGGTATCAAATGAAAGGGCTTGACAAGTATAATATCACTATGTAAATCCAAGATGGCCGCCGCCACAAAATGGTGAATGTCGGGGGTTTTTAAATTTTTAATTTACACTTGTTAATTCATCTATAAGCCCTAGACTGCGATCTCATGGGAAGTGACACCGCTAAGGTGGAAGCGGGCTACCCTGGTAAAGGTATTATGATCCAAATAGAATTTCCGAAAGTAATATACCTAAACAGTTTAATTTAGATAAACTAAGACCATAATGTATTTTTAGTTGGTTAATGGTTTTGATTATTATTTATTACTTGTCTAAACTATTTTTAATTAAAAGTTGGAGACGAAATACAATTCTGCAAAAGGAGTTTGAAGACAAGCAACTCATCTCTGACTTTTGTCATCTTTAATTTAGTAAAGTTTCAACGAGTCTAGGACACCGCCGCGACGTGTACAGGGTGTACTCAAAATTAATTATTATCATTTAGGTGCAAAGCACTTCTATTCGTTTTATTTGGACAAATAGAGCTTTTGTTATGTTAAAACCGATATTTATATTTGATTTCTTAATTTGGAGGTAAAGCTAATTTTCCGTAGATGCCGTTTGATTGATATACCATGTGAAAAGAGGTGTTTGTTGAAAGCTGATATTTTCAAATATGTGGTTCTTGATTCAACATAATAAAGTGCAATTTAGCTCGCGCAATTATAAGTTCCTAAACTACAAAGCACCTCTCGATCCCTTTGTTTTTTTTAAGACTGTGAAAAAAGGAGTGTAAGACTGTCTGAAAAAAGGAGTACCTAAGTATATTCCACCATAACTTTTATACGCCTAAATCAATTTTGATGAATGAGGTACCTATTGCTAGAATTCTTAGCTTATTCTGGGTGACATAGGCTACCAAAATTAAAAAAAAAATTGATGGGGTGACCATTGGTGCCGCATTAGTTAAACCAAAAGTTGAAAAAAAAATTCGAAAATCAAATTAAGGTTATATTCATCATCTAGAAAATGATGAGTAGATTCCAAAAATATATAACACAATATTTTAATATCCAGTGATTCACACTAAAATATCATTTATAAAAAATTCGTATGTTTTAATTTTGTTAATTCCGACTTATCATCGCGTAATCTTTTATCCCATCTGACAGGACAACTGAATTAGCAGCGACGCGACGCGACGGTGGTTTTGATGTGATTATAGCTTGGTGATGTGAGTCAGGTGGGCCGTGGGACAGCTCTGATATGGTAGGTCAACTGAGGTGAGGCCCATTCCAAACTCAAAGTCAAATAAACTTTATTTAAAATTTGTACACTTTACACTTTTTAAACGTCAGTTTAAGAACATTGAGGCAATGGTGATAATTACTTACGAAAACTTAAAACTATTTCATGCCAAATGTATGTCTATTTATTGTCTACCACGAATCTGTAGGTGTTCTTACAACATTTGTAGTGGCAGTGAGTATACGCTTTATGTTGTTTGTAAGCATGATGCCTGTTTTATTTAACACTATGTTTTGCTTGCGATGTGGTTTTAGGTTTAAAAAATCTCGCCGGAGCCCTTTACTGAGTTAAAAAGTATGACATTTAACAATCTTAAATAAATCCATGCAAAAAATCACCAGCTTAGATGCGGACAAATTGAAGCCCAAATGCGCCTAAAATAGAATGCGGAAACTGTTGGTTTTTTCCGGAAGAAATAGTACATATTACGTTATGTCATTCTTCAGAACTTTAAAAAATTCCAAAAAATGACGTTTGTTATAGGTATATGTTGCAGTTGATTGACGGACAAACCGACAAACAAACGGACTTTCGCATTTATATCGCAATAATAGAGGGCCTAATTGAATTACAACTAATTGATTACAATTCAGTGGCCACAAACAAACCATTGTATTGTATTGGAGGTTGATCTCTATGATTGTTGTTGGGATTATCCGATAATTAATATTTGCCGCACAGGTAGTAACTACCTACCACGCGGGAAATGTTAATTATATCGGTCAGATTAACAGGCGTGGTTTAATATCTAATCACGTTTATAATACAATAATGACGTAATAACATTATAGCTACTATAGATGAATAGGCACTATGTTAATAAGAACTTGGACAGTGGCTTCTAGAAGTTCTATTACATGACGACTTCGCTGGCGCAGTGGTGAGCGCTGTGGTCTTATAAGTGGGTGGTCCCGGGTTCGATTCCCGGCAGGGGCAATTTGGGATTTTATAATTTCTAAATTGTCTGTGGTCTGGTCCGGTGGGAGGCTTCAGCCGTGGCTGGTTATACCACCCAGCCGGCAAAGCCGTGCCGCCAAGCAATTTAGTGTTCCGGTACGATGCCATGTAGAAACCGATCTATATGCATATCTCTTCCAAATTAGCCCGCTCGCATCTTAGACTGCATCATCACTTACCATCAGGTGAGATTGCAGTGAAGGGCTAACTTGTACTTGAAAAAAAATTTGCTCTATACTCTGGGCGCTCGTCCCCCCTCCCGCTTCGTCATCCCGCCCACCGGCGCACATCCAGCGACTGCCTGCGACTCGTTTGCTGTCGTTGGTCCATTTCATACACAATCTACATATTGATGGCTTCACATAACATGATGATTTCTCCTGTATAGTGTGTTGGCTGTGAGCTGTGAGCAGTGAGCAGTGAGCAGCGAGCAGTGAGCAGCGAGCAGTGAGCAGCGAGCAGTGAGCAGTGAGCAGCGAGCAGCGAGCAGCGAGCAGGTGTCGGCCGTACTGTAGGCAGCAGCAGCGGCGCAGCGCGAGGTCGCAGCACACATATAGATGACCCGTCTATTCTGACGCGTGTGACGGATATTAATTTATACGTTCACCGACTGTCGCGGCGCGGGCGACGCGGGCGGAACAAGAAAAACACGTTCCGATTATGTTATAGTAGGACTCATTAGATTATTGTATTGTATTGTATTTATTTATTAAAAGACAACATAGGTCGAGGTGTTAGTTACAATTGTAGACTTATTAACTACTAGCGGTCCGCCCCGGCTTCGCCCGTGGTACATAATATATAGCCTATAGCACTCAAGGATCAAAAGGTGAAAGAATTTTTGAAATCGGTCCAGTAGTTCCTGAGATTAGCGCGTTCAAACAAACAAACTCTTCCGCTTTATAATATTAGTATAGATGTTAGTTTATTTAATTTATGTAATTAATATAACTATTTACTATAGCTGACATCCAGTGTTTCTTAATAGCACTATCCTGCCTGTCAGCTAGCACCTTCAGAATAATGTTGGAACTGCTTTCAACTCTACTTTTAAGGGAGGCGATTTTCTTCCGTATGATTGCGAAGAAGCCGAAGTGATTTCGGAGCCAAATGGCAGAAATCTGCCACAAATGGTCACACTGACAGACACGTCAAACTTATAACACCCCGTCGTTTTTGCGTCGTGGCTTAAAAAGCACCTTACAAAGTAAGTCTTTAAGAAACACGGACTACCACAACCGACACTCACACAAGCGAACCTACTCCAGACAAGTACAACGCTATACGTTGATCGAGCGTGACAAGGACAACAGCTCTACACCTGTTACTACTAAGCGTACTTCTACGGGCGATTATTGGGTGCGAAGGAGAAATGTCCGTTTTTTTTGTTCAGTGAAATAGTTAGTATTCTTTGCTAAGATTATGTTCATATTTAAAAAGTCAGCAAAGCGCTCCGCATAGATTAATATTACGTGTAACCTTCGCACCAACAATAATGGGCAAAATGGGCAAAATATTAATGATGTTTAACGATTTGATAAAACATTGAAAGAAGAAAAGTCAGACAATCTCTGTGAATACAATTATACTATCGATTATAATAACATCTAATCGATTATAATAACATCTTCAGAGTAGTGTTGGGATTGCCTCCATACTGTAGTGCGTCCGGTATGTTTGCGGAGAGTCGAGTGGACGGCTTCTTCGCAATCATACGGAAGAAAATCGCCTCCCTTAAAAGTAGAGTTGAAAGCAGTTCCAACATTATTCTGAAGGTGCTAGCTGACAGGCAGGATAGTGCTATTAAGAAACACTGGATGTCAGCTATAGTAAATAGTTATATTAATTACATAAATTAAATAAACTAACATCTATACTAATATTATAAAGCGGAAGAGTTTGTTTGTTTGAACGCGCTAATCTCAGGAACTACTGGACCGATTTCAAAAATTCTTTCACCTTTGGATAATATGTACGTGATCCTTGAGTGCTATATTCTATATATTATGTACCACGGGCGAAGCCGGGGCGGACCGCTAGTAGTTAATAAGTCTACAATTGTATAACTAACACCAACTAACTAACCAACAGAAATCTGCCTCAAATGGTCACACTGGTGTCTGTGTCTGTGTGTGTGTGTGTGCGTGTGCGTGTGTGTGTGTGTGTGTCTCTGTCTGTCTTTCTGTTCCCCTGTAGCGCTCAAACGGACACTTTATTTTGTTTGAAAGGTGAATTGGTTGAGAGTGTTGTTAGCTATGTTTAATGAAAATCGATCCAAGATGGCCGCCGCTACAAAATGGCGGATTACATATTTTTTCATAACTCCCTTAATATGGGTATCAAATGAAAGGCCTTGACTAATAGAATAGCATTATACAAATACAAGATGGTCGCCGCCACAAAATGGCGAATGTCGGGGGTTTTTTAATTTATACCTACTTGTATACGGAAAGAAAATAACGCGTCTGAAGAGAAGATTGTCCTTGACTCTCCACGGACGAGCTATGTACCTATCGTGTTATTTAATTGCTATAAAATGAAAAGCAGACTTTTCATAAAATCTTTCGCAGGCTTCGCTCTACCACTTTGTAATGATAAATGGCAAACCTCAAAACAATGATTTATCTTCGAGCTCTGAATATAAATATTTTACGTTAAAGATCGAAACAATGTTCTTTGTTTCTTCGAAACACAACAAGAATAATGTAGTAAATGTCTATATTGCTGTATTATGCAACTCCACTTCCAACTATTCGTTTAACATTCATCAATAAGACACAATACAAAGTATTTTCAAGAATAGCATTTTCATTTACATTATGAAACACAGCTCTCAAATTAAATAGTATGGCATTATAATTGGCTAAAAATAAATAAGAATACATTATAACAATATTTAAACACCTGTGCACATTTATAAAACTCGAATAAATCTTTACTTGAGAACAGCTTGTGTAGTGTTTCAAAACTTGTGTTGCCCGCTACTAGACTGCGTAAAACCATCAAATTATATTGTACAAACTAGATGATGCCCACGGCTTCGCCCGTGTGGTTTGTAAAAATCTTGTGGAAACTTTGATTTTCCAGAACAAAAAGTAGCCTATCTGTAGTAAGTAAGTAGTTTAACCCGTCCACAAAACTGAAAAATCCCGTGGGATCCCCACGATTTCGGAAAACAATTCCTTGCAGCATCAGGGTTGAGGAGTTGGATATGTACCTACTCGAGTTCATTCAACGATAAAGTCTTTAATTGGTACCCCCAATATCAATTTAAATAACAGAAAGTTTCTAAAACACATTAGTTTTGGGGATCAGGTCCCCTACAGCATCAGGATTGAGGAGTTGGAATCCAAATTTTTATAGAACAGGGTCGCAATGTTTTTCTATCGATTAAAAAAAAAATTACGCAAATCGGTTCAGAAATCTCGGAGATATCGGTGTACATAGGTAGAAAAACACAACTCCTCCTTTTTTGAAAGTCGGTTAAAAAAGTAGCCTATGTTACTCCCTGGTTAATTCTCTACTTGTATGTGAAGATCCCGTCAAAATCGGTTCAGCCGTTCCGAAGATTAGCCCGTTCAAACAGACAGACAGACAGACAAACAGACAGACAGACAGACAGACAGACAGACAGACAAAAATTTTAAAAACGTGTGATTCGGTTATTATAGCGTTCAAATAACCATATGAGCTTAATATGAGGTAGTTATTTCGATATTACAGACAGACACTTCAATTTTATTATATTAATATATATATAGCTGCTCGTGCTGATTCACTGACTGATTGATCACCTCTCCTGTAAAATTTTGTATGAAAAATTTTTTTTTCAACAATGGTTTCGTATAGAGGACAAAAATTCATTCGGAACAAAAATATGGAGAGAGCTGATGATTGAGGATTTCAAAGACGAGCGATGGGCACGCTTAAGGTATTGAAGATAGGTGGGGGGTGCTCGAGCAAATGTCACTCGAAACGTCATCCAATTGGCTGTCAGTTGAAAAAAAATTCAAAATGGCGAAAAAAAGATGGCCGCCATACAAATTTCGTCGGTGTCCATCTCGGAGGGTATAAAAGATGGAAGAGTGGTTTCTTCGCAAAAGATGATCAAAATCGGAAGGTCTACTTGATGAATAGAAAAAAAATTCAAAATGGCGGAATTTATTTTTCCATAGAAAATGTATGGCGAATATTGAAGAGACTACAAGTTGTAAACTATGCAAGGCTTTGATGCGGTTCTTTGGAGAACTCTCAATGAAAAATATGGGAAGACATGATGATTGAAGGTTTGGAAGATGGTTGAGGAGCCCGGGCAGGGTATCGCAGATAGATGGGAGGTGCTCAAACAAAAATTACTCAAAACCTCATCCACTTGGCACTGAGCTGAAAAAAAAAACAAAATGGCGGATTCAAGATGGCGGCTATACAAATTTCGTCGGTGTCTATCTCACCAAGTATAAAAGATGGAAGAGTGGTTTCTTGGCAAAAGATGATCAAGAACTAAAGATCTACAATTTGATGAACAGAAAAAAATCAAGATGGCAAAATTTATTTTTTTTCACACAAAATATATGGCGAATATTGAAGAGACTATAAGTTGGGAAACTATACAAGACTTTGATACGGTTCCTTTTCAAAATTTGTTTTTATGGAAGAACTCTCCTTCTGGCAAATGATTCGGAGAAAAAAATTTGAAGAGTGATGATGATCGAGGGTTTGGAAGATGGATGAGGAGCTCGGCCAGGGTTAAAGATGCTGAAAATGATAGAAGGTGGAGGCTGCTAAAACAAAAATAATACTGAAATCCCCGCGGTCCGCTTTAGCGGGCCGCGCAGCCAAGCGCCCTACTAGTTAATATATATATAGCTGCTCGTGCTGATTGGGTGACTCACTCACTCATTGATCACCTCTCCTGAACAATTTTGTATGAAATTTTTTTTTTTCAATAATGGTGTCGTATAGAGGATAAAAATTCATTAAGAGGAAAAATATGGAGAGAGCTGATGATTGAGGATTTCAGAGACGAGCGATGGGCACGCTTAAGGTATTGAAGATAGGTGGGGGGTGGTCGAGCAAATGTCACTCGAAACGTCATCCAATTGGCAGTGAGCTGAAAAAAAATTCAAAATGGCGAAAAAAAGATGGCCGCCATACAAATTTCGTCAGTCTCCATCTCGAAGGGTATAGAAGATGGAAGAGTGGTTTCTTGGCAAAAGATGATCAGGATCCAAAGGTCTACCCGATGAATAGAAAAAAAAATTCAAAATGGCGGAATTTATTTTTCCATAGAAAATGTATGACGAATATTGAAGAGACTACAAGTTGTAAACTATGCAAGGCTTTGATGCGGTTCTTTGGAGAACTCTCAATGAAAAATATGGGAAGACATGATGATTGAGGGTTTGGAAGATGGTTGAGGAGCCCGGGCAGGGTATTGTAGATAAGTGGGAGGTGCTCAAACAAAAATTACTCGAAACCTCATCCAATTGGCACTGAGCTGAAAAAAACCTCAAAATGGTGGATTTAAGATGGCGACTATACAAATTTCGTCGGTGTTTATCTCACCAAGTATACAAGATGGAGGAGTGGTTTCTTGGATAAAGATGATCAATACCTAAAGATCTACTTGATGAGCAGAATGATTCGAAGAAAAAATATGGAGAGTGATAATGATCGAGGATTAGGAATATGGGAGAGATAGGTGGAGGCTGCTCAAACCAAAATACCCGAAAGCGAAACCTCGCGGTCCGCTTGCGGGCCGCGCATCCACGCGTCCTACTAGTTATTAATATATATATAGCTGCTCGTGCTGATTCACTGACTGATTGATCACCTCTCCTGTAAAATTTTGTATGAAAAATTTTTTTTTCACTAATAGTTTCGTACAGAAGCCAAAAATTCATTAAGAACAAAAATATGGAGAGAGCTGATGATTGAGGATTTCGGTGACGGGTGAGGGGCACGCTTAAGGTATTGAAGATAGGTGGGGGGTGCTCGAGCAAATGTCACTCGAAACGTCATCCAATTGGCAGTGAGTTGAAAAAAAATTCAAAATGGCGAAAAAAAGATGGCCGCCATACAAATTTCGTCGGTGTCCATCTCGGAGGGTATAAAAGATGGAAGAGTAGTTTCTTCATAAAAGATGATCAAGATTGGAAGGTCTATCTGATGAATAGAAAAAAAATTCAAAATGGCGGAATTTATTTTATCATAGAAAATGTATGGCGAATATTGAAGAGATTACAAGTTGTGAACCATGCAAGGCTTTGATGCGGTTCTTTGGAGAAATGTCAAAGAAAAATATGGGATGATATGATGATTAAGGGTTTGGAAGATGTTTGATGAGCCCGGGCAGGGTATTGTAAATAGATGGGGGCTGCTCAAACAAAAAATACTCAGAACCTCATCCAATTGGCACTGAGCTGAAAAAAAAAACCAAAATGGCGGATTCAATATGGCGGCTATACAAACGTTGGTATCTATCTCACCAAGTATAAAATATGGAAGAGTGGTTTCTTGGAAAAATATGATCAAGACCTAAAGGTCTACCTACTTGATGAGCAGAATGATTCGGAGAAAAAATATGGAGAGTGATAATGATCGAGGATTAGGAATATGGGAGAGATAGGTGGAGGCTGCTCAAAACAAAATACCCGAAAGCGAAACCTCGCGGTCCGCTTTAGCGGGCCGCGCACCCACGCGCCCTACTAGTATATATATAAAGCTACTTGAAGTTACGTACTGATCACCTCTCCTGAACAATTTTGTATGGGACTTTTTCACCATATTTTCCGTGTGTGTAAAACTCAAAAATTTAAGGTCTACAAAATTATAGAGAGAGCTGGACGTGGAAAACTGACTAGGGTGCCCTAAGGGATCTCGAAAACTATCAGTCGGAAAGGTACCGTCCCGAAACAAAAAATGTTCAAAACCTTGGGCAATTGGGTGAACCGTTGAAAAAAATATGGCCACCATACAAAAAAAATTTCGTCTCCATACAAAAAAATTCCTAATTTTCAAGAGGCTCTCCAGAACAATTTTGTATGGAACTTTTTTCCCTTCACTACTTATGTACGTAGAACTTATGGGTCTTCCTTCAGAAAATTATGAAACATCATGAATGTGGAAAATTTACCAGAGTACCTCATGGGTCCTCCAAAACTACCAGTCATACAGACATGGTCCCAAACAAATGTTATTAAAGACCTTGGGCCATTAGGTGAACCGGTAAAAAAAAGATGGCCGCCGAACAAAAAAAAATTTTCTCCATACAAATTTTTTGGGTAATTTTCAAGAGGCTCTCCAGAACAATTTTGTATGGAACTTTTTTCCCTTCACTATTTATGTGCGTAAAACTTACGGGTCTTCCTTCAGAAAATTATGAAACGTCATGAATGTGGAAAATTTATCAGAGTACCTCATGGGTCCTCGAAAACTACCAGTCATACAGGCATGGTCCCAAACAGATGTTGTTAAAGACCTTGGGCCATTGGGTGAACAGGTAAAAAAAGATGGCCGCCGAACAAAAAAAAATTCTCTCCATACAAATTTTTGGGTTCTTTTTAAGAGGCTCTCTTAAACATTTTTGTATGAAACTTTTTCCCCCCAATACACGTATAAGTAAACAGAACTTAAGGATATTTTTTTTTCACAAAAAATACAAAACGTAGTGAATTAATTTTCAAGTGGCTCTCCAGAACATTTTTGTATAGATCTTTTTTTCCCACTAAACACATGCATAGAACTCATTAGGTCCTTTCAGAAAAGATACAAAACGCGATACCAATATTTCTTTCTATCTTTCAAGAGACTCTCCCGAATATTCTGGTATTTGGTATGGCCTCCTATTTCTTTATTTTACGAATATTGAAGAGACTACAAGGCCCGCGAGCTGCTTGCAGCTCGCGCACCGAGCGCAACACTAGTTTATTAGTATAGATAAATGATCTATAGATATAGTTAGTACGTTTTTATAATCAACTAATAGAAGACATTTTGGAGATGTCTCACATTTGTTGATGTTCATAGATTTTGTCAAACACAAACTTATTGAAAAACCTTAATATTAGGTAGGTATAGTGTAAAATATTACTTTAATGATGACAAACTTCGCAAGCATGAGTTGTTTAGTAGAGCAATGGTTACTGGCTATAAAGATAAACAGTTCTAATACTAAGTTTAAATGATAATGTGAAATGGTGTTAATAAAAACTTTATAATTGTTTTGGTTTTGTCTCAGACCAGGCGCGCTTTAAACCTCATATCTTTAGTTTCAAGTTTTCGTGAGTAATTTTTAATATGTTTCTAATACACGTCACTGCTATTTTAATAAAATTGTCATTCAAAAAACTATAGTATTAAGTATACCAACTTTGAATAAAGATTTCGACTTTAACCGAGTAATTTCAGTTTGCACGAAAGTTATTCCTAAATCTCAGACGCGGAACATTGGAAAACCATAAGGTAAGCGGCGAGAAGTTTTACGATAGTTGTAACTTTTATTAAACGGCGTTATTTTATTTGCGATAGTAACTACCTACCTACCATACGAGCTTATAGTGGAATACCATACCAATAGGTATTCCACTCGATGCTCGATAAGCTCGATGGCGCAGCGGTGAGTGCTGTGCTCTTATAAATGAGAGGTCCCGGTTACGATTTGAAATTTTATGATTTCTAAATTGTTGCTGGTTTGTCTGGTGGGAGGCTTCATCCGAGGCTAGGTACTACCGTACCAGCGAAGATGCGCCGCGAAGCGATTCAACATTCCAGTACGATACCGAGTAGAAAGTTAGAGAATTATTATTAGAGGTATGGATTTTAATTAAACTGCCGTATCTACCTACCCCTTCCAAGTTAGTCCGCTATCGTCTTAGACTGCAAACTTATAGAATTTGCAGGATTGGTATTTGCGTGTAGTTTATTTCATATCTTTATGATAATATTAATAGTGCAACTACGACTTAATATAAAAGTAAATAGTTAATAGATATTTATGTAATACGTATTTAACAATTATATTTGTATACTAGCTTCTGCCCGCGGCTTCGCTCACGTGAATTTCAGAATCTCGTGGGATTTTTCCAGGATAAAAAGTAGCCTATATGCTAAGTCAGGGCATACTCTATCTCCATTCAAAATTTCAGCTAAATTGGTTCAGTAGTTGCTTTAGAGGGTAAAAAACATACACACATACACACACTTTCGGCTTTATAATATTAATGTGATGATTAGTGGAATATAAACAATATTTAAAATATTTACTTCGATATTAGTATATTATTTTTTCCCGTGTAACTGAACTAACGCAAAGCTGTGTAGGTATGCAAACTGAACTCGGAATTTGAGTGCAACCGAAATTGCTCTCGTTTAAACGGTCATATCGGGAAACGAGAAGTTAGCTCTCGGGAAATGGGATTGCAATTCTAGACTCTAGATTGTATCGATCTACCTGTCTCTGTTTATAACAAACTTACCTACTGGTAGATCATAGGTGCTATAGCGACCTATGACCGACCTCGGTGAAATACGGCCGGAGATCTTGCACTCCAGAAATGGCCACGCCAGGATCTTCTTTGTCCCACCGGATATTGAAAAGATTTAAAAGTTATCATGGGTTTATCTTCGTTTATCGTAATTCAATAGTTGGCAGCATAAAAAGTGGACAGGTAATATTCTGCCGGTAATAGTCTGGTAATACAATGACCTGAGGCGCGATGACTTTGTAGAATAGACTCAAACTTAAATGCGGTTGGTGACCGTTTAGTTTATTTTGCACTAAATAGGTACGTTTACTTGAATTTCTTACTATTTGACGCGTGGCTGGCTCGTGATTCAATAGAAAATAATGAGGCTGGAGCAAATAGCGAGATAACACGTTTATTAAATGTAATCTGCGATTTCGTCCGCCGCTCTTGGCGTCGAGTGCTTTGGAAAGCTGTCAATGTCAAGGAGCGAGTGTTCTAACGGAGAGCAGAGTACGGAGAACAATGATAAGGACCTATTACACACAACAATGGAAAATCCTGTTAAGCATAGAACTGTTTGGGGATCATTTCGCGTACGAGGAGGGATAAGTTCACTTATGTGGGTCGCGACTGACTATTGCTTGTAGAAAGAGAGAGAATACAACATATTTGCTTGTAGATAATGCGGTACACAAATCAAATCAAATCAAATCAAATAAACTTTATTCAAAATTGGTACACTGTACACTTTTTGAACGTCAATTTAGGAATAGGCAATGGTGATAATTATTTACGGAAACTTAAAAACTAAAACTACGAGGGTTCCAAACGCGCCCTGGTCACAGAATTCTGAACCGTAGATCGCGCATGGAATCGACGCTCTGACTACGATGTGAAGCCAACAGACGCCAAAAATAAGACATTCATAATAATTGAGGAAAACAATTTTTTATACATCTTCATTATGCCCGTTGCAGACGTCACAGGCGGCCGACGAAAGTCCGCGACAACACGAAACAACACATTAGTAAGTACTTAACGCAGACGTCCCACAAAATTGAAGCAAGTTATGAACAATTCTCGTCGATTCGATTACAGTTTTGACAAAGAGAAACAAGTGTAAATTGAAAATTTAAAAAACCCCCGACATTCGCCATTTAGTGGCGGCGGCCATCTTGAATTTGCAATAGTGCTATTCTACTAGTCAAGCCCTTTCATTTGATACCCATATCAAGGGAGTTGTAAAAAAATATATCATCCGCCATTTTGTAGCGGCGGCCATCTTGGACCGATTTTCATCAAACATAGCTAAGAACACTCTCGACTAATTCACCTTTCAAACAAAAAAAACCGCATTCAAATCGGTCCACCCGTTTGAGCGCCACAGGGGAACAGACAGACACACACACACACACACACACACACACACACACACAGACACGTCAAACTTATAACACCCCGTCGTTTTTGCGTCGGGGGTTAATAAATAACATTCGAGTGAACAATCTGAACTGTTGGTCTAGTGGTTAGCATACCTATTCAATGTAAATCACGAGGTCCCTGGTTCGATTCCCGGGTCGGGCAAATAATTGTTAGTATTTCTGTCAAGAAATTTTCAGTATCAGCCCGGAGTTGGTAGTTGGCGGTGTTTCACCCCCGTGCCTCGGAGAGCATGTTAAGCAGTCGGTCCCGGTTATTATCACTATTATATTTGTGACAATAGTCTTTAAAGCAAGCGAGGAGGCCTGCCCCCAGCAGTGGGATATTAAAAGGCTGTAGTGGTGGAACATGCGTTAATCTAACGACAGTGTGCCATCGTCCTGTGAGAGCGATCTCAATGCCAAGGCGATGCGGCGCGTTTACGCCATTATTGCGGCCTTGACGATGCAGTATACTGCAAGCGGCTGCTAGTCATTGACATTTTCGCACCGCACAGCTGCTTTGTGGCATTCGCGTTGAATTCGCTCACGTAGGATGGCACGTAAAGTAACTAATACCTAATCTGTGACAGTCTACAGTGTGCGTAAAAGTTAAGTCAGCGTAAAATTGGACACCGCTTCTCCCTGTGTAACTTGGCAGTTGTTTGATAAAAATCGGTCGTCTGCGCGAGCTCTAACGGTGCTTTTATGGCGAGCTAGTTTGGGTTGTTGGCAATTAAGAAATTTTCCACAATGACAGAGTCAGACATATTGTTCTTGTCGCGTCGACATACATCTAGCTAGGTACAACTCGGCCGCACCTAATTACCGCGAGTGCCAAAATTGCTACGTGCAAAGAGTTGTCAGGTCCCTGGAGCAGCAATTTCTAAGAAACTCTTTTTCTTGAAAGAAGTTTTATTTGTAAAGTTTGTATTAGTACAGAAATAGATTTATTGCTACCTGATTTCATCTATGTATCTGAAGTAACTGAATCTCTTAATTGTCCCTTTCATCGATTTTGTATTCGTTACTTATTTTAGATATTATTTTGTATTAACATCTTGAATAGGTACTGTATTAAAAATTAGCAAAAACCAGTGTAATATCTCTTATTACTACACAAGCGGACACCCGCGACTTCGTTCGCGTGGATATTATATATATAAAGCTACTTGAAGTCAGGTACTGATCACCTCTCCTGAACAATTTTGTATGGGACTTTTTCACCATAATTTTCATGTGTGTAAAATTCAAAAATATAAGGTCTACAAAATTATAGAGAGAGCTGAACGTGGAAAACTGACTAGGGTGCCCTAAGGGATCTCGAAAACTATCAGTCGGAAAGGTATCGTCCCGAAACAAAAAATGTTGAAAACCTTGGGCCATTGGGTGAACCGGTGAAAAAAATATGGCCACCAAACAAAAAAAAATTTCGTCTCCATACAAAAATTTTGCTAATTTTCAAGAGGCTCTCCAGAACAATTTTGTATGGAACTTTTTTCGCCTCACTATTTATATGCGTAGAACTTATGGGTCTTCCTTCAGGAAAAATATGAAACGTCATGAATGTGGAAAATTTACCAGAGTACCCCAAAGGCTCTAAAAAACTATCAGTCATAGAGACATGGTCCTGAAACTGAAAATGTTCAATACCTTGGGCCCTTTGGTGAGCCAGTAAAAAAAAGATAGGCACCGAACAAAAAAAATTTTCGCGTCCATACAAATTTTTTTTTTAATTTTCAAGAGGCTCTCCAGAACATTTTTGTATAGAACTTTTTTTACCTCACTAAGCGCATGCATAGAGCTCATGAGTGTCCTTTCAGGAAAAATACGAAACGTTATGAATGTGGAATATTTACCAGAGTACCTCATGGGTCCTCCAAAACTACCAGTCATACAGACATGGTCCCAAACAAATGTTATTAAAGACCTTGGGCCATTGGGTGAACCGGTAAAAAAAAGATAGACGCCGAACAAAAAAAAATTTTCTCCATACAAATTTTTTGGGTTCTATTCAAGAAGCTCTCCAGAACAATTTTGTATGGAACTTTTTTCCTTTCACTATTTATGTGCGTAGGACTTATGGGTCTTCCTTCAGGAAAATTATGAAACGTCATGAATGTGGAAAATTTACCAGAGTACCCCATGGGTCCTCCAAAACTACCAATCATACAGACATGGTCCCAAACAAATGTTATTAAAGACCTTGGGCCATTGGGTGAACCGGTAAAAAAAAGATGGCCGCCGAACAAAAAAAATTTTCTCCATACAAATTTTTTGGGTTCTTTTCAAGAGGCTCTCCAGAACAATTTTGTATGGAACTTTTCCCTTCACTATTTATGTGCGTAGAACTTATAGGTCTTCCTTCAGGAAACTTATGAAACGTCATGAATGTGGAAAATTTACCAGAGTACCTCATGGGTCCTCTAAAACTACCAGTCATACAGACATGGTCCCAAACAAATGTTATTAAAAACCTTGGGCCATTGGGTGAACCGGTAAAAAAAGATGGCCGCCTAACAAAAAAAAAATTCCACTAAACGCATGCATAGAACTGATTAGTGTCCTTTCAGAAAAGATACGAAACGTGATACCAATATTTCTTTCTATCTTTCAAGAGACTCTCCAGAATATTCTGGTATTTGGTATGGCCTCCCATTTCTTTATTTTACGAATATTGAAGAGACTACAAGGCACGCGAGCTGCTTGCAGCTCGCGCACCGAGCGCAACACTAGTATACATATATTAGTTTTTAAAAATCCCGTAGGAATCATTTTGTTTTTCCTAAGCTCCTTTGAGCTCATATCATGCTAAAAACTGTTAAAAGTTCACTGGCGGATGTTTAGGTAGATCAAAATGTAAACATCCGCCAGTGAAATTCCCATCAAAATCGATCCAGCCTTTTAGAGATTATTCGGTAATCTTTAAAGTATCTACTTTACAACAAAAAATGAATGAAATCGGACTACGCGTTATTGAATTACAGCAAAATACACGTTTTGATTTTCAGTCCCTTTCCCTAGGGCACCGTGCTGAATTTCGGGATAGAAAGTATCCTATATGTTACTTATATAGTATGAACTTAAATCGTACCAAGTTTCGTTTCAATCCATTCAGTAGTTTTTGCGTGATGCGCGCACAAACATACAGACAAACAGACAAAAATTTCAAAAATAGCTTTTTTACGTTTTATTACTTATCCCTAACACCCCCAGTTATTATTTTCCAAAAATCTTCAATGTACAGATACGGCAAGTCTGCGATTTTATCTTGTCTTGAAAAGGACTCTACCTATTAAATTCATACTATCTGTGAAATATAGCTATTTTAAACATATTATTACGACAAAGCTGTGATAGCCTAGTGGTTAGGACGACCGACTTCTAATCGGAGGTCGTGGGTTCGATCCCGGGCACACACCTCTAACTTTTCGGAGTTATGTGCGTTTTAAGTATTTAAATATCACTTGCTTTAACGGTGAAGGAAAACATCGTGAGGAAACCTGCACGCCTGAGAGTTCTCCATAACGTTCTCAAAGGTGTGTGAAGTCTGCCAATCCGCTTGGCCAGCGTGGCCAAAACCCTTCTCACTCTGAGAGGAGACCCGTGCTCTGTAGTGAGCCGGTAATGGGTTGATCATGATGATTACGACAAAACTATTCATGTTTATGTCAAATAGTAAAATTATGGGCACAAAAATATGTTAATTTATTCCATTCTAAGTTCAAGTAATTGAATCGGTGGGGTGCTTTTTTGGACGCTAGTGTGCTTAGTCTAAGATCGGAGCACTCGAAAACGAACTCGAAAACTATTGATCGAATCACAAGTTAATTCAGAGCAAAATGAACTCAAATACTCGTATTTTAAAGTCGTAATTCCATAGTTCGAATATGTATTTTACAACATTTCTGCTTGGGGCGCTCGTTGTGTTCGAATGCTAAATGTATTGGCGAACTCAAACCTTAATACAAGCCATTTTAGGTCTATTTTACTTTGAAATCGATCAATAGTTTTCGAGTTCGTTTTCGAGTGCTCCGATCTTAGACTAAGCACTCTGCTGTATGAGGTTTGCCGTGCCGCGGCCGCGGTCCGACAATGGCCGCTCGACTGTATTTGCCGATGATACGGACGATAACAACAACATGTGTCGCACGACATGCCCATATCAACGTTACCTAACGCCATTGTCTCTCCGTTTGGACGACATTAACTGCTAAACGACTTCCGGAGCGGAGGACAATATGTCCTTTTATAATTTTACGATTGATAGGGTTATATCTACTCTGAAGAGGAAACTTTAAGACTTACAGATTTGGCTAGTCTATCTGTTTGCTCGTTCAGTGTAGATACATAGCATGCTTAATGAAACATTGAGACTTGAGAGCTGTTTTACACCCTTGTCTATGACCCAGATGATGTAAGGAATTGCATTCCTAAATCGTGGGGATCCCACGGGATTTTTCCGTTTTGGGGACGGGTTACTACAGATAGGCTACTTTTTGTTCAGGAAAATCAAAAGTTCCCACGGGATTCCATTGCCACGATTCCTGAGGTAGCGGCGTGGATGAAGGAGCGGAGCGGTGAATGAAGGGTATGTTGTATCTACGAGTACGTGCGGGAAAGTCGACGATCCGGCGGCGGGCGGCGCGCGGCGGGCTACACCCGTCACCCCTCCCGAACCGCGCACATATCTCAGAAACATGTCAGAAACCATCTCAGTTGCTATGCTATCATAGTAATAACTATTCTCTACCTATAGTACCTACCTATAAATCGCTTTTAGCTTTAAATTAGCACAGTCATTTCTATCGTGCTGCCATAAAATTTGAAAGATTGTCGCACGTAGTAGGTACCTAATCAATAAAATTTTTTAGCTGAATGTTTTAGACGGACAAAAATTCTGCAAAAACTAACATATTGACATCAATAAACGAATGTTATTTGGGAAATACCGGATATTTTAGAGAAGGAAAGATTTTATTATTCGTTGGAGGGGTCATGGGTCAAGGACAAAGGATCGCTAGTAAGCTGGCCGACTTCGTGTAACTCTGCCGGGTATTGAATTCCACACGCTATATTGCTACTACGCGGTAGGTACCTAGGTAGGTACGCGTCGTTATGCAAAACCTCCACAGATATGGAGCGCAATATCATCACTGCATGATAATATTATGATAAAGTCGGCTTTTGTGTCTATTTCAAAGAGCTGACATCTCAATAGTTATTGAAACTCGCACGCATGTAATGACACGCATAAACCAGGATTTTTTTATTAACTTAAAACTAGAATTGTAAGAAACAAAGTCGAATAATGTAGCTAATTATGTTGTACACAATCTCTAAACCTAAACTAAATTGACAGGTTTAAAAATAGTGCTATCCTCTTCAGCAGGGAGGATTGTGAAAGAGACAGGAATATATTTAGACCTGTCATTTTAGTTTAGATTTAGAGATTGTGTACAACAGAATCGGCCACAATATCTAATTATTCTGTTCTGTACATCCATATAACTGCAACTGGAAAAATATGTAAAACCTGGTTTCATGCCGGGACAGGCAGGATTAATGTAAGGATAGACAATGGACATACATACATTACGATGTTTTTTTTATATTCATAACAATTTTTGTAAAGAAAAGTTCCTCTCGGCCTCAAAAGTTTTTATGTAAATCTATGTAACTTTGTAATTTCACAATTATTTGTATGGAAATCTGACAAAACAGAGACACATAAATTGCGTGTCCTCAATGTTTAACTGAATTCAATTTGTTTATTCAAATAAATATTGTTTGAAATATTGAGATTGCAATACAATAAATTATTCTGGTTTAGCTACTCTACAAACCGGATAATCGACACCTCAGTGAACATCCTTGACCTGTTATAATCGCAAGATTCATATTCTGACGTTTGGTATATATAAGACATATATAAAAAATTAAATTAGTTTGCAAAAAAACCTAACTAAATGTTTGTTGGCAATGTGATTTAGGTATCATTAGACAACAGCGAACAAGTAATTCCCAGAAGCAATTAACGTAAATGCCTGTTAGGATTATAAATTATAAACTGCTCATAATTGACGCGACGAGACGATCGGCTTATTAGGAACGTATAAATGATTCGGTACGTCAAAGTTTATGGTCCGAGAGCTAGTAGTAGATTTTGAAAACAAACCGATTGGATAAAAGCTAAATCTTTTCCTTGTATGGAAAGAGACCAGCTAGCCGGTCTTCTTCATTTTAGGATTTAGGATTTTCGTATTTCACGTCGTCGTTACTGGCCTTCCATTATAACACACATAACATTGTGAATTAAGAATAGAAGAGGTAGATACTGTACTGTATGTTTCAACTAAAAAAAAAACACTTATTTGTAACAATATAATTAAATTAAGTAAGTAGATATATCCATAACCTAATAAAAATTAGGGACGCATGTATTTTTTCAACGCTGATTAAATAATAAAAAAACGAAATCCGATACTTCCTCAAAATTGCCCACCAACTCTCACCCAACTAAACCATATAAAACATGGAATAAAGATAAATAGCGAGTGAATTGAAGACTTTTGAATTAACTGTTGTCCAACAGTTAAGCAGTCAGTGTGATGGAACGCCGTCGCGCGAAATTGATTGGTGCCCGCATATGACACCGTCGATTACTTCCGACAAGAGTCAAATTGATTCTATTTGTTTTACCAATTTGCTTTGTGAAACACATTATATAAATGGATTTCAAATTACATAATATATCGAATTAACGCTGGCACTCATATAATAACAAGAAAGCTACACTTGGATTACAGGAAAAAAAATTGTTAGTGCTCTTTGGCTGAAATGAGTAAATAGAGCGAACGTGAAATGAATGAAGTAAAAAGGAATAAGTTTATAATGCTATTGCGCGTCGTAAGACGCGAACTGCAAACAGATTAAATATATACAACGACCGAGACACCGGCACCGGGGCGATGCCATTTACATAATATGAACCGAACTGAAGCGATATGAAACGACGAAAATATCTACATAAAGTGTACGTAACTGAACAACATGCGTCTGTTGCACCGAGCGCGAGCTTTCAAATCATCAGAACGTGGAGTAATCGAGCGAACATTTCTGCTGGAAAACTATATTAACATCTGATTGTTAAATTTTTTTCTGCAGATAAAGAATTATGAATTGTGAGGTATTTGATCGACGCAGGTAAGTACTATAAAAGTACTATTGAGTTTATGACCCGCTCAGACCAATAAATTGCTCTCATAATACGACATCTGACGCCGATCACTTGGTTTGAGAGGACGCGGGAGATCGTCAACAGGAGCAATAACCATTTTATTCGTGTCTTTTGTGCTTTCATAATAGTAGGGGAGCCCATGATGCGAAATGGGGAATTACTCGAGCCTCGCGCGGGACCTATTGAATTTTGTAGATTAGTTGATAGGAAGCATAATAGGTTACATAATATATGTTTCCCCTTTTACTGGTGGGGAAAGCGTCTAGCTGCACACTCTCATCTTCACAGACGATTTTTATTACTTCGGCTAGTTGAAATCGCCAGATTATATTTATTTATTATTTTTGCATCATATCCCTCACAATAAAAAAAAATAATCGCGCTCGAGAATGCCGTTTATTTTTGCAGCTTTGTAAGTTGTAACCCTCCCACTCTCGTACGTTACGTTCAAATAGTCAAATTTTCTAAATATACTTTTTTTAGCTCGTAATTAACCCACCATACATTAATATGATACATTTTATTATTTTTGACCATCGATTTTTTTTACTAATCTGATGGGCTACTGAGCGCTAGACGCGCGACGCTATAATAAAGGGCTTATATATTATGGTAGAGGTTACTCAGCAGGGTGCAACTTATGTTAATCTGCCACGCTCGAGTAAATCCCAAAATCCCCTCTTGGGCCCCCCTACTATAAAGTCTGTTTACACAACATGAACGTGTATGCCAAAGATAATAATTAATTATTCTACCTATATTTCTTCTGGCCCGGCTATGTCTAGAACATTACTGTTCTGAGCAATAAACCCTGATGTTCCGTCTAAATATGTAGGTAATTTATGTGTCCAATACGATGCCGAAATCGATTAGGGGTAGGTATAATAATATAATTATAAATAAGGGTTTAATAAAAACTACCATACCCCGTCCGGGTAAGCCCGCTTCCATGTTCTGCTGCAGCCTGCAGCCACCACGACTGTGAGATCGCAGTCAAGGGCTAACTTGCCTCATAAAGTCCGCGGTAAAGATTCCTATTTAATTATGTGTGTGTGTGTGTCTGTCTGTCTGTCTGTGGCATTGTAGCTCCCGAACGGTGAACCGATTTGAATATTTGAATGCGGTTTTTTTTGTTTGAAAGGTGAATTAGTCGGGAGTGTTCTTAGCTATGTTTGATGAAACTCGGTCCAAGATGGCAGCCGCCACAAAATGGCGGATTACATATTTTTTCACAACTCCCTCAATATGGGTATGAAATGAATGTCGGGGGTTTTTTAAATTTTTAACTTAAGTATACTTGAACCACACTTGAACTGAAGCTACTCGCGAAGCCGCGGACCGGCTCGTACATAGTATACCTACCTACATAACATTATATACTTAGTGAGTTTCCTCTTTTATACGGTTAAGCTTTAATTAGAGGCTTACTACGAATTTATATATACTTAGTGATGAATTGTATTATATTAATTGTATTGTACTCTTCTCGCGACTGGTTTGAGAAGATTCAAACAAGTCCAGCGACATTTGCCCGCCGCCCGCCGCGCCGGCGCGGCTGCGGGCTGCCGGGGGTTACTGGACAACTCGACCGCAATAAAATCGACCGAATGGTCGAGTTGTCCACATTCAATTTTATTAATATTTTTTGATGGTCAACTCGACCGCACGTACAAAGTACAGTCATTTACAGTAGCAGATAGGTTGGGTTGAGGTATAAAAGTACAGTACAGGTATAAAAAGAAAGAGATAGCGAATCTCATTTTCGTTTAGAGACGTACCTATTATTATCTCTTGTATTCAGGAGAAAGAGACGGCTATTGGTGACATTTAAAAAAAATTACCTCGTGGGAGCGCCGTATTACCCAACGTGTTTTAAAACTAATTAAAACTGTCACTTGGTTGGTGACGTGCATGTAGGTGCTACTGTGAGTTTAGTTTTATTTGTTATGAAAATCATTCATAACAAAAAAAATCCTGATGTGTGATTTTCTCCTAAGGTGACCTGTTTGATATTATAGATAACTAGCGGACCCGGCAGACTTCGTCCTGCCCGCTATTAGCGCCACCTACCGGGTCCAATTTTTCTACTTATAAACCTTCCTCTTGAATCACTCTATCTATTAAAAAAACCGCATCAAAATCCGTTGCGTAGTTTTAAAGATTTAAGCATACATAGGGATATAGGGACAGAGAAAGCGACATTGTTTTATACTATGTAGTGATAAGAGGTCAAAAGCTACTAATAATTTGTTTTTGTTTGTTGATATAAGTGGTATTTTTTTAAACTGACTGACTGACTGAAACAATCCATGAAAATAGAAATTGTTAAGGTTTCAATATTGACAGCAATTATACAAATCTGTGATTTTATAAATAAGACTTATTTTTTTATAGAGTAAAATATTTAGGTTTGTACGTTATATTATGATGTTTTTGATGATTTACATACAGTATTGCGAAATTTTATACATATACATATATAAATACTTTTATTTCATATTTATAACCTTTTTAATTTTTGTGATGTTAATTTTTACTGATGCTACTTATAATTTGTTTTAAAGAATACCTAAATTTTGCTGTTTCAAAAAATACCATTTATTCATAATATCTTGATAATAATTAATAAAACGCTGATAAATTATAAGTAATTTCATATAAGAGTTAATCAAAATATTTGATACGTGAAACACTTTTTGTATTCGACTGTACATAAACAACTCAGTATTCTGCTATTGGCCGAGTTGACCATCAAAAAATTGGATGTGGACAACTCGACCATTCGGTCGATTTTATTGCGGTCGAGTTGTCCAGTAACCCGCTGCCGGTGCCTCGGGCGTACAATTTATGTAAAATAGGTGTATGAATTAGTATACATTTGAATTAAATTGACAACTGGTTATTGGCACAGCGCAGGGTCGCGGGTGCGCAAGATCTTTGCCAGTTTGCGTTGAATGAGGCCAGGGCACCGCACACCAAATGTGTAGGCTGTAAGTATGATTGCAGATCAGTCGCTAAAGTTCAGACCCACTCATGGGCACAAGGCCCTGTTGGCTGAGTAGCGTGACCACCTCATCGAGGGGTAACGGGTTCAAGTCCCGATCACGTATAGAGCTTGAAGTTTTTGCAAAAACTTCGTTAGCTGTGCGTTTCAATCAAGAAACTATCACGTCTCTCACCGATGTGTTTGTTGGTTGAAGCGTAGGTACAGTACGCAGCAAGATAAATCTATACTAATAAATAAAATTGAAGTGTCTGTCTGTAATATCGAAATAACTACCTCATATTAAGCTCATATGGTTATTTGAACGCTACCATAACCGAATCACACGTTTTTAAAATTTTTGTCTGTCTGTCTGTCTGTCTGTCTGTCTGTCTGTCTGTCTGTCTGTCTGTCTGTCTGTTTGAACGGGCTAATCTTCGGAACGGCTGAACCGATTTTGACGGGACTTTCACATACAAGTAGAGAATTAACCAGGGAGTAACATAGGCTACTTTTTTAACCGACTTTCAAAAAAGGAGGAGTTGTGTTTTTCTACCTATGTACACCGATATCTCCGAGATTTCTGAACCGATTTGCGTAATTTTTTTTTAATCGATAGAGGAACATTGCGACCCTGTTCTATAAAAAATTTGGATTCCAACTCCTCAATCCTGATGCTGTAGGGGACCTAATCCCCAAAACTAATGGGTTTTAGAAACTTCCGGTTATTTAAATTGATATTGGGGGTACCAATTAAAGACTTTATCGTTGAATGAACTCGAGTAGGTACATATCCAACTCCTCAACCCTGATGCTGTAAGGAATTGTATTCCGAAATCGTGGGGATCCCACGGGATTTTTCCGTTGGATCACCGATTGGGGACGAGTTTCTACAGATAAGCTACTTTTTGTTCTGGAAAATCAAAAGTTCCCACGGGATTTTTAAAAACCTAAATCCACACGGGCGAAGCCGTGGGCATCATCTAGTAATATAATAAATATATCAGGCCCCCGCGATTATTAAAATAAATTCAAAAGACTTGTACATAAAATAATAACCTGGGGGACCAGTATAGTTATTCTGAGTTTGTGCACCTTTAAAACTTTACCAAATACTACGTATCGAAAAACTAATATTTAATGCAAAATGAACCCAAATACTCTTATTTTAAAGTCGTAATTCAATACTTCGAATATTTATTTTACAACACATCTGCTTGGGGCGCTGTGTGTAAACGAATGCTGAATGTATTGGCGAACTTACACCTTAAAAAAATTAGCCAGTTTAGGTCCATTGTACTCTGAAGTCATTGTGTTTCGATCAGTAGTAGGTATTTAGTAAAGTTTTCAAGCTGTGCAAAGTGAAACTAAGCATACTGCCCTTTGTTTTTGTGTTTATTCATTTTTATTTATGTTTAATGTCGCTTAAAAAACAAATAATGTTTATTATTTTTACTTATAAGTATTTTTGCTGCTCGTTATATTTATGGAATCGATTGTGCAAAATAACTTGAAGAAATTTACATGTTTCGATAGAAATTGAATGCTACTAATTGGAACGGGGATAGCGTTGTATCTACATCCACACTCTACCTTGCTTGTTATGAAAGAGGAGGCATTTGTCTACCGGTTGTTGAAGGCTTTAGCAGGTATCAGAGGAACTATAATAGGTAATGTAGAGCCGAGAGTCCGATACGGTACCATTTGCACTAGTACGTACGACTCGCGATTGGTCGCTGATTTTTTATTAACCCCCGACGCAAAAACGACGGGGTGTTATAAGTTTGACGTGTCTGTGTGTGTGTGTGTGTGTGTGTGTGTGTGTGTGTCTGTCTGTTCCCCTGTGGCGCTCAAACGGGTGGACCGATTTGAATGCGGTTTTTTTTGTTTGAAAGGTGAATTTGTCGAGAGTGTTGTTAGCTATGTTTGATGAAAATCGGTCCAAGATGGCCGCCGCTACAAAATGGCGGATTACATATTTTATCACAACGCCCTCAATATGGGTATCAAATGAAAGGGATTGACTAGTAGAATAGCCCTATGCGAATCCAAGATGGCCGCCGCCACAAAATGGCGAATGTCGGGGGTTTTTTAAATTTTCAATTTATACTTGTTCATAAATTATTTTTAAAAATTTTAATGTTCTAATGCCGCTGCCAAAAATAACACATCCAATATTATTTATCTACTAGCTGATCCCCGCGACTTTCGTCCGCGTGGATATAGGCTTTTATTGGATCCCATAATCCTTTTTTGTACCTAAACTCCTTATAACATCACCTATCTGCCATTGAAAGTCCCGTCAAAATCGATTCAGCCGTTTCGGAAATTAGCTGGAACAAATAGACAAATATTTTAAACGCACACCAGTTTAAAATAAGCCGTACGTTCAAAGATCCGGGTCCCAAGTTATTTGAACCCAATAAATGTCTGTCATTTCTGAACTAAAAAACCTATGACCTTGAAATATTTACGGGACAATACCTAAAGTATTACCTTTCTAACAAAAAAAGATTGAGTTAAATCGAACTACACGTTAATGAGTTACAGCTAAATATACGTTTTAACTTTCTTCCCCTCTCCCAAGGGAACCGTGCTGAATTTCGGGATAAAAAGTATCCTATAACCTACCTCGGAATATAAACTCAAATCGTACCAAGTTTCATTCGAATCCATTTAGTAGTTTCGGCGTGATGCACGGCCAAGATACAGACAGACAGACAGACAGACAGACAGACAGACAGACAGACAGACAGACAGACAAAAATGAAAAAAATTACAGTTTTGGCTTCAGTATCGATTATAGAATGCCCTCCAAAAGAAATTTTCAAAATATCTTCAATGTACAGAATTGGATCTGTTACAGTTTTATTATATTACTAGCCGACCCCCGCGACTTCGTCCGCGTGGATATAGGTTTTTATATGGGATAAGATTGGATGCCATAATCCTTTTTTGTACCTAAACTAAATGTAGCCTAAGTTACTCCTTATAACATCACCTATCTGCCATTGAAAGTTCCATCAAAATTGATCGAGCCGTTTCGGTAATTAGCTGGAAGAAATAGACAGATCAACAAACATAAATTTAAACGCACACCAGTTTCAAATAAGCCGTACCTTCAAAGATCCGGGTCCCAAGTTATTTGAACCCAATAAATGTCTGTCATTTCTGAACTAAAAAACCTATGACCTTGAAATATTTACGGGACAATACTTAAAGTACTACCTTTCTAACAAAGAAAGAATGAGTGAAATCGAACAACGCGTTAATGAATTACAGCTAAATACACGTTTTAACTTTGATCCCCTCTCCCAAGGGAACCGTGCTGAATTTCGGGATAAAAAGTATCCTATGTCCTACCTCGGAGTATAAACTCAAATCGTACCAAGTTTCATTCGAATCCATTCAGTAGTTTCGGCGTGATGCGTGGCCAAGATACAGACAGACAGACAGACAGACAGACAGACGGACAGACAAAAATGAAACAAATTGCAGTTTTGGATTCAGTATCGATTATAGAGTGCCCTCCAATAAAAAATTTCAAAATATCTTCAATGTACAGAATTGGATCTGTTACAGTTTTATTATATTATAGATAGATAGATAGAAGATAGCTAGTGAATGAGTCGCAGGCGACGTGAGTGATTTGTTAATTGTTATTTTAAATTACCTAATACATGCCTACTGCGATATGTTTAATAAATATGATGTCAGTCTAAATGATTTTAGTTGTTAAGAGATTTATTTAAATCCGCGCGGGTTACCTACATCAACTACACAATATCTAGTTATCTGTATCTACTAATACTACTTTGTATGATTTTTTTTACCCAAAAGAAATCTTGGATACGAACATTCCTAACGGATATTTATAAAACATTAATATCACGTCGAATTCGCAGGCACCTGCTAGTGTATAGTTATATAGGAGCCTTCGGTGAAAACCATTGACAACACTGTTATCTAATAATACTTCTTTATACAAGAATTTTTATCTAAGTCTTTATAATATTATTAGCAGTAGACAATGTGCGAGCGCAAATGCTCTAGTACGCTAAAGGAGGATGGGCAAAAATGTATGAACGTTGGTCTACCTAATCAACACAAACGCCCTCTATGGAAATAAGAAGTTTATAAGTAGTTAATCAAATTACGTATAGCGTTTATGCCAAAATATATGGGAGTTTTTCAAAATTCACTAAAAAATAAATGTTTTAAAAATACTCTATATTAGTAATTCTACTATGAATTTAATTAATAGTGCGTAGCGTTCTACGTTAAACTGCCTCTTAGGTCTAATGGTTAGCATAATCGACTGCAGATCACGAGGTCCCGGGTTCGATGCCCGGGTCAGGCAAATAATTGTTAGGTATTGGGTTTTCCTGTCAAGAAATTCTCAGTACCAGCTCGGAGTTGGTAGTTGGCGCTGTTTCACCCCCGTGCCTCAGAGAGCACGTTAGGCAGTCGGCCCCGGTTATTATTACTATCATGTGACAATAATCGTTAAAGCCCACCAACCTACATTGGAGCAGCGTGGCGGGTTTAAGCTCTAAATCCCTCTCCTATGAGAGAGGAGGCCTGTGCTCAGCAGTGGGACGTTAAAAGGCTGTAGGTGGTGGTGGCGTAGCGTCTACAATTAAATACATTGGTCAAGTTGGCAGCAGGGGGCACAAAACCGGCCTAATGTCGGGCCCAACATAACTAATAATAGTAATAAGTCGAGATTATTAGCACACAAGTAGATAGGTACAGAGAGAAAGCTTCATACAAACGGCTCGCTGTAGGTACACTCACACAAACACTTATACCAACGGTTCGGTGTCAGTTGGATGACAAACGTGCGCATATTATGTGTGCGTGTACCTACAGCGGGCCGCTTGTAGAAGCTTCCCCTCTGTACTTATCTACTCGTGTGATTATTATCTTGATCGTTAGAAAGCTGCGAACTATTCCTATCGTTACTAGGTGGCATATTATGTCCTTCATAGCCTAATACTTCTATATCTTGCGGTCATAAAACAGAAAATAAGGTAAGGGGCTGCATTATGTTTTTCTCGAAAATCTCTTGAACCCCAAGACTTACAGCTTTGCTTCCATATAATAAAATTAAGTACTAAAAATAAGCTTTTCATTGAAATAGGTTTCATTTGTGTTGAGTAGGTAGACCACTTTGCCCATCCTCCTTTACTATGATCTGTTGCAATATTGTAATGGAAGAGATCCGTTGCCAACAAGTGCGCGCCGAGTTCCGAGAAACATGCACTGCACACAGATTTAAATAATTAGACAGCGTTAGATGTAGTGTCATTTTGATTAGGCATAAATTTCAACTTAAACAAATGATAATCTAAAAAGACTGAAAGTGAAACTGACTTTACCACGCACTTAACAATACATATCTCGGAAACTGCCGAACCGATTTTGATGAAACTTGCACTGTTCCGTAAGTTAAAGTAAATATAAGCCAATAAACAAGAATAAATTAAAAATTTAAAAACCCCCCGACATTCGCTATTTTGTGTCGGCGGCCATCTTGGATTTGCAACAGTGCTATTCTACTAGTCAAGCCATTTCATTTGATACCCATATTAAGGGAGTTGTGAAAAAAAATTTAATCCGTCCGTTTTGTAGCGACGGCCATCTTGGACCGATTTTCATCAAACATAGCTAACAACACTCTCGACTAATTCACCTTTCAAACAAAAAAAACCGCATTCAATTCGGTCCACCCGTTTGAGCGCCACAGGGGAACAGACCGACACACAGACACACACACACACAAACACGTCAAACTTATAACACCCCGTCGTTTTTGCGTCGGGGGTTAAAAAAGAATGGTCAAAATTCGATCAATGGTTTCAGATAAACATACATACATATTACGAGTAAGTACACTTATGACACTTTGTAAATATTTTTTGGAAGTCCTTATACCTAGATTATGATAATTATGGTATGTGTATTTTGCAGTTCCATAAACATCATCATCATCATCATCATGATCAACCCATTACCGGCTCACTACAGAGCACGGGTCTCCTCTCAAAGTGAGAAGGGTTTTGGCCATAGTCTACCACGCTGGCCAAGCGGATTGGCAGACTTCACACACCTTTGAGAACATTATGGAGAACTCTCAGGCATGCAGGTTTCCTCACGATGTTTTCCTTCACCGTTGAAGCAAGTGATATTTAAATACTTAAAACGCACATTACTCCGAAAAGTTAGAGGTGCGTGCCCGGGATCGAACCCACGACCTCCGATTAGAAGTCGGTCGTCCTAACCACTAGGCTATCACTGCTGTACTACCATAATAATAATAATAATAATAATAATAAATTCTTTATTTCGTTTCAATAACAATATCGTGTCTTACAAACTTTAAGGAAACGTTAATAACTGAGTTAGTTGAAAAACTGTGTTACAGCCATTAACGCCCCCCTCCAGCTTAATTTAGTGACATAAGGATTTATTATAATATGCTTATCTAGATCTAAACAAGGAGAATATAAAACTAAAACTTAATATAAAACAAAATGTGTGTGTGTGTGTGTGTGTGCTTGTATGTGTGGATGTGTGCATGCGTGTGTGTGCATGTGTATGTGTGTGCATGTTCGTTTGTGTTTGTGTGTGTGTGAACGAGTACGCATAAGTATTTAAGAAAAAACTGCAAGGTCCTATTTGGAATTTGATAAATAATGTTATTTATATTTTACAAAAAGTTCTTCCGTGTCACTGTATGTTAAAGACTTGAGCCATTTGGATGTTAAATCCTTACAACTTCTGAAGTTTACCGGGTATATGTTCAAAATATAATTGACCTTGTTATACAACACTGGGCTAGCAATGATAATAGAAATGCCTTCTCGCTAGTTCAGTTCTACAAGACTTTAGTTGGCATACTTTATCAGATCTTCTCTTCTGTTGTAGAATTAAAGGGTCAAATTGTAATTGTCTATGTTTACGCAAAATAACATTGTGAATATAAATTTGCCTGACAGTTAAAACGTCGCACAGCTTATACAGCTCCGTAGTGGGAAAAAGTGTTGGCTTCCCCAGCATCACTTTTAGGACCGCTCTTTGGGCCCGCTCTAACCGCAGGAGTAGTGTTTTCCCGCAGCCACCCCAGATAGTAATACAGTAAGACAATAACGATTGAACAAGAGCATAATAGACAGTTTTCAAGGTATTGTTATCAAGTATAGGCTTTAGGTTTTTGAAAATGTAAATCACTTTTCTAGTTTGTCCAACGAGTTTATCGACATGTTGAGCCCAAGAAAGTGTGCGATCAACTGTTATTCCCAGATACTTTATTGATTTTACTCGTTCTAGGCTTTTACACTGACAGATATCGTTGTTTAAACCACAGTTGTGCGCTTTGATAAGAAAACAATCTGGGGGCTGAGTGTTATTTGTCAGTGAGAATGTAATGTATTTACTTTTCTCAAGATTAAGGGAAAGCAGGTTAGACGAAAGCCAATTCATAACATGTTCCAAAGCAATTTCTGAATTTTTTTGTGTGTCGATCCAGTTTTTCCCTTTCACGGTTAAAGCCATGTCATCAGCATATGCCACTATTTTAACATTGGGTAAGGTAAGGTTACATAATTGATTAATATAGATGAGAAACAGCGTCGGACCTAGTATACTCCCCTGAGGAACGCCATATGATAAGGTTTCGTCTTGACTTATGCTATTGCCGATTTTAACGCACTGTGTTCGATTATTTAAATAGTCCTTAAACAAATTCAGTACCATTCCTCTAATACCGATTTCTTCCAATCTACGAATTAAGATAGGCACAGAGACAGTGTCAAAAGCCTTGGATAAATCAAGAAAAATGGCAGCAACTTTATCTTTCCTATCCAGGCCCTCTGATATGGTACCAGTGAGTTCCATAATGGCATCTTCAGTGGATCTTCCACTTCGGAAGCCAAACTGATTTTCCGATAATATGTCAAACTTGTTAAGATAGTTGACGAGTCTACTATTCATAATTTTTTCTAAGATTTTGGAAATGGAAGAAAGTATAGCGATTGGTCGATAATTATTGACACTGTCTCTGGCTCCACTCTTGTAGATAGGATGTACTACCGCCTTTTTAAACACTGTTGGGAAGATTCCTTTCGAGAAGCAAAGATTAAAAAGATGTGTAAGGACAGGTGATAGAATATGTCTGGCTTGTTTAAGTAGAGTACAGGAAATGTTATCCCAGCCGGTTGCACAGTCTCCACGGAGACCCAGGATTACATTGTCGATTTCTGTTTCATCACAGATGTATAAGACCATAGAACTGGACAGTGCCTTAATTGGATAGCAAGTATCGTTTACAATCGTGTTTGGGCGTATTTTGGATGCTCTCACTTTTGAAGCTAGAGTTTCACCAATACTCGTAAAAAAATTATTAACAGCATTAACAGAAGTGCTGCTGTCATTAGCAATCTTTAATAATTCTGTGTGGCTATTTTTATTTGTTTCAAGGTTTGCAACACGCTTAATGAGATTCCATGTGGCTTTAGGTTTCGATTTTGTACGTAAGAATTCATTTCGTTCGTGTTCTCGCCTAACCCTTTTAATAAGGTTATTGCAATAATTCCTATAACGTAAGTATATGTTTTTGTGTGTTTCATCATTTGGGTTCTTTTTAGTCTGTCTGTAAAGTTTGTCCCTGTGGCGCATGCAACGTAAAAGACCCATAGTGATCCAAGGTTTTAATATTTGTTTTTTCCTAGGAACTGAGACAGTGTGAGTGTGACTTCTTACTATATTAGATAATACGTCTATCAAAGTTTGAGCTCCTGCTTCCGGATCCTCAGCCTTGAGGAGTAATGAGAAATCTGTGTTCTCTATTGTCTTAACTACGGCAGCCATATCCGTGTGTCTGCGGGTAGTATTATCTTGGGTCATGGTAGTGGTGAGGTCGCAGCACAATATCACCGGCGAGTGATCTGTTATTAAGGAGTCAAGTACAAGAGTGACAGTTTTCTTGTTAGTTTTCAATATGACATGGTCCAAGCAGTTCATGTTACGCGTTGGATATTCATGCGCTGGTAACATTGCATGGGATGCTAAGACGTTTAAATATTCGTCAGAGTTCGTATTCATACTGTCGGGTGTAATATTAATGTTTATGTCTCCAATAAGAGCTATAGTACTGAAGCGTAAACATAATACATTGATACTATATACATTGATAGCAATAGAGATGGAAGAGTGTAGCCCTGCGACCAGGTTTGACACTTCTGCGATTGACGGGTCAAAAGTGTCCTACACCACATAAGAAGGTTCAGGGTCACTCAGCGGACGTTGGGAGTATCCCTGCAAGAATGCATGAGTGTGAATCAAATCAAGAATAAGGAAAGTGGACAACCAGAGCTACCGACATGGCTGCCAATTAGTGGAGCTCATAGCTCGAGGAACTGCTGGGTTATTCTGTAACTTAGTTAGCAACTGAAAATAGTTGCCAACGAATTAGTTTGATATACATTGCTTTACTGTGGGGAATATAAAGTGTTTTCATAATTTTACACAGTAAAGCAGCAATGTATATCGAACTAATTCGTTGGCAACTATTTTCAGTTGCTAACTAAGTTACAGAATAACCCAGCTGATGGACGTCGGGGTCCCGAAGTGCTCGACTGGCGATCCCGCACAGGCAATCGCACAAAAACGGACACAAGTGACAAAAAACCATGGCCATCGATCGCTCTAAAAGCCAAAAGTTCAAATCAATTATAAGGCTAAATCATAATATTGTGAGACGGTGATAACAAAAAAAACATGGCTGAGTTTGTTGTGGACTTTTTTAGACCAGCGTGCGTTTGGAACCCTCGTAACTAATCACCATTATCTCACTTTCATGTTCTTAAATTGACGATCATAAAGTGTACAGCGTATCAATCTATATCTACATCTATATTATCTATATCTAAAACAAAGTCGTGTTAGTTCGAACACTTATAACTCGAGAACGGCTGGAGCGATTTTCATGGTTTTTGATTTGTTGTATTTGTCTCCGTCCCGAATAGAATAATAACTATTATAAACATTGGAAAATTGACGAAAAAATAAAATAAAAGAAAAAACATATTCCCATACAAAATGTTCATGGGTTTCGTAACTGTCAAACATTTAATTGTCATCCCGTACCTCTCATACAGTACATAATATATCTTCTGTGCGTGTGTTTGTCACCGGGCAGGACGAAGCGACGACGGCAACAGCGTGTGCGGTGAATGGATTCGTTCTAGCCTCCTGGTCATCGTAAACTTCAAAAACAAAAGCCTTGAAGTTTGAGCTACATTTACCTAACCGGCAGTTGAGGTCAGATGAATTCGGCTAAAAAACTAGCCTGTCTAATAAGGATTTAGATTACAAAAACGCAGACCGGAGAATGTGGGGCTAGTCATGTAATCGTATACCTATACCTTACCTGATTGTAGGTATATACTTGACAAACTCGTACAAAACGTCGAGACTGCTCTCAGTGACTCTACCACTAGTTCAAAAATCTGAATCTAAAGACTCTCCAAGTCTCTATCTAATCTAAGTCAGTAGGCTCTTTTTTTGATTAAACAGGCATTACGTCTAAGCAAGTGTAGCGTCGAACTTTGGCTATTGTTACTACTTACTATGAGTTGGCGGAAGAATAATAAGAAAGATGTTTTATTATGTCAACGAATGTGAACTTATTGTATTATAGTTTATCCACAGAGACTGAGTTAGAGACAAGTTTGGACAAAGTTGTATTGAATGTGGGCGCGGCGGAGGCACAGGCGTCGTAAATAAGCTTTCTCGTGAACTTCACAAACAACACATATTTCCTGCCGTGACAACTTCCGTGACACATCTATTTTGTTGGTGATGTTTTATGAAGTGGAATGGAAATGCAACATTGGAAGGCCCCCACTAGGTGGACGGAAGATCTCAAATAAGATCCTGTTATGTAGCTGCCTATGTCAACGTCGTTATCAAAACCGCTAAGATGTCCATCAGCAGTTTTGATAACGACGACGTTGACGTTCGAATATGCATAAATATGGCTTGCTATTAAGTAGAACCAATTTAGTGCCCGCACTGTTACAAATCCTAAAATTTCTCCAAAATCAAATGTTGCATATAATTAAGCATTTTATAACAGTCAAGGATTTGTTACCATTTTGACATAAAATGCAAAATTGTAGTTATTTTTCCATTGCCTACCTACCTACTTAACTAATAATAACTATAGTAGAGAAATAAGCATTTTTGATAATAAATAAAATCCTTACAAGTAATATCATATTACATTATACCTAAATTAAAAAAAATGTAACTTTTTTAAATTAGATTAAAAAAATATTATTAATTTAATGTAGGTATCTTTTATATTTTAAACGTAGTTATGTTATTGCAATTGACAAATTAATTGACAGTTTAATGGTAAAAAAAAGTTTTTAAAAGTCTTAAAAGCTTTGGAATCAATACGATCAATTTATTCTATTACGCAATAACGAAATACGTTGCAAGTTTTAAAAACAAAAAAATATCCAATTGAGCTCTACAAATTAGTAGTAGTTATGCAATAAAAATAGTATAGTTATTAGATACTTACTTACGTATTCATAAATCAGAATCACTCGATGATAATACAATTCAGCAATTAATTAATTATCAATTCACAGAAGTAACTACACATTACTATCGGTACCACTGTCCAAATACTGCGTTCCAAGCACACCACACACCACTAAATAACACTACGCAATTAATTACAAAACTCGCGTAATTGTTACTTAATAAATTTTCATGGAAAATAAAATTTATTTTCACTTTGAAACGAGTCGTATGGTGGAAATCGTGAAAGTTTTCCCGCGGCGAGTGCTCGCGGGTGGGTTGGTCGGTACGCGCCGAGGGCGTGAGATCGCGCGCTCGCTCCGCACGCTACTGCGCCGCGCTACGCGCTCGGACGCGGATGCTGCGTCTCGCGACTCTATAATTTGCACCCCTGTGCAACACAGAAACCAAAGTTTTATTTTTCTTTACAAAAAATCTTGCACACGAGACACGATGAACTTGCTGTTTGCTTTCAGAGCAGAGAGCTTCGGGAGTCGGGAACGCTCGTTGAGTTTTTAAGGACTTTATGTTTTTAAGGCGTCGATATAGATATTCAAATACGAGTACCTCTACCTAACATGATACGTAAATTATACATATTGTAATCCACTTGTAAAGAGCAACAGTGTTTTGGGTTCAAGTAGCAAAAATATAAAAGGGTACCTACCTATTTTTGCGACTGCAACATCTTTCAAGTTGAGTCAAATTTTAATATCGCAGAATTCAAAAAACAAAATTTCTTTAAGTATATTATAAATAAGTGAAATTAATAATAATAAATAAGTTTAATTCAATAGTAGGTATATAAATTAGGTTAGTAGATACGCAACAAGGCAGATGCGCGACGGGCCGCCCGCCTACCCCGCGTGCGACGTTGACTGCACTCTGAGATTGTATGTAAGTGGCGCAAAAATATAATGATTATTTAAAGAGATTTTAATGTTACGTCTAGCAGCAGATGTCCGGTTGACGACGATGACAATTGAATTGGTAAAACAATCGGTCATTTTCCTGTGAAGCCCGAATAAGTATACAACGAGGCAAAACTACTGTAGAAATAAAAGGAGCTTAGCTGCAGCCAATCGAATGGACACTAAATCTGCCAAATGCGCTACGCTACGACTCACTGCGCTATGTGCCACTCATATTTTGCAGCGCGACTGAACACATACAAAACTAAACATATAGTATATTTGTAGATACTTAGTTATATGTTGAGGACTGCTTATAAAATTACGGAATTCCGTTCAAGGGTCGCGAAGGACCCGAAAATGTTGATTAAAATTGTTTGATGTTAGTTTCGTTTCGATACACGTATAGGTACATATTATATTTAATACGCGATATCAATTTAATTTTAACATTACAAAACAGTTACAAAATAAAAAATTGCTTATTTTTTATGCGAATCTGCTTGTACTTGTACGCTTTTCATTATCAGAGATGAATTCCCCGCTGAGTCGGATCGGAATGATTTTTGTACATACTCATTACTCGTACGTATGTACTCGGAACGTATGTATGTGTTGAGAGCAAAGTCTGATTCACACTTTGCCGTTTTTGTTTGTTAAGTATATATCTATACCTACCTATCTGATTTTATCTTTTATTTAAATTCTCATTTCCATATTTTTACATATTTACAAAAAATAAAAACTTCGCACTGGTGGAAAGACAATATAATATGTAGGTACATACATATTATTTAGTACTAGCTGACCCCCGCGACTTCGTCCGCGTGGTTATATGGTTTATATATAGGATCGGATTGGATCCCATAATCCTTTTTTGTACCTAAACTAAATGTAGCCTAATTTACTCCTTGTAACATCACCTATCTGCCATTGAAAGTTTCTTCAAAATCGATCCAGCCGTTTCGAAGATTAGCTGGAGCAAATTGACAGGCCGACAAACATAAATTTAAACGCACGCCAATTTAAAATAAGCCATACGTACAAAAATCCGGGTCCCAAGTTATTTGAACCCAATAAATGTCTGTCATTTTTGAACTAAATAACCTACGACCTTGAAATATTTACGGGACAATAATTAAAGTACTACCTTTCTAACAAAAAAAGGATGAGTGAAATCGAACAACGCGTTAATGAATTACAGCTAAATACACGTTTTAACTTTCATCCCCTCTCCCAAGGGAACCGTGCTGAATTTCGGGATGAAAAGTATCCTATGTCCTACCTCGGAGTATAAACTCAAATCGTACCAAGTTTCATTCGAATCCATCCAGTAGTTTCGGCGTGATGCGCGGCCAAGATACAGACAGACAGACAGACAGACAGACAGACAGACAGACAGACAGACAGACAAAAATGAAAAAAATTGCAGTTTTGGCTTCAGTATCGATTATAGAGTGCCCTCCAATAAAAATTTTCAAAATATCTTCAATGTACAGAATTGGATCTGTTACAGTTTTATTATATTATGATGCCCACGGCTTCGCCCGTGTGGTTTGTAAAAATCTCGTGGGAACTTTGATTTTCCAGAACAAAAATTAGCCTATCTGTAGTAAGTAGTAACGCGTCCACAAAACGGAAAAATTCCGTGGGATCCTTACGATTTCGGAATGCAATTCTTTACAGCATCAGGGTTGAGGAGTTGGACATGTACCTACTCGAGGTCATTCAACAATAAAGTCTTTAATTGGTATCCCCAATATCAATTTAAATAACCGACAATGCCTAAATCCCATTAGTGTTGGGGATCAGATCCCCTACAGCATCAGGATTGAGGAGTTGGAATCCAAATTTTTTGTAGGACAGTGTCGCAATGTTTCTCTATCGATTAAAAAAAATATTACGCAAATCGGTTCAGAAATCTCGGAGATATCGGTGTACATAGGTAGAAAAACACAACTCCTCCTTTTTTGAAAGTCGGTTAAAAAAGTAGCCTATGTTACTCCCTGGTTAATTCTCTACTTGTATGTGAAAGTCCCGTCAAAATCGGTTCAGCCGTTCCAAAGATTAGCCCGTTCAAACAGACAGACAGACAGACAGACAGACAGACAGACAGACAGACAGACAGACAGACAGACAAAAATTTTAAAAACGTGTGATTCGGTTATAGTATCGTTCAAATAACCATATGAGCTTAATATGAGGTAGTTATTTCGATATTACAGACAGACACTTCAATTTTATTTATTAGTATAGATTAGTAGTAATTTTATGCTATAATTTATTATGCGTTAAAAATATTTTTACAATGAACTCAGACACGTAACAAACAAAAAATATTTCACGCGGAGCGACTTGTGCGAGCCGCGAGTTGTGCGCGCAAATCTTTCACCGCGGCATTTACATACACACTACACTAGCGGCACGCTATGATGGCCGGTTTGACACATTACAATAGTGATGTGGAATGTCAATTTATTCTCGAACAAAAAACAATTAAGTTTTGTTTTTGTACCTGATTAAATAGGTTTAATAAAACAAAAATGTATATGTTTATTTAATTTATTTGAACGAACTGAATATTTGAACGAAAATGAATATACATACTTTATATGCACACAAGAAACATATGAATACAAAAGATACCAAAAAAGGTGCCACAAAAGGCCATAATTAATCAGATTCGTCCATACTACTATTTTCACTGTCGTCACTGCTATCATCACATACATTAATAATTATATGTTCGTTTTCTATAATATTATCTATTTTCACATCTCTTTCATAATCTTCCCTTATTAATTTAACAGTTCTATTCACAACCTTTTCCCAGTCTCCTTTAGTCACATGTTCACAAGCTTCTTCTAATAATTTTAGCATTTTTTTGTGGTAAATGGGGGTTCTGTATTGTGTCTTGCAGCATATCCCTTAATTTGAGCCCACACCAACTCAATCGCATTATACTCACAATGGTAAGGCGGTAACCGTATAACTCTGTGCCCATGTTCTAATGCTATTTCGTCAATGACGTATCGGATCTTGGTTGGTTTGTTTTCTTTTAAAAGACGTACTAATTCCGCTTTTAACATATTCATGTTTGCATCTACGCCATTTTTACGAAGCCATGCGACGATATCAGCTTTCTTTTGGGATTGGGCAGGTGGCTTGTCAATTTGCATCGAGTGGTATGGGGCGTTGTCCATAATTATAATAGATGGTTCAGGGAGGCTACACAACATTGAGGTAAACCATTCAGTAAACTTTTCTCCATTCATGTCTTCATGATAGTCTCCAGTGGTTTTTGACGCAAAAGCCATGAGAGAACCTTCGACAAACCCGTTGATGGTTCCGGCGTGACAAATTATAAGTCGCGATCCTTTTCCTACAGGAACTTTGGAAGTAGATGCTGCTGTGTCATCGTTCCAAGAACGGCCTACAGTATGGTTAGCATTAAGCCATGTTTCATCCAAGAACACAACATTTTGCCAATTTTTGATTTCTTTCACTTGCCGTAAAAAAGTATACCTTGCCATCGCTATATCAAATCTTTCCATCAATATTTTGCGTTTGTTACATTTTTTGTATCGAAATCCAATGGTCTTCAAAATCTTCGTTAAAGAACTTTCCCCACCGAAGAATAATCCAGCTTCCTTCAGTGAATGCACCAACTTTTTTCTTGTTGGATACTCCTTCTGTAAATAGTAGCCGTAAACATGTCTTCGGATAGCATCGGCATCAAAGCTATCGATGCCTACGACTGGTTTTGCTCGTTTTCTCTTTTTTGGTGTGTGAAGTTTATTTTCTTCTGTGCCAGTCTCGCCATATTTTTTTTTAGTTATCCGTCTAACAGTTCGTTGTCCAATATTAAGCGCATCAGCTACGCGTTCAACCACTGACGTTATAGGTAAAATTGGCCCTCCATTTTGAGCTTCACGATCGAAATAGTTACGAAGGCGTATTACGAACTCACGTGTCTGACTATTTAGAACAGTTCTCTGCGTACGTTCGGTCATATCGACGAAATCCACAACAAAGGGCTTGAACAGAGTCCAAATTAACGAGCAAGGGTCAACAGTAATGCAGTATCAATATTTGAAATCCAAAGCCAGGTCAAAACTATATCACAATCGCATTGCACTGACAGTTTATACTTTTCGAAGCAACGTCAATTCGAAACTGCTTTGTTTTGCATTGAGCATTGACGCGAGTTTGCCGGAGGTAGTAGTTGTGCTAGCCAGCGATCCTATGTGACGATCGTATTAGATTCCATTTTTAAAAATTTATTGATATTTTTTTGCGATTTCAGAGGTTTGTCCACATAGTGAAAATTGTTCATATTCACAAGTACATTCACCCCTTAAATGGTGCAAACTGATTTTTCTACACTTGTATACATTTAAGAAATCAATTTAATAAATAAATTTTGAGTCCTAAACCTAAAACTACATTCGATAAAATTTATGAATCTCTGCACATCACTATCGTCAATAAAGTAATACAATTATTTCCTTCAAAGTCGTTATCAATTAATACGGAACTTCATGAGCGGACAAACGTCAAACCGGCCATCATAGCGTGCCGCTAGAGTAGCCTGTCTATAAATACTACTTTGACAGGACAGTACATACTTACGAGCTAACCGTCGCGTCGTCGTCGGCATCGCTAATTCAGTTCAGTGTCTACGACAGTGCGACAGTGTAAATAGAGTAACATACAATATAATTAACGACATATTATATTTTGCGATCTCTCATCTAAATGCGAAAATGTATTTGTCAATTAGTTTGATGGTTTGTCCTCCAATCACGCCGCAACACAGTGCATGGGTATAGGATATATCTAAGAGTTAAAAATTTCAGTCCCAGGATAAAAATTACTTTGTATCCGCTTCCGCGGTTTTAAAAACCTTGCGGTTTAAACTCCACACGGAGTCTCCATTCGCAGGCAGAAGCCAGTCGTTTATAATAAACTAGCTGATGCCTGCGACTTATTTCGCATGGATTCATATAAATCTCATACAAACTTTTAGCCCCTCTTTAACCCCCTCAGGGGTTGTATTTTAAGAAATCCTTTTTAGCGGATGCCAATATCAAAATAACTATCTGCATGCGTTTCAGCCCGATCCGTCCAGTAGTTTGAGCTGAGCGTTGATAGATCAGTCAGTCAGTCAGGCAGTCAGTCAGTCAGGCAGTCAGTCAGTCACCTTTTCCTTTTACACGATTCAAACGAAGGGGCATCAACATTGAAACTAATTTTCTGATATAAAAAAATGATTTATCTCTTAGTTTAATTTAGTAGAGTTGATAAACTTAATTGAAACGGATTCATTTATACGTATTTCTTCGTTCTACAACAAAAAGTTAGTTTAACATGGAGCTGTATACAAGTGAAGTTCAATTTGAGGGCAGTTCATAGTTGATTAACTTCTGTGACAAATAACAAATTGCCTAAGTTAATTGCCAACTGTCGCCTTTCACAAGCCTTCGACCTACGCTTTTAAGGAAGGTCGCATTAAATATACATCTATAAATGGTATGCATAAGTCTACCTACTCGTACCCGACGTATGGATCAGGAGATTTTAATTAAAATAAAATGTTTTTTGTTCATTTTCCTGTTGATACGAGCACACCATCTCGAGTGATCGATCACTGGCGCGTCATGCAACGATGGGAATGAGCAAGTTGACTTGATATATTCTATAGGTAACATAATATAATATATTGTTTTGAAAGGAGATAATACTAAGTACATTAATTTGTTACTATCTATTTTGCCATCGTATAAAATATTTGGTCTGAAATAAACTTTTCTGGGATCTGATAGAATAGAATAGAATAGAAAAGTTTTTTATTCAAATAAACTTTTACAAGTGCTTTTGAATAGTCAGATGAATCTACCACTGGTTCGGAATGCCGTTCCAACCGAGAAGAACCAGCAAGAAACTCGGCGGTTGCTCTTTTCCAAATTTACAATATCAATATAACAATTTTATGGTAAGTACATGATTGATAATTAAGTTCATAGCAATAAATAAAGAAGATAAAGATATAAAAAACTTTATGAACGCAAAGTTGAGCATTACAAGCGTTTAAATAATAACCGATTAATCAATAAAAGTTTTTAAATTAGTATCTGCTGTGATATCGTCTACTTGTAATAAATGTTATTACATTAATATTTTCAGCTCAAATTGTCATATAAGAAACGCTAATGAAGGATTATAATTGTATAAACGAGTTGACTTTGTCGCTCGACCCGGCAGCAGCGTCGCGCGCGTACGAACGTCAACAAAAACATTTCTTTATTACGCCGATCAAAATGAAAATTAATGGTTTCCCTTCACTGGCTTAATAAGCTTTTCATTGAACGAAATAATTGTTATGTACCCACCCACGCGGTTGTTTTGTAATGTTTACAGAGAATTTGATGCCTTATACTGGTCTTGTTCAAAATAATCAATTTTAGATTAAGTATATCTATTAGATCCAGTGTATACGCGATATTTAGCTGTAGAAGGGGACTCGTAAAAGTAACCCATGTCTAAAATCTAGACAGTTTAACTGGAAACACCGAGGTCGCCGAACACGATACGGTTCGATAAGCGAGCTTAGGTTTGTTACATTGTAGATAATGAATCTAAGATAATTAAAAACCTTCTTATCTTTTAGTTTACTAAAGAACGAAAGCAAAGTTTATTTCTTCGGTTTATGTTGTATCATCTGAATAGTTAAATACAATTTTGACTTGAATTGGTCCTATTCAATAGAGTATATGTTTCTAAGATACATATATTTTTATAATAACATCGGCTTTGCGTCATTTTTGTCAACTTTAGCCTTCAAATATGAACTCTACGCCTCTGCTTTCATATCCTACTAATATTATAAATGTGAAAGTGTGGATGTTTGGATGTTTAGATGTTTGTATGTTTGTATGTTTGGATGTTTGTTACTCAATCACGCCGCAACTACTGAACCGATTTGGCTGAAATTTTGAATGGAGATAGCTTATGCCCTGACTTAAAACATAGGCTACTTTTTATCCCGGAAAAGTATTCCTGTGGGACTAAAATAGATATAATCTTCCAAAAACGCCATAGAGGGCGCTGACTGTTCTTAGGTAAATCACGTTCACATAACACATTATTGCAATAGTTTGCTGTGTTGCATGCATTGGCAACACATAGGCTACTTTTTATCCTGGAAAAAATGCACAGTTCCCATGGGATTTTGAAAAACCCGAAGTCTATATCTACAACTATAGGTAGATTATTATAGCGAACTTCCTTGATAGAAAGTATAAAGGTTGGAAAAGGGATCGGGAACGGGAACCGGGAATCAACGATTCCCTCGGGATTTGTTCAAAACCGAAATTTACGCGAGCGAAGCTGCGGGCAGAAGCTATCACACATAATCACAATACCAATCCTACTAATCCTACTATCCTACTAATCCTACTAATCCTCCTACTATCCTACTAATCCTACTAATATTATAAATGTGAAAGTGTGGATGTTTGGATGTTTAGATGTTTGTATGTTTGTATGTTTGGATGTTTGGATGTTTGTTACTCAATCACGCCGCAACTACTGAACCGATTTGGCTGAAATTTTGAATGGAGATAGCTTATGCCCTGACTTAAAACATAGGCTACTTTTTATCCCGGAAAAGTATTCCTGTGGGACTAAAATAGATATAATCTTCCAAAAACGCCATAGAGGGCGCTGACTGTTCTTAGGTAAATCACGTTCACATAACACATTATTGCAATAGTTTGCTGTGTTGCATGCATTGGCAACACATAGGCTACTTTTTATCCTGGAAAAATGCACAGTTCCCATGGGATTTTGAAAAACCCGAAGTCTATATCTACAACTATAGGTAGATTATTATAGCGAACTTCCTTGATAGAAAGTATAAAGGTTGGAAAAGGGATCGGGAACGGGAACCGGGAATCAACGATTCCCTCGGGATTTGTTCAAAACCGAAATTTACGCGAGTGAAGCTGCGGGCAGAAGCTATCACACATAATCACAATACCAATCCTACTAATCCTACTATCCTACTAATCCTCCTACTATCCTACTAATATCATAAATGTGAAAGTGTGGATGTTTGGATGTTTAGATGTTTGGATGTTTGGATGTTTGTTACTCAATCACGCCGCAATTACTAAACCGATTTGGCTGAAATTTTGAAAGGAGATAGATTATACCCTGACTTAAAACATAGGCTACTTTTTATCCCGGAAAAATCTACAGTTCCCACGGGATTTTGAAAAAAACCGAAATCTCTAGCTACAACTATAGGTAGATTACTATAGCAAACTTCCTTGAAAGTAGGTGTAAAGGTTAGAAAAGGGAGCGGGAATGGGAACCGGAAATCCACGACTCCCTCGGGATTTGTGAAAAACCAAAATTCTCGCGGGCGAAGCTGCGGGTATTCTCTAGTCTATAACATAACTTTTTTATAACAGTATGGTTGTTCCGAGCTTGCATACATCGAAAACTTTACTAAAATTCGAATATCGAACCACAAATGACTTCAGAGTGAAATGGGCCTAAAATGGCTTCTTTTAAGGTTGAGTTCGCCAATACATTCAGCCATTCGTCTATAGCTAGTGCCCCAAGCGGATTTTTTTACAATAAATATTCGAAGGACTGAATTACAACTTTAAAATAAAAATCTTTGGGTTCATTTTGCTCTGATATTACAGTTTTTTGATATTCGAATTTTAGTACAGTTTTCTAGGTGTGCAAGCTTGGAATAACCACACTGAAGTAGGAACCACCGTGCGCTACGAACACTACGAGCTAGCTACGGATGTATTTTCTATACGCCTCTTGTGCGCCTACGAACTTCTTCTGTAGATACCCTGATTCAGATTTCAGCATTTTACAACGTTCATCTATAATATAGCTTTTTAGCCACTACTCTAACTAATAACATAATAATTATATTACTAGATATAGAGTAGTGACTAAAAAGCTTAACTATATATTGCTTAATTATTATCTCTATCATGCGATGGTTAGAACAGATAGAAACAAATGTGAATTGTGATAAATGTATTGGGAAATATTGCAAATTTAGCTCCCGCTGCATACAGCACGTGTTTATAATCGTCTTAATAATCAGCTCTTTTGGCATAGACACAGTCTGTACAGCGTATATATTGTATTCATAGAGGTCAGTGACTCAGAGTCTTGTTCAATCATTTAGCACGCGTGGCCCAATATCTGCCGCTACAAAAGTCAGTTGTTGTGAGAATTCCTTTTATTACCAGCCGCGGCACGTCATTAGTTGTCGATTGGAAGAAGTCGACGTAGTTGTGAGTCGCTGGCAGCGGTTCAGCCGCGTGACGTCAGCGGTCAGACGCCTTCGACTGTATGATATCAATTGTAGCGGGACAGAGTGTTATATGGCTGAGTTATCACTTTCTGGTCTTTATCTGAAAATAAAACAGAGATTCTTCCTTCATTCTTGAGTTTTATAAATAGAATTTTTATATGTAGAAGAAACAAAGTAGAATTATTTTTCTTTTTTTTTTGCAACCAGACCCACTTATTGTTACACTTAGCAAAAATTTCAAATGTCAAAGTTTCCAGGAATAAAGTACCTATCACAGACAATTATTTCGTTCAGTTATTCGTTTGTTTGTCACGACTGAACGGAGAGATGGTTCCACAAATATTCCTTTACCGGAGAACTCAGAGCAGCTCTGACTAACACACTGTTTGTCTGTTTGTACGGAAATATTTGGCACATATTAATGTGTCTTGTGATGCCCACACTACAACGCACGCCCACGCGTTTCCGACCGAGAGTCAACGGCCAACATTAAGAAAATAAGCAAGAAAAAAACTTGACGTATTTTTTGCTAAGAAATTTATTGAAAACCATTATATTTTATACCGATGTTAATATTAATTATTACTTAGTTAGATTTGTAACGTGTTCGCCGACCAGGAAATACCGATCGAGGTAATAAAAAGGAACGTTAAAAAAGTTTATTTTAATAAAAAGTTACGGTATACTTACTACGCGGGACACGGTCGCGCGGTCGCGGAGCGGTACAGCGGGTGTCTGCAGTTAGGGTACCAAATAAATGAGACTAGGACAATCTGCCTAATTATTGACACTTCAAGCAATACCTTACAAAAAACTGGTAAATAGTTATCAAAATAGATATTCGTTTAATAGTTAATATATACAACATAGCGCCTGACCAGTTCAACATCTTCTGAGTACGGACCCAATTGACTAAAGAAACTTGTGTGTAACTAAAACAGATAACTGAATAAAATGCAACTTATTGGAACGAAGTTCCTTATCGCGCGTTGCGAAGGGGGGCTAGACGGAAAAAATTAAGAGAAAAAGTTATAACGACACTTTTTGCTACAGTTGTAAGCCGTGCGGCGTGCGCGTGTTTCTCTGTGTCTCTTTCTCTCTCTTATAGAAAGCAAGCCTCTCTCGTTTCTCGTAATCGTAATCGTAATTCTCGTTTATGTAGGTAGGTAGGTAGTAGTAGGTAGATAGAGGTAGAGGTAGAGGTAGAGGCAGAGGTAGAGGTAGAGGTAGAATTAGAGGTAGAATAGAGATAGAGGTAGAGGTAGAGGTAGGGGTAGGGGTAGAGACACCCGGATGGAACGAATCAAGTTTTTTTTTTTTAGTTTTTATTAGAGATAATTAATTTTTAATTAATTTTTGCCATGATAGGAGATAGGATAATTGAGGCTTAATTAACACGTATTCTATGAAAATTGCAACTGTCTATCCATTACGGCTGAAGCTGTAGAGCACTGTAACGGACGGACCGACAGGGGAGGCTTAGTAATGGGTCCCGTTCGGCCCTTTGGGTGCGGAACCCTGAACTCAAAAGTTTCCTATCTTCCGGTGACCCTGAGAAGCCACAGTAGACGCAATAAGGAACGCCCTTTGCCGGCTTACGAGGCGCATCCGACAAGTTAACAGTTAGCCAATTTATTACACGGACCTATAATATATAAATGCTCGCTTCTGCCAACAAATTATTACTAAGATTTTTCTCGCTGTACAAACACATTTTATGCCCCATAAATAAAATTGTGAAATTAATAAAGTTTTCACTGGTATTTTATTTAATGTGTGTTGGAAATACGAAGTTTTGGACTTTTATAAGACTTCCGCGAATCGTGATATTGTTGAAAAAGGAACAATATCTACTTTATTTTATAGATGTGACTTTATAGAATGCAATATGCATTGCATACTTTAAATTGTATTCAACAAGGTCACATGTATATACCTTATATTTTCTTTTTTATTTATATGTTATCTATTAAACTAAACCTTCTCCCAAGTTTTATTAATATCAACAATTCATCCAGAGTGGTTATTTTTACAACGTCAAGAGTACCTAAAATAAAATAGAGCTATAAAATACTTAAAACGTTTCGCGTTTGCAAATATTATTTTAACACAGTCGACTTTCACATTTCCTGAATAATACACAGAAAATATGAGCGTATAATACAAAGTAGTTTGCGATTGAATTTTATAGCAATTTTGTTGCAGCAAATGTATGGGATCTAAAGAATAATTTTAAGGAATCAGAAAATTATGTCTAGATCCTGGATCTACTTCCTTATAATTATCTAATTCCTTCAATCCATCAGATTTTATTTATATAGTGGTGTCAGTATAACTACATTAAATAAAATCTGATAATATTGCTTGCTTCATAAGTTTTCATATGCGTAGAAGTCTTTGGCAACGTTATATACACTGTACAAAAGTTCTGCACAAGTAAGCAAGTTATACTTACGAGGACGAGTATCTATTTTGAAAACTATATATATTATAGTGTCCCACCGATACAAGTTTCCTTGAGAAGGACGCAGCCCACCGCGCCGCGCCGCCTCAGCCGCGGCCGTATTGTACTCCCACATTACCATAACTGTAACGTTTACGTTTATTGTGCTTGTAAAACTTTACGAGTTTCGTCTCGTCCAACCTATTAGGTTGATCGCACATCTAGCAGCGACACTAAAACTGTGATAGTTATCGATACAATTCTCGTAACGTCCGAGTGAAACGGACTTTTTCCCTCGTTTCTATGGTAAAGTATAGTTATTCTGTGCTTTGGATTTTTCTTTCACATAATGTTTGCTAATTGCGCTATCTCCAGATATAAAGAATGAACTTGACTATAAAAACTCTTGCTGAACTCTTGAAGAAACATAAAAATATATGTATTGTGCGGAACACGTAGGTGCCCGATGATCGATGTGCGATCAGATTTACCGTCATCTACGAGCTTCGTGGAGCATCAGATACCGTAGTTAAGTAATAGTACCGTAACATAACTATGAATTTATAAAAGAGATAGAAATAACTACTCCACGCTCGTAAAACAATGAAGGAGGTATTTATTATTTTGTAAACGTTTGGGTGTTTCAGAGCATTTTATATTTTATTTGTTTTTAGATTTTTTATTTACTTTAAGTATATATACTTATTCGAATTGGTAGTTCAATATTAAAACATTAATTACTAAATGTCCTTATCTGAACCACAAATGCTGAAATTTTTGATCTGTTCAAATAAAAACATTACAAGAAATTGTTTCGGGAAGATATTCTGTATTCAGAGCAACTTGCTGCACCGCAGAAGAATATCTAGTATTCTAGTTTTAATCTTACTTAATTTTATGAAATCTTTGCACTCTGCACGTCAGTATAAATTAATAACACGCGATCCCAAAAAGCACTCAGTGTACTCGTGTCAAAGGAGTTTCGGTAATTGTTAGTGGAGGATTATTGCGATTAGTCCATAGCGTTAGTATCATCCGGAGCTCGTAACGCGCGGAGTGGAAGCTTCGTTCATTTAGATACGCTCCGAGTCTTTGTCTTGTATGACAGACATACTTAGTGAAGCGAACACCGGGTTCACACAGTGCGAATTTCGTTGATCAACTGCTAAATCGTATTCCATTTGAACCGTCTGAACAGGCATTCTATCAAATTGAAGCAACGAATGCCTTTTAACTTTGTTGAACAACAATAATTGTTGATTAACTAAAATTGAACCGTGTGAACCGGGGCAGCGATCGCGGGAACTTTGACGATGAGAGCTTAAACGACTAAGTTTAAAGTTATCTTGGCTTCAGGCAAATCGAAAATGCAATGATATAAATGTTATTGTAACGATACTTGGAAAACAGGCAAGGAGTATTATTTGTTTTTAGTTACATAATTGTTTTAACATTTTTTTTTTGCTAGTTTGCGATAGATTTTGATAATATCATCTTATATATATATCTAATTACCTATATTTTATCATATGTTTATTTTGTGTGTGTCGGAATCGACCGTCAGCTGACGAAATTTTTCTAGAAAAAGTACGAGGATTAACGTTTCACTGAAAAACACTTGATCAAAATGTAAATATCGAATTACCAATTATTTAAAAAAACTAGGCGATGTCTGGCTGTAATTCGAATCCGTGATCATTGGTATTATGCTCGCGCTGTTACCGTGGTCTCGACATTTTTATTTTGTGATAATGAACTACCAGTAGAGTAGTTCAAAGGTTTTATAAGTAGAACGCGAATATAATATTGAAAAATCTTACTATAATATTACTACTTTATTTAAAAAAAAATTGGGCATGATTTTTGCCCTAATAGCATAGAATAGAATAGAATAGAAAAGTTTTTTATTCAAATAAACTTTTACAAGTACTTTTGAATAGTCAAACGAATCTACCACTGGTTCGGAATGCCATTCCAACCGAGAAGAACCAGCAAGAAACTCGGCGGTTGCTCTTTTCCAAATTTACAATATCAATATAACAATTTTATGTTAAGTACATGATTGAATTGCCGTCTCGCGCATTGCTGGAACGAGTCAAATCCACGCCTTTTTATCATTTATATAAGTAATCTTCAATTTTATTCAGATAAGCTTTCACAAGCGCTTACGAATCGACAAATGAATCTACCACAGGTTCGGAATGGTGCTTACAGTTCCACACATGTGAAGAAGGGCAGACAAAAGTAGCCCCATTTCCGACGGTGGCACCCGTTCACGAGCATGACGCATGATCCAGTCATTGCTTCGCTCAACCATATTCGAGGGAACGTAACATACTACTGATAGGTATTATCAGAGGTGGTATTAAGAAAAATACCCAGCTGAATTTGTTGTAGGTACTACTTTTCAGAGATTGAAATCCTAGTAGCTTTAGTTTTAAATTGTCTTAAATATTAATGTTACCTAATACTTTCATAATCTTGTAAAATTGTGTGACAGCTGTATAGTGTACTAAATTTGAAAATAAATCATTCCTGTAAATGACTTTATTTCTGTCAATAATGTCATGTTACGCAACTAAATATGTGTATAGTTCGGCCGTTCAGAGAATGCGTTCCTGACACCTATCAGTTAGTCACGACTAGTGATGGGCACAACATAACACTGAGTTCGTTACCGTTCCTCCAAAATGAACCGGCGCATTATTTTAAGATTATTTTCGTTTTAAATTGGCGGAATCATTTAAAATTTATATTTTAGTTATTTAAGTAGAAACCAAAAAAAGGTAATATTCATATAATAAAATTGTCAAATAAAAACAGATCGAAAACACTTGAAGAACGTGGTCTATGCGCACGAAACGACAACAGACGACTGTTTTAGCGTCACAAAATGGCGGCCCAACGCCATTTGGGGTTACCATTTTCAACCTAAATATAAAAATGCTACTTTTTTTCGCGCGTTCGGTTTAGTCATAGTTTTATTTTTATATTTCATAAAAGTTATCTTATAGTCCATTATTTTCAAATTCTTAAAAAGAAAAACAAAGCGTATTATTTTATATTATAAGTATAACTGTATAAGAACAGATTACGATACTTGCCTGTTATTTTTAGCACAGCACTATTATACAAATATAAAGCGCTGACATAACCTTGTAATAGCGTAGTATAGATTTAGAAAAATATTGTTTACCAAGTTATTTGACACTCAGTTTGGCACAAAATTATAACATTCATTGATTATTGATATAATAATGTTGTTTTAATGCTCATCAATTGTTAAAACGGTAAACAACCAGCAAAAATATTTTTATCGTAACTGCAACGCCATTACAAAGCTACGTCGTCAGTTCAATCGCGACGTGTCAGGAACGCATTCTCTGAACGGCCGAACTTTAACATAAATAAATTGTATGTAATAAATTTTGTAAACGTGCGAATAATTATACAAATATAAAGCGCTGACATAACCTTGTAATAGCGTAGTATAGATTTAGAAAAATATTGTTTACCAAGTTATTTGACACTCAGTTTGGCACAAAATTATAACATTCATTGATTATTGATATAATAATGTTGTTTTAATGCTCATCAATTGTTAAAACGGTAAACAACCAGCAAAAATATTTTTATCGTAACTGCAACGCCATTACAAAGCTACGTCGTCAGTTCAATCGCGACGTGTCAGGAACGCATTCTCTGAACGGCCGAACTTTAACATAAATAAATTGTATGTAATAAATTTTGTAAACGTGCGAATAAATTCACTGAGTTAAATATTTTTATTTTTTATACCTTGGAACTGGTATTTCGCACATAATTAACGTCTGAGGAAATGTAGCTCAAATTAATAAACGGAGTTCGGAAAACTGAGAATTACTGAGAGGCCGGAATAATTAATAGAAAAAGAACAAAAATTGTCGCATTTTGTTCAGTTGTCTTATTGTGTATTTATTTGACTGAGCTCTTCGAGTCTACAAAAGGAATCTACTTAGATGAAATTACATTTATCCATCCGTCTGTCTTTGATTCTGTCTGTCTGCAAATGAGGGCAAAAATATTTTTATGCATTTAAATAGGCTTGTGGGATATCGTTGAAAATAACTTTTTTTATTTTATTTTACTTCAAAGGTGACGAATCATTACATTTCCTTGCAAAACCATTGATAGATGGAGCTAGCACCGGCAATTTGAAATTCTTATAGCACTATGTTTTAACAATTTGTACCTATTTACGCAGCTAAAAATCACGAGGTTTAGTTCGTGGCGGTAGTACATATACGGGGATACAACGGAAATAGGATTTTATCTAACTATACGATGTGTTAATGTTTCCGAAGCTGATCACTTTTGTTTGTATCCGTCAGTTCGACTTTTAGCAAATTAGTTTCCGCTCTCTGCTATCTGTATTCCGAGCTACCGAGCGGCGAGCCTGCGTCCGTCAGCCGCGGCGCGTCGTATAGAGTTTAATTATGTGTCGGACATGTTACTAAAACATACTTCGTTATCATCAACCGATAGACGTCAACCGCTAAACCTAGGTCACTTGTAGGACTTCCACACACCGCGCTCTTGCACCGCTCGTATCTGATGTCGTCGGTCCACCTAGTGCTACGTGGACCTCCGGCGACTTCCTCGAGTTTTATGTTGCAGGAGAACAAACAGTACAGGCGGATTTTCTAAGATCTTTACACACAAAAAATTTGCAAAGAAAATTTCGACAAACTTTGTAAAGTCGACAAAATATTACAATTTGTGTGTCCCTCATGAAAGAGAAACTTTTCACGCAGACAAACGACACAAATATATGAGTACACACCAATGATACGCCGAAACCCGGCCGAACTGACATGGCTGCTTTTGACGAGTGTTTCAAATGAAACTCTCGTTTACCAGAGTTAACCGATACAATGAAGTTAATTGGGCTTAGTTAATAATGACTTGCTTAGTGAAGTCACGTGCGAGTTTATGTAAATGAATTAGCATTACCAGAGCAGTTGGTCTCCAACTTTAGATATATTTTGTTGGTTAGCTGATGTGCCTTCACATTAGTCTAGTGGTTAGTTTGTTTGCCTGCAGATCATGAGGTCCTGGGCTCGAGGTCCGGGTCGGGCCAAAAATAGAAGTTATTGGAGTTTGCTGTCAACATTCAAGAAGTTTTCAGTAGTAGCCTGGAGTTGGGATCTGACAACTGTGCCTCGGAGAGCACGCAAAGCCAGTGACAGACGCTATGACAGTGAAGAAATAGAAAATGCATCCGTGCATCACACTTCATAAATGAATGAATTACGTAAAAATTCTTATAATAATTTGTCTTACAACAGTTTTACGCAGCATTGACGTAATTTTAATATAAGAATTTAATCATTTCCCATCATTGTTAGAGGATCAACTCCCGGCGAGGTCGTGCCTCAAAATAATTTCCAATTATTTGCCTTCCGAAGAGTTTCATAATTTGAGGCGAGTGCCGGGTTTGAGATGATTCAAATATTCATGGAACCCGAGACTAACTACAGAGGTTTTTTATTTCAAGCTCCAAATACATTAATTTTAAATTGGCAGCTTTCTCATATACGAACTAGTACCTATTTAACAACCTTCAGCGTACTATTTAGGTACTAACTACTTACAGTGGGTATAAAGTACCTACTCCTTTCTCACACAGTCACTCACTGAATCGCAGTTATTGCATCGTTGCTGTTGAAACAGTTTAGCGTATATGAAGATCGTCATTTTTAGTTGACGAAACAAACGAATTAAACAAACTGAATAAAAAAAACAAATTTTGAATCGGCACCAAGCAAGAAAAACCAGCTGCCGCACAAACTAATGGAGGGCCGTCAAAGTTGTTAACTTAGACCATTTTTGTTACGGTGTCTATGTCAAAAAATAAACCAGTTAAGAATTAGGAATTTCTGTATAATATTGTGTACCTACTATATACGAGTACATACTATTTACCTAATGTATTGAATCAACAGAGATCAAAACAAATGAACATTTATTGGTCACATTTAAGCACTCGGTCGATATTTTGACATATTATCGCGAACCCGGTACGTTGCTAAGTTCCTAGCACATAGTGAGAAATTTTTATATTGGCTCATAAATAGCTCAAAATGTACTCGTTATAAATTCGGGTCCATCCAACTAAGTAAAATACGTCCCACCAAACGATCCAGCGTCCCTCGAACGTCGGCCTCACGAGTCGCGGCGCCCGGCCTCCCGGCTCAGTGGTCGTCAGTCGACACGCTGCGAACCCAAATACACGAACACGCTAGGGACGTATTCAATATTCATGCACTCGCAAATGTCACTATTTGTTTATTAATTACATCGGTGTTGAGTGTAACGAACCGCGATGCCGCGTGAGTGACGGCTCAGCAAGCAATATTATAACAAACTAGTGTTGCGCTCGGTGCGCGAGCTGCAAGCAGCTCGCGTGCCTTGTAGTCTCTTCAATATTCGTAAAATAAAGAAATGGGAGGCCATACCAAATACCAGAATATTCTGGAAAGTCTCTTGAAAGATAGAAAGAAATATTGGTAGGTAATAAATATTTAGTGGAAAAAAAGGATATCTATACAAAAATGTTCTGGAGAGCCACTTGAAAATTAAAAAGAAATTTTGTATGGACACGAATTTTTTTGTTCCGTAGCTATCTTTTTTTTACTGGCTCACCAAAGGGCCTAAAGTCTTGAAATTTTTTAGTTTCAGGACCATGCCTCTATGATTGATAGTTTTTGAGGGCCGTTAGGGTACTCTGGTAATTTTTCCACATTCACTAAGTACGTTTTGTAATTTTTGTGAAAAAAAATCTTTAAGTTCTATTATAAGTGTAGTAGGGGGAAAATTTTTCATACAAAAATGTCTAAGAGAGCCTCTTGAAAAGAATCCAAAAAATTTGTATGGAGAGAATTTTTTTTGTTCGGCGGCCATCTTTTTTTTACCGGTTCACCCAATGGCCCAAGGTCTTTAATAACATTTGTTTGGGACCATGTCTGTATGACTGGTAGTTTTGGAGGACCCATGAGTTACTCTGGTAAATTTTCCACATTCATGACGTTTCATAATTTTCCTGAAGGAAGACCCATAAGTGCTACACACATAAATAGTGAAGGGAAAAAGTCCCATACAAAATTGTTCTGGAGAGCCTCTTGAAAAGAACCCAAAAAATTTGTATGGAGAAAATTTTTTTTTGTTCGGCGGCCATCTTTTTTTTACCGGTTCACCCAATGGCCCAAGGTTTTTAATAACATTTGTTTGAGACCATGTCTGTATGATTGGTAGTTTTGGAGGACCCATGAGGTACCCTGGTAAATATTCTACATTCATAACGTTTCGTATTTTTTCTGAAAGGACAGTCATGAGTTCTATACATGCGCTTAGTGAGGTAAAAAAAGTTCTATACAAAAATGTTCTGGAGAGCCTCTTGAAAATTAAAAAAAAAAATTGTATGGACGCGAAAATTTTTTTTGTTCGGTGCCTATCTTTTTTTTACTGGCTCACCAAAGGGCCCAAGGTTTTGAACATTTTCAGTTTCAGAACCATGTCTCTATGACTGATAGTTTTTGAGAGCCTTTGGGGTACTCTGGTAAATTTTCCACATTCATGACGTTTCATATTTTTCCTGAAGGAAGACTCATAAGTTCTACGCATATAAATAGTGAGGCGAAAAAAGTTCCATACAAAATTGTTCTGGAGAGCCTCTTGAAAATTAGCAAAATTTTTGTATGGAGACGAAATTTTTTTTTGTTTGGTGGCCATATTTTTTTCACCGGTTCACCCAATGGCCCAAGGTTTTGAACATTTTTTGTTTCGGGACGGTACCTTTCCGACTGATAGTTTTCGAGATCCCTTAGGGCACCCTAGTCAGTTTTCCACGTTCAGCTCTCTCTATAATTTTGTAGACCTTATATTTTTGAATTTTACACACATGAAAATTATGGTGAAAAAGTCCCATACAAAATTGTTCAGGAGAGGTGATCAGTACCTGACTTCAAGTAGCTTTATATATATAACAAGGTTCAAACGGTCAATAAATATATCGCTATGTTCACGCTTTCATCAATAAAATTAAATCAAATAATTGCTGTCCAGTGTTCATCAGGCGTGATTGTGGTCGAACGCGATCCAAATTGCACTGACCTATTAAAACAAACACGCTGGAGTAGCTATTGACTGAAGCAATTTGACTATTGCTTTTTGGCGCTGATCGCTAAGAAAAGTAACAAAACTAATATAAGTAATAATAGAGTGACAATACTCGAAACTAATGTGTTGTGTTAAATTGTATTGGGAAATGTTGATTTTAGTTCCCAGTATCTTCGGCGTGGCGTTTTGAATCGGCACGAGAATGAACCGAATGGACACAGCCTATCAAGTACAGTTCTATCATGCTATAAAACGTAAGCATGAGGTAGCTCTTCGCAGGTGACTGATGTGTGGACGCCATAAAACATTCACCTGGCCGTTTGCTTGCGCGCGTATCCTACAAGAATCTCCGGGAGAGTAAAGGCATTATTGCATGCAAATATATTTGGCATCAGAGTGTTACTCTTTATGAACCCAGAATCAACTAATAATATTAATTCAAGAGTTCGTTACCTCTTACAATAACGCGTGCTTGATGAGGATGGCGTGTAGCGGCGGCGCGGGCGGCGAGTGCTCCGAGCCCGGCTGCGGCGGCGGCGAGTGCTCCGAGCCCGGCTGCGGCGTCGCGGCTCGTTATACGCCCGCCACATATACCATAACCGACACATTCACATAAAATATGTTGCAAAATATTACGAGCCTCGTAAACGCGCGTCTACAGTAATAACGCAGATGCCTATTTCGGAAACCGATGTTTACGAAAACCAAAGCGCTCATTCTTGTTACGTTCTTCAGTCGACATCTTTTTAGATTTTAAACAATATTTGACACGTTAAACACGATCCTTTCTGCAACGAAGGTAGGACCGTGGAACTACTAAGGAATAGGTCGTCAATCGATGGACGTTCACCGCTCGCTAGAAGTCTCTTGTGGTGACTTTTTTTGTTAAAATAGCGGGCAAACTAGCAAGCGGGTCACCTGATGTTAAGTGATTACCGCCGCCCATGAACATTAGCAGCACCTGAGGAACCACTTATTGCGTTGCCGGCTTTTAAAGAAAGGGATTGGCTACTCAGCTCGCTGCCGGAACGCATCGGATGCTTTGCGGCAAATACGGCTGAAGTGTGGTCGCTAGCCAGGCGGACTCGGGGTAGAATCCTACCACAAAGCCAGCTAGACTTCCACACGTGGTGGTCTCGTGCCGCTTGTATCCTGCGGCCCCCTTACGACAGTGTCTGATGTCGTCGGTCCACCTAATAGGCTCTTCAGTAGTCTCCAACCCAACGCTTCTTGGTGCGAGACCACCGAAGTCCAGGACTTGATCGAACAGTGTGCATCGCCCCTGTGCCACAGTTTCGCAACTAATTGAGCTATGTCAGTGATTCTGATTCTTCTACGGAAAAGAAACGACATTAAAATTGAATATGCAATTTCGAAAAATGCACATCTCGTATATTTTAATAACACAATGTGGCCAATTCTGTTGTACACAATCTCTAAACCTAAACTAAATTGACAAGTTTAAAAATAGTGCTATCCCCTTCAGCAGAGAGGATTGTGAAAGAGACAGGAATATATTTAGACCTGTCATTTTAGTTTAGATTTAGAGATTGTGTACAACAGAATCAGCCACAATATCATATAATTATATGTAACTAGCGACCCGCCCCGGCTTCGCACGGGTAGTAGAGCATTTTATGCGTAGGTACTACCCGCTCAGGGATTAGGCAGCGTTTTCGATGAAAGCTCCCAGGCGGCTTTTACGACTTTTTACGATATTTTCCACAATGAACTTACTATATCTCACCTTATACCCGAATTACTAATTCCGTGGAATTCTGACGTTTCATAATGTTACCAGAGATAAAACAATTCCCACAAAAAAGATGAAAAATTCAAAACTTATGCAAATACAAATCAACTGCTGCATGTAGATATGACTTTCTAGTTTCCATTCTTAGCAATTTCTATTTTAGGGCGAAACAATTAATATTATTAAGCGGCTTAGAGCTTTATATGTTGACAGGGAATTAAAGTAGTTTGGGGTAAAATCGTACTTCGTAGATGTTAACCCTGTTCTCCATATAAATAACTCATCTGTAAATGAAAATGACAGCTGTCAGAATTAAGTCGATATTAAGTCAAAAATAAGGAGAAAAACTAAATATTTCAAATCAAATAAATTAGTGTATTTGGGACATGAGAAAGTAAGTTTTCACCAGATTCCGTGAAAAAAAAAATTATTTTAAAAGATAAAAATAAAGAACCAAAAACTTGGTTTTTTGAATTTGAACTTTTCACATAAATTTTGAGGTTATGTGAAAAAAGTGTAAATACAAAAGTTGTAGATCTTTTTATTAGGGTTCCGTAGTAAACAAGGAACCCTTATAGTTTCGCCATGTCCGTCCGTCTGTCCGTCTGTCCGTCTGTCCGTCTGTCCGTCTGTCCGTCTGTCCGTCCGTCCTCGGTTAATCTCAGAGACTATTAGTGCTAGAAATCCGTAATTTGGCATGAGTATAAATATTAATCACGCCGACAAAGTGGTGAAATAAAATTTTGATAAATATTTTTTTTTAGGGTAGCTCCCCTACATGTAAAGTGGGGATGAATATTTTTTTTCTCGTCTACCCCATAGTGTGGGGTATCGTTGAATAGGTCTTTTAAAAATACTGTGGGTGTGGGAACATCATTTTTCGATTTCTAGATCCGTTTGTAAAATATGATGTTTTAAAGTGCAAATTTTTATTAGAGTCAAGTGTCCCCCCCCTCTATCAGCCAAATGGCAGTATATAGGAACTTGAAAAAATTCACAGCAGTAGGGTATATAATCAATTTTAAAGGAAAACTATCACGGCTAAGTAGGGTTCACAGGTTAAGGAGTTATATCTGTTTTTCGAGGATTGTGACTACGGAACCCTACACTGCGCGTGGCCCGCCACGCACTTGACCGGTTTTATTATCTACAACTTTGCCATTTGATTTTTTTCCATAGGACTTCTAGTTTTGCCGGAAATCGAGATAAACCGTTTTTTACCCTTAAAACTCCCCCCCTTTTTTCCCGAGCTCAGATCGCCCGTAAATTATTTTTCCTTGTATTTTATAATATTCTCCTCCTTTTCCAATGGGTTTCATCCTACGTACTGTGATTTTTTTTTTGGTTTCAAAAATTATCGACAATGGGCTATAGGGAGAACCGCGGCCGCCGACGCGCTTATAGGCACGCTCCCGCGCCGCCGCAATTTTTAAATCTGTAATATCTTCGAAAGTATTCATTTAAATCATATGCTGTAAAGGACCATATGGATTTATATAAAATCAACAATGCATTTAAGGTATTTAATTAGATAAGGATTAATGCTGTATTGGTTGAAATCGCTTCGAAAATTAGCCATTATTTGTCGTAAAAAGTAAATGACAAAAAAATGTTATTGTGGGATATCCATAAGAGATAGACATATACCATCGCGGACTTTTCTGTAGACCTTTTCAATGTGTACAATACTTAGTACATTATTTTGATAAATCTCGTAGGGTTCAGCCTGCGTTTGCAATGTAAGCGGAAAAAATGTAATTATTTACGACATCACATTAGAAACCTCAAAAATAACAGTATTTCTCCACAATTTAATGGATGTTTTTATACATATAAACCTTCCTCTTGAATCACTCTATCTATTAAAAAAAACCGCATCAAAATCCGTTGCGTAGTTTTAAAGATTTAAGCGTACAAAGGGATATAGGGACAGAGAAAACGACTTTGTTTTATACTATGTAGTGATGAGTTTTATCTTCTATATCTATCTATATCTATATCTATATCTATATCTATATCTATATCTTCTATATCTATCTATATCTATACTTATAATAAAATCGTAGATTTGTCGTATCTGTACATTGAAGATTTTTGTAAAATAATAACTAGGGGATGTTAGGGATAAGTAATAGAACGTAAAAAAGCTATTTTTGAAATTTTTGTCTGTTTGTCTGTTTATCTGTTTGTCTGTATGTTTGTGCGCGCATCACGCAAAAACTACTGAATGGATTGAAACGAAACTTGGTACGATTTAAGTTCATACTACGGAGTAATATATAGAATACTTTTTATCTCCAAATTCAGCATGGTTCCCTAGGGAGAGGGGATGAAAGTCAGAACGTGCATTTAGCTGTAATTCAATAACGCGTGGTCCGATTTCATGCATTCTTTTTTTGTTAGAAAGGAGATACTTTAAATATTACCGACTAATCTCTAAAAGGCTGGATCGGTTTTGATCGGACTTTCACTGGCGGATGTTTACATTTTGATCTACCTAAACATCCGCCAGTGAACTTTTAACAGTTTTTAGCATGATTATGAGGTCATAGGAGCTTAGGAAAAACAAAATGATTCCTACCGGATTTTTAAAAACCAATTCACGCGAACGAAGTCGCGGGTGTCCGCTTGTTCGAAATAAATTGGTTCGTCAATTTATTTCGAATAAAACTCATTACATTTTTTTTACATTTTACATTTTAAATTCATATGTACTCTATTAAATATATTGACATCAGCATCATGACATGTACAGCGATAAATTTAAAAAATCTCGAGCAAAAACGGTGTTGTCAAAATATACGAGACCTGTCCATATTCTGTCCATACCTGTCCTGACCATATTCAATTAAACCTTTCTCATGACAAGGCATATGCTTTTGCTTCAGTAGGTTAGGTTTACTCGCTTTTGTAGGTATTTGAAACACTCTAAAAACTATTTTTTTCTCTCGTAAACTTTATCTTCCTGGAAAACTTTTAAACTATCAATGATTTTTATTGCGGAAGATACCTCTATCACGCAATCCTTACCACCTCGCTAGTCGCTATAACAACTCGCGCGGTCACACATCTATAATATGATCTATATCGGTCGCGACCGCGAAACTCTCAATGTCGGTTCTGTTTACGTTCTCTGTTCTGTTATACACTTTATTACAATTTTATAAAGCTTCAGTGGGTTTTTAATATTGAATTTACCAAGATTTCATTAATTTTATTACAATCGTAAATTATAATAATATTATTTTATGGTTTTTCATGAAATTGTGTATTATAATAATATTATGTAACTTCCATTTATCTGAATTATCAAAATGGACGTTCATATATTATTTTTTTTACAGCCACACTCCAGTTCGATGCTTGTGACGTGATAACGTCTTATAAATCGATGAACGCCGCCCGCACGCACGAAAAAGGATGACTCATTGTCACGTACCGCGTGCAAGCGAGAGCGCGGAACAAGCGATAGGGAGGCAATGTTCTCGATTTTTTTCTATAATTAAAAACACAGAACAACAACAGCCCCAACGAACTTTATTGCTCGCGAGTTCTATCTATTTCTCACTGTATTCATATTTCATTAATAGCTGAGAAAACATCGTGAGGAAACCTGCATGCCTGAGAGTTCTCCATAATGTTCTAAAAGGTGTGTGAAGTCTGCCAATCCGCTTGGCCAGCGTGGTAGACTATGGCCAAAACCCTTCTCACTCTGAGAGGAGACCCGTGCTCTGTAGTGAGCCGGTAATGGGTTGATCATGATGATGATGATGAAGAGGCAAACTCAAACGATAAAAGCGAAATCGTGTCGGTCGTGTGTTTAACCTAACCGGACGGAAAGTTAGTAACCCTATAATTATTATATTATCATTGTTAGAAATGCGTAAATAAAGTTGTTGCAATTAAAATATTCGTAGGTACATTTTCCAGTTTCCGATCTGTGTGAGATATGAATAATAACTGACCTTTACTGTATCTCCGGAAAACGTCACGTGAACGGGAGTCGATAATTATTCGCATGTGAGGTTCACAGGAGCGAGCGGCGCGCGGCCGCGGCGGGGCACCCACGGGTAACTCGCCTGATGCGCTCAGTGCTGCACTCTGTCGCACCTTTGTACAGAGCCACTCCACCTTACACGCAATTTCTATTTTTCGGTTCTTATTTCTCTAGTTAAAAAACCCACAACTGCCTCGTCGGTATAAGCTGCAGTGATTACCTTATTCGCTTTCAGACCATAACGTCCCGGGTTCGAGTCCCGGTTTGGGACAAAAAAAAAAGTTATTGGATTTCTCTGTCAAGATTGAGTAGCAAGCCAACCCAGGGTTGAGAAGCTACACCCCTGTGCTTCGGAGTACGCGTAAAGCCATCGATCCTGCGCCACTTCTCTCCTGTCATGTTGTATAATTGCCAATTGCCATCCATCGAACTAATATGGAAAATGAAATATACAATGATGTTGTTACAGTGACGCCAACGAGCCTGTAATCGGAGATGTCGCGGGCTGACTCGTGTCGCGGATGTAAAGTACGTGTCAAAGTCCGGAGATACATTTTTTTTTCTTTGTGCTTCGGAGAGCCGGCGAGCTTGTGTCTGTTATTAAGTTAAGCTGGCTTGGCATTTACAGTCGGCTTAGTCTCTGTATTTTATACTCATTTCAGGTTAGTATTTTATCTCAAAATGCACTGGATTTAAATACATATTTTAAAAACATTTTAGTGTATTTTATCGCTCTACACTCCAGAGTAGATACATTAGTATACAACTAGTGCAACTTTACGTAGAGTTGCATTGTATATTGGACGTGAAACAGCTGCAGTTAAGTAGGGGAGACTGGGTACGGTTGAAACATTTTAGCGTTAATCGTCCATTTCGTCGGAAATACTTAAGCGAGCGTTGAAGGAAATATATCAAATAAAAGAGCACATATCTGTCTACGAATGGGCAATGTTATTTGAGATCACTGTATTGTATTTTATGTGTAAAATCAAATCTAAAAAAAAATGGAAACTGTTTCAACCGTCCCCATGCCAGGGTCGGTTGAAACAGTGCCTGGGGTCAATTGAAACACATGCAAATAATACAAAATATAATAAATGAACATGTTTTATTCATCGTCTGATAACATTTTACGACTTTCTAGTTATATATCCTTTAGTTTCGCATAGTTTTGTTAGACATACTTTTTAGGTAGGCAAAAATATATGTCAGCACATTTAATTAAATATTTAGATTGTTCACGCTCTTGTTCCTGGTTAAACACTCGATTGTGAGCCTTATATCCCATTTCTTGATTTTCATTGCCACCAGTCACATCTCGTTTACGTACATTGTATACCTCAACAGGGAACAGTGGTTCAGTCCATTTTTTTTTGCCGCTGTTTTTAACCAAAATCCGACTTTTACATCTTCTTATGCTTATTTGTACGTCAATAAGTCAGCTTGACGTCTCGTAGTCTCCATTTGGCGTACTCTTGGCATCTTAAAAACAAGAAAATTCAATAAATAAAATGTTTCAACCGTACCCACAAAAAATGTTTCAACTGTCCCCAACCCCCCTTCTAGGTATAAAATGGTTCACAGTAAGAATAATAATAAATTTGAATAAACACTAATCATACAACCATATTCTACAAACTTCAATAAAAACGATACAAAACTCTCAGTACTCTAACTTTAATAAAACCATTATAATTGCAAAAATGTAAGGACAAGAAATACTTACTTTTACGTCAAAAAACACAATGGGGCCTCCTATCTACAAGTACAGCGCGCGAAAGGCTACGCAACACTAAAATTCGTGTTTGGACTTGTCGTCCGCTTCGTTCTTCCCTTGTAACCATCAACCTCATCACACACGGTGTCGAGATATTTGCTTTGTTTCAACCGTCCACCGTTTCAACCGTACCCAGTCTACCCTACAGTACATGGGTATCACTTTATTTGAATGCAACAGAATTATAGGTGTAGTGACGTGCGCTGCACGGTGACAAACTGCAAATGTGCAAACTGCATCAACGTTACATTTCTCAAATCGATTTATCGTATTTCACAAAAGTTCTGAGATTCTAAGTTAAAGCAAAATCACTGCCTCGTTGGTCTCATTGCGAGCTTGTCCAGTTGCAGATCATGAAGTCTCGGGTTCGGGACTCGGGTCGAGCCATAAAGTTTTTTTTTTAAGAAATTCTCAGTAGCAACTCGGGAGTTCGGAAATTGGCGGTGTTAAATACCTTCGGTCCTGCGCCTGATCTCTCTTCGTTATGTCTATGCCCACACTTTTGCACTGTAATATCTCCTGTTCAGATGGCTACTCTGCATCTCCTTTCAGACTGGTCGCCCTAGGTGAAATTCATTTGGGAGGACATACTATCCAGTAGTTTTTTTAAGTGTATGTAACTTTATAGTTATTTTCTTAGTACAGTTTTAAAATTTGATTTGATTTAAATTTTTGAATTGAACCTGTCGCGAGTCACACCCTGGTCCTCCTGGTCCTGGAGGGTGTGAGAGTGGTGGTGCCGTGACGTCGGTGCCGCGTGGGCGCCGCGCGGCTGACGCGCCGCTGTCGTTGGCGCGCCGCCAAGCTGCGTCTATTTGTCGTGCGTTATTTTTATTGTTATTTCAATTTCTCGATCGCTAGTCGCGGTGCCTATAAATAAACTCGTTTGACAACACCAACACCTACTGTCCCGTGACGCTGATTGTTATTCATTCATTTTTTGTCATAATACGTAAAAATAAAATCGGCTATGCAAAAATATTTATTACGTAATATCGTAGACCGGTCTAATTAGAGTAAAAAATAGGGGTGAGGTTACAATAATTCCCACCTGGCTGAAAATTGGTAGGATTGTTCAAAACACTATTATAAATGAAATGTGAAAAGTCCTCATCGATCCGACACCTGGAAAAAAATTTACTCCTGGACACGCACAGTTGACTCACACTTGGCTGAAAATTTGTAGGATTGTTCGAAACCCCGTGTGGGGTTGCTGGTCGCCCGTCGGGCGCGTCCCCCGGTGGCGGATAGGGGAACGCCTCCCAGATATGGGAGGTACCGGGGAAACCCGGCGCGGACCAAAACCAGCAGGGGGTTGCCGCTTGGAGGCTCCTGGTACTTCTCTGCCTATCAGAGTGGACTGTGCGAGACTCCGGGTGGCAACAATGGGGGGGAGGCTTTCGGGCCGTGAGGAAGAAAACCTCATTAAAAAATTACCAGAGGGGGTGGCGACGCCCCGCGCGGCGGGTCCGCCGGTCTTCATGGCCGGTGGGCGTTGGCTTCGGCCACCGTCGGGCAACCCGTAATCCGCACTGAGCGGAACCGGGGGCCCCACGCACTGAGCGAGGGGCCGCGAGGAAGAAAACCTCTATAAAAAATTACCCTAATCCCAAGTTCCGCCGCCCGGCGATGGGATGAATGGCTGGTAGGGAACCAGTCACTAGGGCGGCACACCGGGGGGGTTATGGGGATTAAAAACAACATGCAAAGTACGCCGTTAAAGAAAACTAGCCGGGTGGGTCCCGTTCGCGGGGAATCCCATGGTGTGTCGGACAGCCGGCGGCCCCATCGTATACGGGGGGGCCAATCGACGTGACGAGGAGACGGAGTTAGGTTTAGGTTTAAGTTTGGGGGGGAAGTTCTGGCAGGAAGCAGGAGAGGGGAGAAGCAGAACAAGAAACGAGGATGAGGAGGCAGAGTCCGACTGCAGCCTCTTGACAGTCGAGAGCCGGCCCAGATCGGGGTCCGGCTCCTCGGTGGTTATGTTGGGCGTAAAACGTCCTCGCCTTACCGAGAGCGAGGATCAGTCGACGGACGAGGAGAGGCCGGGGACTCCGGTCCCCGTGCGAGGAAGAGGACGCCCGCCTACCCACGGGCGGTATATGGGCCTGGGTAGGGCCAGGGACGCCCTCCGAGAGCAAAAGCGAGCCGAGGAGAAAGCCTTGGAGAAACAGAAGGCCGAGGAAGAGCTCGCTAGGGAAACTGCCGTCGCCCGCTACCGGCGGGAGACTCGTGAAAAGGCAGGTTCTTCCCGGGATGGTTCTGCGAGGCCGGACGAAAAGACGGCTGCCCGGCTGCAGGAACAAGTGTTGGAGGACTTGGACCTCATTACCAAGATGGCGACCAAGTCCTCCAACTTGAAGGGAACGTTCGTGCGTGACCTCAAAGACGCCGCATCGTCTATAAAGGAAGCGGTAGCAGTGCTGGGGTCGCGCACGATTTCGGACGAGACGCGGAAGCTGCAGGCGGACAACGCCCGCCTGCAGGACGAAATGGGCAGCCTCCGGAGGGAGCTGGCCCAGCTAAGGGAGGAGATAGAGCGGGTGCGGAAACAGGGTTCCGCCCCCGCTCCCATGGATTTGACCGAGGAGGCCCCCCTGCACCGCGGCCTCCTCAACGCCCTGAGGTCGCCCCAGCCTCGCCGTCGGTGGAGGAGATCTGCCGTACAGTGATGGTTCAGGTCGGGACGATGGTGAGTGCCCGACTGTCCTCTCTCGAGGACAGACTCCTCCCCGAGAGGAACTTGCGGCCGCCCCTGGCGTCTGACAAGAAACGAGACGGGCGCACATACGCGGCCGCTGCCTCGGTGCCGGCTCCGGGTGCCCGGAAGGCGGCTGCAGCGAAGGCGCCCCCAGCGCCGGCACCAACGCCCGCCGGGTTCCGCGACGCCGCCAGTGCGAACGGCAGAAGAGGGTCCCTCCTCTTCTTCTCCACCCTCTGAGGGGAGGAAAAAGAAGAGGAAGAAAAAGAAAATGAAGAAGAAGACGGCAGAGAGCCAAGAGACTGGCCCGCCGAGGGGGCAACAGCAGCGGCAATCACAGCCCTCGTCGACGGGGTGGACGAAGGTGGGCCCCAAATCGCGGCCGGACGCGAAAGGTCGCGCCCGTAAACTCCGTACGCCTCGGTCGTCGGCGGTGGTCCTTACGCTGACACCGAAGGCAGTGGAGGGGGGCGTGACTTACGCCAAGGTGATTGCCGCGGCAAAAGAAAAAATTGACGCGGCGGAGTTCGGCGCTCAGGGAGTCCGACTTAGAAAGGCGGCCACTGGAGGCTGCCTGTTTGAGTTTCCTGGCGCTGCCAGTGCCGAAAAGGCGGACTCCCTGGCTACTAAGCTCAGAGAGGTTCTGGGTGAAGAAGTCGTCCGGGTCTCCAGACCAATAAAGTCTGCAGATCTGCGGGTCTCGGGCCTGGACGACTCAGTAGTCAGCGCCGAGGTGCTCGCTGCGGTTGCTGCGGCGGGAGGTTGTCCCGTCGAGCAAGTGCGGGTCGGTGAAGTGAGGAGCGGGTACGACGGGCTGGGCTCAGTGCTCGTGAATTGCCTCGTGGCAGCCGCAAAAAAGCTGGTCGCAGGAGGAAGGCTCCGCGTGGGCTGGGTGTCCGCCCAAGTGAAGCTGCTGGACGCCCGGCCCCTGATGTGCTACCGGTGCCTGGCACCGGGGCACATGGCCGCACAATGTACGGAGGGGGTTGATCGCAGCGGGTTGTGCTACCGCTGCGGTCAACCAGGTCACAAGGCCCGCGGGTGCTCTGCTGTGCTGCGCTGTGTGATCTGTGCAGCGGCTGGCAGGTCGGCGGAGCATCGCGTGGGTAGCAAAGCCTGCGTGTCCCCACCCAAGGGGAAGAAGAAGAAAGGGAAGGGTGGCCAGGGCCGTGCGGCCGAACAGCCTCCCCCCGCACCTCAGCAGGTGGAAGCGCAGCCTGTGGTAGAGGAGGTTCAAATGGCCGAGGATTAGGGTATGGACCTGAACCTCCTCCAGGCGAATATCAATCACAGGACCTCCTGTTCCAGAGCATGGCGGAGTGGTCGATCCACGTCGCCATGGTAGCCGAGCCCTACCGCGTCCCGTCTGGGGACGATTGGGTGGGCGATATAGACGGAGTGGTGGCCGTGACGTCCCGGTCCATGGTGGGATCCCCGGCTTTCGTCGATGTGGTCCGAGGTCGCGGATATGTCTCGGCCATTGTCGGTGACATCATGGTGGTGGGGGTGTACTTCTCGCCAAATCGGAGTCTCGCCGACTTCGAACAGCTTCTTGCTGAGATCGGCGTCCTGATAGGCAGAAGTCGCTCCGGCCGCGTGCTCGTCGCGGGGGACCTCAACGCGAAATCTGTGGCGTGGGGGTGCCCGTCGACGGATCCGCGTGGACGGGAGCTCGGGGAATGGGTGACAGCGACTGGACTCACGGTTCTGAATCGGGGGTCGGTCAACACGTGCGTGCGGCAACAGGGCGGCTCCATTGTGGACGTCACCTTCGCCGATGCCGCCCTGGCGCGCCGTGTTCAGGGCTGGGAGGTGCTGGAGAATGTGGAGACGCTGTCGGACCACCGATATGTGAGGTTCGGCATCTCCGCGACTCCGGCTATCCCGAGCGGCCAAAACCGACCCTCGCGGGAGGAGGGTCCTCGTTGGTCGCTGTCACGAATGGACCGGGACTTCCTGGTCGAGGTAGCCCTCGTTGAGGCGTGGGTGTCGGCTCCCCAAGCGGACAACCTAGGGCAGATTGGCGAAGAGGTAGCGCGTCTCGGCGTGGCCAAGTCGCGTGTCTGTGACGGAGCCATGCCGAGAGTTCGCTCCGCCCCCTCGAGGCGAGGGGTGTATTGGTGGTCCGAGGAGCTCACGCTGCTGCGCAGATCTTGCGTGGCGGCGAGACGCCAGTACACCCGCTGCCGCCGGCGGAGGATACGGGACCAGGCCGAGGCCTCTACAGGGACGCAGTGAGGTCGCTGCGTGTGGCCATCGGCGTGGCCAGAGACCGGGCGGACGATGAGATGCTGGCGACTCTGGATGGGGACCCATTTGGAAGGCCCTACAAGGCAGTCCGGAAGAAGCTCCGGCCTTGGGCCCCTCCCATCACACGGAGTCTCCAGCCTCTCGTCGTAGAGTCGGTGGTCGCGGCTCTGTTCCCTGACAGAGCCGAACGCGAGGTGCTTCGCATGGCGCCTATCTCTGTAGAGGGAGAACCGAGCCCGGGTGTGCTCCCGATCACAGAGGGAGAGTTGAGGGCGGCGGTGTTGCGCATGCGCGCGAAGAACACCGCCCCAGGCCCCGACGGCGTCCCTGGTCGCGCCTGGGCTCTGGCCCTAGGGCCGCTAGAAAGGTGGGTTCGGGCCTTATTCTGCGCCTGCCTTGAGCAGGGCCAGTTTCCGGGAGAGTGGAAAAAGGGGAAACTGGTCCTGCTCCGTAAGGACGGTCGCCCGGCACACGAGCCGTCGGCGTACCGACCGATTGTGTTGCTGGACGAGGTGAGCAAGCTCTTTGAGCGGGTCATCGCTGCTCGTCTCGTCCACCACCTGGAGACGGTAGGGCCGGACCTCAGTGCCAACCAGTTCGGTTTCCGCAGGGGCAGGTCCACCATAGACGCGATTGCGCAGGTGAGGGCCCTTGCGGATAGTGCGGTGTCCCAGGGCGAGGTGTTAGTGGCGGTGTCTCTTGACATCGCCAACGCGTTCAACACCTTGTCCTGGAACTTCATCAGGGAGGCGCTGAGGTACCACGCGTTCCCTCTTTACCTCCAGAGGATCGTGGCGGCCTACCTCTCCGGGCGATCGGTTGGTTACCCCACCAGTGAGGGCTGGTCGGAGAGGACCATGTCGTGCGGTGTTCCACAGGGATCGGTTCTCGGACCCCTCCTGTGGTACATCGGATACGACTGGGTTCTGCGCGGAGCCGTCTTGTCCTGTGTCGACGTAGTATGCTACGCAGACGACACACTCGTGACGGCTCGCGGCAGAACCTTCAGGGAGGCTCGGATTAGGGCCACAGCCGGCGTGGCCCACGTCGTTGGCAGAATTCGGAGTTTGGGCCTGGAGGTGGCCCTACACAAATCCGAGGCGCTCTGTTTCCATGGGCCCCGGAGAGCGCCTCCTGCCCGTTCTGAGTTAGTGGTGGGAGGAACGTCCATCGGCGTCCAGCGTACGATGAAGTACCTGGGACTCGTCCTCGACAGCCGATGGACGTTCGAGGAGCACTTCCGGCGACTGGTCCCGAAGCTCGTGGGAGCCGCTGGAGCCCTGAGCCGGCTCCTGCCGAACCTGGGTGGACCGAGCTCACGGTGTCGCCGCCTTTACATGGGTGTGGTGCGATCCATGGCGCTCTACGGAGCGCCGATTTGGTCGGACACTCTGACCCCCCAAACCCGGGCCCTGCTGCGGAGGCCGCAGAGGGTCATGGCAGTCAGAGTGATACGGGGGTATCGCACCATCTCGTGGGAGGCGGCCTGCGTGTTGGCGGGCACACCGCCCTGGGACTTAGACGCCGAAGTGCTCTCTGGAGCGTACTGGCGGAGGGTGGATGCCCGAATGCGAGGGGAACACCCTGCGACGGTGCAGGATCGTGCGTGGCGGCAGGCGCCGCCTGCCGCCACGCATCTCGATCGGCCGATCTCGTCGCTCATTGGCGGAAGCGGCTTCTGGCGCCATCGGCCGGCATCCGCACGATAGAGGCGATCCGACCCGTCCTCGAGCTCTGGACGGGCCGGAAGCACGGGGCCCTCTCGTACCACCTTGTGCAGATCCTCTCGTGGCACGGTTGCTTCGGGAGGTATCTGTGCAGGGTCACGAGAAGAGAGCCCACCGAGGAGTGCCACGAGTGCGGCCACGCTGAAGACACGGCACAGCACACGCTGGAGTCGTGCGCGCAGTGGGCGACACAGCGCGCCGCACTCGTGGCTGAAGTGGGGCCCGACCTCTCGCTGCCCACCGTCGTTCACGCCATGGTGAGCAGCGAGACGTCTTGGAACGCCGTCGCCTCCTTTTGCGAGGAGGTGATGACGCAAAAGGAGGCCGCGGAACGGGCGCGGGAGGACGACGCAACCGCGGATCCTCTCCGCCGCCGCAGAGCAGGACGCAGGCGGCGTGCTCACGACCGCCGTCTGCCGCCCTAGCGAGGAGCTCCGGGCGATGGGTTGGAGGTCTCCATCATCACCCGTCGAGGTACGTCCTCGGGTCAGGGGGCGCACCAACATGTTCCTGGTGCGCCTCAGACGGAGTAAGGGGACCTAGATGAGTCCCCGCCGTGGAGGGTCTGCTCTGGCGGACGCCGCTGGCTGGGTCGCGGACGATTGCGCGAGTGTTCCCGTGACCCAGCCACCAGGCGATGCGTTGGAACATCGATGGGTTTTAGTGGGTATTCGGGCCATCTCTTGGCCTTGCTTGAGTCCCACACTACCTTCCGGAAGCATTGCAGTCTGCTGTAAGGCTTCCGGAAGGTGTGCGTAAATGCATTTCCCATCGTTAAAAAAAAAAAGGATTGTTCGAAACACTATTATAAATGAAATGTGAAAAGTCCTCATCGATCCGACACCTGGAAAAAAAATTACTCGAATTACACCAATATTTTATGTGTGTAAGTATGTAACTTATATGTGTAAGTTATGTGTAAGTTACACACTTACACATATAAAATATTATAAATATCAGAATTTCGGGAAAAAAGAAACCCAGTCCCTCATTTTTATTTCGAAACTTATTTTTTTGAATCATTATATCTCAAAAATCAGCCAAGTGCGAGTCGGGCCTCGCTCTTTCAGGGTTCCGTACATAATTATGAACAATATAATATTTTGGGTCTAAGAAATATTTAATTTCCGAGCTAGACATCGCAACAAACCGTGAAAGAAAAAAACAAAAAAATGTTCGTTTATTTTGGTCACAGCTTATAAACTATTTAATAAATCGTTGTTTTCAGTATTTGTTGTTTAAATAGAGCATATAGTACATAATATACTGAAATATCATATTCCCAACTAGTTTAGTTTTTGAGATAGCCCCCGTCACAAAAATGGTCTAAAACTGACAACTTTGATGGCCTCCCATTCCCTTATTTTTTGAGATAAAAATTAAAAAAATATATATTTGTACTCTACTTAATGAGCTCTAAACAATGATACCCCACAAGCTAGGGTAAAGAAAATTTTTTTTTTCCGGCTCCTTTTTCATGTATGGGAGCCCCCCTGAAAAATAATTTAATTCAATTTCTAATTGAATATTTGATTTTGGGTTAACGTTTTACACTAAATACCAAAATTTCAGGTTTGTAACTCATTTCGTCTGCGAGCTAGAGACCTGTGACCGGCGGACAGACGGACAGACAGACAGACAGACAGACAGACAGACAGCCGAGTGACATTAATAGGGCTCCGTTTTTTACCCTTCGGGTACGGAACCCTAAAAACGGTCACTCTTAGGAAAAAAGTATTTAGACATTTTTTATAGATAATTACTTGGTCTACAATTTTGTCTAAAATAATTTTATGATAAGACTTACCGTTTTGCTGAAAACTTCCCGTGAAAACTTTGACCCCGAGTAATTTTTTTTACAGGTATCGGATCGATGAGTACTTTTTAACCGACTTCAAAAAAAGGAGGTTCTGTATTCGACCCGTATGTATGTATGTATGACAGTATGTATGTATGTATGTATGTATGTATGTATGTATGTATGTATGTATGTATGTAAGTATGTTCGCGATTATCTCCGCAACTAATGAACCGATTTTGATGATTGTTTCACTATCGTAATCTACATACTTTCAGGAAGGTTTTAGTATAAAACACATCGAGTTATCATTCTTACGTACGAAGTTATAAGCATAAATGTATACATATGTCACTAATAATATGTTCTCTGATATTGCCAGACCTATTGCTGAAGTCTAAGGTAAAGTCCCCTTATTCCGTGGTATTTTCATAAAAACTCGAAAGAACGTCAAAAATTAAGCATTTACTACACCTTTCTGAAGAACTGGCTATTTTTATCAGAAGCGTTATTTATTTAACTCTTGAAATATCCTAAAAGGACAACAATTACAACTTAATTTAAATTTAAAATTAAATTAAATATGAAGAAAGTCTGAATGCTCCAAATCCGAGGTAAAAATCCTAATTCCGAGGCAAATGGCTCCTAATTCCGAGGGTACAGAATACAAAGGGAAACGAGTAGAATGAATTCTACATGGTATTCAAAAATGAACTGTATTTATTAATAGATTTCAAAATCAATTCGATACATATGTAATTGTTTAATTATGTTTGTGTGTAAAATATTAATATATGTATATTATTATACAGGATGCTCACAATATTTCAGTATGGTTTCAGTTACACCAAGTATCATTCGCGTTCAGTTACGCAAACATTCATATTCTAAAACGTTTATCTTATTATTGCTCGTGCTGATTCATTCACTGACTCACTCATTGATCACCTCTCCTGTAAAATTTTGTATGAAAATTATTTTTTTCGCAAATGGTTTCGTATAGAGGATAAAAATTCATTCAGAACAAAAATATGGAGAGAGCTGATGATTGAGGATTTCAGAGACGAGCAATGGGCACGCTTAAGGTATTGAGGATAGGTGGCGGGTGCTCGAGCAAATGTCAGTCGAAACGTCATCCAATTGGCAGTGAGCTGAAAAAAAATTCAAAATGGCGAAAATAAGATGGCCGCCATACAAATTTCGTCGGTCTCCATCTCGGAAGGTATAAAAGATAGAAGAGTGGTTTCTTGACAAAAGATGATCAGGATCCGATGGTTTATTGGATAAATAGAAAAAAAAAATCAAAATGGCGGAATTTATTTTTCCATAGAAAATGTATGGCGAATATTGAGAGAGAGAAGTTGTTAACAATGCAGGCCTTTGATGCGGTTCTTTGGAGAACTCTCAAAGAAAAATATGGGAAGACATGATGATTGAGGGTTTGGAAGACGGTTGAGCAGCCCGGGCAGGGTATTGTAGATAGGTGGGAGGTGCTCAAACAAAAATTACTCAAAACCTCATCCCATTAGCACTGAGCTGAAGAAAAACCCAAAATGGTGGATACAAGATGGCGGCCATACAAATTTCGTCGGTGATTATCTCACTAAGTATAAAAGATGGAAGAGTGGTTTTTTTAGCAAAAGATGATCAAAACTTAATAGGAGTCAAATAGTGGCCTTGAAGTCGCGTGGCCTTTACTTCCTTTGACAGTACCGCGAGCCTCAATAAATTCAAGGCGGTGCGTACGAATGTAAGTTAACGACCTGTATGGTTAGTTCGAGCTTGCACACTTCGAAAACGGTACTAGATTTGAATATCGAAAAACTATAATATCAGAGCAAAATTAACCCTAATGCTCTTACAGTCAAATAAGATTTTAAAGTCATAATGTAGTAGGGTACTTCGAATATTTATTTTAAAAATTTCTGCTTGGGGCGTAGACGAATGGCTAAATATATTGGCGGACTCAAACCTTAAAACCAGCCAGTTTAGTTGCATTTCACTCTCAGGTCATGTTAGTCTCGATACTCGAATTTCTATCATTGTTTCCCCAATGTACAAAGTCGGCATAAGGCCTCTGTACTCACTAGGTTAGCAATCAGCTGTTCGACAAAAATCTTAGATTTGATAACATGACAGGTTTAGGTATGACGGTGTGACTCTTGTTCCATGAAAGCAAAGGAGGTAGCTTGGATGGGATGCCACGTGTGTGGATACACTGGCACTGTCTCACATACAGGTGACCTCCGTGGCGGCCGGAGCGGCAGCCACTAAGGCGGAAAGGGCCAAGAGGCGCAAATATGAAAATATAGAAAATAATTTCATATTTGTGCCTTTTGGGGAGGAGACCATGGGTTCGTAGGGCGAGGATGCTAAGTCCTTTTTTAAGGGCCTGTCATCCCGTCTCGTGGAGTCCACGGGTGACCGGAGGGCTGGCGCCTGGCAGTATAATATTGTACTCTGTATTACTACTGTATAATATTGTACTACTGTATATATATAATATATACTCCTACCTATCTAGAATGTGCCCCTGGCTGTGCCCCTCACCCATCTTTCAAACCTTCGATCATCATCTCTCTCCGTATTTTTGCTCCGAATAATTTGTAAGGATGAGATTTCTTAAAAAAAAACTAATTTTACATTTGTACAATCGTTTTTTTTAGCTCGCTGCCAATCGGATGATGTTTCGAGTGATATTTGTTTCAGCACCACCCACCAATCTTCAATAGGTGCACTGGCCGTGCTCCTCATCCGTCTCCTAAATCCTCAATCATCAGCTGTCTCAATATTTTTCCTTCGCATGATTTTTTGTCTTCTATACGAAACCATCAATGAAAAAAACAATTTGTACGGAAAAATAAATCCTGACATCTTGATTTATTTTCTATCCATTTAGTAGATCTTTAGGTCTTGATCATATTTTGCCCAGAAAATACTCTTCCATCTTTTATACTTAGTACGAGACATCGACGAAATTAGTATAGCCGCCATTTTGAATCTGCCATTTTGGGGTTTTTTTCAGTTCAGTGCCAACTTGATGAGGTTTCGAGTAATTTTTGCTTGAGCACCTCCCACCTATCTACAATACCCTGCCCGGGCTCCTCAACCATCTTCCAAACCCTCAATCATCATATCTTCCCATATTTTTTTTGAGATTTCTCCAAAAAACCACATCAAAGCCTTGCATAGTTTACAACTTGTAGTCTCTTCAATATTCGCCATACATTTTCTATGGAAAAATAAATTCCACCATTTTGGTTTTTTTTCTATTCATCGAATAGACCTTTGGATCCTGATCATCTGTTGCTAGGAAACCACTCTTCCATTTTTTTTACCCTCCGAGGTAGACACCGACGAAATTTGTATGGCGGCCATCTTTTTTTCGCCATTTTGAATTTTTTTCAGCTCACTGCCAATTGGATGACGTTTTGAATGACATTTGCTCAAGCACCCCCCTCCTATCTTCAATACCTTAAGCGTGCTCTTCACCCGTCTCCGAAATCCTCAATCATCAGCTCTCTCCATATTTTTGTTCCGAATGAATTTTTGTCTTCTATACGGAATCATTAGTGAAAAAAATTTTTTTATACAAAATTTTACAGAAGGGGTGATCAATGAGTGAGTCAGTGAATGAATCAGCACGAGCAATAATAAGATAAACGTTTTAGAATATGAATGATTGCGTGACTGAACGCGAATGATACTTGGTGTAACTGAAACCATACTTAAATATTGTGAGCATCCTGTATTTTATTTCTATACATACCACGTAATAAGAGGCTCATAGAACCTTATTCCGAGGTAGTATTTCTATCCATACCACATAATTAGGGGCTCATAGAACCTTATTCCGAGGTAATACCACGGAATTGAGTTTTGTAACAAAAAACACGTTTCCTAATTCCGAGTGTTAAAAAAGAAAAGATTTTTCCATAATAAAAAAATAATTTAAAGCTTAATTAGATTATCTTCGTAAATATGTACAAAACTCTCACAAAATTGCATTGAAATATGTATAAATTTAATTTTCTTTTAAATTAATTTTCTTTAGCTTTCCCATACAATCTATCAATAAATTACCTAAATAGGTAAACTTTGACACGGTATAGTTAGTGATTGAGACGCCAAAGTGTACCTCGTAATTAGGACTCTGTAACCTTATTGCCTATTTAAATATTCAAAACCGAAACAAGAAGTATTTAACATAAAACGACTCTAAAAATTGAAAAAGTTATGAAGTCTATGAAATCGCAATTCCGCGGTATACCACGGCGTTAGGAACCGGCTAAAATATTTGGCACCTAACGCCGAGGTATTTTCAAAACCTATTTTCACCTTAATTTCTTTACAAATATTCACAAAAGTTGATTGTTTTCGATTGAAAATATAGTCCTTCAAATATTCAAATCTAAATAAAAACAAATAAAGCTCAAAATTAACGGATAAACACTATTTAAAAAAACGTAGGTATTTCGTGCACGAGGTCCAAAATGTATGAAACATGCGTTCGGGCCGGCTGCTAGTGTAAAACTTGCCGGTTATTTTAAAACATATACATATAAAACCAACAATTTCGTCATTTATCTATGGAATGATAAACTATCAATTGATTAAGATATGTTGCAGTAAAAAATAGCTTGGTGATCGGTAGAAAACGCTGTTTTTCTATATACCGCGGAATTGGGTGCCAATTTTAGAATACCACGGAATAAGGAGACTTTACCTTAATATAGCTATTCTGTCCAGACTTCACTCTGCTACGCCTACGTAAGATTGACCTTTTGCAAAAACTTTTGGGCAGAAATCAGTACAGCTGTACTATAGAGTGATTCCTTGGAGTTTGTGCACGGTTACGTGTATTTCCATTCTATACTTACAAAGCCAAACCGCAAGGGTGTGAAACTGGTCGCGTATAAATTGTAAATTACTTTTTAATCAAGGTCTTCCAAATTATACAAGAGTAGTACGTATACACATTAATCTTGCATAGATCGGAAGGTAGGTTAGGTTGGGTTAGAACATTATAAAACCATTCACCTATACTTAGTACGACACATAAAATGTATATATGTCACAGGATATTTAATAATAATTAATAATAATATATAAGTCATAATCTATTTAACATAGTTCTCATTTATATTATTATTAATATAAAGAAAACAAATCACTAAAAAACATAAAATAATTTTTTTCAAAGAAAAATGAACCGACTTCAAACGATTCGAACTAAAAAGTTTAAAATAATTTTTTATTCACTTAGATTGACGATTAAATTACCTAACTCAAATAATATATAATTTTTTGGAGTCGGCGCCAAACCACATTCAATTCGTGTTAGTAAAATCAGAGTAACTATCCACTTTTGAATGCGAGCGCGGTGAACCATCGCGGAGGGTGAGGCTGTCCGGGACGCGGGGAGCATATTTTCGACTTGAAAAGTATGAGTCATTTGGCGCCGACTTCAAAAAATTATATATCATTTGAGTTAGGTAATTTAATCGTCAATCTAAATGAATAAAAAATTATTTTAAACTTTTTAGTTCGAATCGTTTGAAGTCGGTTCATTTTTCTTTGAAAAAAATTATTACATTTCATTTATAATAGTGTTTCGAACAATCCTACAAATTTTCAGCCAAGTGTGAATAAACTGTGCGTGTCCAGGAGTAAATTTTTTTCCAGGTGTCGGATCGATGAGGACTTTTCACATTTCATTTATAATAGTGTTTTGAACAATCCTACCAATTTTCAGCCAGGTGGGAGTTATTGTAGCCTTGAAAGTCTAAATTGACTGGGCTATCGTCTATAGCTGGCTTATGTACATCTACTCTTTTCTGACGTTTAAATGTTTACGTAGGTAACGACTACGTTACCTACGTAATTATACATAATATCATCTTCTTAATTAATTCTTCAGCACGTGTGTTTGTCACCTAACTCTTCTTAATCGGCTGAACCGATTTGGATGAAATTTTGTAAGTATATGGAAGAACCTATTTCAATGGGTTCTTGGATGATTTGAAAACACAATTGGACCCGGTAGGTGGCACTGAATTCGGTATGTCACCGGGTAAGACGACGTCTGCCAGGTCCGCTAGTTTAATTATTGATTCACTCAGCGGGCGATGGAGACAGCGTTGCTTGGAGTTTTCGACGTGATCAAACCAGGAATACAGAGATTCGTAGAAGCACCAGACTCACGGACGGTGCTCAACTCAACTCTCCGAACGATGGAATTTGCCTCGAATCGAGTACGTGATTACGTACGATTGCGTACGTACGGGTTTTGAGGTACTCGAATGGCGACCAATTCACCACTTTAGGGAAGGAATTAATTAAAATGAAACCTCGTCTTTTTCAACACATGCTCCTCGTGCTCGAGAAGTTTAAACTCAGGAGTTGCTAGTGCAAAGAGATACTAGACCTAAGAGTAGAACCTTCTAAGCTTTTTGTATCTTCTGCATATTAGACTCTAAAAAGTATTTTAGTAGGCTTTCATAATGGTTGGCTGCAGAAATTCCTGATGAGATTCAATCAAAAATTCCTGATGAGCCGGTGTTGCGGAAATGATTCACATTTCAAATTGGCTCGCAGCAGCGGCCACGCGTCATGCGTGAAATTGCTTTCTGCAGCTCGGCCCCTAACAGAATGCCAACTTTAGGTATAACATGTAAATAAAGATTATTTTTAGAAGGTAAACTTTGATTAATTTATAGAATAAGTATACCTAATATGAGAGAATTGCTATTATTGCACTAGCTATTAGTTATTCAGGAAAAAAACAAAGATTTATTTAGAGTAGGAACTTTTGCAAAAGCTACTACGTTGTCCAATGATTTAAGGTTTATTTCATGGTTTAATGACATAATCTAATGTAAGACACGGGGACATACCACGATGACAATGTTTGTTTGTTGGTCGATATTTCCAATCAGTTTCATGGATTGTGGTCACGACGAGACTTCGTTGTCATCTGATTGTTGGACACGAGTCTGTTGCGTGGATCGCTGCAGAAGATGATCTTGTGGCCCTTGTATCCAGCGGCTGCTAGCAACTCTCTTAGCGAAGTCGTCCGCCTACTTAGCGGAGGATTTTCCAACATTACGTTTGTGTTTGCAAGGCACTTTGGGATCCTAACGTAGGTATGTCGCGTCTTCGAGCCACGAGTATGTGCCGCTTCAGTTTCACGACCCGATGAGCTATGTAGACCTCGGATCTCCTACGGGTCTCCTCATTTCTGATGAAAAGATATTTTTATAGAGCGTTGGCATCCCTATGTGGTTGACGTCCAGTCTACTCGCACAAAATGCTTTCGATCAACGTTTCTGATACGAACCGCTAGGGTGTGGAACGCCCTTCCGGTGTCCGTGTTTCCCGCCTCGTTCGAACTTAGTATCTTCAAGGCAAGAGTGAATAGGCATTTTCTAGGCAAGCGCGTTCCAACTTATACCTCATCATTGCTTTCCATCCAGGTATGAGTGTTGTTAAGCGTAAACCTATCTCATACAATAAAAAAAAGCTTCTATCTTCCATCCGCGGTTTCGTCGCAATCGATCCGATGCTTTAAAGTTTAAACGGAAACTATAAACAGAAAAACATGTATGTATGGTCGGTCAAAACGACTATCTCAATTTTGTAATAGTAAAGAGACACAAATATACAAGTGTAGTATACCTAACACAGTTCAAAGGAAATCTTTGACTAGGAGCGTCAGCTAAAGGTGCGCCCAGACTTGAACATTTCACCGAACCGAACAGCGAACATTTCGGCGAACTTGTTACGCTCAATGTGGACGGCGCGCTTGGAGCGCTTGAGATGGGTTACTGCGTAACAGTTCGGCGAAAGTTTCGCCGAACTGTTACGCAGTAACCCATCTCAAGCGCTCCAAGCGCGCCGTCCACATTGAGCGTAACAAGTTCGCCGAAATGTTCGCTGTTCGGTTCGGTGAAATGTTCAAGTCTGGACGCACCTTAAGACGCAGTGAAGACGGAGCAAGCGACACGGACACTCTTTGATATTATATTCGTATTTTATAATTTTTCTGAATAACAAGTGATAAAAGTATCAAAACACGATGTAGGTACATTTACTTGGCACGCGTTCAAAAAAAAAACACGATAAGTATTTTATTTATTATGTAACTCAAACAAAGGTCTGAGTTATGTTCAATTCAATTCATATTGCAACTTTGCATGTTTAATGTTTTAAATTAGAAATTTTATTTTTTCAAGAATCGTTCGCTGGGATCTTCGATTAGGGGGCCTCGTTTCTCTCCTCCTCTGATATTTTTGTTTTATGTTCTCTCGCGTGAAACATTCGTCGGCGCGCACTCCGGCTGAGATTTTATTTTACCATCGTAATGTAGAACATTTTCTGTTTCATAGCTCCATCAAAATATCCATTTGTATCTTCACCCTAGAACCAAGAAGTAACCTCTGAATCTTCGTTAAAATTTATAAACATAAAATATTCTTCCGCCGCCGGTGGAACTGCGCTGAATATTCGATGCGGGTCATCATCCCTTGCAGTAAATTATGTACTCTGATAGGGTAAAGAGTGTGAGAGAAACGCTCGTTACATACGGACCTCATCGATTTTACATACGGTTGAAATTAAAGTAGTTAAAGGCAAATACTTGCGTAGATACCTGGTGTAACACGCGTTTCCCTCTTCACTGCTCGATGACAGCCGTACACGCCAGGGCTACACAGTACACAGTACACAGTACACAGTCAAACTGCGCAGTCCGCTCGGTGCACAATCGCCCGTTCCCACACTAGGTATGTATATATACTCACGTTTTATTAACACGTTATGCAGTGCAGGCTAAGGCTGCCTTTTCAGCAGAGAGCTTTTTTAAGGCTAGGGAGATGAGATTCTAACTTATTGGTTGAAGATCATGATTTTCATAGCTTAGCTTAACTTAGATGGAAAGTCTAAGTCCTGTTTCACCACCTTCTGATAAGTGTCGGTAGCTTATTCACAACTTTTGTCTTTGTCACTCGACCATAAAGTAAGAAAGTGACAAAACTTTTTGAATACGTGCTGAAGCGAGGGATGAGAACTAGGATGCGCGAGATGTACTATGTGAATTACCCAGTATAGCTGAGTATAACTCGTGCTCTTCGCACAGCTGCCTCGCGCAAAGCGCATCTTCAACCGCTCCGCTTCGCTCCACCGAGTTCTGCTTTGGTGGAAATAAACACATCGTTTCGTAGCTTAACTTTTGCTCATCTCTAGCCACTGACCTGAATAAAGAGTAGAGTAAGTTGTGCAGTAGAGATGAGTATGTGGCTGATATTTTTTACGGCGGACTATATCTTGACCCACTAGAAACGAAAATATTTAATATAAATTAAACTCAGACGAAGTCACGGATTGCGGCTAGTGTGCACGCAATGTGTTGTATGTAATGTGCGAGTATTGTTAGCTATTATAACGATGAGTTTTATAGCGGTAATGGATAGTTTACGGCGAGTATAATGTAATAGCGGTCGTACAGTTGTCGTCCAGTTGGCCGGAGGTTAGTATTCTGTGAACGGAGTTTGTGTTTTATGCGCTTATTGTTTTACGACAGTGATATACGAGGAAAGATATTACTTGCCTATTGGCTAAAGTGGTCGAAAAAAATATTTAAAATTCTCTTTATGTCATGTTTTTAGGGTTCCGTATTTTTATATTACAATGACGTTTGGAAGAAAGAAGAGGGACGTGTGTCAGTCTCGCTTCAGTTAAGGTTGCCGCTGTCACCAGTTAAGGACTCGTGGCCCGTGCTGTCACCAGATGAGGAGGCTTCAGGAAAAGTCTTCTTTTTACGATGAAATTTATTACAATTTTAATTTTACAATATTTGTTTAAGTACTTATGATTAATTAATTATTATTAATAAAAATTATTAATGATGGAAATTACGGTTTGCGAAGTGAAGCTATATGGAGTTTCAGCGCGACGCGGTTTACGTATGAATTCGAATACGTAATGATGGAATGCATCGCGTCGGTGGGTCGCCGTCACGTAGGCCGCTGTAGGGAATCTGCTTTATGCCATCTATCACCTTGCATATTTCGGTTTATCGTTGCATTTTTGGTTTACAAGGCGGCGTCGTCGCATCGCTTAGCCGTTTTGCAATTAAGATAATGTTCCCATGGATGTTTGTAACTTTCTACTGATAAAACTGCGTCTTGAGTCTGCTTGCATGTTTATAGCGGTTTCTTTAAAAATCTTTTAGATTATTTATCTTTTAAAATATTGCATAGCATCTATTTACATGCCGTTTGTTTGTGGAGTCTGGTTTCTTAACACTTCGTTACCTTGATCGTTATGAAGTTGCAGGTGAATCTAATATTGTGTTTCACATTCAATTCATTAGAGTCAATATTGCATAGATAATATGTAGACATTACGCGGCAAAAAACTGAATTAAAATTGAATCGTCAGACGGCGGAATATCTCGACTGATATAAATAGTCAAGTACTTACTTGTAGAATTAATTTCCCATTTTCAATGATCTTCGAGCATATTTTATTATGCTATCGTGTGAGATATCACACGGTTCAATGGCTCAAGGACCAGTGACTCCCTTTATGCGAGCAACGGCGCAGACTTTTTCTAATAAAATTCTCATTGTAGGGAGATTATCGCCACTTTTGCGCCTTATATGAACAATTTGTGGGGGTGTAGAGGACGGGGAGAGAATGGAAACACTCGGAGAAAATCGTCATAAACGAGCCAAGTCCAGCCATATGAATTCTAAGAGAAGTGGGAATGGACAATTTTTTTTACAGAATTCGAGCTTTAGGTATTAATATTAATAAACTATGAAGATGTCGCTAGACCCCGCCCCGAGTGGACAGGCGACATAAGACGTGTCAGGGACCATCTGGATACAAACTGCGCAAGATCGCAAGTGTGTCGAAGTCAAAGAGACCTATGTCCAGCGCTGGACATCTATCGGTTGCCAACGACGACGATTCAAAATGCACTTTCGAAGAAGCTTACAACAAACTCGGACGGGTTTTTTTGTTATTACGATCTCACAACACAATGTCATTTAGAACATTTTATATCCAAGAGACAAGCAATAAAAATGTTAAAGGTAGAAATCGAGGCAGCGACCGAAACTCGCGACAGCGACACGCGATCGTTGGGGGGGAGGTGACACTTGCACACTTCTTTGTATAGAAATGTATGGTGAACATTTTCAGGCGACTGTGATGCGCGAAATTTAAATATAGATAGCATGTACCTCGAACTCTTTGGTTCGCAATAACACTAATATTATAAAGGCGAAAGTTTGTGTCTGTGTGTGTGTATGTGTGTGTGTTTGTTTCTCTTGAACCCCGCAACTACTTAATTGATTTGGCTTAAATTTTGAATGGAGATAGATTATGCCATGACTTAACACATAGGCTACTTTTTATCCTAGAAAAATCCGCAGTTCCCACGGGATTTTGAAAATACCGAAATCTATACCTACAGCTATAGATAGATTACTATAACGAATTTCCTTGAAAGTAGGTGTTTAAAAGGTTGGAAAAGGGAGCGGGAACGAGAATCGGAAATCCACGATTCCCTCGAGATTCGTGAAAAACTGAAATTCACGCAAGCGAAGCCGCGGACAGAAGCTAGTTTGTTAATATTTTTGTTTAGTTGAAACTCAAATCGTTCGAGCCTCAGTGAAAGCGGAAGGTACAACCCTCGTCACATCAATCATGTGTTTTGATTGTGATTTCCGTTGCCAGCCAGCTCAAGTATGTCTACCTACCTGCACATTCATTAATCAATCAAAGAGACAAATACATTTTCAGAAAATTCCGTTCTATAAGGGCTCATTCAAATTTTGGATGACTGTTCTTACCGATATTACAATATTTATATTATATAGAAATAAATAAATAAAAAATATAGTTTTTTGCAATTTTCGTAGGTGTAGAATTAGAAACAAATAAAAATTACAAATCAAAAAAATCATCCAACCAAACCACTGTAACGAGGCAAGGTGCCCAGAACGCTGGCTGCGTTACCTCGTTGAATGGCCAGACTAAAGGTGCGTCCAGACTTGAACATTTCACCGAACCGAACAGCGAACATTTCGGCGAACTTGTTACGCTCAATGTGGACGGCGCGCTTGGAGCGCTTGAGATGGGTTACTGCGTAACAGTTCGGCGAAACTTTCGCCGAACTGTTACGCAGTAACCCATCTCAAGCGCTCCAAGCGCGCCGTCCACATTGAGCGTAACAAGTTCGCCGAAATGTTCGCTGTTCGGTTCGGTGAAATGTTCAAGTCTGGACGCACCTTAATATGCTGACCGAGGTAACTGCCAGCCCTCCGGTCACCCGTGGACTCTACAAGACAGGATGACAGGTTCTTAAAAACCGGCCAAGTGCGTGGCGGGTCACGCGCAGTGTAGGGTTCCGTAGTCACAATCCTCGAAAAACAGATATAACTCCTTAACCTGTGAACCCTACTTAGCCGTGATAGTTTTCCTTTAAAATTGATTATATACCCTACTGCTGTGAATTTTTTCAAGTTCCTATATACTGCCATTTGGCTGATAGAGGGGGGGGGACACTTGACTCTAATAAAAATTTGCACTTTAAAACATCATATTTTACAAACGGATCTAGAAATCGAAAAATGATGTTCCCACACCCACAGTACTTTTAAAAGACCTATTCAACGATACCCCACACTATGGGGTAGATGAGAAAAAAAAAATTCATCCCCACTTTACATGTAGTTTGTCGGTGTGATTAATATTTATACTCATGCCAAATTACAGATAGTGCAAACCGACACTAAAATAACAGCTTTTTCCGTTAACGAGTTTGGAGAGCCTCTAAACGTCTATCCAATTCGTCTACACTGTGTGCTTAGTCTAAGATCGGAGCACTCGAAAACGAACTCGAAAACTATTGATCGATTTCAGAGTAAAATAGACCTAAAATGGCTTGTATTAAGGTTTGAGTTCGCCAATACATTCAGCTCTCAATCTCATTCACTCTGGTCTACACAAATTATGTTTATGTACTTAATTATTAAATTGTTGACACTTTATTGCAGTATCAGTATATACATAGGTATTTAGTGCAGGTACCAAAAATCAAGACGATTAAAAATGTGCAAATAAGCCATAGCCACGCTAAACATGAGTATTCTGTTTTCCCCTCCAACTAAGCGTAACGCTTGCGCTAGCAGTACGACAATAGTGCGACGGGTGGGATTCGAACCGTCGACCTCGTCTCACCGCTGCGCCATTGAGGCTTTAAACTGTTGAAACACGTGTATCTTTAAAGGCAACTGTTGTCAGAGCTTTGTGCCGCATCACGAGCGCCGGGTAATTGGTATCAGATACGGAGGGGGTGTAATATTGACGCCAATCAGCAGCAGTGACATTGAGATTTTCACGGTCGCGCGCGCGCCCCCGGCGCACCCCGCCCTCCGGTGACTAACGAGCCTGAGAGATCCATTGTTTCTGTAGAGTCGTAGTAGGTAACATTATATTACATCGACGCATTGCATATTTTTTTTTAATTAATTTACGTGTGACGTTGTAACAGTAGGTAGGTACCTATACATACACAAATCCTTTTATACAAGATTCAGTATACGCTTTTATAACTTCAATCCGAGAGAATATATTTTAGACTTGCACACACATTTAAGCATTACTTATCTAAAAGCAAATAATATTTTATTAAGTCGACTTTAATATACAATTAGATACTTAATGAGTTTTTTACCGAGAAAGTTGCATGGAAGCTTTAGTTGAAGATAAGTACAAATCTCCAAAGTAGGCACTCTAGTTGTCAGATTAACATAAAACGTTAATACAGATTAAGACCGAAAATGCCTTCGTTGAGGGATTTCTTATTTAAGTATATTTTTACCAATTTTATGATCCATGATACTGGGCCCACGCCCACGCCCACGCCCACGCCCACGCGCAGGCAAGGAGCAGCGGGCGACGCGGATGGGGAGTGGCGCTGAATTATTATTTGAGAGATGTTTTTAATGGGCCTTATAAAGCAATCATTGCGATTTAATCCTCAAAAAGTTCCACACTAAAAGAAATCTCGGCTTCAAAAACAAAACTGCTGCTACGAAATCCTGACTCGAATTAAGTGTTTTTGACTGTAATTTAAAAATAAAACCGTAAAAACTTAAGATTAATTCATAATAAGGTACGTACTACATATTTATGATAAATTAAAACATAATAATAAGTTTGAAGTATAATATGAGTAAGTATTTTGTTTATTTCTAGTAGTTGAAAATCTTAGTTTCAGCCACACTTTTTCATTTAGATTTTGTTAGTCCTGCATCTCGTGTACATTACGGATTGAAGATTAAACAGCTTGTAACGCATAACAAATAACAAGATTAGTCTAACGAGAAAACTGCTCGGAAGTTGTGAGTTTACTTTGTGCCGCGGAAATGTGCGGAACATAATGCTGGATTAAGTATTTCGTGGTTGTAACTTGTAGTTGTAGACCCAGCTGCGAGCGCGAGCAGTGTTGGAATGACAAGTGTAAATTGAAAATTTAAAAAACCCCCGACATTCGCCATTTAGTGGCGGCGGCCATCTTGAATTTGCAATAGTGCTATTCTACTAGTCAAGCCCTTTCATTTGATACCCATATCAAGGGAGTTGTGAAAAAATATATCATCCGCCATTTTGTAGCGGCGGCCATCTTGGACCGATTTTCATCAAACATAGCTAAGAACACTCTCGACTAATTCACCTTTCAAACAAAAAAAACCGCATTCAAATCGGTCCACCCGTTTGAGCGCCACAGGGGAACAGACAGACACACACACACACACACACACACACACACACACACACACACACACACACACACACACACACACACACACACACACACACAGAGACACGTCAAAATTATAACACCCCGTCGTTTTTGCGTCGGGGGTTAAAAACCGCATCCTCTGTTTTTATTTCGTCGGAGAACTTTGAGGCAAAATCATAAATTTAGTAGTTTTACGGTTATCAAAACTTTTGCGAAACACGTCTTGTTCCATTTAGACCATGTCTCACTTTGCGCCTCTAGTTTTTTTCTTTATGTATTATTTTCACCAAATTAAGTATGATATAATATTAGCACTTCTCAGTGATTAAATTTATCGTTTTAATTAACAGAGTCGTTTCGAAATTGTGCGTCGCGAGACAAATGATTTATTATTTGCTTTAACTGTTATTTATTGCTTTATTGAAATCAGTTTGATTCTACATCGTCTCTAGATAAATTATCAGATTACTATAATGTCCTCCCGACTTAACCTCGGCGATGGCAGCCAATCTCAACGGAGACTTGCCAACTACGCGAGGGATATTATAGTGCACGGAGTGTGTACACAAACACATCAGGTGAGCTCTCTATTCCCTCACTTTTATAGTCCAACGGAATGGCAATCCGCCACGATCGGAGAGAGATCAGGCGCAGGGCCGACGCGACGGCTGTACACTGTACGTGCTCTGCGAGGCACGACGCGACGGCTGTACACTGTACGTGCTCTGCGAGGCACGACGCGACGGCTGTACACTGTACGTGCTCTGCGAGGCACGATGCGACGGCTGTACACTGTACGTGCTCGGCGAGGCACGACGCGACGGCTGTACACTGTACGTGCTCTGCGAGGCACGATGCGACGGCTGTACACTGTACATGCTCTGCGAGGCACGACGCGACGGCTGTACACTGTACGTGCTCTGCGAGGCACGATGCGACGGCTGTACACTGTACATGCTCTGCGAGGCACGACGCGACGGCTGTACACTGTACGTGCTCTGCGAGGCACGACGCGACGGCTGTACACGGTACGTGCTCTGCAAGGCACGACGCGACGGCTGTACACGGTACGTGCTCTGCGAGGCACGACGCGACGCGACGGCTGTACACTGTACGTGTTCTGCGAGGCACGAGGGAGAACATTCCCAACTCCGGGCCGCTACTAAGAATTCCTCGATCGAGAAACTCAATATTTTTTTGGCCTTACCCGGGACTCGCACCCGGGAACTCTGCAGTCCGACAAGCTAGCCACTACTACACCAACGAGGCAAAATATGTTGCTTTTATAATGCCGATAAGCATTTAATAATGCCACACACATTTTATAATGCCGATATACTGCCGATAAGTAATTTGATCGAAAAACAGTGCTCTAAAAATTGACAGCATACTGTTAGTTTCCAAGCGTTGTAAACAATAATAACGTACACAAAACAATAATTCGGACGCTGTGTAGTGTTTATGTGCATCTCTTGTTATCTCCGCTCACTAATAAAAGTTCTATAAGTGTAATTGAACCTCAAATTGAAATTACAATTAAATATAATATAATCACTCTGAAGAGGGTACCTAACAAATAAGCAACATCAGACTATATCCAGTGAATAACAAGACCAACAATTTCGTCATATAGTACGAACACATCGGTGGCGTATACGTGACAACGCTTGCCCATTATTTGCAGTACCCTGGTTCAAATCCCACCGCCGGCCGACCAAAAACTTTTTCATTTTTCTAATTCTAAATTTATAATTTGGATTGATAGTATTAACACCAGCATATACACTCGACAAATCGACAGCGATTATTATTCAACATGGTAGGCACTTGTGAAGCGTGCAAGGAGCACATCAGTGTTACTGTAAAACGTATAAAATGTATTCTATGTAGCTGCTTGTACCACTCCGAATGCGTCGGATTCACTGGGGACTCAACATCATCTAGATCGCAATGGAAGTGCCCAAACTGCGTGGCGGACCGCACGGAAAGGCGGGGACAATACTAATACTCCAGTACGCGCGGAGAAATCAAACAAACTGCCGCGCTCGACCGGTGCCGATTCCGCCGACCCGACGATGCCCGAAAGTTGCGGCTTTGTAGCTACTGATAATAATTCTATATTAATCAATCGCTTTGAGAGTATATTGGACGCTAAGTTAAAAACAATAAAAAACGAAATTGTGGAACAACTGAAATCGACCATCCTCACGGAATTAAAAAGCGAAATTGTCTCATTATCGTCAGAGTTTTCCCAACTGCAGGTCTCACATAGTCAACTCCAGTTAGAAAATGATCAACTGAAAAGTGACCTACGTACGCTGCACGAGCGCGTCACGTCCTCTGAGGATCAGCTCTCGGATCTTCGCTCCCAGTTCGGCAGGCAGCAGCAACAGGGTAGAATAAATAATTTGGAAATTGCAGGACTCCCCGAGACTAAGAGTGAATCGCCCATTGATCTTGTTTTAAAAATCGCAGAATACGCCGGTGTCGAACTGAGACGAGATGACATTGAATTCGCACATCGCGTCCAGCCCCAGAAGGCCGTAGCGGGAAGACCTAAACCTATTGTTGCGAAGTTGAGAGACCGGATGTCCAAAGATAGAGTACTTTCAGGTTTAAAAAGAAAAAAGGGGATTTGCACGAAAGATATAGGCATCAATGGAATGGAGAAAAAATTCTTCGTGAACGAACATCTAACGCCAGAGAATAAGCAGCTTCTTAAAAAAACTAAATCTTTTGCGCAAGAAAAGGCTTTTAAATTTGTCTGGGTTAGAAATTGTAATATTTTTTTACGGAAAAACGAAGAATCACCGGCTATAAGCATACGCACGGACAAGGATTTAGCCAAGTTAAAGTGACTCACCAAATTATACATGCTTTACCCACACATATCACAAACACGAACACACAACATTCTGCACCTCATTCTCAACAACTTTCTCCTTCATTATGCACACTGTACTCATCTGCCAGACGCTACAATATCCTAAAAACTAATGGTTGCTTTATGTTATTTCGGCCTATAAATCTCAGAATTTTCAATGTAATTGTCGATTCGTGTTATAAACCACGCACATTACTCATAAAATTATATGTCGGTAATTTATTTTGGTACTTACATTTTATTCACAGGCGCTAACCCCATAAGTATCGTGTATCAGAATGTGCGCGGTTTACGCACTAAAACCAACGAAATTCGACAAAATATACAAAACCACGACTATGATTTAGTTTTAATCACAGAGTCCTGGTTAACAAGTGGTATTTTCGATCATGAAATCTGCGATAGTAGATACGACATCTTACGTTGTGATCGTAACACTGACACATCCACAAAGAAGCTGGGTGGTGGAGTATTAATATGTGCCTCTAAGAAGCTGCAAATCCAACATCAATGTGATTGGGTCTGTCCTGGCGTTGAGTCTCTGTGGGTGACCATACCAGCAGAAACTCTCCACGTCCAAGGAAGACGCAATGTCCACATTGGGCTAATTTATGCACCACCTGACAACCAGTTACCAGCTCGTATTGAATCAATCACTACTTGTCTCGCAAAAATTGTGGCATCACATCCAAATGACTTTATCCTCTTGGCTGGGGACTTTAACCTACCTAACATCGTATGGTCAGACTCTGGGCCAGTAATGCACAAAAAAGGCTCAGTAGAGCTACAAAATGCTTTTCTGAATCTTAACGATATCTGTAACCTGTCTGGCCTAAAACAACAGAATGTAATAAAAAATACCAAACAAAATACGTTAGACTTATTGTTTAGTAATATCCATTTTGATGTTCACCATTGTTCTGTACCCCTTGTTCCTGAAGATGTATACCATCCCTGTCTCGAGTTCGATCTTTCTAGCTTGTTAGTCCGTAATACACATCATAAACCTGTTAAACGCCCTAACTTCTTTAAAGGAGACTATACTAATATAAATGAATTCTTGTCTACCATTAAGTGGGATGAGGTACTATTAGGAAATTCAATTAATGACGTATTAGAAACTTTTTACTTCTATTTAAAAGAAAGTATAGACAACTACATCCCAGTAAAATTTAAGTCTAAATCAAACTTTCCTGTATGGTATTCAAAATCACTGACTCACATAGTAAAGGAAAAACTCAAAAAACACAGAAACTGGAAAGAAACTAATAATCCTCGTGACTATGATGAGTTCGCAATACTAAGATCAAGGCAAAAAGTTGTCCAGCAGAAATGTTTTAAATCTTATACAGAGCGTATGCAAAGTTACATTCGTAAAGATCCTAAGCTACTATTTTCCTACATGAACTCATTGAGAAAAAACAATTACGGGTATCCTACAAAACTCACACTAGGACAATCTACATACTCTAATGAAGTTTCAATATGCAATGGCTTCAGTGAATATTTTGAGAGTGTATTTGTAAAACCTGCGAACTCATATGACGCGCCGAGCCCTTCAACTTTAGCGCATAACGAAACTATCTGCAAAATAAATATTGGTGAAGCTGAAGTTCGGAAATTGCTTAAAGCGTTGAAAACAAATAAAGGAGCAGGTAGTGATGGTATTCCATCAATTTTTCTAAACAAATGTGCCTCTACTTTGGCTAAGCCCCTTTCCATTATATTTAACCTATCTCTTAATGTTTTCTGCGCCTTCCCAGATAAATGGAAAGAAGCGTTAATAGTTCCCATTCACAAAGGTGGATCAAAAACTCAAATTGAAAATTACCGGCCAATATCAATTCTCAATGGGATGAGCAAGTTATTCGAGTCAGTTGTTTACAGTCGCATATGCCCATTTATTACAAGATCAATACCCTACGAGCAGCATGGTTTTGTGAAAAATCGCTCCACTGTGACTAATTTGGCAGTATTCACGGATTACGTACTAAAAAGCATGGACGAAAGTTATCAGGGGGATGTGATCTACACAGACTTTGAAAAGGCCTTCGATCGAGTGGACCACGTAATCCTACTCCAGAAATTAAATATGCTGGGAATTAGTGGGAGTTTACATCGATGGTTCACTTCATACATCAAGAATCGTATGCAGGCAGTCGTGACGGGAAGCGCCAGAAGTAATTTTGTAACAATACCCTCGGGCGTACCTCAAGGGTCTATTTTAGGCCCTCTTTTGTATAACGCCTATTTATTCGACATAGGAAGCTGCTTTTCTCACGCTCAACATTTAATGTTCGCAGATGACAAAAAAGTCTTCCTCAGAATACGAAACAATTATGATTGCCACCATTTGCAAGCAGATCTTAATGCCTTAACGGAATACTACATCAAAAATAGAATTGTCGTCAATGTCAAAAAATGCCACCATATAACCATAACTCGTAAATTAAATTCCATATTATTCGATTACCAGATAAACGGTGTACCCATACCAAAAGTGAATACTGTTAGAGATTTAGGCATCAAAGTCGACACTAAGCTTTCCATGAATGACCATGTTGATATTGTAGCAGACAAGGCATATAGGCAACTAGGTTTTATTAAACGCGTAACTCATAACTTTAACAACATAGAGTGCATAAAAACACTCTATTTCACTTATGTTCGTAGTGTACTCGAATACGCTTGTAACGTCTGGTCGCCTTACTATATCATTCACTCTCAAAGGATTGAATCCATTCAAAGACAATTTATAAAATATCTTTCGTTCAAAGATTTTAAAAAATTCTCAAGTTATGAGGAAGCTTGCAAATATTACAAAATTGACACCTTAGAGAAGCGAAGGAGCTTAAGCGACATGTTACTGCTGCAATCAATCCTATCTGGTAAAATTGACTGTCCCGCTTTGCTGGCAAGCTTCTCACTTAATGTCTCATCTTTTAGACCTCGACGCCCGCGCCTTTTAGTGGTACCTAGAGTTCATACAAACTATGCACAAAATTCTGTTCTTGTACGTCTGGCTAGAACCTACAATAAAGTTTATTACAATTTAGACCTATTTCACTTAACAAAAGAGCAGCTAAAAAAAGAAATAATAAAATTACATAGGAAAAACAGTTAAACACCTAATAATCAATAACGATCTACCCTCTTTTGCACGCACAGGCACACACTCTCACACACAGACACACACACACACACACACACACACACACACATATTATGTCTACAGTGCTTAGCTATCATTAATTGTAAACCTAATACCCTATTGTTATTGTAATTTAGTACTTACTTACTATACCTTAGTTATTAGTTTGTCAGACTTCTATTTAATTACACTTGTTACATTTTTTCTTTACTTATACTTGTATATAAAATTAATATTGTGTAATCTGTTTGGCCTTATTGTTTATAAAGTGATATAATTGTATACATATAAGATGTTAACGCTGTTGATTACCTTATAAATAAATAAATAAATAATACTAGACTAATATAATAAAGCGGAAGAGTTTGTTTGTTTGAACGCGCTAATCTCAGGAACTACTGGACCGATTTCAAAAATTCTTTCACCGTTGGATATGTACGTGATCCTTGAGTGCTATAGGCTATATATGTACCACGGGAGAAGCCGGGGCGGACCGCGAGTGTGTTATATGGGAATATTGTTAATACGATTCTGAGTATTTCGTATATATTTATCTTTATTGTAGCTATTCAGAAAACATTCAAAACGTTAATCAACTAAAATATTTGTTTATTAACTTCATCATCATCATCATCATGATCAACCCATTTTCGGCTCACTACAGAGCACGGGTCTCCTCTCAGAGTGAAAAGGGTTTTGGCCATAGTCTACCACGCTGGCCAAGCGGATTAGCAGACTTCACACACCTTTGAGAACGTTATGGAGAACTCTCAGGCATGCAGGTTTCCTCACGATGTTTTCCTTCACCGTTAAAGCAAGTGATATTTAAATACTTAAAACGCACATAACTCCGAAAAGTTAGAGGTGCGTGCCCAGGATCGAACCCACGACCTCCGATTAGAAGTCGGTCGTCCTAACCACTAGGCTATCACAGCGTTTATTAACTTAAAATCTCATATTTCTGTAATCGATATGCAGCATCTGTCAGAGATTAGTCTGATCCTGTAGAAAGGCTTCAATATAATATTCAGTAAATAATGCAAATAACACGGGTGCCATAGGTATTACATATTAATTAGCAGTAGGATCGGAGGCAGCCGCCGGCGCCGGCGCGCTGTTGAGCGGATACAAACTGCCCGGCGTCTATTGTTATAAATTGTTCAGTTCAATTAAGCTGAAATCAAATCGGTCGGCATCAATTCGCGTTATATCTATTGAAATTGGCAATTTTGTATGAAGATGAATACGCAGCAATTATCCTTTCAGCATCAATTCAGCTTTCGCATTTATATTTATTTACTAGCTGACCCCCGCAACTTCGTTCGCGTGTTTATAGGTTTTATATAGGATCGGATCGGATCCCATAATTCTTTTATGAAGGTACCTAAACTAAATGTAGCCTAAGTTACTCCTTATAACATTGAAAGTTCCATTAAAATCGATCCAGCCGTTTCGGAGATTAGCTGGAATAAATAGACAGACCGACAAACATAAATTTAAACGCACACCAGTTTAAAATAAGCCGTACGTTCAAAGATCCGGGTCCCAAGTTATTTGAACCCAATACTGAGGATTGTAATGTCTGTCATTTCTAAACTAAAAAACCTATGACCTTGAAATATTTACGGGATAATACATAAAGTATTACCTTTCTAACAAAAAAAGAATGAGTCAAATCGAGCAACGCGTTAATGAATTATAGCTAAATACACGTTTTAACTTTCATCCCCTCTCCCAAGGGAACCGTGCTGAATTTCGGGATAAAAAGTATCCTATGTCCTACCTCGGAGTATAAACTCAAATCGTACCAAGTTTCATTCGAATCCGTTCAGTAGTTTCGGCGTGATGCGCGGCCAAGATACAGACAGACAGACAGACAGACAGACAAAAATGAAAAAAATTACTGTTTTGGCTTCAGTATTGATTATAGAGTGCCCTCCAATAAAAAATTTCAAAATATCTTCAATGTACAGAATTGGATCTGTTACAGTTTTATTATATTATAGAAGACTAGCTGACCCCCGCGACTTCGTTCGCGTGTTTATAGGTTTTATATAGGATCGGATCGGATCCCATAATTCTTTTATGTACCTAAACTAAATGTAGCCTAAGTTACTCCTTATAACATTGAAAGTTCCATTAAAATCGATCCATCCGTTTCGGAGATTAGCTGGAACAAATAGACAGACCGACAAACATAAATTCAAACGCACACCAGTTTAAAATAAGCCGTACGTACAAAGATCCGGGTCCCAAGTTATTGGAACCCAATAAATGTCTGTCATTTCTAAACTAAAAAACCTATGACCTTGAAATATTTACGGAACAATACTTAAAATACTACCTTTCTAACAAAAAATAATGAGTGAAATTGAACAACGCGTTAATGAATTACAGCTAAATACACGTTTTAACTTTCATCCTCTCTCCCAAGGGAACTGTACTGAATTTCGGGATAAAAAGTATCCTATGTCCTACCTCGGAGTATAAACTCAAAACGTACCAAGTTTCATTCGAATCCATTCAGTAGTTTCGGCGTGATGCGCGGCCAAGATACAGACAGACAGACAGACAGACAGACAGACAGACAGACAGACAGACAAAAATGAAAAAAATTGCAGTTTTGGCTTCAGTATCGATTATGGAGTGCCCTCCAATAAAAAATTTCAAAATATCTTCAATGTACAGAATTGGATCTGTTACAGTTTTATTATATTATAGATAGACTAGATGATGCCCACAGCTTCGCCCGTGTGAATTTAGGTTTGTAAAAATCTCGTGGGAACTTTGATTTTCCAGAACCTATCTGTAGTAAGTAGTAACCCGTCCACAAAACGGAAAAATTCCGTGGGATCCTTACGATTTCGGAATGCAATTCCTTACAGCATCAGGGTTGAGGAGTTGGACATGTACCTACTCGAGGTCATTCAACAATAAAGTCTTTAATTGGTATCCCCAATATCAATTTAAATAACCGACAGTGCCTAAATCCCATTAGTTTTGGGGATCAGATCCCCTACAGCATCAGGATTGAGGAGTTGGAATCCAAATTTTTTGTAGGACAGTGTCGCAATGTTTCTCTATCGATTAAAAAAAAATTACGCAAATCGGTTCAGAAATCTCGGAGGTATCGGTGTACATAGGTAGAAAAACACAACTCCTCCTTTTTTGTAAGTCGGTTAAAAAAGTAGCCTATGTTACTCCCTGGTTAATTCTCTACTTGTATGTGAAAGTCCCGTCAAAATCGGTTCAGCCGTTCCGAAGATTAGCCCGTTCAAACAGACAGACAGACAGACAGACAGACAGACAAAAATTTTAAAAACGTGTGATTCGGTTATGGTACCGTTCAAATAACCATATGAGCTTAATATGAGGTAGTTATTTCGATATTACAGACAGACACTTCAATTTTATTTATTAGTATAGATAGATAGAAGATAGAAGAAGATAGAAGATAGAAGATCAGACTATAATATCACTATTCAGTGCGTTAGGGACCTCATCGATCTCCAATTTTTTTTTATATAATTATTCAATCAAGTATGTATATTTGATTTTGTCAAACACAGAAATAAAGGAGTTATGACCTCTCGCACAGAGGGGAAGAACACGATTTTTAGAACAGCGGAAAGTCTTGTAAGAGATACGTTACATCCCCTAACGCAGTTAACGTGCCTGCTTCATCTAAACTGCGTCACTTACCATCACTTGCGTCACTTGTCATCATTGATACCATATTGTAAGATGGTGATAATAAAAATAAAAAAACCCGGCTGAGTTTGTTGTGGGCTCTTCTCAGACCAGGGCGCGTTTGGAACCCTCGTAGTTTTAGTTTTAAGTTTCTGTAAGTAATTATCACCATTGCCTGTTCCTAAATCTACGTTCAAAAAGTGTACAGTGTACCAATTTTGAATAAAGTTTACTTATTTGATTTGATTGACAAAAAAAATACAATACAAAATAATATAAGCTTGAATACAAACCGAATGTAGTTTTAGATTGTGATAATTAATTCCAGATATTTAGATTGTGATCATTTTAGATTGTGATCATTAATTCAGACAGAGCGACATTCTGTCACTCTGTCACAGCGTCAAACAGTTTCCTCCAACTACAACACAAATTAGTGATTAGTATCTACAACTACAAACAACAATCCGCGAACTGTGTGATACGCAAAATGTGACGCGATATTACAAATTCATTTTATAATGAGGTAGCAACTCGGTAGATTTCACGTCACAAAACATTACGTTCAAAGTTACCTATAATGTTGTCGTCCTAGGTTTGTCTGTTAGATAGATAGATAGATAGATAGATGTAGATAGATAGGGTAGTTGAAGCTGAGATCTTTCAAATAAAACTAAAATGAAATTATCGTCAAAATTATGACGATTGACAGATGAATAACTGAATCAAATCAGTACCGTATTTATACCTACGATGAGTTGTGAGTTGGGAGGTACCGAGCCGTTAAACACAGCCGGCGCATATATCGATAACGCTATTGAAGTCATTAAGTCTGTCTGCTGCACTCGGAAACTTGGAATATATTGGAAAGTCAACATTTTTGAATTTCAAATCCGCCCCGCTTTATTGGCACCGATAAAATTCTGAATCGGCTGAATTCAATAAACGCCAGCATAATGTACCTATGTGTCCCGGCTCCGGCTGCCATCAGACAGTACTGCTGCTGGTGGTGAACTTGAAATTAACTGGCCAAACTGAAGTGTAGAGATATCCTGTGAAGACGCCGTCACAGAGACCGTCACGGCCTGGACCAAGTACCTACCTTAAAAACACGGAAATTTTCTATTTTGGTCATACTTACACACTAGTAGCGTAGAAATAAAGCAGTTATAAATCGGATACAATTAGACACTTAGCCAGCTAAAAATTACCACTACCTACCAACTTAAGCGTTACGTAATAGCTACATATGTATGTACAGCTATTCGCGTGTGCACAATTAATAAAATTGATGATAATATTTATCGAACAATAGGGCCATTGAGAGAAACCCGAAATGTTCAGATGAAACGACATTAAAATGATTATTGAAATATTACATCAATTCAAAAGCATTTTATGAAATTGTTTCAGAACAACTGCGCGATTTTAACTCAATAACCAATAATTTTACTGTCGTTTTAATTTGTCTGAAATTAGACTCGTTCATATACTTACCTATCTTTGTAGAAACATCTAAATTCTAAACGATGGCTGGAATCAAAGAGATGCAAACTTACACATAAAAGAGAGGTCAGGCAAAAACTTAATAAGTAGGTATTAGGTTTTTCTGTCAAGAAATTCTTAGTGCCAGCCCAAAGTTGGTAGTGTTTTATCTCCGTGTCTCGGAGAGCCTGTGAAGCCGTCAGTCCCCGTTATTATCATTATAATGTGGAAACCTAGAAAAGGAAATAAAAACAGAAATAACGGAATATAATGATAGTTATACCACACGAGTAGATAAGTACAGAGGGGAAGCTTCTACAAGCGGCCCGCTGTAGGTACACTCACACATATGCGCACGTGTGTCACACAACTGTACCGTTGTTGGTGTGTGTTTGTGTGAGTGTACCTACAGCAGGCCGCTTGTAGAAGCTTCCCCTCTGTACTTATCTACTCGTGTGGTTATAAGTACGTACTGTTTTAACGCGTCGACGCTCGAGCAATGGAGCACGTCTGCGCCGAGATTTCTCAGTTTCTCCATTAAAGTCGGAATGGTGACGATGAAATACCTATCTCCGTGAGTCGATTCCGAACTAGCAGGAATACCTTATTCACCCGACAGCTTACAAATAAATAAGAAAATAAGTGATCCTTCAATTACGCCTACGCAAGCCTAGTCCGTTCTAGGTCATTGAAGTGAGCTAGTAAAGTTTCAATTTGAACTGAATTTCACGTTTAGGGTAATTAATTGGTCCCGGCAGGAGGCATGCCCAGTATGCGGTCTGTACCTACGCTACGAGAATACACGATGGTGTTCACCTGACTCCTGAGACTGGGGCTTGGGTCGAGGCAGCTTCGCGGCGCCCTATATAATTGTTGAAGCACCGAACGATATAATCATTGGACAATGGTCGTTGTACCTATTTGCCAAGGGTCACTAGTAAAGATATTTTCTAATAGTCATAAATGTGTCCACAACTTATTTTCTTTTTTTCTTCACATTGGTTGGTTCAAAAAAAGTGCATTAATTTAAGGAAGGAATCGCAGAATCGAGCCTAGACGAGTATACGACATTGTTTTGCGTTTACTATGAAGATTTTAATCAAGCTATTGTACCATCTTTTGGAAAGAAATATACTTTCTCTTCCGATATGAAAAACTTTCTATTCATTAATTACTTTTGATAAACTTTTGTCCGTAACCTTGATCCTTAATTGCGGTTAGTTTCCAAGTTAGCAATGAACGGAATTCCTAAGTTGTTGGTAAATGGTAACTTCGTCGAATAGTTCGGTTTTGTCGAGAATAACTCTTAGGGCTATGTTAGTCTGAAAATTCTTAAATAAAATAGGTATCTCTTAGCAAAACCCGTTAACTTTGTAATCGAAGTACTGAAGTTAAATTTTTTTTAAGTTTATTTTTTTTAGTCTCAATATTCAGTAAAATACACAGTATCCAGTATTCAATAATGGAGAACATATGAACTAAAGTTGGCTACGAAAAATTAAAAAAAAAAGTTTTAGAATATTATAGTCGATCGAGAGTTGGTGTGGGAGTCAGTAGTCAGTATCATAATGTCATAAGCTCCTCTGAGCTCATACATTGCTAAAAAAAGTGGCATATTGAAATGGAACTACAATTATTAGTGACTTTCTACATTATTTGTTTAATAAATAACCCTATCCCATGATTAAGGCCATTGTCATCAATGGATTTTAAATTTTTTCTGAATTACAAAACCGATGATCTGACAAAAAAAAAGAATGAATGAAATAAGACTACGCGTTAATGAATTACAAATAAGAGCACATTTTGACTTTAATCCCCTCTCTCAAGGGAACCATGTTAAAATTCAGGATAAAAAGTATTCAGTGTCTTACCTCGTACTCGTAGTACGAACTGAAACCAGGCCAACTGCCAAGTTTCATTTGAATTCATGCAGCAGTTTCGGCGTGATGCGCGGTCAAGTTATAGACAGACAGACAGACATCGGCTCAGGCTTCGGTATCGATTATAGAGTACCCTCCAAAAAAAATTCCAAAATATCTTCAATGTACAGAATTGGAGTTGTAACAGTTTAATTAGAAGTATAGATAAACATTTTTATAGAGTTCGAACTTGCTATTTATATGGAACAAATGGTGCAAAGTTAAGTAGGTAATCATACTTTATTACAAGCAATAACACGCTCTTTTACAATGTTCTTTATCTATTGTCATTGGAAGGCTCACGTCAGGCACGTAGCATCGGTCCAGTGAACGTGTATGGAATATTTCCCTTAAAACATAAGCAGATTTCCGTGGTGTTCGTGTTCGTTGCGGTGTGCTGTAGTCCACTTCGTAAACACCAAATTTTTCCCTTTAAAGAAATATAAGTTGCATTAATTATATTAATATAGATATTTGAAGCGATGAGTGGGAATATGTAACGCATATTAACATGGTACAAGATCCTTCAACAGAAAGGAGGAAGACATAGAGATCGAGAAATTGAGAGGTAATTGAAGGATTCAAAGTCGTTTCTGAAATTCTACTAAGCAAAAGCTAACGCAATAGAAGCTCTATTGCATGAACTTGTACATTGTGTTAATGATATTATACTACAGCCTATAAATGAAATCCAAACACCCTGAATTTAAGCAGTCTTGTCTGCTCTACCACTAAAGCGCTTTTGTAAATCGTGAAGCCAGAAGCTCACGAAAGAGATCCTAAATGAAGCGAGCCTGTGAGGCTAGGTGAAGAGAAGGGGAGAGGTGGCAAGCGGAGCGAGCCGCCGATATCCGTAGCTAAACGAAGGTAGTTAGAGTGGGCGAAGTTGAAGGAAGAGATGAGGAATTGAATCTTCTGGCGTAACTTATTTATTTATTTAGGCTTCGTTAATTTTATACTCAAGTGAAGTTTGTAATTCAAATATTTTGATTAAATCATAAATGGGCAATGTACGGTAACATTTATGATTTGACCAACCTACCCACGTCCCAAATATATAAAATTCCTGGGAAATGTGTTTGATAAAATATTACACACATTTTCTGTTGAATTTTGGAATTGTCAACAATTCCCAGCAATTCGATATCATGACGGATTACATAAGTACATTTCTGGTAACATGTATAAATAGTTTTGTATTACACTTACGTGTATCCATTTGTCCATTCAAAGTTATCCATAAGACTCCAGACCGTGTACGCTCGAACGTCAGAACCTTCCTCCATCGCATCCAACATGGCCGACAAGTATTCCGTGTAATATAACACTCGGTCGTCGTCAATCCGACCCCCGAGAGTAGAAAATCCGTTTTCAGTAATATAAACAGATGGATTGTCGTATTTTTCTCTAATGTATGTTAATAATTTGTAGAATCCCCATGGAACAAACTAATATAAAAAACTTATTTTAATATTATAAGAAATACCTACGTGACTTTGATATTATCCCCAATAAAATAGACAATACTTAATTTTATATACTAATTAAAATCTGTTTGATCAGTTTTAAGTCATCATAGTCATTTAGATGTTTTAAAATAAAAAACGTGCTAAATTATTTATCCCAAGAGCCCACGACGGCCAGACCTTCGTTATTTTATAAAAGCTGAAAGTTTCTCTGTGTATATCTGAAACACAGGTAAGAATGACCAGCGACTATGAAGTTGGGATGATGGTTACTTTGAGAGATGATAAGAGGTAATAAAGGTGTAAAAAATCTTACGTCAAAGTATAAAATAAATTTTTTAATGTTTTCTTCAGGATAACTTTAGAAACCACGTTATCCATTGTCAGACACTTATTACAGTTGCTACCCCCTGCCAGATGCCCTTAAAATTTAAAAATTCAAGGGTATCTGGCAGGAAGTAGCAACTGCAATAAAAGGCAAGTAAATACAAATATAGACAATGTATGACGTGATTTTTAATACTATTTCAAAGAAAATATAAAAAAATCTGACTTTATAATTTTGACGTAAGATTTTTTACATATTTATAACCTGTTATCTCCCAAAGTAACCATGATCTCAACCTCATAGTTGCTGATCGTTCCTTCCTGTGTTGGGGACAATACACAGTCTCACAGAGAAACTTTCAAATTTTATAAAATAACGAAGATCTGGCCGTCGTGGGCTCTTGCTCAAATACCTTTGTAAAATTTGATTGCCCTATAGTCCATTCGGGCGAAACATAAAAAAATACTGCTAGATCATCGTTGAAAGAAGGGGATTCATAATATCCATATACTGACTCATTTCTGTATACATAATTAGTAGAATAATGATTTAGTCCAAAAAAATCCGAGCTCCCCCGTATGAATTTAATTTCATCCGGCGTGAACTCGGGCAGCCTGGATCTAGGAAACCCTTGTTCTGCGCTCCTCGCTGCAATTCGTTCTTTCATCGCCGGCGGAAAATCACCTTTCTTTGAGAAAATTGGATGTGAATACTGTTCCCACTAGAAAAATTTGATTTTAATTAATCAAAATTGACTTGTTAGCAATATCCATTATCCAACAAATAAAAAAATCATAACACGTACTTTAAATTGATTCGCTTCATAAGCTGCTTTAGATTGATTTTTAAACAAAGGTTCGTACCATTTCGCACTCAATGATATAAAAATTGACCCATTTTGTTTTGCTCTAAATTGTTTGTCGTAGATGTGATAAGCTTTAGCGTGGGCCAGGAGCAAATTTTTTGCACACAGGTATTCGGGTATTCCTTTGATGTCCAGAGCGGGAGCTAAAATCTTATCACCATAAGCAAAGTTACAAATTTGTTGTGGTTCATTTATTGTCACCCAGTTTTTGACTCGATCTCCGAACAATTTGAATAAAGTTCGTGCGTAATCCGCGTAATAATCTGCAATGTAAGGGTTCGCCCACCCTCCGAGTTCTTGAAGTTTCTGTGGCAAGTCCCAATGGTATATTGTGACCAACGGCTCGATATTATATTTAAGTAATTCGTCTATTAACTTATTGTAATAAGATACTCCTGCTTTATTTATTTTATCTGGAAAACTTGTGGGAAGTATTCTTGGCCAAGAAATTGAGAACCTGTAGACGTCAACACCCAGTTCTCTTAACATTTCCACATCCCTCTTATACAATTTATACGATCTGTCCGCGATGTCGCCATTTGAACCATCTTGCACTAAATTTTGTCGCGTATGAGTTAAGCGATCCCAAATATTTTCAGTTTTCCCTATTGAAAATAAATATTTCGTATAAAAAAATGTTACCTCACCTGCGCTCGGTGCACCCTGCCTATATGCTATCGAGGCCCTGACGCTCTCAGTCCCCTATACGGGTCGCTGTGCCTGATACCACACAACTTAATCTAGATGGTATCACCGCTTTGTGGTAGGATTGTATCCCGATTGTATCCCGCCTGGCTAGCGACCACACTTCAGCCGTAATCTGCCGCAAAGTATCCAATGTGTTCCGGATGCGAGCTGAGTAGCTAGTAACAAATTAGTGGTTCCTCAGATGCTGCTAATGTTCATGGGCGGTGGTAATCGCTTAACATCAGGTGACCCGCTTACTCGTTTGCCCGCAAATATTATTAAAAAAATATGTTAAATAACTCTACCTATAACTTTGTAATTTCAAGTATTGTGTAAAGAAGTGATATTACCGTCCACATTCCAAGCGCCTTCTACTTGATAAGACGAGGTGGCTGTCCCGAACATAAACCCACGAGGAAATTTACGGACATTGCATTGACTCGTAGATTCCTTAACATGTCCATGTGCAAGCTGAACTGCCAATAATCTGTAGTTATATAATAAGTATATTGCAAAAATATGAGAATTTATTCAATTTAACAAGCTATAAATTATTACATATAGCTGTAGTAGTACTATTACGTTCCTTTGAAATGCATTATTAAGAGAAGTTTACTTACAAAGAGATAGAGATAAAGCAGGCGTTTGTTCTATGTTCATTTAGATTTAACATTTTATTCGTCTAAATTATTAAACTTCTTTTAAAATAAGTTAATACAAACTTACTTATACTAATTAATATTCAAAGGAATTGCATATTACTAAAAATTATAATTGATAGAATAGTTTATGATTACTCACTCACATTAAATTAATTTGGTAGTAGGCCATATCGTTTTTGTTTCCAACTGTAAGTTTGTTTTTAATTTTTTACTTATAATGTGGAAGTGACCACTGTTTACTGCTATCCCGAAAAAGTGTAGAGTATAAATGGTTTATAACTTAGTGCAACACTTACTAATATAATTACCAATATGGCGCCTCACCTTGATGTGCTTGATATTGATACACACGTGGAAGGTTTTTGTTTAGTGTCAAGTGCTTTCATTATCGTGACAAATGTTTTATTACCTACGTACGTAAAAATTATTATCTTTCATAAATGTCGTATCGTTTAATAGACTCCCTTATTTAATGAATTGTTTCTGAATATACAAGTTTATTTTCCCGTTTAGACGTATGTATTTAGTCAACAAGTATAAATTAAAAACTTAAAAACCCCCGATATTCGCATTTTGTGGCGGCGGTCATCTTGGATTTGCATAGTGCTATATATATTCTACTAGTCAAGCCCTTTCATTTGATACCCATACTGAGGGGGTTGTGAAAAAATATTATGTAATCCGTCATATTGTAGCGACGGCCATCTTGGATCGATTTTCATCAAACATAGCTAAGAACACTCTCGACTAATTTACCTTTCAAACAAAAAAAACCACATTCAAATCGGTTTTCCCGTTTGAGCGCTACAGGGGAACAGACAGACACGTCGTTTTTGCGTGTTAAAAATCCGACTTTAAACGCCACAAAGTATAAAAATATTTTTTATTTGTACACGTAGGCGAGCGTCGTGCATCAGTTTCATCGTTTCTTCTTATGCCGCCCGACTTCCATATACTTCATACGTGTATACCTATATACGTATGGATACGGTTCTGAAATTTCAGAGAACTCAGTGTATATCCTGTTCCTTTTTGGAAGTCGGTCAAAAATAAAAAGTTATCTGAGATCAATTGTTTATTCATTTATTAATTCTTATATTAAATACTAGCCGACCCCCGCGACTTCGTCCGCCTGGATATAGGTTTTATATAGGATCGGATTGGATCCCATAATCCTTTTTTGCACCTAAACTAAATGTAGCCTAAGTTACTCCTTATAACATCACCTATCTGCCATTGAAAGTTCCATCAAAATTGATCCAGCCGTTTCGGTAATTAGCTGGAACAAATAGACAGATCGACAAACATAAATTTAAACGCACACCAGTTTAAAATAAGCCGTACGTTCAAAGATCCGGGTCCCAAGTTATTTGAACCCAATAAATGTCTGTCATTTCTAAACCAAAATACCTATGACCTTGAAATATTTACGGGACAATACTTAATATACTACCTTTCTAACAAAAAAAGAATGAGTTAAATCGAACTACGCGTTAATGAATTACAGCTAAATACACGTTTTAACTTTCTTCCCCTCTCCCAAGGGAACCGTGCTGAATTTCGGGATAAAAAGTATCCTATAACCTACCTTGGAGTATAAACTCAAATCGTACCAAGTTTCATTCGAATCCATTTAGTAGTTTCGGCGTGATGCGCGGCCAAGATACAGACAGACAGACAGACAGACAGACAGACAGACAGACAGACAGACAGACAGACAAAAATGAAACAAATTGCAGTTTTGGCTTCAGTATCGATTATAGAGTGCCCTCCAATAAAAATTTTCAAAATATCTTCAATGTACAGAATTGGATCTGTTACAGTTTTATTATATTATAGATTATGATAACAAATCACCATACGAAACAATCAGTATAAATATTATTGTATATAACAATATCAACACACAACATAACATTTTTAGCAATAAAATCAAAATCACAGAATAGGAATTTTACAAACCCACTTCCTTTAGACTGCGTTGTCACTTACCATCAGGTGAAATCGCAGTTAAGAGCTAACTTATTATATGAATAAAAAAATGGTTGCAACAGAATAAACTAAAGAAATAGGTAGCACCTAAATAAATTTTCAAAACAAAAGATTTGAAGGCAAAATATCAAAGTGTGATCAGATCCCTCTTTTTGTTACTCATATTCTCACATCTTAGATTTTATTTTGCTCATAAAAACCTACCTACCAGCTGACCTTTATGCCTTTACATTATGAATATTGATGTGGCGGCGGCGGCCGATCTGATATTGTGTTGGCGACCTTCACTGGCCTATACTGAGTCCCACGCGACTAGCGAGATGGATATCGCCGCATCACTCGTTACCAACGTCTGTTACCGACCAAAATAGTAAAACTTTTTTACATAGTCGTACCTAGGTAGGTACAAGTATAAATTAAAAATTTAAAAACCCCCGACATTCGCTATTTTGTGGCGGCGGCCATCTTGGATTTGCATAATGCTATTCTACTAGTCAAGCCCATTCATTTGATACCCATACTGAGGGGGTTATGAAAAAATATGTTATCCGCCATTTTGTAGTGGCGGCCATCTTGGATGGATTTCCATCAAACATAGCTAACAACACCCTCGACTAATTCATCTTTCAAACAAAAAAAGAAACGCATTCAAATCGGTCCACCCGTTTAAACGCCACAGGGGAACAGACACACACACACACAAACACGTCAAACTTATAATACCTCGTCGTTTTTGCGTCGAGGGTTAAAAACAAATGTAATAAACACATGACAGGCTCGTTCTGTGCTGTGCCCGCACGCCTGCGGTGTGCCACACCGCACGCGCCAGTGTTCCCGCTGCAGCCAGTGTGGAGGTGTGGAGCGGCCTTAGCGAGCCGCGAGCGAACCTACCACATCGAAGTTGTTTAATTGCTGCGCAATTTGTAATCCTCGACTTATAAACTCAAGCGATGCTCTCTTCCGCCGCGCGCTGTTGAACGTTATTAAAAGTTTTGTGTACTTTATGTTACATGTTCGAGGATTAATTTTAAGTTTTGTGGCGCGGGCGCGGTGCTACAGTAATTTTCGTACCTCGCAGTAATTATCCTAAAATAAATTTAAGAACTTTTCCTACCATTTCAACGCTGACAATTTCATGTTTTATTTTGGTCCGTTTTACTATTGACATATTGGTTACGATCTGTGGTGACATGGACCTTTGTTGTAAACTTGTAACGTCCCTGGTGCACCGCTGTACACATATCTAAGGTCATCTTAGGCCTGCCCACGAGTGTACACTGTACTACCACTGAGCAGGGTCCGGTTTTTCCCCTTTTTTACTCGGTAATAACTAGTTAGTATTCTTCGACTCTGCATTGCTGCCACGTGGGTATATCTTTCTTCTACGAGATAGGTGGCCTTTGTTCAATGTTTAAATATCGATAAACTTTCTTACAAAATCAATATATTAAATAAGTCAAGGTTATTCGCTCGGACTATCTACACTCTAGTCGCGGCCGCTCGAGAGGCATCTATCTGCATAATATATTCGCACAAAAAGCTTCACTCTTTCACATTTACATCTGCGAAGGACACTGGGGTTGTATATAAACGGAGGCGGCCGTTTTGTTGACAAATGGAACATAATCTGGCGCGCTTTGTATCCGGCCTGTGATTGTCATCATTTGTAACATTTAAACGCGCCGGCTCACAAATGTTGTAATCGCTGCTTGTTATTTAACATGCTTCATCTGCACTTGTTCTGTTTATCTGATCATCGTCATCATTATATCAACTGATATACGCCCACGCCCACTGCTGGACACAGGTCTCATGCAAGGATCGCTAGACTACATGATCTTGCGCTTGTCCAGAGATCGTCCATCCACCTAGAGGAGGGTCTTCCAACGATGCTTTTGCCGGTGCGGAGTCGCCATTCGAGCACTTTTGGACCCTCGATCTTTTGTTCGTCTCAAAAGATAAGTCGGTTTAAATTTTGAGAGAAGAAAAAAGAAATAAGATAACTTAGGAACATAGTAGTTAGGTATATTAAGTAAGTTTAGACTTCCTAACAAACTAATATAATTCAAAATTCTTTATAAAGAGTCGAATATAATCACAAGGCGAGAATAGAATTATTAATAAGTAGCTTTTACCCGCAGCTTTCGCCCGCGTGAATTTCGGTTTTTCACAAATCGTGGATTTCCGGTTCCCGTTCCAGCTCCCTTTTCCTACCTTTATACCTACTTTCAAGGAAGTTTGGTGTAGTACCTATATCTGGAGCTATAGTTTTTTTCAAAATCCCGTGGGAACTGTGGATTTATCCAGGATAGCCTATGTAGTAGGAAAGTAGCCTATGTGTTAAATCAGGGCATAATTTATCTTCATTCAAAATTTGAGCCAAATCGGTTCAGTAGTTGCGGCATTAAAGAGTAATAAACATACACACACACATACACACACACTCATACCAACTTTCGCTTTTATAATAAATTATCAGTGTGATAATCCGCTCTACGCCTTCCGTAGTGTCGGAGCTACGGCAAAGCTACGAACTACAAATACCTACGTGTAGTACCTACTCAAGCTCCGTTGTGTTCATGTTCATGTTTGTTCATTTCCTTTATGAAGTTCAAGTCTTGAACTTACTTGCTACATAACAGTTAATAATCTCGTCTTTGGAATATGTTAAGTATATATGTATAAAAATAAACAAAATAAGAATTTATTGTTAGTGAAAAACTTATATATCAGCAGAAATTGCTAACAGCGCCGTTTGCGCCACAGTGTGCTACGTGAGACAGCAGCTTAGCTTAAGCTTAAATATTTAAACAGAGCTTAGCACAGAGCAGATAGAATTTTCCCGGCTCCGTACATCTGCACTTCCCGGTAACGAGACATGGCTGGGCTAAAACCGACACGTGTTGAGCCAATCTAAAGTCTAGTGTTTGGTATGACCAGAGTCACACTACAAACATATATAAGAGAACATACTTAAAATACATTAAGAGTCAGACAGTAGACATAAAATGTGAAGATTGTGAAGATAATAATTTTAATTTGAAGGTCATTATAATGTTTATGGAAAATTGACACTATAATTTTCACGGCAAATAAATAACAAAGCTTATCAAGCTTACACCTCCATTATCCTCTTGTCAGCTTTGTTTAACGTTAAAACGGACAAAGGCAAAACATTATCATTTAAGAATTTGCATTTTCTTTTTAAGATTTTGTTTTGATGTTTAAGATCTTAAATCTTAATATATCCAGGAGAATTATTGGGGAGCCTATTCCTGGTCAGCACCTCTAGAGTTCTCACATCGTGCGTTTTCACACGATGTGAGAACACGGTGAACTCTCGGGAAGCTTTTGGTATATAAGTGAAAAGTAGGAGTACGTCTGGTGTGGGCGGCTCGGGTGTTGCCGCAGCAAGGTGTTTATTCGCCACAAGCCTCACTGAACTGAACTCGAGCCGGGTTCGTTTCGTGCTACGATGGAAACTAAGTACTTGCAGGATCGTGTTTTACGCCACACTTGATACGAGCGAACCTACTACTGACGCTACGTTGCTAACGCTGGTAATACTACTAGGCGTACTTCTACGGTTCGGGTGACGGCGGGTGATCACTTGACAGGGGAGTGAGTATCGCTCGTTTACGCAGTCATAGTTATAATGATCAGTAGCTGAACAGGTTTCACAATATTCAAGGTAAAGTAGTTTCGTTTCACTAGCTATCCTGAAGTTCTAACTAATGTGCGCGATAAGTTATGATAGGTTATGGTTAGTTCGAATATACTTAAACCTTGTAAATTAGATACAAGCAACGTAAAAAAAAACTCCGTGACAACTCATTTATCGTACCGGGATTAACAGAAGTCTATGTCCGTCGGTCATCCGGATGTGAGCTAGCTGATAGCTCTGTGCCAAATTACGTGTAGATTATTTCAGTGATTAGATCGTGAAAAAATATAGTAATCATGCTAAGTTTCATTTCAATGCATTTAGACAAAAATTTTAAAAATTGCTTTTTTACGTTCTATTACCTACTTATCCCTAACATCTCGCAGTTATATTTTGCAAAAATCTTTAATGTACAGACACGACAAGTCTACGATTTTATTATATGTATAGATTAGTGTTTAAAGTGAACTTCGAACTGTAGTTATTGTAGACGGCAACGTAGCAAAGATTTTCATGAATCTAAAAAAATAATGCGCTGAGTATTGTTATAGTTACAAATAAAAGCATTGTAATAAGAACATGAAATCAAGCGGCACAATAAATAATAAAATTTATGAACAAAAATACAAGTAATAGAGTAGGGAAATTTTAACTACCTACCTGTCACCGTTGTGCGACGTGAAACTCGACTTATGAAATGATCGTACCTCCCCTGATATCCTCCTGTGGTCGTCGTCGGTATGTTTTGCAATGCGCTTATACTACTTAATTGTTTTCTCGACGTTTTCATTTGTTTTCCTTTAATTAACCCCCCGTGAGACTGGGAAACACCACCGCCGCGCCGCCCTCAGAATTTGTCAAAAGCAATTTTTTTGAATAATTATTCTAACTTTGTTATGTTTTTCGTAAACCTAATTGTTAGTATAGTTAAATAAGATAAACTCGATATTGTTCTTTGTCCTTTTTGTTTTCAAACCTCTGTGCTAATAAAATATACCTAACTCATTTAAAATTCCTAGATCGGTATCTACTTTTTTTTGAAACCTTAAAAGCGGTCTCGTGTAATCTCTTTCTGTGTTAATTTCGTATTTTCATAACTACCTTAAAGCACGAAGTAGATAACTTCTTAAAAGTTTTGAATTTTGCAAACTATTCATACTGTAGCTTTAAGAGAGTGTTACAGCACACTTCAATGTGAGAGAAAATATTATTCTTGTACTGAAATTCTTTTCGGAATATTTACAAAACTGTAAATTAATAATTTTCTTTAAGCCTATGATGAGGAATGGTGCCGTCGCGCGTCGTGTTCTTCATCAGAGCTCCACACGTTACACTTTGGGAACGCTGTGTTCGCTACATTTTGCATGCATAATTATTTTTTTGAAATTGTAAGTGACTGTTAGTGAACCTAATAAATAAAATAAAATATTGTGGCTGACAAGAAGATATTATACTTAGTTACACGGTTTCCAGGAGTCAGGTGAAAATTAAGTTAATTTTCATACTCTGTCTTCATCAAGTAACTATATAAAATAATCTAAATTATGATATATCTATTAAAAATACTAAAACGAAATGTTCTTTTTTATTCATATCAGTGATATCCGATCCATCTTTCAATATATTTTTTGCTCCAAACGTTTTTCTCCCAATCTTGAACATCAGATTCTTCGAGTGTGTTTATACTCTCTCGTCGATCAATCGGTTGCGATCACGGTAACTACGAGTAAAAAACGTGCTTTCTGTTTCCTGAATCCTGCAACAACGATGAATTCGTCTACCGTTATCTCACACTTTTATGAATTCTTGACGGAAAAATAGGTCAAAATAATCATAATAATACTTAGTTGTAAACCGTGGTTCGTTACGGGGACTGCGGTGAGCCAAAGGCTGTCTGTGTTTCTCCCTGTGCGCGGCGTCTTTCTGCTTCTCGGACTCGGATTGTTAATTGTTTGCCAAATTAGTGAGTCCCCGGACGTCGCAATATTTGGCCTCAACAACGTCATTTACCGGGAATATTCAGTGTACGCAATTGGGTGTTCGAATTCGCAATACTCGCTGTTGTCAAGCTCCTATCAATTAATACTCGTAGTGAATCACTCCTGCAGGAGACCGGCTGTTTGTTCATAATAATTCGTTCGTCGATTATTTACAATCGATAGTCGTAGCCTTTTATGAGACGCCTTACGAGCCCCTGAACTGATATTAATTAATTGTTATTTTACGAGTGACGGTGTCACCGGGCGCTCCTGCCGGGTCTCTCATTAAACATCATTAAATATAAGTACATAATATATTATACCTAAATTGAATGCTTATAATTTTTTTCCATTAGTTTATACCACACTCAAAACGACTCTATACGTGCGACATAATTTTTCATTACCTTCCCAAATAATAGTGTGATAAATAGGTTGTTGCCGGGCTGACTGTAATTTCGTTTATCGGTTGTCTATTAAGCTATAAGTGACTTCATTTCAGGAATACTTCTATAGTTGGTATGTAATTGGAGTATCGCGCGGAGCGGCTGAAAGCTTTTCCGTGTTAGTAGCGCGTTTCATGTCGTTCCACGTCCATCAAGTGTAAGCGCAGTGCGCAGTGCGCAGTGTGCAGTGCGCAGTGTGAAGTGCGCAGTGCGCAGCGCGGGCCGGAGATCGTTTCATCGTTATAATATGACGAACGCACAGAAGTCGGCACCGAAGAATCATTGTGTATTCGTTAATTCGTCTCCGGGCTTAAGGCTGCGTTTCCATTGACGCGGAGCTGGGCGGAGAGGAGAGGAGCGGACCGTGAATTGGCCAGTCACAGTGCTCGAAATCTCCACTCCGAAACAGTGGAAACTGTGTAGTGGAGTGGAGCAGAGTTTCAAATAAAATATATGAACACGCGGTCTCGAGCTGAACAGAACGGAGTCGAGCAGGCTGCGGTGCCGGTGAGGGCACGGAGCGCCAGCGGAGGGTAGCGGAGCGGTGCGGCGCAGTATTTTATACGGTCTCGAATCCAGAATTTATGTTTTCTTTTTGTATCCAAATAATAGTCGGCAATCAGTTCTACTTCATCTGCTTCCAAATCTTCATCTTCTAGTAGAAAAAGATGTAAAAGCCCTGCTTTTTCTTTACCGACAACAAGACATAATATCCCCGAGATTGAATTGGACTGATCGGAACACGGCTCAATGCAGCTCTAGTCTGCTTAGCTCAACTCAGCTCCACTTCGCCCCGCTCCGCTTCAATGTAAACACTTGCCACTTTTTACTGCTCTTCTCCGCTCGACTCCGCCCAGCTCTGCGTCAATGGAAACGCAGCCTTACGGAGGCTTTTCGTTTCGTTCGAGTTTTTCGGCAGAGATGTTGCTGATTTGTCACTACTTACTAGTATACCAAGTAGCTGCTAAGCTACTTATAAAGTAACATATAAATGTATTAATTAAGTATTACCTACCTACCTATAAACCATGGGGTCCAATAGTCCAAGTCCACTCCAGTAGACTGGAGAGAAGCTGGCAACAAAGTTACTAGGTACGTACCTGCTTAATATGTTATAAGTCATATAATAGCTGGCTATGTAGGTACCTATACTTACTTATACTTTTTAACAAGTTGCTTTTTAAATTGAAGTACTATCTAGGATATAAAACCTAACTAAATAATAATCATCATCATTTTTATATGGATGTTGGGGAAAAATTCAAAAAGAATGAACTTTTAAAAGACATACTCAATTGTACACAAACCCGATACAGAACCCTCGGTATTTATTCAATGGAAAAGTTATGAGGCTTCTCGCGGTCCTCTGGTCCCTCGCAGCGAGCGCGCGGTCCGACGCCCCTCCGCGCCGCGGTACGCACCTACCGCTACCCAGTTACATCACAGCCTACACAGGCACATGGGACCCGCCGGCCGCCGCTACCTACACAGAGAGATGCGGCTCTGTAAACACTCCTCGTGCTTCCGACATTCATCGCTCATTTTATGATGCTATTTGACGTGAATGAGATTCTTAAAGGCGTAGCTTTTGTGAATGATAAAAACAGTTAAATACCTAGGAAGTAGGAACCTACTTGCTAAGATCCTATCTATTTAAACTGACCAAAATAGAAATATAATATCAATGAGAAAATAATGTCCTCCTGACCGCATTTCGACCACGGCGGCCAATCTCAACAGAGCAGCCACCCAGAAGATATTATTGTGCTCAAACCCAGGTGCACGCTCTATTCCCTCACTCTCACAATTCAATGGGAGGCGATCCGACATGACCGGAGGGAGATCAAGGATGTTTATCGTCTTTATCTGAGTCGCAGTGCTTCCGATGCACCGCGCGCTCAACTTTCCTGCTCCGTACTCACTACTCAGCTCAGGCCGTAGCTGGTTAAGTAACCTGACGCCAATTCTTTCGAGTAAGCTCGCTATCATCTGTGACACCAGACGAGATCGCAGTCGAGAGTTCGAGTCACAGTTTCGTAACGTACTGTTAGGAGGGCCGGCACGACAATCTTTTTAAAAAAAAACCACAAAAAACTTTCCACTGAATTTAATTATTAAAAAGGAAAATTACATACAAGGTCTTAACCGCAAGTAGCCTACTGGCTAGGAACCAACTGAGCGGTGGCTAATTCTGGACTGAACTGACTGGCCGCATGGCATCAACTGCTTTTATATAATTTGATTGTGCTGATGCAGCGAGTCAATACATATTAAAATAGTTTATAACATTTCCCCCCTTTAAGACGGAGCTTTAATTTAAAATAAAGCGTAGTAAAATAAAAGAACTAGGATAAAAAGGAGAGAAATAGTAAAATAAAAATTATTCTTAAAGTTACATACATTCTATTCTGAACTAGGATAAAATTAAGTAAAATTCGTAGTTCAATTATTTGATAGATTTCTTTTGGAAGCACTAAGGTTTCCGAGATTTACAGGTGTGTAGTCTTCGTCATCTGTGATTTGTGACATTTCGATTGAATTATGAATTTTATTTTCTTTATGTGAAATCTTTCTACGATTACACTGATTAAAAATTTGAATACATAATTCGCTTCTATTTGACTTAAAACATTTGAAAATTTTATAACTTAGAAATAGGAAAATTAACGAAATTATTATATAAGTAAAAGTAGAGTAATACGAGCTATATTTTATAAAATGAGATTCTTCTTGGATCTTATTAATTTGTAACTCAAGGTCGTCAAATTGATTCATTGAATGCGTTAAGGAATCTAAGTTAATATTACTCAGATGTATTGGTGATAAAAGAGGAATCGTTTTGTTCACAATTTCCTGATTGCAGCAGTCATCATTAATTATGTCGAAATTAATGTTGGGATTATTGTTACTAATAGTTAAGTTTGAAATAGTAGAAGGTAACAATTGAATAGTTTTAAAATAACCGATGCAATCATTGCTGAGTTTTAAAATTCCAGTGCCGGATATGGAATAATCTTTAACATAATTATTACAATTTACAGTTAACTTACTCGTTTTCGATTGTACATATATCCATTGGTTATTTCTTAACTTATGCCATATATCAATAAGGCCATACAGGATTTTCGATTCGCATTCGCTTGGTAACGATAAAGTTACTTCGGTTAGAAGCTTTGTTTCACATGACGGATTCGAGTTAGTGGAATAAATTGATTCTAATTTACAGATAGAGTTCTCATTATTTATAATAGTACAATCCCTTAAGGTATCTAACAATGCGTAATTTAATCTATCATCAGTTATAGCTAAATAGGGTTTGGTAGGTTTTATCAGGGCAAAACTTTTAGGTTGTCCTTCGTAGTGAGGAGTCGGGGGAGGGATTGTTTTGTAAACATTATACTTGATAGGAGATATAAGAGGGATTTGCATTACAAATACTATCTTATTATTATAGAAATAGGAAACTAACTTAGATATATCTATAATTGTATGTATGTTTTCGATGCTTAATGGTACAGGAAAATCTAAACGCTTATTAATTGAGTTTCTGTGTTTAGAAATTTCATCGTAAAGTTTTACAGGACTTAAAACAGAAGGATGTAGAATGTTAACTTTTGAAAATAAGATTGCGTTAATTACAGTGTCAAGAAAATTAGAAATTGCTAGTAAAGAGCTTTCGATTATGTTAACCAAGGTATTAAATCTGGTTAGGTACATTAATTTTTCATTATCACTAGTGACGTGAGACAATATGTCATTTAATTTATTAATCTGAGAATTTAATATTATTTCGTTTTGATTTAATCTAGAGATGGTTGAATTAAAAGTATTAATTGACGATTTTACAACATGAATATTTTCTTTCATTAAATTAAACATTTCAGATTCGGATCTTTGACAGGAGTTAATAGCAGCATCGTATTTTCGAGCATCTTCAGCATCTAAGGTGCCAAAGAAAAACTTCAAGATTTCGCCACCAAATTCTAGAGATCTTTTAAATCTTGTGGGGTTTTCATTAGAGATGATATTGGACAGAGATTGAGTCTTGAGGTAATTTGATTCTAGAAGTACTTCAATTGGACTAAAAACATCTTTACAGCTAGAATACTCTTCTGGTTGCAACTTAGCACAAATTAAGGAAGTTTTAACAATGAGCCTGTTAATTTTGTCAAGCTGCGGTTCCAATGAGACTGTGTCGAGGTGCGTGATTACTCTCCAATAATCGTTATAGAAATAAATGTTAGTGATAGGGTCAAAATATATACCAGGACTATGCGTGATAGGTGTAATTATTGATTCAGGCGAGACGTAGGAGAAAAATCTGAAAAGAAGGATAACTTAGGTTACAGCAAGTTTAATTAGGTTAGTATGGTATTTAACATGTTTTCTGTTAATCAATAGGGTTACGTTATGTTTCCCATTTACTTTAATTATTTTATAAGGGCCTTTCCATATCGGAGATAAGGCTTTGCGTAGCCTGTGATGGTGTTTCAAGTATACCATGTCACCAACTTGGTAATTTATGTTGGGGTTGGAATTCGAATCGTAGATTTTCTTTGAGGATTCTTTGCTTGCGCTGATATATTCCAAAGCCTTTTCACGGCTTACTTTCATTCTATATTGAAGAGCACGGACATACTCGTGGTATGTGACGTTATTATCGGTATCGTATAGAGAGTTAGGGAGAGTTGGTTTATGTCCGAACAAGAGTTCGAATGGAGTGAATTGAGTAGTTGTGTGAGGTGTAGTATTGTATGCAAGAATGGCTGTTGCTAGGTAGCAATGCCAGTCATTTTGATTTTCATTTACAAAAGATTTTAAATATTCTTTCAGAGTAGCATGGCTGCGTTCCAGTGCACCATTAGTCTGGGGATGATAAGGGCTAGAAAATAAGGGTTTAATTTTGAAAATATCGGTAACTTGTTTAAACAGTTCCGATGTAAAGGTCATGGCTTGATCTGTGAGGATCATTTTAGGAATCCCAAATAAGGACATAAAGTGAACCAGAGTACGAGCTACTTCATCACTTGTTGAGGAGATCATAGGATAGGCACATGTGAATTTAGTAAGGTCATCTTGCAGAGTCAAAATGAACTTAAACTTTTGAAAACCTGCTTCAGGTAAAACACCAACTATATCTAGAGCTAAGCGCTCAAAAGGTTTTGTACTCGTGGATGTAATGACCATAGGAGCTTTATTACAAGCGCGTAGAGGTTTGTTGACTTGGCATAGTTTGCAAGACTTTACGTAGCGTTCTATGTCAGTTCTCATTCCTTTCCAGTAGTAGGAAGCTTTTATTCGACTATACATCCTATTTACACCAGGATGTCCAGCTATTGGAGTGTCGTGATTCTCTTTGAGGATCTTAGGAACTTCAGTTGGAGTTGGGAATATTATTTGATTTTTATAAATGTGTATAATGATATTAGTGTTATGAAATATGTAAGAAATAATATTATAGATTTTAGTGTAAGATAGTTTAGTAAAAGGCTCAGAGAAATTGGAGATAGCTAGTTCATTGACATCGGAGTGATGTAATATAAGTTCATTACGAAGCGTCATCAAAGTATCATATATGGAGCGAAAAGTTGTCTCATCGTAATGATGAACTTTGGTAAAAAGAAAATAATATGTTTTATTATTGTTTGTAACCGACTTTACTGTGCATTGTTTACGTTCGGCTTCTAACAATGAAGCGGTGTCAGTTATCTTCGATAATATTTCCTCACAATGCGGCATAGAGTTGTCGAAATCTAGAGAAACAGGACATGCAATGATATTGCATTTAGAGAGATGTAAAGCTTGTGAGTGTTCTTCAATTTTTGTGTTCTGATCTGGTAAAGAATTAGTAAATTGTTTCTTGAAATATGCCTCATAGGAAAGTTTATTAAGATTATCTGTATTTATAGCATGAATTGGGATGCGAGACAGGGCGTCTGCATTTGAATTTAATTTTCCAGGTTTATAAACGATCTCGTAATCGTATTCCTCAAGTTTGAGGCGCCAACGGACGAGTTTGGAACCAGGATCTTTGACATTGAAAAGCCATACTAAGGGGCGATGATCTGTTACGATCTTAAATTTAGTGCCGTAGAGATAGGGTCGAAAGGTTTTAACGGCGAATAAAATAGAAATTAACTCTTTTTCTGTTGTCGAGTAATTACCTTCTTGTTTGTTTAAAGTTCTAGAAGCATAGGCTATCGGTTTGTCCTTACCAATAGGGCCTTGAGATAGTACTGCGCCAACAGCGTAGTTGCTGGCGTCTGTGGTAACGATAAATGGTTGAGAAAAATCGGGATATTGAAGAAGGGGAGCTGACGTTAGCTTTTCTTTCAAGAGGTTGAAAGCTTGATCTTGTTCTGTAGACCAATGAAAAGTAGCATCTTTCTTGAGTAAAGATGTCAGAGGTTTTGTAATTTTAGAAAAGTTGTCGATAAATCGGCGATAATAGCCAACGAGACCAAGGAATGATTTTATTTCTTTAGGGTTTTTGGGTATTGGAAAATCGCAGACAACTTTAACTTTGTCTGGATTGGGAGAGACACCTTTATCGGTGATGATGTGTCCTAGATAAGTGACTTCTCTTCTAAGAAATTCGCACTTATCGGGCTGGAGTTTGAGATTGAACTCTCTGAAACGATCAAAAACCATTTTCAATTTTTCGCAATGAGATTTGAGATCTGCACTATAGATAATACAGTCATCTAGGTAGACGTAGCAATGTAGACCTTGAAGACCTGATAATACTGTATTCATAAGACGTTGGAAGGTACTGGGTGCGTTCTTGAGTCCAAACGGCATCCTAGTGAATTCATAGTGACCTGTAGAATCATTTGTGTTGACTACGGTGAAGCCAGTTTTAGGTGCGTCTGACGGATTCAGAGGAATTTGATGAAATCCGGAAACTAAGTCTAGTGTGCTAAAATATTTTGAATGACCTAGTTGGTCTAGGATATCCGTGATGAGGGGAATAGGATAGACTTCAGATACAGTGGCGTCATTGAGGCGACGATAATCAATAACTATCCGCCATTTCTTTTTTCCAGATGCATCCATTTTTTTGGGAACCACCCAAACAGGGGCATTCCAGGGAGAAATAGAAGGTTTTATAATTTTTTGTTGTAGCATCTTCTGGATTTGGGAATCGACTTCGTTTTTATGACATTCGGGAAAACGATAAGACTTTACATTGATAGGAGGATTAGTACCCGTGTCAATGGAGTGTTGAATAGCATTAGTATGCGTTAATGTATCTCCTTCGAGATAAAATATATCAGAATATTCAGAACAGCACTCTAAGAGAGCTTTTCTTTCTTCGTCGTTAAGATGTGAGTGTCGTATGAGATTTAGAACACGGTCGAGTCGATTTGAGGAAGAATTAGAAACATGGTTGATAATTTCGGGAGATTGAGACAATTGGCGTAATTTGGAAAAGTCTATAGGAGTTAAATGGACCTTGAAGTCTTGAATTTCTATTTGAGATTCGGTGGTGTTTAGAACAGAGACATTAACTTTATAATTAGGCTTCAAACTTACTATACAGTTTGCTATATATACGCCTTCCGATATAGAATGATCGAGTATGAGTGCGTCCTTTAAGTGACGTAACTCGGACTTGTCATTTGAGACAGTACATTCCACAATAGCTTCGGAACGAGCCGGTATTATATACTTAGGGCTAGAATAGTGTATTGGTATAATATGATTTGAAATAGTAAGTGATTTAGTATTATAATCAGTATTAGTATGAAAATAATGTAGAAAATCGGTACCTAAGATACCATCTGATTCCAGATTCAGAGCGTCAGTTATGACATGGAATTTAAAAGAGATGATTTGGTTATTTATGGTAAAGTTAAGCATAGTTGATCCTAATGTTTCGCTATAGGACTCTTTATCATTTATGCCTTTGAGTTTTATAATTTCTCGAGATAGCTTGGGCTCTGCTAATAAGCACGAGCGCTTGATAATGCTGACACTTGCGCCTGTGTCGACTAAGAAACGGAGAGGTTTTTTATTACATTCTATTCGTAAATATGCATGAGGTAGGGACACCAACTTTTTTAGGGTGCTTGTTTCAAAAATCGGGACGTCTTTAAGAGGCGATAAGCTTTTGCCTGCTTTGAATTGGGATTGACTCAATTGATCCTTTAAAGGAAACTGAGATTTAGATGATTTAGTAGTAAAAGAACTGGTATAAGGATTAGGCTTGGATATAGTATTCGAGCAATCTTCTTTAGAATGCTTTGTGTTTGATTTTGCAGGAGTCAGTGAAGATTTGGGATAAGATTCAGGGATATTTTCATTTGGTAACGATTTAGTAAAAGATTCAGAGCGACTCGGGCAGTCATGTAGCGATTGCCGAGATTTATGAGATTTGGTAAAAGATTCAGAGAGACTCGGGCAGTCATGTAGCGATTGCCGAGATTTATGAGATTTGGTAAAAGATTCAGAGAGACTCGGGCAGTCATGTAGCGATTGCCGAGATTTATGAGATTTGGTAAAAGATTCAGAGAGACTCGGGCAGTCATGTAGCGATTGCCGAGATATAAAAGATTTGGGAGAATTAATATTAAAAGATTTAGTAGTTATAGTGCCATTTTGGATTGGTGATTTCGGCAGGCACGCATCCGAAATCGGAATTAGTTTTTTGAGTCAGAGATATTACTATTCATCATTTCATTCAAAGATTCAGCGTATTCACACACGTTTACATGAGCATTATTATTATGAGTAGGACCCGGTGGAGGGTGTGAATTTATTTGACGTTGATTGTTGTTATATTGGCGCTTACGACATTCTGAAATTGTGTGACCTTTATGTTTACAATATGCACAAGTTTTAACGAAGGTTGAGCCCTTTGAAGGGTTTTGATTTGTTCGTGCAGGATATTGAGAGTTAGCAGGAGGGATGTGGAAGGATGATTTCTGAGTAGAATCGCGCTTTTTCTTGTAACACTCAGAAGAAGTATGGTTGCTTTTATTGCATATAGAACAGAATTTAGTAGGATGTCTCGGTTGTGTGACTTTGGCGAGTTTAAAGAGTTTTTCTTCTTCGACAGCTAAAGAAATTGCTTCATTAAGAGTAGAAGGGTTTCTACAACGGACAATAGTGGAAATATTAGGGTTTAGACCTAACTGAAATGTGCTTAAAGCGAGTTCTTCCATAGCGGAGATCTTGCCTAGGAGAATGTTGCGATCTGTGCATGAGTTTTGGATATCAGCTTGAACTCGGGTTAGACATGCTTCAAGTCTGAGGGAGTATTGTGTCACGCTTTCAGATTGACTTTGTTTGCAATTTTGGAGATCGAGTAGTAAATGAGAGGAGTGCTTTTTCTCACCGAAAGTGTTTTTTAGGTATGATTTTAATTCATCCCAATTGTTAAAAGTTTTTAAGCTACACGCTAATTGAGCCTTTCCCTCGAGTTGGGAGATTATAAATTTACACAATATATTTTGCTGGTCGGGAGCAGCTATATTAAGAGCATTGTCACAATTTGTTAGAAATGCGGCAAGGCTTTCCCGATTCCCGTCATAAGGTCTCACGAATTTGGTGAGGACAGAGAGAGGCACTTTGGGATCTGTACTTTCTGATTTTAGAGACATTTTGTTTGAAATTTAGATAATATGACTTATATATGTAATAACTTATAAAATAATATGAGGTGACAATTGCGCTTTAAATTACGAGGTACATAAAATTACTTACGAGTACAGGATAATGATGAACATTTGTGTAATTATAATTTCACTCTTTAAATATAATAATCACTGCACTTGATGGAGGAATTTGTCTACACTGCACTACAATTGTTAACGAGGAAAATGAGGTCGATGCGTTGCACGTGCCGGAACTTCGTTTCGTGTTTCACGCGACAGCGTTTTTGAATTGAATACGATGTAGATTTCGAAGATGTTGAAGATTTTGAAAATATTGGAGATATTGAAAATAAGTTGAAGGTGTTGATGATGAGTTAGTCCAGCCAAACCAGGGTGTTGTGACTTCTGTTTGCGGGATGCGGGCTCAGTCCAGCGGAGCTGAGGCTTACCGTCGATCTTGAAGACTTCTTGTTTGGCGGTGGTTGTGGTGCAGGCTCGACCCTAGGGGGTGAGGCTTAACGTCGACCACGACTGCGATGCCCTCAGGATTCTTTTGGATGCTAAGGGTCCTCTTGCATGAACCTTCTTAGCATCCCACTTCTGACACCAAATTGTTAGGAGGGCCGGCACGACAGTCTTTTTAAAAAAAAACCACAAAAAACTTTCCACTGAATTTAATTATTAAAAAGGAAAATTACATACAAGGTCTTAACCGCAAGTAGCCTACTGGCTAGGAACCAACTGAGCGGTGGCTAATTCTGGACTGAACTGACTGGCCGCATGGCATCAACTGCTTTTATATAATTTGATTGTGCTGATGCAGCGAGTCAATACATATTAAAATAGTTTATAACAGTACGATAAAAAACCCTCGTGAAAATAAATTCGACAAAGCTTCCTTTTAAATTCGTCGTAAAGAATTCGGGAATTATCTAACTTCAATAAATTCTTCAATTAGCGTAAAGTGGAAGAATTTACAAAGGAAATGAACTCACTCGAGCCCGCTCTCAGATAATACGATAATGACGGCTCGTGAAATGCCTCATTTCGTCCGTCTGTAGTCTGTACAGAGTGTGACGAGGCTGGGAGTCTGTTTGTTTTGGCTTTGTAATATTGACAGACGCAGATATCGGTTGTGAGCGAAATCATATTATAGTATACCTATTATTTTTGTCGTACAGGCGTAGATCAACAGCGCGTGGGCCCCGCAGGCGGCTGGCGGCTGGCGGCGGGCGGCGGGCGGCCGTAGTATCCCCGTTTACTTTGCCCCATACCTGCCTGTGTACACAGACACACTACAAACAAACTACACTGGAATTACACGGAAAATCTGTTGCTCCGCGTATTTGTCAAACATCTTATAAAAAGCTACTATTAATGTTGTAGCTTAAAATGTGATTCAGACTACATATACCTAGGTACCTATAAACAATTTAACATACACCCATCCATTGGCATGTTTTGTATGTTTGTATATTATATCCGAGTGTTTTATGAAAGCAATCTATTGCACGTGTCTGTGCAGACAATGGCCGGTGTTTGCTCGATGTTATTGTGGAGGCCCCACTATTGTTGTCGGTCGGACGCGCGCCCTCCGCCCTCCGCCCTCCGCCCTCCGCCCTCCGGCCTCCAGCGCAGCACTATATTAATTGTAATCTGATCCCAGGCTCACTCGATGGGATTTAAATTTATTTCATAACATAAATGTGAAAGTGTGGATGTTTGGATGTTACTCTATAACGTCGCAACTACTGAACAGATTTGGCTGAAATTTTGATAATGCCCTGATTTAACACATAGGCTACTTTATCCTGGAAAAATCCACAGTTCCCGCGAGATTTTGAAAAACCCAAATCTACAGCTACAGCTATAGGTAGATCACTATAGCAAACTACCTTGAAAGTAAGTATAAAGGTTGGAAAAGAGAGCGGGAACGGGGAACGGGAACCAGAAATCCACGATTCCCTCAGGATTTGTGAAAAACCAAATTTTACGCGGGCGAAGCCGCGGGCAAAAGATAGTACAAAATAAATATGCGACATTTGTGTCCGCATCGGCTCGATTACTCAGGTCACAACACCAGCAACCCGCGAGCAGCGCAGTGTCCAGATGTCTATGATCTATGATCACTCGTAAGATCGGAGGTAAGAGTCTACGCGGACGTAGCGAGACGTTCATCAGACCAAAAGAGAGGTAGTCGACGCACTCGCCTGTCGCACGGCCTGTAATAGAGGGAAATGGCACAATATCTTTGATTAAGTGTTATCTTGAGGGAGTCGCGAGTCGCGACCCCCGAAGTGGAGGAAACGACGCGAGGAGTACATTAAGTTAATACCTACTCGTTAATCTTCAAACTCATGTTTTATTCGTGATTTTTTTGCAAATGATTTTGAAGATGTCAATAGCGAGCAAACGAGTAATCCATGAAAGTTCGCGGCACCACAAGTGCCGCCGATGCATTGAAAGCTCCTAACTCGACGCTTTAGTTCATTGAACAATATCAAATCCTGTAACGGTTACGAGTAACTCTCGGAAACTTCAAACCGATCGTTGCTCTCCCCCCCCCCAGCCCCACCCCGCCAGATCAGCCAAGTTGACATTAAAGGCTTATCGCCTCCGGCTTAGGCTTAGGTGCCGCGGCTGCCGAGTGTCAGCAACTTTGCTCATCTGCGCACATCTGGATTTAATATGTAGACCCGTAGACTTACGATTCCTTTGATGTTTTTTCAGTCGAATGATTCAGTACCATGTGAATGCAGATACTAATTGTTAAGAAGGAAGAAGAAAGGAAGAAGGAATGTCAATCGCAGTGAACACTCCTTCAAAATAGTCAAATTACAGCAATAAAATCAATTCTCAACCCAAATAGGAAATCGTTCTAAATTGATGAAGATTGGGGTAGTGAGTAGTGACCGATGAAAAACCAGGCATTCTGGGATAAAAACCAAGGAATTCTAATTCTGGGATATTCGACAAATACGAAACATAAATGTTATGACGAACTAAAGTTCAGGCTTACAACGTATTTACTTTTTACATAATATTTCAGTTTGGCAAGAGATATTATGTTGACACGTAATAATATTATAATATGTAAAACATAATATTATTTCAATATAGTTAACAAGCCGACGGTTGATATATATTAGATGTAAAAATAATAGAAGTAAAACGTTCGGAAATTGAATAATTGATCTCGAAATTGGGTCAAATGGAAGTCGTGTAGACACTAGAACAATATCGAGCTCAAATGCTTGTAAAACGTTTATCACAGCGTTCATTTCATTATTATTTTATGTTACATGACGTAAGTACGATTCATTGATTTCCAATATTATTATGCTAATTAGCTTGATGGCCCGATCTGACATTGGAATATCACATTAGGTAATAAATTGGTCTGAACTCTCGATATATTATCGTAATTAATTAATTAGCATAATACGGGTTTGCACATTTCGAAAACATTGGTGGGTTTCGTACGTCTCGATACTGTTACCGTAATGCTCGAATGATATGCATTTAAAGCTACTTGTTTTTGAAGCTTGAGCGACTATAATTGACATTAATTGAAGTTCCTCCGATAGCTAGGAATTATTAAGTTAATAGTTTAATAGAAACTACCGATAATTTTGTGAAATAAAAATAGTTAAAAGGACACACTCTTTGAGACACAGAGATTATGTAAACTGCAAATTCAGATCTTTTAAATCGGTCACCCACCCACTTAATGACCTTTTTTTTTTTTTTTTTTTAACGATGGGAAATGCATTTACGCACACCTTCCGGAAGCCTTGCAGCGGACTGCAATGCTTCCGGAAGGTAGTGTGGGACTCATGCAAGGCCAAGAGATGGCCCGAATACCCACTAAAACCCATCGATGTTCCAACGCGTCGCCTGGTGGCTGGGTCACGGGAACACTCGCGCAATCGTCCGCGACCCAGCCAGCGGCGTCCGCCAGAGCAGACCCTCCACGGCGGGGACTCATCTAGGTCCCCTTACTCCGTCTGAGGCGCACCAGGAACATGTTGGTGCGCCTCCTGACCCGAGGACGTACCTCGACGGGCGATGGAGACCTCCAACCCATCGCCCGGAGCTCCTCGCTAGGGCGGCAGACGGCGGTCGTGAGCACGCCGCCTGCGTCCTGCTCTGCGGCGGCGGAGAGGGTCCGCGGCTGCGTCGTCCTCCCGCGCCCGTTCCGCTGCCTCCTTTTGCGTCATCACCTCCTCGCAAAAGGAGGCGACGGCGTTCCAGGACGTCTCGCTGCTCACCATGGCGTGAACGACGGTGGGCAGCGAGAGGTCCGGCCCCACTTCTGCCACGAGTGCGGCGCGCTGTGTCGCCCAATGCACGCATGACTCCAGCGTGTGTTGCGCTGTGTCCTCAGCGTGGCCGCACTCATGGCACTCCTCAGTGGGCTCTCTCCTTGCGACCCTGCACAGATACCTCCCGAAGCAACCGTGCCCCGAGAGGATCTGCGCAAGGTGGAACGACAGAGTCCCGTGCTTCCGGCCCGTCCAGAGCTCCAGGACGGGTCGGATCGCCTCGATCGTACGGTGGCCGGCCGATGGCGCCAGAAGCCGCTCCCGCCAATGAGCGACGAGATCGGCCTCCGCCGCCTGCCGCCACGCACGATCCTGCACCGGCGTAGGGTGTTCCCCCCGCATTCGGGCATCCACCCTCCGCCAGTACGCTCCGGAGAGCACCTCGGCGTCCAAGTCCCAGGGCGGTGTGCCCGCCAACACGCAGGCCGCCTCGCACGAGATGGTGCGATACCCCCGTACCACTCTGACCGCCATGACCCGCTGCGGCCTCCGCAGCAGGGCCCGGGTTTGGGGGGTCAGAGTGTCCGCCCAGATGGGCGCTCCGTAGAGCGCCATGGACCGCACCACTCCTGTGTACAGTCGGCGACACCGCGAGCTCGGTCCACCCAGGTTCGGTAGGAGCCGGCTCAGGGCTCCAGCGGCTCCCACGAGCCTCGGGACCAGTCGCCGGAAGTGCTCCTCGAACGTCCATCGGCTGTCGAGGACGAGTCCTAGGTACTTCATCGTACGCAGGACGCCGATGGACGTTCCTCCCACCACCAATTCGGAACGGGCAGGAGGTGCTCTCCGAGGCCCATGGAAGCACAGGGCCTCGGATTTGTGCAAGGCGACCTCCAGACCCAGACTGCGAATTCTGCCCACGACGTGGGCCGCGCCGGCTGTGGCCCTAATCCGAGCCTCGCGAAATGTTCTGCCGCGAGCCGTCACAAGTGTGTCGTCTGCGTAGCACAGCACGTTCACGCAGGACAAGACGGCTCCGCGCAGAACCCAGTCGTATCCAATGTTCCACAGGAGGGGTCCGAGAACCGATCCCTGTGGAACACCGCACGACATGGTCCTCTCCATCCAGCCTCCGCTGGTAGGGTATCCGACCGATCGCTCGGAGAGGTAGGCCGCCACGATCCTCTGGAGGTATTGAGGGACCGTGACCCACTTAATGACCTTACGCAACGTTACTTAACCAGCACAATACGTGCGCTGTCGGAACCGGGTCATACGGCACACCACCCTCGACAGTCAATTATTTTTCAATAGCCAAATAACTTTTAATTGAGGAATTAATTTGATATTTTGTAAAAAATCTGTCTTTATTCCTCAGGTTATCTAATTAGTTACTGAAAAATCAGCTTCGAGTGTAATAAAACTCAAAGTTGTGTTGAGGTGCACCAGTAGGTATGTTGAAATGTACTAAGTGAATTTATGTTTCAGAATTTAAAAAGTTTTAATACTATGCAAAACTTTTCGACAAAATATTATGTCCAAAATGAATAATTGTTAGAAAAGGTTGTTTACTTATTTCATTTATTCTGGGTGGATCAAATCCACTTGTCTTAATTACCGACGGGCCGCTGCTGGCAGTCGCTGTGAGAAACGACCATGGATACGACAAGCAAAACATTTAAACGATCCTGGTTTTTCTTTTTACAAAATATAACACTTGAGATTTAGCGCTCTCTATTGAATAAGTTAAGCTGTTAGCTATTTACTTATTACAGTTATTATCTACCTACTTACTCAATTATTCAATCAAACTTCCAAGGACCGAATTTATTATTATTTAGTGGAATCGGCATTGTTTTGAGAGCAGTTTTGTCTAGTTATTCAGTTGACATAGTAGTTAGTTAGATTTCGTATTCGCTTTCTACTTGCGCTTGGCTAACATGCGTCAAAGGTCAAACAGAAAGTTGGTTTGAAAAAGTCAACCGGCTTGACGAAGCATCGGCTTTGACAGAGCAATTTCTAAGCTATTCCTTCCAGAAGAGGAGGTAGGTACTTATTACTTTACAAGCGGAAACCCGCGACTTCGTTCGCGTGGATATATATTGGTTTTTAAAAATCCCGTAGGAATCATTTTGTTTTTCCTAAGCGTCTTTGAGCTCATATCATGCTAAAAACTGTTAAAAGTTCACTGGCGGATGTTTAGGTAGATCAAAATGTAAACATCCGCCAGTAAAAGTCCCATCAAAATCGATATAGCCTTTTAGAGATTAGTCAGTAATCTTTCAAGTACCTACTTTCTAACAAAAAAAGAATTAATGAAATCGGACCACCCGTTATTGAATTACAGCTAAATACACGTTTTGACTTTCATCCCCTCTCCCTAGGGAACCGTGCTGAATTTCGGGATAAAAAGTATCCTATATGTTACTCTGTAGTATGAACTTCAATCGTACCAAATTTCGTTTCAATCCATTCAGTAGTTTTTGCGTGATGCGCGCACAAACATACAAACAGACAAACAGACAAAAATTTCAAAAATAGCTTTTTTACGTTCTATTACTTATCCCTAACACCGCCCAGTTATTATTTTGCAAAAATCTTCAATGTAAAGATACGGCAAGTCTACGATTTTATTATATGTATAGAAGATAGAAGATCTTAGTTCCTTCCACAATAAAATAAACAAACGAGCAGAGGTATTAAACACGACGCAACTTAATTGCTTACGTTTAAACGCGTTGAATGTTTGACTAACTAACGTAATTAATTCGAGTGGCTTTACCGGTATATACGGAATTCAGAGGAAATACTCAAAATTCTCAGATATGCTGAGAATATTCCGCGTAAGAGGAACAAGATTCCAAGCTCGCTATCAATGAAATCTTATCAATGGTGGCTTCGAGTGTTCAGTGTATACCTACCAGCAGCTACGAGGTACCTAGTTACTATTATTATTACTTATTCATTCTGTGCTTAAGTATCTAGTCACATCTTTGTTCTCAAAACAATGTAAATTTAAAATTGGAAACATAAAATCCCGCTCTCGTGATTCCCGTTCTTCTTAAAAGCATAATTGTTGATTGATCTTAATTTAAAAATTCACGAGTAACACGCTTGGAAGCTTCGCTGGTGTCCCGGCAGGTGCCAGTCACGGAAATTCTTTTATTCCACAGCTATTGTTTTAACAAAAAATATTGTTTTTTGTTTTTCAAAGTGTTTCTTTTTCATAAAGGTGGAACAAAGTAAAATATTACGACAAAGTCAACGCTATCACAGGGTCAGATCGCAATTCGCAATGCGAGTAGGGTAGTGATTAAAGTAGTAACAAAAGTCTACGACAGGTCATGCATATTCACGACGCGACGCATACCTCTGCCTGCTCTGACCTCTGACCTCTGGCCTCCGCAAAAGCAATCCGAAATCCGAATCGAAAAACATGGTGTTCAGTTCACACACCGAAACATTTCCGTGTCACTCACGTGTTACATGCTAGGATTTTACGAGAGCCAATTAACTTCTACTCTGTAGAGCTAGATATATCTAGCTCATTACCATTTTGGATTGGAATATTATTACTTTTTATAATATAACAGACGCATTGGCATACTAAACCTTGAAAGCCAGAGAGTTAATGGCTCGGGATCCTAATATTCCTAAACTCTTTCATAACCGCGAAGGGCAAATTTGAGCAGACTGATTAATTGAGTACCTAATCTGATTCCTAAAGTCAACTCACTAATTACATTATCTAACGTATTTCAACTAGAGCTGTCTGCTGTACGTATTTTATTATGTAAGTAAAAACTGTTGTAATGTAATTGACTTAAACCTATCTAAATACACTCTTGTCCCGTAATTAGCAGCAATTATGAAGCATCCGATCGCCACTGATTCGCACAATACAGAAGGATATTGTTAAATTGTTGTTCTTAGACTAAAATTTTTTTGTTAAACTATAGAAATTGTAGTTTTTCCCTGGCTTTTTCTCGGTAGAATTCGCTTTCCAAACCAGATGGTAGAGTAATACTACAAATAGATAGACAAGACTTGAAGTTTCCCATAAGCCTACAGCCAGTAACCTGCCTGAAATAAATGTTATTTGTAAACCAAGGACTCCCTCCTGAAATCAACAATGTAGGGCTAATTATTTTGAGTTATTATGTCTTCTTACATGGAGGAACAAAATTACCAAAATGTAGAGCTGAAACAGATAATCTTACAGTAATATAGAGATAATAATATTATGAGTACAATTATAGTGTCCGTCCGAGCGCAAATAATGAATTAATTGGACAAACGAATTGCGCCGCAATTAATTATTACAAGCGTGCAACAATTTCGTTTCAACTCCATCCATGACCGCGTCCTACGGACACTCACGTAATGATATTGTGCGGCTGCCCACCACGCCCGCACCCTCTGCCCGCCATGCCCGCGCCAGCCAGTCACCAATACATCATTTATTATTTGTATTTTATATCTGACGGCAAGTTAACGCTTTAAACTCGCGTTGAATTATTTAGATGCCAGTGAAAGTAAGCCATCGTAATAAAATGTTGCCCCTAATCGGTTTTTACTTGGTATTGCTGCACGGAATGCTAAGTAGCTAGGCGGTACGACTGCGCTGAGCTCAGGCCCTCGCTACATTCACAACGATAGGATCCCAGTTGTAAGGGATCGCCAGATAGTTCCGGACTGACTGAAACTAAAAAGTGATAGTTTCAAATTACATCTCTAGATCCCTCGTTGTTGGATCAGCATCGCTCAGTTGCACAGCTGGTTATAATATGAGTCATGTTAAAGTTTAGTGATTCATTTAAAATAAAGATACTTACTCATCTGCATCGCTTTCATAAAAGACTCTTAGTAACGAGACCTTTGGGAAATCACAATATAATCCCTGTTTCACTCCCGATGACGTCACATCGCGGCGCCGCTCTGCGCTAAGCCTTTGACGAAGGATTTAGATACTTTAAGAGCTCTCACCTAAATCTTGTCAGCTTATAGTGTAACATTCCCGGTAAAGAACCGGAGAGGAACGAGACCAAAATAGTAACTCAGTTGTAGAGAAGACAAAAAAACCACTATACTTATTCAAAAATGTCAGATCTGATAACAGAAACCGTCAAGCATCGTTCGTCGTCATCAACCAATACACGTCCACTGCTGGAGATAGGTCTCTTGTAGGGACTTCCACTGCCAACACTGCGTTTTTCGGTGCGAGGTCACCATTCTAGTACCTTGGGACCCCGACGTCTGTAAGTTCTTCGGACTATGTGCCCCGCCCATTGCCACTTCAGTTTTGCATCCCGTTAAGCTATGTCGGTGACTCTGGTCCTTCTTCGGATCTCCTCATTTCTGATTTGGTCGCGTAGAGAAACTCCGAGCATAGCTCTCTCCATCGCTCTCATTGTACTTAATTCAAATTCAAATTTCTTTATTGCGTATATGGGTAAACAGTAGAGATATTACAAAAACAAAAAAATACAGCCAAATTCTGCCTATTGGCATGCAATATTTTATGATGTACCTTAACAATACAATATTTTACGATGTTTTTACTGTTAAGGTATTTAAAAAACCTAATTCACAATATTTGTTTGTTTGTTGGGTTTCAAACCTACTAAGATTCAATTAGATCTAATAATAATTATTATTATCATAATTAATGTATATAGTTAGATATAATTTAGTTGAGACGTGGGGCCTTAAGTCAATACTCAACTTTTTTAATATACTTCAGTACCTACATAAAGCTTATGACTTGAATAAGTTGCGGTAAACAACGTTAAATCTGACATTATCACATTACCGAACCTTGCGCAGAACATGTAGGAGGGTGGCTGATCCACACCGCGCCGCGCACCGCACCACACCGCACCGCGCCTCACCGCACCGCACCGCATACCGCACCGTGCATCGCACCGCACCGCGCACCGTGCCTCACCGCACCGCATACCGCACCGTGCATCGCACTGCCCGCCGTACTGCGCACCGCACGCGAACATGAAGCGAGCAGCACAAGGAAAATAATGATCAACATAAACGATCAAGCGATAACACGATCGCAATCAAATTGAATTTCGGTTCAGCGATGTGATCCTTTATAATATTTTCACGCGATATAATAATTTAACGTCAATGGATCCTTTGTTTTTTAGGTACACTTTGAATCTTTTAAGCTCTTTTATTTTGACGTCTTATAATTTTTTATTTTTATAGTATCTCGAGTGTACTGGTAGGCTTCGGTCGAGGCTAAAAATAAAGATGCTGTGTATCAACCGATTAGGGATGAGTTTAAAATATGAACTGCCATGTACTTTTTGTAGATAAGTACGTAATACGTAAATAGATCTAACTGTGTTGTGTCGTCGCTGTGTATGTGCGATGTAACACGACGCGACGCGATACCACTCCGCGATACCACGCGATACACAGAAAATGACTACAAAATGAATGTTAATATAATATTTGGTTCGCTCACCAGTCGACAGAATAATTGCGAAACGCGAATTAGTATCGTCAGTCGCATGAGAATTTAGAGCAAATTATTATATTTCCCGATAGTAGGTAGTTATAATCGCGAACAGTAAACTATGCAGTTGGCAACTATCGTAAAGTGGGATGTGGGAAGAGCATCCCGCGAATTATTGCCGACTACAGTCGTAATGTGCCGCTTCCGGAGCCGCGGCACGGGCGGGGGGCGGAGAGGGGGGGGGGGGGAGCGGAGGAGAGGGAACTTTAAAATCCACTTTTAACACTCATATTAAAATAGTGGTAATAATTTCTTTCCTTTAGACGCACATAAATATACGTATGCTGAAGGATTCCAAGTGCAAATTTTACACAATTGCAAAACTAGCTTCCGATAGAAGCCAGTGGAAACAATAATTAATCCGCATGAGACTACAAAATAATACACCAGCAGGGCTAACATGCGACACACGAGAAAATTATCTCTACACTTTTTCTCGTCGAATTCTATTGTATTCGACGAGAAAAAAAGTAGAGATAATTTTCTCGTGCGTCGCATGTTAGTACTTCAGGACCGCGATCTTCAGTAATGAAGGAACGACTAGAGAGATAAGTATGCCCAAAACTTAAAACTTTTCAATCATTCAAATCATTCAAATGTCATTTCAATTTTTTAAAATAGTTTTTTTTATGAGATATTTCATCTATGACTCATAGACCAAAGTATCACAGTTACATTTATACATCATCATTATTGTTAAGTTGCAATTTTGTTCTTGCTACACATGCTTTCCACCAGAGCACGCGCGCCCCGAGCCCTGCGCGCCGCGCTGATCGATCACGTTCGCAGGACCTCGGTACAGTTTTAGCTAATCAAAGCTGTTTCCGGTTAGGAACTGATTTCGGAGCGCAGTCTGCCCACTCATGCTTTTAATGTGTAGGCGAGTTTAGAACTCTATAGAAACGTTTTAACAAGCTATAATATTATACAGATATCTAATATTTATAAAATGCTATTCATAATTTCATAATAATATGAATGCGAAAATCTGGCGATTCCTTTATAAGACTCAACCGATCAACCGACTAGATTAAATCTTCATCTAGGGTATCCCGGAACAATATGTCAGTCCTAAGGGTAAACAGGAAGTTCGAAAGTTCATAGAATAGAATAGATTTTATTGCATGATTGTAAGTATGTACATGGTAGGTGTTACAAAGTTTTGTTTGCATGTTACAATCAGCCATAATTATAATGGCGTGCAATAATTAGATTTTACAGTTGTGAATAAAATACAAAATTAGTCTAATTCTTATGCTACAGAAGTCATACAATTTTTATAATAATTTTAATTTATTCATTAAGGAACTCTTTTACAGAGTAAAAACATTTGTCAACCAACCAGTTATGCAGTTTTGTTTTAAATCTTGTAAATGGTAAATCTTTTATTATAGAGGGTAGCTTATTATAAATTTTAATCATCATATAAAAACAACTTTTTGAGCTCAGAGCAGTCCTACACTGTGGATAGTAAATTTTGTTCGGATATCTGGCATTAAATGATACAACATTTTGACGTGTTTGAAAATATTCATTTTTGAATTTCTTTACGAAACACGCCACTTCGTAGATATATATACATGGTAATGTTAATAATTTCAGAGTTTTAAAAAGTGGCTTACATGATTGCATTGGATCTTTGTTACAAATTGCCCGTATACACTTTTTCTGAATTAAAAAGACTCTATTCATTTCGGAAGCATTACCCCAAATTAAAACTCCGTACCGAATATTGGAAACAACATAGCCATGATATGCCGAAAGAGCCGTGCTTCGGTCAGCAATTTTAGATATTCTACGTAAAGCAAAGACAAATTTATTGATTTTGTTGCACAAGTTGTCAATATTAGGACCCCAAGCACAAAATTCATCCAAAATCATACCCAAAAAACAAATCGTAGATATTCGTTCTATGTTTTCACCAGCACATGTCACCTTATTATTTATAAATGTCATTTTTCTGTTTCTCAAAATCATGTATTTAGTTTTTTTTAGGTTTAAATATAAGTTATTACTTATAAGCCATTCGTGTACGTCGTTTAGAGCTTTATTTATTTCAGAAGAGTTGTCATTATTTTTCACACATGGCACAATAATAGAGACATCATCTGCAAACATGATGCATTTATGTTTAGTACAATCGGGAAGGTCATTGATGTAAATCAAAAATAGAAGCGGCCCAAGGACACTGCCTTGCGGCACACCAAATGAATTTATCTCTACCTCTGAACTAAATTTTGTTAGCGCATTTTTTTCATTTAATTTTGATATTTCTACTATTTGCTTCCTATCTTTCAAATAACATTTTAACCAATCATAGCATAGCCCTCGTAATCCATAATGTTCGCATTTTTTCAATAATAAGTCATGTGAAACGTAGTCAAAAGCCTTGGTCATATCACAGAAAATAGCACATGCGGGACTGCCTTTGTCAATTAATGAAATTACGTTCTTTATTAACATAAATACTGCCAAAGTAGTCGATTTCTGCTTTTGAAATCCATTCTGTTCACATCTAATAATTTTATGTTTCATCAAGAAGCTGTTAATGCGCTTGTACATTGCCCTTTCAAAAATTTTTGAAAGAATTGGGACTAGTGAAATTGGACGATAATTATTAATTTCAGTTAAACAACCTCTCTTGTGAAGGGGCTTTACTATTGACGTGGTTAGACTTGAGGGAAATGTGCCACTTGTGAAGGATAAATTTATTAAAAAACATAAAATAGGTGATATTTTCTCAGCTGTAGCCTTTAATACTTTAGTATGTAAACCATCCAAACCGACCGAATTTGTATTTTTTAGTGATCTTATAATAGATTTTATCTCTTGTATGTTACACGGTTCCAAAAAAATAGTTTTATTCACCTGATTTCTTCATAAACACAACGCTGACGAAGTCGCAGACAACCGCTAGTATTAATAAAACTTTCTTGCCCGTTATTTAAATAAATACACATTTAAGACAAAGGACATCAAAAAGCGGAGATGAAAACATAACAATGTAGAGATTGTATTTCCTCACCACAATCAAACAGTAAACGAGCTTTGGCGGGGGCTTTCGTTTTTTTTAAGAATCTATTACCTAATATTGGTAAATATTAGTTTTAATAAAGATATTATATTGTTATACATAAGATAAAATTATCTTATGTAACTATAGCAATAAACGTAGGCTTCATTTTGGGCTTTCATTTTAATCAAAAATTTCAATAACTTTACCTAAATAACTATATTTTTTTTCCAATCGAGCCGTGCCGACAAAATTCACAGAAAAGTAATAAAATGTTCAGGATAATAATTCAAATAAGCACCATTTTTCAAACATACATCATAATTTCTAATAGGAGTATTTTATTAGACTGCTCTTACAACGAAATATTTCATCATAGGTAGACTGGCACAATAAGTAGATATCACGTTTTCGCGTTAGTTTCCGCCTGTCGCCAAGTGTATCATTGAAAGGAGCCATCCACTGGAATCGTCGCACCGACGGAAGCCACGGCCCACTTGTGACACCCAGTCCACGTAGGTATGACACGGCCCGTCCGCTTTGTGTCCTAGAATATCTGTATCAGAAAAATATTTTTAAAATTTTTATACTAAAGATACCTATGACACATGCAACGAAATTTATTCTACCTGACACTGCCTCTTTCACGTGAGACGTAATGTACTGGTTTGGTCGGGTGCATCTTTGAACACGCATGCCTTATCATCGCGGCTCTCGAGTATTTTTTTTTTTTTTTATCTCTCCTGCCACATGAAAATCTGCTCTTCTCAAAGCAATATTCGAGTGAATAATGTCCATAGACCCTCCGCTCGCAAATAATTATCATAATAATTGAGAAATTAGAACCCTAAATTCCATCAAAATGTCTATAATCAATACCTGCAATATCAATTCCACTGCTGGCCATTAACGTCCTTTTTGGCATATACCTGTATACGCAGCACACCGGAAGCACAGGTCTCCTCCCGGAGAGAGGGATTTAGAGCTTAGAGCGAAAAGTAATTACAAACGCTATGTCAACGAACTCCATTACGCTATAATATTTATATTTCCGGTCCACGGAAACCAACCTCTGTGAATTACTAGATATAACCTTAGACGCAATGGATAATGGTTTCCAGGTTGACACCGTGTATACCGATTACTCCAAGGCTTTCGATAAAATATCGCATGACATTTTAATTGCCAAACTAGAAGCGATCGGTATACACGGGGACCTCTTGAGATGGCTAGTATCCTATCTGCGTGAGCGTACCCAAGCAGTGGCAGTCAAAGGGTACACTTCTACCTTCGTACCCATAACGTCTGGCGTCCCCCAGGGCTCTCACCTGGGACCTTTACTATTTAACGTTTTTATTAATGATGTTTCAAATTGTATTAAAAACTCTCATATACTTTTGTATGCAGACGACACAAAAATTTTCAAAATAATAAGGACTGAAAAAGATTGCTTAGGCTTACAGGAAGACTTAGATCGTATTAATGAATATTGTAAAAATAATGGCTTAGATTTAAACATTGATAAATGCTGTACCATTTCCTTCACACGAAAAAAAAAGAATGCCATAATTACTTCTTACTAAGTAAAAAATTGCGTAGGGTTGATGAGGTGAGAGACCTGGGTGTCCAGCTAGACAGACAATTACTATTTGATCAGCATCTGAACAAAATTAAAAATAAAGCTTATAAAATGCTCGGATTTGTTTTTCGCCAAACAACCGACTTTAAAAACCCTAACACTTTGATTTTGCTCTTTAACTCACTTGTTAGATCCCATTTGGAGCATGCCTCCACTGCTTGGAACCCTCAGTACTCAGTCTACGTGGACATGTTAGAAAGCATTCAACGCAAATTTATAAAATGTTTGAACAAAAGGTTAAGATCATTTAATACTAATAAATTAAAAACATTACAAATAAGGAGTGTTCCCTCCTTATTTGTAATGTTTTTCTACAAAATTATTAATGGTCTAATTGATAGTCCTTAACTTTTAAATAAAATAAAATACTGCGTTCCTAAACTGAATAAGCGTAAGTCACGTAAAAATAACATGTTTGTAATTCCACCTGCCAAGACCAATTACAGTCGAAACAGATTTATCATACGAGCTTGTGATACATATAACAAGAAATATCTAAAAGTAGACCAATTTAAATATAAGTGTGGGGGGTTTGTCTCTGCCATCAAGAAATGCACATAATACAAAGCTTGGTGGCAGGGGCGAACCTATCTCGTTTACGGTACATTCATAATAAATATCTTTTATAATATTTTTGTGGAAATTTAGAATGGACTCCCGCCTAAAATATTGTTTGTTATCTTTCTGTGGAAACTTAACTGGCTTGTGTAATAGCTTACTGGAATAATTTTTCTTTTTGTATATTATGCTGTATGTTTTCTTAATAAATCAAAAAAAAAAAAATTACTGCCGCGCCGCCGTGCAGCGATCGCGCTGCTGTTGCTGCTGCTGCGGAGTGCAGAGTGAACGCGTCGTATTCTAGGTATACGCCATGTCGAAAGAGCGTACGCCACCACGCTGCCGCCGCTGTCTGATGAACAACACCCGCTGCGGCCGGTTGTCGGCCGCAACTCTCGTCAAGATATTATACATAATAATATTATATTGATATGGTTCGATTCCAGTTGTTTTTTTTTTTTTTTTTTTTTTTTTTTTTTTTTTTTTTTTTTTTTTTTTTTTTAAATTCTAATATTAAAGGTCATTTCGAGATCTTGAAATCTTGATACACCTTCTATTTTTTTTTTGTTTATTATTTTTTTTTTTTTTTTTTTTTTTTTTTTTTAATAATTTTCTTAGATAAACACAAACTTAAAAAGGGACAATAATTAAAAAAAAAATTAAGGAGCAGCTGCTGTTGAGGTTCCCCCCCCCCTTTTTTTTCCTGGCTGTCTTGATGTTGAAATACATATAAGCATTACAAGCATTGAAATAGGTATCTCAAAATTCCAACGATTTTTAGGTATGTGCTATTAATTTCGTAAATTTATTAAGAAAATTCAAACAATTAATATCATTAAATGCAAAAAAGATACTCAAAGAAAAAAAAAATTATTTAAAGAAGAAGACACAAGAAAACACTCACAAAAATATCAAAGGTTTTAGCTGGTTATATGAACTAATAAACAAAAATAAAATCAACATCAAAAAACAAATAATTAGCGAGATATACAAGACCAATATAAGGTGTAGTGACTCGGGTACATTTTGTATGAAGAAAGCAGCAAATATAAGTTTGCAAACTTGGAGACTCAATGAAACCGTTAGGTTAGGTTAGGTTAGGTTAGGTTAGGTTAGGTTAGGTTAGGTTAGGTTAGGTTAGGTTAGGTTAGGTTAGGTTAGGTTAGGTTAGGTTAGGTTAGGTTAGGTTAGGTTAGGTTAGGTTAGGTTAGGTTAGGTTAGGTTAGGTTAGGTTAGGTTAGGTTAGGTTAGGTTAGGTTAGGTTAGGTTAGGTTAGGTTAGGTTAGGTTAGGTTAGGTTAGGTTAGGTTAGGTTAGGTTAGGTTAGGTTAGGTTAGGTTAGGTTAGGTTAGGTTAGGTTAGGTTAGGTTAGGTTAGGTTAGGTTAGGTTAGGTTAGGTTAGGTTAGGTTAGGTTTTGCCGCGGGTGTATGCGCGGCGTCGGTCTCAGCTCCGTCAGATTCTCTTGGCGGAGTGGAAAGAGCGCCTGGAACACCCCAGCGCAGGGCACGCCATTATAGAGGCGGTGAGGCCTGTAGTAGAGGATTGGTTGGGGCGGAAGCATGGTGCCCTAACCTTCCGGCTGACGCAGATACTTACCGGACACGGTTGTTTCGGTAAGTATCTGCATCGGATAGGTCGGGAGCAAACGCCCGGTTGCCGCCATTGCGAGGACTGCCTCGAGGACACGGCGCAGCATACACTGGAGGAGTGCCCAGCCTGGGCGGAGCAGCGCCGTGCACTCGATGCAGAAGTCGGTGACCTCTCGCTCCGAAATATCATGCGAATGATGGTTCGGAGCGAGACAGCATGGAATGCCACCGTCTCCTTTTGTGAGGCAGTGATGTCTGAAAAGGAGACAGCGGAGCGTGAACGAGAGGTAGCGGTGGATGTTCACCCGAGTCGCCGTAGAAGAACTGGGCGCAGGCAAGCGCACGACCGCCGCCTGCCTCCTTAATGAGGACCTCCGGGCGATAGACGCGGGGAAGTCTGTCGTCCGTAGGAGAAAAGGTCCTCGAGTTGGAAGGCGCGCCACGTGTTCCTGGCGCGCCTTCAAGTGTGTGAAGGACTCCTAATAGTCCGGTAGTTGGGCCTGCTTTGGAGCGGGTGCTTTTGCTGGGTGCAGTAGTGTACGAAAGTGTTCCTGCACCCAGCAAACCAAAAGAGAGAAGGAACACCGTGGGGTTTTAGTTGGTGCAGTCCAACATAACCACCGTGCTTCCCCGAGCGCGGTGGTATCCATGACGGATTTCCCCACGTAAAAAAAAAAAAAAAAAAAAAAAAAAGGTTAGGTTAGGTTAGGTTAGGTTAGGTTAGGTTAGGTTAGGTTAGGTTAGGTTAGGTTAGGTTAGGTTAGGTTAGGTTAGGTTAGGTTAGGTTAGGTTAGGTTAGGTTAGGTTAGGTTCCCGTGTGGGGTTGCTGGTCCTCCATCGGGCGCGTCCCCCGACTGGCGGATAGGGGAACGCCTCCCAGATATGGGAGGTACCGGGGAAACCCGGCGCGGACCAAAACCAGCAGGGGGTTGCCGCTTGGAGGCTCCTGGTACTTCTCTGCCTAGCAGAGTGGACTGTGCGAGACTCCGGGTGGCAACAATGGGGGGGAGGCTTTCGGGCCGTGAGGAAGAAAACCTCATTAAAAAATTACCAGAGGGGGTGGCGACGCCCCGCGCGGCGGGTCCGCCGGTCTTCATGGCCGGTGGGCGTTGGCTTCGGCCACCGTCGGGCAACCCGTAATCCGCACTGAGCGGACCGGGGGCCCCACGCACTGAGCGAGGGGCTGCGAGGAAGGAAAACCTCTATAAAAAATCACCGGAGGGGGAATCCTCTGGAGGGGAGGACTCCTGAGGCGAGCTCGGTGTGCACTTACCCTGCCTCCGAGCGGGCTGCGTGGGAACTAGTCCTGCGTGGTCCTCGCCACCAAATCGTAATCCCTGTAGGTGTGTCGGGTGACGGTCACGTCTCTCACCTGACGAGGGACCGAGGGTCTTGGCTTAACCGCCCGGACTGCGAGGAATAAACCTCTATAAAAAATTATCCGAATCTCAAGTTCTGGTGCGCGGCGAGGAGATGAATGGCTGACGGATTCTGTCCCTCACCTCAGAGGGGCATCAGTCTCTAGCGCACCCCCAGCCAGGGTACCTGTGGACCCCCTGGTTGAGTTACAAATTTACACCTTCCCGGGTAATTACGGCTCTGCCCGGGTCGAGTTTATTTCCGTTCTACTCGTGGGAACTACATGGAATCGTTTAAACATAAAAACCCAACTAAGCAGGACGAGACGGAGATGAGGGAGGTCGACTTGTCTGGATCTGATTCAGACGCGAGCCTCGTGAGTGTGAAGAGCACAATAAGTGCGGGAAAGAAGAGGCCGTTCAGCGGCGATGAGAATATGGAGGCGGCACCGAAGGTCGGTCCCGCCAAACGTGGACGTGGTAGACCGCCTACATGCGGTAAGTATGTTGGTTTGGCGCAGGCCAGGAAGAACTTAGAGGCCGCCAAACGTGCTGCAGAGCAGGCGGAAAGAGAGGAGGCCGAGAACAGCGAGGTCGCTGACTTGACGGCAAAAATGATTTCTGGTCGGGAGCGACAGCTGTCAGAAACCTCCTCGGCGGTGTCAGATGACATGGAGGCGGAGGACTTGACGGCAACTGAACTCAATAATAGAGTTCATCTTGCCGTCAAGTCTATTAAGAAAGTGGCCAAAGTTTCAAAGGGCCTGAAGGGCACGTGCCAGAAGGCCCTTAAAGAAGCGGCTGCGGCAATTGAGGAAGCCGCAGAGGTACTGATGAGGCGTACCTCTACGGAGGAGGTTAAACGGTTGCAGGCGGAAAACGCTCGGCTCATGAAAGAAATGGCGGAGCTTCGGCAGGAACAGGATAGGATGCGGGCAGACCTGCAGGAAATGCGGCAGGAGAAAAGGAAGGAGGCTGCCCCCGCTGAGCCTGCTCGAAAGGAGGACCATTCGGAGCAGTTCAGCCTGCTACTGAAGGAAGTCTCAAGCCTGTCTTCCCGCTTTTCAGTGATTGAGGGGCGGGTTTTGCGCCCACCATTGGCCGCGGACAGGGTGTCGGTAGGGGCTGCGGGGCCTTCATTTGCGGAGATGGCTGCAAAGCCGAGTACATCGGGTTCGCAAAGTCGGCAGGCTCCAGCCGCACAAAAGTCATCCGGCCAGCCCAGCCAGAAGACTCCTGAGGCCACTACCTCACGAAAGGGGAAGGGAAAGGGCAAGGGGAAGACCTCTGCTGCTCAGACTGAACCAACGCCGGGTGCAGAGCAGCAGGGTACTTCAGGCACCCAGACTAGTGAGGGTCAATGGCAGACAGTGGGAGCCAAAAAGCAGGCTAAAAAGGCTGACAGGAAGGCCAAAAAGGCAACGAAGCAGGCGGGTCTTAAGAATGACAAGAAACAGGCACGGTTGCGCGCCCCTCGGTCTGCGGCTGTTGTTATCACGCTGCAGCCCGAAGCAAAAGAGAAGGGACTCACGTACGCCACTGTACTGACTAAAGCCAAGGCCGAAATTAACCTCGGCGAGCTCGGCATTGCGGGTATCCGCTGTAAAACGACGATGACTGGTGCCCGCATGCTAGAGGTTGCAGGAGCCAGCAGCGGCTCGCAGGCTGATGCTCTCGCAGAGAAGCTTAAGGCGACGCTAGAGCCCGTGGGTGTAAAGGTGTCTAGGCCCTCCAAAAGTGCAGAGTTGCGCATAGTGGGTCTAGACGACTCGGTAAGCACGGAGGAGCTGGTGGCCGCCGTGGCGAGGGTCGGAGATTGCTCGCCAGCGCTAGTGAAGTCGAGCCCTATTACGTCGGGCTTCTCTGGGATGGGGACAGCAGTCGTCAGCTGCCCCGTCGTAGCGGCCAAAAAACTCGCCGAAGGTGGTCGGCTTTTGGTAGGCTGGGTGGCGGCGCAGGTCAAGCTCCTGCAGCCCAAGTCCCTGAGATGCTACCGATGCCTTGTGGAGGGGCACGTCGGTGCCCAATGCACTTCGGGGTTAGACCGCAGTAACCTCTGTTTCCGCTGCGGTAAGCCCGGGCACAAGGCCAGTTCTTGTGAGGCCACGCCGCATTGTGTTCTGTGTGCGGCAGCAGACAAGCCGGCAAATCATCGGGTGGGCGCCAAGACCTGCGCTGCCCCTAAACAAAAAAGTAAGGCTAAGCCTGGGGTCAACTCTTCGCCATCCCAGGCTCAGGAGGTAGAGAGCATGGAAACCTAACAATGGCTCCACACCTCCGCCTCCTTCAAGCGAACATCAACCACTGCGCCAGAGCTCAGGATTTGCTCCTCCAGAGCATGGCGCAGTGGTCGATTAACGTCGCGGCGGTCGCCGAACCGTATTTCGTCCCTCAAAGGGACGACTGGGTGGACGATTTGTCGGGCACTGTGGCCTTGATTTTACGAGCTGCCACTGAATCTCCGTCTCTAGAAAGCGTTGTGCGAGGACGGGGCTACGTAGTGGCGACGATTGGAGGGGTGGTAGTCATAGGAGTTTACTCCTCACCCAACAGCACTCTCACCGACTTTGAGGACTTACTCGGGGATTTAAGCGTCGTCGTGAGTAGAAGTCGTCCTAACCCGGTGCTTGTCCTTGGGGACTTCAATGCAAAGTCCTCGGCTTGGGGTTCCCCAACGACAAACGTGCGGGGAACGGTTCTGGAGGAGTGGGCTGTGGAGCGGGGTCTACTTCTCCTCAACCAAGGCTCTGTTCACACGTGTGTGCGTCAGCGGGGCGGATCAATAGTGGACATATCGTTCGCTAGCCCCGCTGTAGCAAACCGTGTGCGAGGATGGCACGTCATGGAGGGGGTGGAGACGCTATCGGACCATCGGTATATTCGGTTCGAGGTCTCCCCCTCGGCTTCGGATGTTCACGTCCGTGCCGCCCTGAGAGAGAGCGGTCCGCGTTGGGCATTAAAACGCCTAAATAAAAAGGCGCTATTGGAGGCAGCCATTGTGCAGGCCTGGGTCTCTGCACCAAGCAGGCCTGCCAGCGTGGATGAGGAGGCAGAGTGGATTGGAGAGGCGCTGTCGCACGTTTGCGATGCGGCGATGCCGCGTATCCTGCGCATTCCTGCCAGACGTCAGGTGTACTGGTGGTCGCAGGATATTGCAAGCCTGCGTGCCGCATGTGTTGCCGCTAGACGCCGGTACACCAGGCATCGCGGGAGGCATCGCCGCACCCAGCAGGAAACAACCGTAGAAGCGGCCCTCTACGAGGGATACAAAGAAGCAAAGCGAGCCCTTCAGAATGCTATTAAATTAGCCAAAGTCAGGGCCCGCGAGGAGCTGTTGGAGACTTTGAGCGCCGATCCATGGGGGCGCCCTTACCGAATGGTAAGAGGCAAAATTCGCGCTGCGGCGCCTCCGCTGACTCAGAGTCTCGATCCGCAGCTCCTGGAAAACGTTGTGTGCACTCTGTTTCCATCCACAGTGGGACATGATCCGCCACCGATGGCTCCGCCTATTGCATTGCCCAACGCGGACAACGACGACGATGTGCCCGAGGTGTCCCCGGGAGAACTGAGGGCGGCGGTGCTACGGCTTCGAGCCAAAAACACAGCCCCAGGACCAGATGGCATACCTGGCCGTGTCTTGGTCCTAACTTCGAAGGCTCTCGAGCACCGAATGTTGGGGCTCTTCAGTGCGTGCTTAGAGCGCGGCCAATTTCCACTCCGTTGGAGGGCCGGAAAGCTGGTCCTGCTAAAGAAGGAGGGGCGCCCGGCGGACTCTCCGTCTGCGTACCGGCCCATTGTGCTGTTGGACGAGACGGCAAAACTCTTTGAGAGAATCATATCGGACCGTCTCGTCAAGCACTTGGAGGGCGTGGGGCCGGACCTGGCCGACAACCAGTTTGGTTTTCGCCGTGGGCGCTCCACAGTAGACGCAATAATGCGCGTGAGGGCCTTGACGGCGGAAGCAGTTTCCCATGGCGAGGTGGTGTTGGCGGTGTCGCTCGACATAGCGAACGCCTTCAACACCTTGCCATGGAGCTGTATTAGGGAAGCACTCGTATACCATCGGGTGCCGAACTACCTCCGTCTTGTAGTCGGGACTTACCTAGCGGACAGGGCGGTCATCTACCCGGGTCGGAGCGGATGGGGTCGGAGAGAGTGCTCGTGCGGTGTTCCACAGGGGTCTGTCTTGGGACCACTCCTGTGGAACATCGGTTACGACTGGGTGCTGCGTGGAGCGCTTCTCCCTGGCGTCGGCGTCATATGCTACGCCGACGACACGCTGGTTTTGGCGCGTGGAGAAACGCACCGTCAGGCGACGTTGTTGGCAACAGCTGGGGTGTCACAGGTGGTAGGGAGGATCCGGCGCCTGGGTCTCGAGGTGGCGCTCAACAAGTCAGAGGCGATATTTTTTCATGGCCCTCGACGCGCGCCACCTCCAGGGTCTCACATCGTCGTGGGAGGCGTCCGAATCGGCATCGAGTCGACGATGAAATATCTAGGACTCGTCCTCGATAGCCGATGGGACTTTGGGCCGCATTTCGAGCGCCTACTTCCCAAGTTAATGGGAGCGGCAGGAGCGCTTGCTCGTTTGCTGCCCAATCTTGGTGGCCCAGAAGCCTCCTGTCGAAGGCTCTACACAGGGATCGTGCGGTCTATGGCCCTCTATGGGGCTCCTGTGTGGGCGGATACCTTAACGGCTCGTAACGTCGCAATATTGCGGAGACCGCAAAGAGCGATGGCCGTTAGAGTAATAAGGGGATACCGCACGATCTCCTTCGAGGCGGCGAGCCTTCTTGCAGGATCTCCGCCTTGGGATCTCGAGGCGAAGACTCTTGCCTCCCTGTACCAGTGGACAGTGGAGGCGAGAGGACGGGGCGGGCGACCGTTGCCGCGGGTGTATGCGCGGCGTCGGTCTCAGCTCCGTCAGATTCTCTTGGCGGAGTGGAAAGAGCGCCTGGAACACCCCAGCGCAGGGCACGCCATTATAGAGGCGGTGAGGCCTGCAGTAGAGGATTGGTTGGGGCGGAAGCATGGTGCCCTAACCTTCCGGCTGACGCAGATACTTACCGGACACGGTTGTTTCGGTAAGTATCTGCATCGGATAGGTCGGGAGCAAACGCCCGGTTGCCGCCATTGCGAGGACTGCCTCGAGGACACGGCGCAGCATACACTGGAGGAGTGCCCAGCCTGGGCGGAGCAGCGCCGTGCACTCGACGCAGAAGTCGGTGACCTCTCGCTCCGAAATATCGTGCGAATGATGGTTCGGAGCGAGACAGCGTGGAATGCCACCGTCTCCTTTTGTGAGGCAGTGATGTCTGAAAAGGAGACAGCGGAGCGTGAACGAGAGATAGCGGTGGATGTTCACCCGAGTCGCCGTAGAAGAACTGGGCGCAGGCAAGCGCACGACCGCCGCCTGCCTCCTTAATGAGGACCTCCGGGCGATAGACGCGGGGAAGTCTGTCGTCCGTAGGAGAAAAGGTCCTCGAGTTGGAAGGCGCGCCACGTGTTCCTGGCGCGCCTTCAAGTGTGTGAAGGACTCCTAATAGTCCGGTAGTTGGGCCTGCTTTGGAGCGGGTGCTTTTGCTGGGTGCAGTAGTGTACGAAAGTGTTCCTGCACCCAGCAAACCAAAAGAGAGAAGGAACACCGTGGGGTTTTAGTTGGTGCAGTCCAACATAACCACCGTGCTTCCCCGAGCACGGTGGTATCCATGACGGATTTCCCCACGTAAAAAAAAAAAAAAAAAAAAAAAGGTTAGGTTAGGTTAGGTTAGGTTAGGTTAGGTTAGGTTAGGTTAGGTTAGGTTAGGTTAGGTTAGGTTAGGTTAGGTTAGGTTCCCGTGTGGGGTTGCTGGTCCTCCATCGGGCGCGTCCCCCGACTGGCGGATAGGGGAACGCCTCCCAGATATGGGAGGTACCGGGGAAACCCGGCGCGGACCAAAACCAGCAGGGGGGTTGCCGCTTGGAGGCTCCTGGTACTTCTCTGCTTATCAGAGTGGACTGTGCGAGACTCCGGGTGGCAACAATGGGGGGGAGGCTTTCGGGCCGTGAGGAAGAAAACCTCGTTAAAAAATTACCAGAGGGGGTGGCGACGCCCCGCGCGGCGGGTCCGCCGGTCTTCATGGCCGGTGGGCGTTGGCTTCGGCCACCGTCGGGCAACCCGTAATCCGCACTGAGCGGACCGGGGGCCCCACGCATTGAGCGAGGGGCCGCGAGGAAGAAAACCTCTATAAAAAATTACCCTAATCCCAAGTTCCGCCGCCCGGCGATGGGATGAATGGCTGGTAGGGAACCAGTCACTAGGGCGGCACCACGGGGGGGTTTTGGGGATTAAAACACAAAATGAAAAGTACGCCGATGAAAAAAACTACCCGGGTGGGTCCCGTTCGCGGGGAATCCCATGGTGTGCCGGACAGCCGGCACATCGGCCCCAACGTATACGGGGGGGCCAATCGACGTTACGAGGAGCAGGAGGAGTTAGGTATAGATTTAAGTCCAGGGGTGGGGGGGAAATTTTGGAAGGATGCAGAGGGAGTAGGAGAGGGGGGTGAGAGAAGAAGGGAGAGGAACGAGGACGAGGAGGCAGCGTCGTCAGACTGTAGCCTCGTGACTATCGAGAGCCGGCCCAGATCAGGGTCTGGATCCTCCGCGGTCATCACGCTAGGCGTGAAACGGCCTCGACTGACTGAGAGCGAGGATCAGTCGACGGACGAGGAAAGGCCGGGGACTCCGGTCCCCGTGCGAGGAAGAGGGCGCCCGCCTACCCACGGGCGGTACATGGGCCTGGGTAGGGCCAGGGAAGCCCTCCGAGAGGAAAAGAGGGCCGAAGCAAGAGCCCTCGAAAAACAGAAGGCAGAGGAGGAGCTGTCCAGGGAAACCGCCGTCGCCCGCTTCCGGCGGGAGACTCGTGAGAAGGCGGGTTCTTCCCGAGATGGCCCCGGGAGGCCGGATGAAAAGACGGCTGCCAGGCTAAAGGACCAAGTGTTGGAGGACTTGGACCTCATTACCAAGGTAGCGACCAAGTCCTCCAACTTAAAGGGAACGTTCGTGCGTGACCTAAAGGATGCTGCTTCGTCCATAAAGGAAGCGGTGACTGTATTAGGGTCACGTACGGTTTCGGAAGAGACACGAAAGCTGCAGGCAGACAATGCTCGCCTGCAGGATGAGATGGGCAGTCTCAGGAGGGAGTTGGCCCAACTAAGAGAGGAAATGGAGCGGATGCGGAAACAGGGTTCCGCCCCCGCTCCCATGGATTTGACCGAGGAGGCCCCCCCTGCACCGCGGCCTCCTCAACGCCCTGGGGCCGCCCCAGCCTCGCCGTCGGTGGAAGAGATCTGCCGCACGGTGATGGTTCAAGTCGGGAGTATGGTCAGTGCCCGCCTGGCCTCTCTTGAAGGCAGACTCCTCCCGGAGAAGAACCTGAGGCCGCCCCTGGCGTCCGATAAAAAGCGCGACGGGCGCTCATATGCGGCCGCTGCTTCGGTGCCGGCCCCGGTCAACAGGAAGTCGGCTGGAGCGAAGGCGCCCCCAGCGTCAGCGCCAGCCCAGCCTGGATCAAGCAGACAGGCGCCGCCTGTGCCACCGCAGCGCCCGCCGGGCTCTGCGCCACCCCAGGCGACAAAAGAGGGGCCTTCCTCTTCTCCTCCCCCCGCTGAGGGGAAGAAAAGGAAGAGAAAGAAGAAAAAGAAGAAGAAGAAGGTGGCAAATGAGAGCCACGAGACTGGCCCGCCGCAGGATCAGCGGCGATCGCAGCCGGCGTCGACGGGGTGGACCAAGGTGGGCCCCAAGGCGCGACCGGATGCACAGAGTCGCACCCGCAAGCTCCGCACACCTCGGTCGTCGGCGGTGGTCCTGACGCTGACACCGAGGGCGGAAGCGGAGGGTGTGACTTACGCCAAGGTGATCGCCGCTGCTAAGGCGAAAATCGACGCAGCGGAGCTCGGCGATCAGGGGGTCCGACTTAGAAAGGCGGCCACTGGAGGTCGCCTGTTCGAGTTCCCTGGCGCTGCCAGTGGCGATAGGGCGGACGCCTTGGCTACTAAGCTCAGGGAGGTACTGGGGGACGAGGTCGTCCGGGTCTCCAGACCAATAAAGTCTGCAGATCTGCGGGTCTCCGGCCTGGACGACTCCGTGGTCAGTGCTGATGTGCTCGCTGCGGTTTCTGCGGCGGGAGGGTGTCCCGTCGAGCAAGTGCGAGTCGGCGAGGTGAGGAGTGGTTTCGACGGGCTGGGCTCAGTGCTCGTTAATTGCCCCGTCGCAGCCGCTAAAAAGGTGGTCGCAGTAGGTAGGCTCCGCGTGGGCTGGGTGTCCGCCCAAGTGAAGCTGCTGGACGCCCGGCCCCTGATGTGCTACCGGTGCCTAGTACCGGGGCACATGGCCGCACAATGCACGGAGGGGGTTGATCGCAGCGGGTTGTGCTACCGCTGCGGTCAACCAGGACACAAGGCCCGCGGGTGCTCCGCTGCGCTGCGCTGTGTGGTCTGCGCAGCGGCTGGCAGGTCGGCGGAGCACCGCGTGGGAAGCAAAGCGTGCGTCTCCCAATCTAAGGGGAAGAAGAAGAGAGGGAAGGCTGGCCAGGGCCGTGCGGCCGAACAGCCTCCCCCCACACCCCAGCAAGCCGAAGCGCAGCCTGGGACAGAGGAGGTTCCAATGGCCGAGGGTTAATGGACCTGAACCTCCTCCAAGCTAATATCAATCACTCCGCCAGAGCTCAGGACCTCCTGTTCCAGAGCATGGCGGAGTGGTCGATCCATGTCGCCGTGGTAGCCGAGCCCTACCGCGTCCCGACCGGGGATGATTGGGTGGGCGATAGAGACGGAGTGGTGGCCATGGCGTCCCGGTCCATAGCGGGTTCCCCGGCCTTTGTAGATGTGGTCCGAGGTCGGGGATACGTCTCGGCTCTTGTCGGCGACATCACGGTGGTTGGGGTGTACTTCTCGCCGAATCGGACTCTCGCCGACTTTGAACAGCTCCTTGCTGAGGTCGGCGTCCTGATCGGCAGAAGTCGCTCCGGCCGCGTGCTTGTCGCGGGGGACCTCAACGCGAAATCTGTGGCGTGGGGGTGCCCCGCGACGGACCCGCGTGGACGAGAGTTGGAGGAATGGGCGACAGCGACTGGACTCACGGTCCTGAACCGAGGGTCGGTCAACACATGCGTGCGGCAACAGGGCGGCTCCATTGTGGACGTCACCTTCGCTGATGCCGCCCTGGCGCGCCGTGTTCGGGGCTGGGAGGTGCTGGAGAATGTGGAGACGCTGTCGGACCACCGATATGTGAGGTTCGGCGTCTCCGCGTCTCCGGCTATCCCGAGCGGCCAAAACCGACCCTCGCGAGAGGACGGCCCTCGATGGTCGCTGTCGCGTATGGACCGGGATTTCCTGGTTGAGGTTGCCCTCGTGGAGGCGTGGTTCTCTGCGCCGCGAGAGGGCAACCTGGGTGAGGTTGAGGAGGAGGTGGCGCGTCTCGGCGCGGCGATGTCGCGGGTCTGCGACGGGGCCATGCCCAGAGTTCGCTCTGTCCCCTTGAGGCGAGGGGTGTATTGGTGGTCCGAAGAGCTCACGCTGCTGCGCGGATCCTGCGTGGCGGCGAGACGCCAATACACCCGGTGCCGCCGGCGGAGGAGACGGAACCTGGAGGAAGAAGAGCGGCTCTACTCCATCTACAGAGACGCGGTCAGGTCACTGCGCGTGGCCATCGGCGTGGCAAAAGATCGGGCGGACGATGAGATGCTGGCGACTTTGGACGGGGACCCATTTGGGAGGCCCTATAAGGCAGTTCGGAAGAAGCTCCGGCCTTGGGCCCCTCCTATTACACGGAGTCTCCAGCCTCTCATCGTCGAGTCGGTGGTCGCCGCTCTGTTTCCGGATAGAGCGGAAGGCGAGGTGCCCCGCATGGCGCCTGTCTTTGTGGAGGGAGACCAGAGCCCGGGCGTGCCCCCGGTCACAGGGGGAGAGTTGAGGGCGGCGGTGTTGCGCATGCGCGCGAAAAACACCGCCCCAGGCCCCGACGGCGTCCCTGGTCGCGCCTGGGCTCTGGCCTTAGGGCCGCTTGAGTCATGGGTTCGGGCTTTGTTTGATGCCTGTCTTGAGCAGGGCCAGTTTCCGGGAGAGTGGAAGAAGGGGAAACTGGTCCTGCTCCGGAAAGACGGTCGCCCGGCACACGAGCCGTCGGCGTACCGACCGATTGTGCTGCTGGACGAGGTGAGCAAGCTCTTCGAGCGGGTCATTGCTGCTCGCCTCGTCCACCACCTGGAGACGGTAGGGCCGGACCTTAGTGCCAACCAGTTTGGTTTCCGCAGGGGCAGGTCCACCATAGACGCAATTGCGCAGGTGAGGGCCCTTGCGGATAGTGCGGTGTCCCAGGGCGAGGTGTTAGTGGCGGTGTCTCTTGACATCGCCAACGCGTTCAACACCTTGCCCTGGAACTGCATCAGGGAGGCGCTGAGGTACCACACGGTCCCTCAATACCTCCAAGGGATCGTGGCGGCCTACCTCTCCGAGCGATCGGTCGGATACCCTACCAGCGGAGGCTGGTCGGAGCGGGTCATGTCGTGCGGTGTTCCACAGGGTTCGGTTCTTGGACCCCTCCTGTGGAACATCGGGTACGACTGGGTTCTGCGCGGAGCCGTCTTGTCCTGCGTCAGCGTGATATGCTACGCGGATGACACGCTCGTGACGGCTCGCGGCAGAACCTTCAGGGAGGCTCGGATCAGGGCCACAGCCGGCGTGGCCCACGTCGTGGGCAGAATTCGGAGTTTGGGCCTGGAGGTGGCCCTACACAAGTCCGAGGCCCTGTGCTTCCATGGGCCTCGGAGAGCGCCTCCGGCGCGTTCCGAATTGGTGGTGGGAGGAACGTCCATCGGCGTCCAGCGTACGATGAAGTACCTGGGACTCATCCTCGACAGCCGATGGACGTTCGAGGAGCACTTTCGGCGTCTGGTCCCGAAGCTCGTGGGAGCCGCTGGAGCCCTGAGCCGGCTCCTGCCGAACCTGGGTGGACCGAGCTCACGGTGTCGCCGCCTGTACACGGGCGTGGTGCGATCCATGGCGCTCTACGGAGCGCCGATTTGGTCGGACACTCTGACCCCCCAAACCCGGGCCCTGCTGCGGAGGCCGCAGCGGGTCATGGCGGTCAGAGTGATACGGGGGTATCGCACCATCTCGTGCGAGGCGGCCTGCGCGTTGGCGGGCACACCGCCCTGGGACTTAGACGCCGAAGTGCTCTCTGGAGCGTACTGGCGGAGGGTGGATGCCCGAATCCGGGGGGAACACCCTGCGCCGGTGCAGGATCGTGCGTGGCGGCAGGCGGCGGAGGCCGATCTCGTCGCTCATTGGCGGGAGCGGCTTCTGGCGCCATCGGCCGGCCACCGTACGATCGAGGCGATCCGACCCGTCCTGGAGCTCTGGACGGGCCGGAAGCACGGGGCACTCTCGTTCCACCTTGCGCAGATCCTCTCGGGGCACGGTTGCTTCGGGAGGTATCTGTGCAGGGTCGCAAGGAGAGAGCCCACCGAGGAGTGCCACGAGTGCGGCCACGCTGAAGACACAGCGCAGCACACGCTGGAGTCATGCGTGCAGTGGGTGACACAGCGCGCCGCACTTGTGGCTGTAGTGGGGCCTGACCTCTCGCTGCCCACCATCGTTCACGCCATGGTGAGCAGCGAGACGTCCTGGAACGCCGTCGCCTCCTTTTGCGAGGAGGTGATGACGCAAAAGGAGGCAGCGGAACGGGCGCGGGAGGACGACGCAGCCGCGGACCCTCTCCGCCGCCGCAGAGCAGGACGCAGGCGGCGTGCTCACGACCGCCGTCTGCCGCCCTAGCGAGGAGCTCCAGGCGATGGGTTGGAGGTCTTCATCGCCCGTCGAGGTACGTCCTCGGGTCAGGAGGCGCACCAACATGTTCCTGGTGCGCCTCAGACGGAGTAAGGGGACCTAGATGAGTCCCCGCCGTGGAGGGTCTGCTCTGGCGGACGCCGCTGGCTGGGTCGCGGACGATTGCGCGAGTGTTCCCGTGACCCAGCCACCAGGCGACGCGTCGGAACATCGGTGGGTTTTAGTGGGTATTATAAATCGGGGCCGTCATGCCCCGTCGAGTCCCACACTACCTTCCGGAAGCATTGCAGTCCGCTGCAAGGCTTCCGGAAGGTGTGCGTAAATGCATTTCCCATCGTTAAAAAAAAAAAAAAAAAAAAAAAAAAAGGTTAGGTTAGGTTAGGTTAGGTTTGGAGGACTTGGACCTCATCACCAAGGTGGCGACCAAGTCCTCCAACTTGAAGGGGACGTTTGTGCGTGACCTCAAAGACGCCGCAGCATCTATAAAGGAAGCGGTGACCGTGCTCGGGTCACGCACGGTTTCGGAAGAAACAAGGAAGCTGCAGGCGGACAATGCTCGCCTTCAGGATGAGATGGGCAGCCTCAGGAGGGAGCTGGCCCAACTAAGGGAGGAGATAGAGCGGGTGCGGAAACAGGGTTCCGCCCCCGCTCCCATGGATGTGACCGAGGAGGCCCCCCCTGCACCGCGGCCTCCTCAACGCCCTGGGGTCGCCCCAGCCTCGCCGTCGGTGGAGGAGATCTGCCGCACGGTAATGGTCCAGGTCGGGACGATGTTGAGTGCCCGCCTGGCCTCTCTCGAGGATAGACTCCTCCCCGAGAGGAACCTGCGGCCACCCCTGGCGTCTGATTCAAGAGGAGACGGACGCTCGTATGCCGCCGCTGCCTCGGTGCCCGCTCCGGGCGCTCGCAAGTCGGTTGGAGCAAAGGCGCCCCCAGCGCCAGCACCAGTTCAGGGACCCAGCAGACAGGTGCCGTCTGCGCCGCCACAGCGCCCGCCGGGCTCCACGTCGCCGTCGGCGCAGACCGCAAAAGAGGGCCCCTCCTCTTCTTCACCACCCTCTGAGGGGAGGAAAAAGAAGAGGAAGAAGAAGAAAAAGAAGAAGAAGAAGACGGCAGAGAGCCAAGAGACTGGCCCGCCGCAGGAGCAGCGGCGATCACAGCCGCCGTCGACGGGGTGGACGCAGGTGGGCCCCAAGTCACGGCCGGACGCGAAGAGTCGCGCCCGAAAGCTCCGCACACCTCGGTCGTCAGCGGTGGTCCTGACGCTGACACCGAGGGCGGAGGAGGAGGGCGTTACTTACGCCAAGGTGATCGCCGCCGCGAAGGCGAAGATCGATGCAGCGGAGCTCGGCGCTCAGGGGGTCCGACTTCGGAAGGCGGCCACTGGGGGCCGCCTGTTCGAATTCCCCGGGGCTACCAGTGCCGAGAAGGCGGACTCCCTGGCTGCGAAACTCAGGGAGGTGCTGAGTAGCGAAGTCGTCCGGGTCTCCAGACCGATAAAATCTGTGGATCTGCGGGTCTCCGGCCTGGACGACTCCGTGATCAGCGCGGACGTGCTCGCTGCGGTTGCTGCGGCGGGAGGGTGTCCCGCCGAGCAAGTGCGGGTTGGCGAGGTTCGTAGCGGCTACGACGGGTTGGGCTCAGTGCTCGTGAATTGCCCCGTCGCAGCCGCTAAAAAGGTGGTCGCAGGAGGAAGGCTCCGGGTGGGCTGGGTGTCCGCCCAAGTCAAGCTGCTAGACGCCCGGCCTCTGATGTGCTACCGGTGCCTAGCACCGGGGCACATGGCCGTACAGTGCACAGAGGGGGTCGACCGCAGCGGGTTATGCTACCGCTGCGGTCAGCCAGGTCACAGGGCCCGCGGGTGCTCCGCTGCGCTGCGTTGCGTGGTCTGTGCAGCGGCTGGCAGGTCAGCGGAGCATCTCGTGGGCAGTAAGGCCTGCAAGACACCACCGAAGAAGGGAAAGGGCTCCAATAAGAGCCAAACGCCCAAGGCTGCCACACCTTCTACGGCGGCCTCTGGTGCGGGAGCGGTCCCCATGGACGCCCAATAACGGCTCCCCAAAGGTTCTTGCAGGGTAACTTGAACCACTGCGCTAAGGCGCAAGATCTGTGGGTTCAAGAAATGCTAAAGAGGTCCGTCGATATCGGGATAATCGCTGAGCCATACCGGATCCTCCCAAGGGGCGACTGGCTGGGCGACGCGGACTCGACGGTGGCGGTGGTATTTGGTCCGAAAACTGTCCTTCCAGCTTCCAGGAGGACGGCGAGGGGCCACGGCTTCGTCGCTGCGGATCTGGGGACTCTCACTGTCGTGGGGGTCTACTTTTCCCCTAATCGACCCTTTGCCGACTTTGAGGCTTTCCTCCTCCGACTAACACCCGTCGTGAATGGAGCAGCCAATCCCGTTGTTGTCGCCGGAGACTTTAATGCTAAATCCACGCGTTGGGGTTCCCCGGCGACGGACGCGAGAGGCAGAGTTATGGCAGACTGGCTCACAGCCACGGGCCTGGTCGTGGCAAACAGAGGTGCCGCTAGCACGTGCGTCCGGCGGCAAGGTGAGTCAATTGTGGACCTGACCTTAGTCAGCCCATCAATTGCTCGCCGAATGAGCGGCTGGAGGGTCCTCGAAGAGGTCGAGACCCTCTCGGACCACCTTTATATAGGTTTCGACCTAACTCCTTCGTCGGATACTGGTCGCCGAACTCCATCCGGTGGCGGCCCGAGGTGGTCCCTGAGAGGTCTGGATCGAGGCCTTCTCGAAGAGGCGGCAATCGTCGCGTCGTGGGCGCCTCTTCCGTCGGACGACGTCGAGGAGTGCGCGGAGTGGCTCAATGAGGCGGCTCACAATATCTGCGACGCCTCTATGCCCCGCGTTAAACCCGTCGTGCCCAGACGCCAGACTTATTGGTGGCGCCCAGAGCTCAGACGACTCCGCGAGGATTGTGTGGCGGCCCGACGCCGATACCTGAGATACCGCAGGCGGCGGAACAGGGAAGAGGCCGACGAGGAGGCCATTTACGACGGCTACCGTCAGGCGCGGCACGCTATGCGCGAAGCCATAAAAGCGGCGAAGAAGGAGGCCTGGGAAGAGTTCCTCAACACCCTGGAACAGGACCCGTGGGGCAAGCCGTACAAATGGGTGAGGCAAAAGCTTCGCCCAGCTGCTCCACCGTTGACCCAGCATATGGAGCCGGACCTCCGTCGCTCCGTACTCTCGACCCTATTTCCATCTGGGGCCGAGTGGTCGCCGCCATCAATGCGACCACCTAGCGCGGAGTCAGACGTTGAGGAGGACATACCGCCCGTGACGGCTGGAGAGCTGGCGGCCGCGGTTCATAAAATGAGCCTTAAAAACAAGGCTCCCGGATTAGATGGGGTCCCCGGTCGCGTCTGGGTGCTGGCAATGCGGCACATGGAGGGGCATGTACTGGAGCTCTTCACCAAGTGCCTGGTGCAGGGGCGTATCCCACGCCGGTGGAAGTCGGGGAAACTCGTTTTGCTCCGCAAGCACGGACGACCGGAGGACCAGCCGTCGGCCTATCGCCCGATCGTTTTGATCGACGAGATTTGCAAAACCATAGAGAGGGTCATCGTCAGGCGCCTCACCCAACATCTGGAAGACGCCGGCCCGAACTTGAGCGATGCTCAGTTTGGGTTCAGATCTCGTCGATCGACGATAGATGCGGTGGCGCGGATACGGAAAATCTCGGAGGAGGAGATCTCTCGGGGTAGGGTGGTGCTGGTAGTCTCGTTGGACATAACCAACGCATTTAACACCCTACCCTGGGAAACAATTAAGGAGGGACTTCGGTACCACCGAGTGCCCAGATATCTTCGCCGAACAATTGGCAACTATCTGTCAGAGCGCTCGGTGCAGTACCCAACCGAAGAGGGCTGGGAGGAGCTGGAAGTGGTCTGCGGCGTCCCGCAGGGTTCGGCTCTCGGTCCGGAACTGTGGGACATAGGATATGACCACGTGCTGCGCGGCGCCACTCTTCCAGGCGTGGAGCTCGTCGCGTATGCAGACGACACCGCGGTCGTGTGCCGCGCCAAAACACACCGCGACGCGACAATCCTGGCGACGGCGGCAGTCGCACAAGTTGTGCGAAGGATAGAAGCGTTGGGACTGAAGGTGGCGCTGAACAAATCAGAGGCCCTGTTGTTCCACGGGCCTAGAAACGCGCCTCCGCCGGACCTGGCGGTGATAGTGAGCGGGACGAGGATCCAGGTTGCGTCCACGATGACTTACCTCGGCCTGGTTCTCGACAGCCGGTGGTCATTTAAGGAACACTTCCGCCGGCTCTCAGAGAAGGTGAAGAAGTCCGCGGGAGCCCTGGCCTCGCTGCTCCCGAATCTCGGGGGTCCGAGCTTGACTTGTCGGCGTCTCTACATGGGTGTAGTTCGATCTATGGTCATGTACGGGGCGCCGATCTGGGCGGATGGCCTGCTGCCGGAGAACAGGCTGGCCCTGGGACGGCTGCAGCGAGTGATGGCGACGCGAGCAGTCCGAGGATATCGTACTATCTCTCGTGACGCATCGTGCCTCCTTGCTGGCAGCGTCCCTTGGGATTTGGACGCTCAAACCCTCGCCGATGTGTACTGGCGTGGCGCAGCGGTCCGCGCGGAGGGAAGCAACCCCCTACCGGACGCCGTACGTCGGTGGAGGGACCGAGCTAAAGAGGTGGCAGTCGAGCTCTGGGAGGAGCGACTCCTGGAGCCACAGGCGAGCGTGGATTTGGTGCAGGCTATGCGCCCAGTACTGAAAAAGTGGTTGGCAAGAAAGTACGGCGCGCTCTCGTTCCGACTCACGCAGGTGTTGACCGGACACGGCTGTTTCGGCCGTTACCTGCGTGAGATCGCGAACCGAGAGGAGAGCACGCGCTGTCACCACTGCGACGATGACCGGGACACGGCGGAGCATACCGTCTCTGCCTGTCCCGCCTGGACAGGACAACGGGCGGCCCTCACGGCCGCCATTGGACATGACCTCTCACTGCCGGCGTTGGTTCGCGCCATGCTGGCAAGTGAACCCGGATGGACAGCGGTGCAGACCTTCTGCGAAGAGGTTATCGCCGCGAAGGAGGAGGCCGAGCGCGTGCGGGAGTTGGAGGCGCTCGACCCCCGCCGAAGAAGACGGCTGAGGCGTCGACGAGTCGTCCATGATGACAACTTGCCGCCTTAGCCGGGGGGCTCGGGGCGGCGGCATGGGGATGCCGTCGCCCAACGAGTCGAGTCCCCAAGTGGGTCGCGATGCGCTGCGTATTCTTCGCGCATCGCGACACCCTGGAGAGATGGGCCCACGCAAGCCCCGAGGGGGCCTCTGTTCGGCCCTTAGGAGCCTGAAAGCTCCACAGAAGATGGGCCTGCCGTGAGACGCAGGCGAAGCAATGCAGGGCCGCGGATGAAGGCTCACGCGTGCTCGCAACCCTGCATGGAGCAAAGAAGAATACCGTCGGGTTTTAGTGGGTGCAAGCCCCACATACCCGTGGGGGAGTCCCCAATTCCCCCGGGATGCGTCAGGCATTTCCCGACGAAAAAAAAAAAAAAAAAAAAAAAAAAAAAAAAAAAAAAAAAAAAAGGTTAGGTTAGGTTAGGTTAGGTTAGGTTAGGTTAGGTTAGGTTAGGTTAGGTTCCCGTGTGGGGTTGCTGGTCCTCCATCGGGCGCGTCCCCCGACTGGCGGATAGGGGAACGCCTCCCAGATATGGGAGGTACCGGGGAAACCCGGCGCGGACCAAAACCAGCAGGGGGTTGCCGCTTGGAGGCTCCTGGTACTTCTCTGCCTATCAGAGTGGACTGTGCGAGACTCCGGGTGGCAACAATGGGGGGGAGGCTTTCGGGCCGTGAGGAAGAAAACCTCATTAAAAAATTACCAGAGGGGGTGGCGACGCCCCGCGCGGCGGGTCCGCCGGTCATCATGGCCGGTGGGCGTTGGCTTCGGCCACCGTCGGGCAACCCGTAATCCGCACTGAGCGGAACCGGGGGCCCCACGCACTGAGCGAGGGGCCGCGAGGAAGAAAACCTCTATAAAAAATTACCCTAATCCCAAGTTCCGCCGCCCGGCGATGGGATGAATGGCTGGTAGGGAACCAGTCACTAGGGCGGCACCACGGGGGGGTAATGGGGAAAACACACCATGAAAAGTACGCCGATCAAAAAAACTACCCGGGTGGGTCCCGTTCGCGGGGAATCCCATGGTGTGCCGGACAGCCGGCACATCGGCCCCAACGTATACGGGGGGGCCAATCGACGTGACGAGGAGCAGGAGAAGTTAGGGTTAGATGTAAGTTCGGGTTTGGGGGGGAAATTCTGGAAGGATGCAGAGGGAGTAGGAGAGGGGAGAGAGAATAGGACGAGGAGGAACGAAGACGAGGAGGCAGCGTCGTCAGACGGTAGCCTCATGACCGTTGAGAGTCGGCCCAGATCGGGTTCGGGATCCTCGGTGGTCATGCTGGGTGTGAAGCGGCCTCGCCTTAGCGAGGACGACTTGTCGACCGACGAGGAGAGGCCGGGGACTCCGGTCCCCTTGCGAGGAAGAGGGCGCCCGCCTACCCACGGGCGGTACATGGGCCTGGGTAGGGCCAGGGAAGCCCTCCGAGAACAAAAGCGAGCCGAAGAGAAAGCCTTGGCGAAGGAAAAGGCCGAGAAAGAGCTCGCTAGGGAGACTGCCGTCGCCCGCTTCCGGCGGGAGACTCGGGAAAAGGCAGGTTCTTCCAGGGATAGTTCTGCGAGGCCGGACGAAAAAACGGCAGCCCGGCTGCAGGAACAAGTGTTGGAGGACTTGGACCTCATCACCAAAGTGGCGACCAAGTCCTCCAACTTGAAGGGAACGTTCGTGCGTGACCTCAAAGACGCCGCATCGTCTATAAAGGAAGCGGTAGAGGTCCTGGGGTCACGCACGATTTCAGACGAGACGCGGAAGCTGCAGGCGGACAACGCCCGTCTGCAGGACGAAATGGGCAGCCTCCGGAGGGAGCTGGCCCAGCTAAGGGAGGAGATAGAGCGGGTGCGGAAACAGGGTTCCGCCCCCGCTCCCATGGATTTGACTGAGGAGGCCCCCCCTGCACCGCGGCCACCTCAACGCCCTGAGGTCGCCCCAGCCTCGCCGTCGGTGGAGGATATCTGCCGTACGGTGATGGTTCAGGTCGGGACGATGTTGAGTGCCCGCCTGGCCTCTCTCGAGGACAGGCTCCTCCCCGAGAGGAACCTGCGGCCACCCCTGGCGTCTGATAAGAGACGAGACGGGCGCACGTACGCGACCGCTGCCTCGGTGCCAGCTCCGGGTGCCCAAAAGTCGGCTGCAGCGAAGGCGCCCCCAGCGCCAGCACCGGCCCAGCCTGGGCCTAGCAAGCAAGTGCCCTCTGCGCCGCCGCAGCGACCGTCGGGCTCCGCGACGCCGCCAGTGCGAATGGCAGATGAGGGTCCCTCCTCTTCTTCTCCACCCTCTGAGGGGAGGAAAAAGAAGAGGAAGAAAAAGAAGAAGAAGAAGAAGAAGACGGATGAGAGCCAAGAGACTGGCCCGCAGCAGAGGCAGCAGCAGCGGCAATCACAGCCTTCGTCGACGGGGTGGACGAAGGTGGGCCCCAAATCGCGGCCGGACGCGAAAAGTCGCGCCCGTAAACTTCGTACGCCTCGGTCGTCGGCGGTGGTCCTTACGTTGACACCGAAGGCAGTGGAGGGGGGCGTGACTTACGCCAAGGTGATTGCCGCGGCAAAAGAAAAAATTGACGCAGCGGAGTTCGGCGCTCAGGGAGTTCGACTCAGAAAGGCGGCCAGTGGAGGCCGCCTGTTTGAGTTTCCTGGTGCTGCCAGTGCCGAAAAGGCGGACTCCCTGGCTACTAAGCTCAGAGAGGTTCTGGGTGAAGAAGTCGTCCGGGTCTCCAGACCAGTAAAGTCTGCAGATCTGCGGGTCTCGGGCCTGGACGACTCAGTAGTCAGCGCCGAGGTGCTCACTGCAGTTGCTGCGGCGGGAGGTTGTCCCGTCGAGCAAGTGCGGGTCGGTGAGGTGAGGAGCGGGTACGACGGGTTGGGCTCAGTGCTCGTGAATTGCCCCGTCGCAGCCGCTAAAAAGGTGGTCGCAGGAGGAAGGCTCCGCGTGGGCTGGGTGTCCGCCCAAGTGAAGCTGCTGGACGCCCGCCCACTCATGTGCTACAGGTGCCTAGCGCCGGGGCACATGGCTGGACAATGCACGGAGGGGGTTGATCGCAGCGGGTTGTGTTACCGCTGCGGTCGACCGGGTCACAAGGCCCGCGGGTGCTCCGCTGCGCCGCACTGTGCGGTCTGTGCGGCAGCTGGCGTGTCGGCGGAGCATCGCGCGGGAAGCAAGGCCTGCGTCTCCCCATCCAAGGGGACGAAGAAGAAAGGGAAGGCTGGCCAGGCCAGTGCGGCCGAACAGTCCTCCCCACCACCTCAGCAAGCGGAAGAGCAGCCTGAGGCAGAGGAGGTTCGAATGGCCGAGGATTAGGGTATGGACCTGAACCTCCTCCAGGCCAACATCAATCACTCCGCCAGAGCTCAGGACCTCCTGTTCCAGAGCATGGCGGAGTGGTCGATCCACGTCGCCGTGGTGGCCGAGCCCTATCGCGTCCCGACTGGGGATGATTGGGTGGGCGATATAGACGGAGTGGTGGCCATGGCGTCCCGGTCCATAGCGGGTTCCCCGGCCTTTGTAGATGTGGTCAGAGGTCGGGGATACGTCTCGGCTCTTGTCGGCGACATTATGGTGGTGGGGGTGTACTTCTCGCCGAATCGGACTCTCGCCGACTTTGAACAGCTCCTTGCTGAGGTCGGCGTCCTGATCGGCAGAAGTCGCTCCGGCCGCGTGCTTGTCGCGGGGGACCTCAACGCGAAGTCTGTGGCGTGGGGGTGCCCCGCGACGGACTCGCGTGGACGAGAGCTGGAGGAATGGGTGACAGCGACAGGACTCACGGTCCTGAACCGAGGGTCGGTAAACACATGCGTGCGGCAACAGGGCGGCTCCATTGTGGACGTCACCTTCGCTGATGCCGCCCTGGCGCGCCGTGTTCGGGGCTGGGAGGTGCTGGAGAATGTGGAGACGCTGTCGGACCACCGATACGTGAGGTTCAGCGTCTCCGCGTCTCCAGCTATCCCGAGCGGCCAAAACCGACCCTCGCGAGAGGACGGTCCTCGTTGGTCGCTGTCACGAATGGACCGGGACTTCCTGGTCGAGGTTGCCCTCGTGGAGGCGTGGTTCTCTGCGCCGCGAGAGGGCAACCTGCTGGAGGTGGAAGAGGAAGTGGCGCGTCTCGGGACGGCGATGACGCGTGTTTGCGACGGGGCCATGCCCAGAGTTCGCTCCGTCCCCTCGAGGCGAGGGGTGTATTGGTGGTCCGGGGAGCTCACGCTGCTGCGCAGATCTTGCGTGGCGGCGAGACGCCAGTACACCCGTTGCCGCCGGCGGAGGAGACGGAACCTGGAGGAAGAAGAGCGGCTCTACTCCATCTACAGAGACGCGGTCAGGTCACTGCGCGTGGCCATCGGCGTGGCAAAAGATCGGGCGGACGATGAGATGCTGGCGACTTTGGACGGGGACCCATTTGGGAGGCCCTATAAGGCAGTTCGGAAGAAGCTCCGGCCTTGGGCCCCTCCTATTACACGGAGTCTCCAGCCTCTCATCGTCGAGTCGGTGGTCGCCGCTCTGTTTCCGGATAGAGCGGAAGGCGAGGTGCCCCGCGTGGCGCCTGTCTTTGTGGAGGGAGACCAGAGCCCGGGCGTGCCCCCGGTCACAGGGGGAGAGTTGAGGGCGGCGGTGTTGCGCATGCGCGCGAAAAACACCGCCCCAGGCCCCGACGGCGTCCCTGGTCGCGCCTGGGCTCTGGCCTTAGGGCCGCTTGAGTCATGGGTTCGGGCTTTGTTTGATGCCTGTCTTGAGCAGGGCCAGTTTCCGGGAGAGTGGAAGAAGGGGAAACTGGTCCTGCTCCGGAAAGACGGTCGCCCGGCACACGAGCCGTCGGCGTACCGACCGATTGTGCTGCTGGACGAGGTGAGCAAGCTCTTCGAGCGGGTCATTGCTGCTCGCCTCGTCCACCACCTGGAGACGGTAGGGCCGGACCTTAGTGCCAACCAGTTTGGTTTCCGCAGGGGCAGGTCCACCATAGACGCAATTGCGCAGGTGAGGGCCCTTGCGGATAGTGCGGTGTCCCAGGGCGAGGTGTTAGTGGCGGTGTCTCTTGACATCGCCAACGCATTCAACACCTTGCCCTGGAACTGCATCAGGGAGGCGCTGAGGTACCACACGGTCCCTCAATACCTCCAAGGGATCGTGGCGGCCTACCTCTCCGAGCGATCGGTCGGATACCCTACCAGCGGAGGCTGGTCGGAGCGGGTCATGTCGTGCGGTGTTCCACAGGGTTCGGTTCTTGGACCCCTCCTGTGGAACATCGGGTACGACTGGGTTCTGCGCGGAGCCGTCTTGTCCTGCGTCAGCGTGATATGCTACGCGGATGACACGCTCGTGACGGCTCGCGGCAGAACCTTCAGGGAGGCTCGGATCAGGGCCACAGCCGGCGTGGCCCACGTCGTGGGCAGAATTCGGAGTTTGGGCCTGGAGGTGGCCCTACACAAGTCCGAGGCCCTGTGCTTCCATGGGCCTCGGAGAGCACCTCCTGCCCGCTCCGAATTGGTGGTGGGAGGAACGTCCATCGGCGTCCTGCGTACGATGAAGTACCTAGGACTCGTCCTCGACAGCCGATGGACGTTCGAGGAGCACTTCCGGCGACTGGTCCCGAAGCTCGTGGGAGCCGCTGGAGCCCTGAGCCGGCTCCTGCCGAACCTGGGTGGACCGAGCTCACGGTGTCGCCGCCTGTACACGGGCGTGGTGCGATCCATGGCGCTCTACGGAGCGCCGATTTGGTCGGACACTCTGACCCCCCAAACCCGGGCCCTGCTGCGGAGGCCGCAGCGGGTCATGGCGGTCAGAGTGATACGGGGGTATCGCACCATCTCGTGCGAGGCGGCCTGCGCGTTGGCGGGCACACCGCCCTGGGACTTAGACGCCGAAGTGCTCTCTGGAGCGTACTGGCGGAGGGTGGATGCCCGAATCCGGGGGGAACACCCTGCGCCGGTGCAGGATCGTGCGTGGCGGCAGGCGGCGGAGGCCGATCTCGTCGCTCATTGGCGGGAGCGGCTTCTGGCGCCATCGGCCGGCCACCGTACGATCGAGGCGATCCGACCCGTCCTGGAGCTCTGGACGGGCCGGAAGCACGGGGCACTCTCGTTCCACCTTGCGCAGATCCTCTCGGGGCACGGTTGCTTCGGGAGGTATCTGTGCAGGGTCGCAAGGAGAGAGCCCACTGAGGAGTGCCACGAGTGCGGCCACGCTGAAGACACAGCGCAGCACACGCTGGAGTCATGCGTGCAGTGGGTGACACAGCGCGCCGCACTTGTGGCTGTAGTGGGGCCTGACCTCTCGCGGCCCACCATCGTTCACGCCATGGTGAGCAGCGAGACGTCCTGGAACGCCGTCGCCTCCTTTTGCGAGGAGGTGATGACGGAAAAGGAGGCAGCGGAACGGGCGCGGGAGGACGACGCAGCCGCGGACCCTCTCCGCCGCCGCAGAGCAGGACGCAGGCGGCGTGCTCACGACCGCCGTCTGCCGCCCTAGCGAGGAGCTCCGGGCGATGGGTTGGAGGTCTCCATCGCCCGTCGAGGTACGTCCTCGGGTCAGGGGGCGCACCAACATGTTCCTGGTGCGCCTCAGACGGAGTAAGGGGACCTAGATGAGTCCCCGCCGTGGAGGGTCTGCTCTGGCGGACGCCGCTGGCTGGGTCGCGGACGATTGCGCGAGTGTTCCCGTGACCCAGCCACCAGGCGACGCGTTGGAACATCGGTGGGTTTTAGTGGGTATTATAAATCGGGGCCGTCACGCCCCGTCGAGTCCCACACTACCTTCCGGAAGCATTGCAGTCCGCTGCAGGGCTTCCGCAAGGTGTGCGTAAATGCATTTCCCATCGTTAAAAAAAAAAAAAAAAAAAAAAGGTTAGGTTAGGTTAGGTTAGGTTAGGTTAGGTTAGGTTAGGTTAGGTTGGGGGCGATACCGGTTCCTCCTCGTTGGTGCCCCTGGGCGCCTGGGTGCGCCGGCCCGCCCTTTACACGGGGCGAGGCACCCAGGATGGCTGATCACCGGTCTTTCCTATCTTTCTTCTCTTTTTGTAGCATACTCTTCTTTTGTATTATTTTATTTTTGTTTCGCTATCTTTCACCACCTTTTCTTCACTATCTTTCACTTTTTGTTACACTCTTCTTTACACTATTGTGTGTTTGCGTGTGTATTTCTGTGAGTGTTTGTGCGACGGATGGGCCCGTGGGCCCCGAACCCTAAGCTGGTAGCGTCCGGCGATGGGGTGCATTGCGAGTGGGCGACTACGCAACGAGGACGCGGGGCAGAATCACCCCTAAATGATCAATAAAATTATGGAAGGTTGCAACGACAAAAATATTCCCCGGGCGGGTCCCAACTCAGTTGGGGAATCCCGCACCCCCTCAGAGGAGGGGGTCTGGCCCACGTATACGGGGGGCGCCACCGCTGCAAGGAAGGAGAGTAGGAAAAATAACGACTTTGGCAATGTTTCACTGGACAATGAAAGGCTATCCGATTTGGCTGCTATGACGACGGCGAGTGAGGGTTCGCGGGCAGGTACACCTGTCTCCACCCGCTCGAAATTTTACAGGAGATTAGGAAGTGGGAGCGGAGACAGCGGTGACGAGTCCACCGTCTCCCGAAACTTTGACATTGAGAAGGAGAAGAACAGGGCCACTTACCGGCGCAAAAGGCGCGGAAGTGAGATAGAGGACAGTCCTGAAAAGGACAGAGGAGCGGCTCAGAAGCCCTCCTCGAAGCGTGGTAGAGGGAGACCTCCCACGACTGGGAAATACGTCGGCTTAGCCAGGGCCAAAAAGGAGTATAATGACGAACTCTTGAGGTCCATCCAGATTGAGGCCGAACGAGAAATACTAGAGGCCGGGAAAAGAGTCCCAGTAGTGCGGATTCCCCGAATGTCGGGGAACTCCAGCGGCTCCGATGTGGCCGTGTTGGAGGAAAGGGAAATCACGGCGGCCTCTGTGGGCGCCGCGATTGCGGAAAGCCTTGGGGCCATTGATAGCGTGGCCCAGAAGTCCAAGAACCTTAAAGGGACTTCTGTTGCGACCCTCAAAAAAGCGACCAAGGCTCTAAGTGATGCTTTCTCGGTCATATTAGACAGAACGGCGTCGGACGAGAAGAAAGCCTTGGAGGCGGCGAACGCGCGCCTCTCCAAGGAACTCGCGGAAATGAAGGTGGAACTGGAGGCCGTCAAACGCAAATTGGCTGACGCCCAGCCACGGCCCGCTCCCATTTCCAAGGAGCTGGATGTGGAAGAGCTGTTACAGCGAGCGGTGCGCGAGGCGGTCTCGGTGACCAGTGCCCGGCTAGACGCGCGAATTGAGGGTCTCGAGGCCCGTCTCCTTCCGGAGCCACGCCTGAGGCCTCCTCTAGCCGCGGACAGAATACGCGACGAAGCCCGAGTTGCAACACCATCGACGTCGAAGGCAAAAGAGAGGACTCCTGAGCCGGAGCCCGCGGTGTCGACTCTGTCGCCTCCGCTCAATCCCGGGCCGGCTCCGAAACAAAAGAAAAAGAGAGTCAAAAAGTCGGCCGCAGCCGCAGAGGCGGCAGCCGCTAGGCGCGACGCTGCCCCATCTGCGGCTGCGAAGGGACCAAATTCGGCCGAACAATGGTCGGAAGTGGTCAAGAGAGGAGGAAAAAGGCAAGGTAGGGCAGAAGGAAAGAAGGAGGAGCCCAAGAATGGGCAGGAAAAGAAAAAGAGGAAGAGGAAAAAGAGAGGTGGTCTTCGCGCTCCGAAGACAGCTGCTGTAGTTGTGACGCTACTGCCGGACGCGGAGAAGAGGGGTGTGACGTATAAGTCCATCATGGACAAAGCCAAGCGGCACGTCGACATCGCCACCCTCGAGATACCGGCGGTGAAGTTTAAACAGGCCGTGACCGGGGCCCGCATGTACGAGGTCTCGGGAACGGCCTGCAAGGAGAAGGCCGACGCCCTCGCGGGCAAACTCAAGGAAGTACTCGGTGAGGAGGACGTCCGCGTATCTCGGCCACAGAAGTGCGCCGAGCTACGCATAACCGGAATGGACGACTCCGCCACTACGACAGAGATCGCCGCGGCCGTCGCAAGATGTGGTGGCTGCCCGGCTGATGAAGTCAGGGTAGGAGAAATCCGGGTCGATCGCAGTGGACGCGGCTCGGCCTGGGTGAAGTGCCCGGTCGAGGCCGCAAAGGGCTTGACAGCGCCGGGAGCCAGGCTCTACGTCGGTTGGACCGTGGTGCGAGTGACACTCCTGTCGACGCGCACCATGCGGTGTTATAAGTGTCACGAGGCGGGACATACTATAGCGAAGTGCCCCTCGGAGGTCGACCGCGGAGACCTCTGTTTCCGGTGTGGTCAACCCGGCCATGTGGTCAAAGATTGCGGCAACCCACCTCACTGCGCGGTCTGTGCGGCGAACGGTGGGAAGGCGGACCACGTCGTAGGGAGCAAACCCTGCAAGACACCGCCGAAGAAGGGAAAGGGCTCCAATAAGAGCCAAACGCCCAAGGCTGCCACACCATCTACGGCGGCCTCTGGTGCGGGAGCGACCCCCATGGACGCCCAATAACGGCTCCCCAAAGGTTCTTGCAGGGTAACTTGAACCACAGCGCTCAAGCGCAAGATCTGTGGGTTCAAGAAATGCTGAAGAGGTCCGTCGATATCGGAATAATCGCTGAGCCATACCGGATCCTCCCAAGGGGCGACTGGCTGGGCGACGCGGACTCGACGGTGGCGGTGGTATTGGGTCCGAAAATTGTCCCTCCATCTTCCAGGAGGACGGCGAGGGGCCACGGCTTCGTCGCTGCGGATCTGGGGACTCTCACTGTCGTGGGGGTCTACTTTTCCCCTAATCGACCCATCGCCGACTTTGAGGCTTTCCTCCTCCGACTAACACCCGTCGTGAATGGAGCAGCCAATCCCGTTGTTGTCGCCGGAGACTTTAACGCCAAATCCACGCGTTGGGGTTCTCCGGCGACGGACGCGAGAGGCAGAGTCATGACAGACTGGCTCACTGCCACGGGCCTGGTCGTGGCAAACAGAGGTGCCGCTAGCACGTGCGTCCGGCGGCAAGGTGAGTCAATTGTGGACCTGACCTTAGTCAGCCCATCAATTGCTCGCCGAATGAGCGGCTGGAGGGTCCTCGAAGAGGTCGAGACCCTCTCGGACCACCTTTATATAGGTTTCGACCTATCTCCTTCGTCGGATACTGGTCGCCGAACTCCATCCGGTGGCGGCCCAAGGTGGTCCCTGAGAGGTCTGGATCGAGACCTTCTCGAGGAGGCGGCAATCGTCGCGTCGTGGGCGCCTCTTCCGTCGGACGACGTCGAGGAGTGCGCGGAGTGGCTCAACGAGGCGGCTCGCAATATCTGCGACGCCTCTATGCCCCGCGCTAGACCCGTCGTGCCCAGACGCCAGACTTATTGGTGGCGCCCAGAGCTCAGACGACTCCGCGAGGATTGTGTGGCGGCCCGACGCCGATACCTGAGATACCGCAGGCGGCGGATCAGGGAAGAGGCCGACGAGGAGGCCATTTACAACGGCTACCGTCAGGCGCGGCACGCTATGCGCGAAGCCATAAAAGCGGCAAAGAAGGAGGCCTGGGAAGAGTTCCTCAACACCCTGGAACAGGACCCGTGGGGCAAGCCGTACAAATGGGTGAGGCAAAAGCTTCGCCCAGCTGCCCCACCGCTGACCCAGCATATGGAGCCGGACCTCCGTCGCTCCGTACTCTCGACCCTATTTCCATCTGGGGCCGAGTGGTCGCCGCCATCAATGCGACCACCTAGCGCGGAGTCAGACGTTGAGGAGGACATACCGCCCGTGACGGCTGGAGAGCTGGCGGCCGCGGTCCATAAAATGAGCCTTAAAAACAAGGCTCCCGGATTGGATGGGGTCCCCGGTCGCGTCTGGGTGCTGGCAATGCGGCACATGGAGGAGCATGTACGGGAGCTCTTCACCAAGTGCCTGGTGCAGGGGCGTATCCCACGCCGGTGGAAGTCGGGGAAACTCGTTTTGCTCCGCAAGCACGGACGACCGGAGGACCAGCCGTCGGCCTACCGCCCGATCGTCTTGATCGAAGAGATCTGCAAAACCATAGAGAGGGTCATCGTCAGGCGCCTCACCCAACATCTTGAAGGCGCCGGCCCGAACTTGAGCGATGCTCAGTTTGGGTTCAGATCTCGTCGATCGACGATAGATGCGGTGGCACGGATACGGCGAATCTCGGAGGAGGAGATCTCCCGGGGTGGGGTGGTGCTGGTAGTCTCGTTGGACATAACCAACGCATTTAACACCCTGCCCTGGGAAACAATTAAGGAGGGACTTCGGTACCACCGGGTGCCCAGATATCTTCGCCGAACAATCGGCAACTATCTGTCGGAGCGCTCGGTGCAGTACCCAACCGAAGAGGGCTGGGAGGAGCTGCAAGTAGTCTGCGGCGTCCCACAGGGTTCGGCTCTCGGTCCGGAACTGTGGGACATAGGATATGACCACGTGCTGCGCGGCGCCACTCTTCCAGGCGTGGAGCTCGTCGCGTATGCAGATGACACCGCGGTCGTGTGCCGCGCCAAAACGCACCGCGAGGCGACAATCCTGGCGACGGCGGCAGTCGCACAAGTTGTGCGAAGAATCCAGTCGTTGGGACTGATGGTGGCGCTGAATAAATCAGAGGCCCTGTTGTTCCACGGGCCTAGAAACGCGCCTCCGCCGGACCTGGCGGTGGTAGTGAGCGGGACGAGGATCCAGGTTGCGTCCACGATGACCTACCTCGGCCTGGTTCTCGATAGCCGGTGGTCATTTAAGGAACACTTCCGCCGGCTGTCAGAGAAGGTGAAGAAGTCCGCGGGAGCCTTGGCCTCGCTGCTCCCGAATCTCGGGGGCCCGAGCTTGACTTGTCGGCGTCTCTACATGGGTGTAGTTCGATCTATGGTCATGTACGGGGCGCCGATCTGGGCGGATGGCCTGCTGCCGGAGAACAGGCTGGCCCTGGGACGGCTGCAGCGGGTGATGGCGACGCGAGCAGTCCGAGGATATCGTACTATCTCTCGTGACGCATCGTGCCTCCTTGCTGGCAGCGTCCCTTGGGATTTGGACGCTCAAACCCTCGCCGATGTGTACTGGCGTGGCGCAGCGGTCCGCGCGGAGGGAAGCAATCCCCTACCAGACGCCGTACGTCGGTGGAGGGACCGTGCTAAAGAGGTGGCAGTCGAGCTCTGGAAGGAGCGACTCCTGGAGCCACAGGCGAGCGTGGACTTGGTGCAGGCTATCCGCCCAGTACTGAAAGAGTGGTTAGCAAGAAAGTACGGCGCGCTCTCGTTCCGACTCACGCAGGTGTTGACCGGACACGGCTGTTTCGGCCGTTACCTGTGTGAGATCGCGAACCGAGAGGAGAGTACGCGCTGTCACCACTGCGACGATGACCGGGACACGGCGGAGCATACCGTCTCTACCTGTCCCGCCTGGACAGGACAACGGGCGGCCCTCACGGCCGCCATCGGACATGACCTCTCGCTGCCAGCGTTGGTTCGCGCCATGCTGGCAGGCGAACCCGGATGGACAGCGGTGCAGACCTTCTGCGAGGAGGTTGTCGCCGCGAAGGAGGAGGCCGAGCGCGTGCGGGAGTTGGAGGCGCTCGACCCCCGCCGAAGAAGACGGCTGAGGCGTCGACGAGTCGTCCATGATGACAACTTGCCGCCTTAGCCGGGGGGCTCGGGGCGGCGGCATGGGGATGCCGTCGCCCAACGAATCGAGTCCCCGAGTGGGTCGCGATGCGCTGCGTATTCTTCGCGCATCGCGACACCCTGGAGAGATGGGCCCACGCAAGCCCCGAGGGGGCCTCTGTTCGGCCCTTAGGAGCCCAAAAGCTCCAAAGAAGATGGGCCTGCCGTGAGACGCAGGCGAAACCATGCAGGACAGCGGATGAAGGCTCACGCGTACTCGCAACCCTGCATGGAGCACAGAAGAATACCGTCGGGTTTTAGTGGGTGCGAGCCCCACATACCCGTGGGGGAGTCCCCAATTCCCCCGGGATGCGTCAGGCATTTCCCGACGAAAAAAAAAAAAAAAAAAAAAAAAAAAAAAAAAAAAAAAAAAAAAGGTTAGGTTAGGTTAGGTTAGGTTAGGTTAGGTTAGGTTAGGTTAGGTTCCCGTGTGGGGTTGCTGGTCCTCCATCGGGCGCGTCCCCCGACTGGCGGATAGGGGAACGCCTCCCAGATATGGGAGGTACCGGGGAAACCCGGCGCGGACCAAAACCAGCAGGGGGGTTGCCGCTTGGAGGCTCCTGGTGCTTCTCTGCCTATCAGAGTGGACTGTGCGAGACTCCGGGTGGCAACAATGGGGGGGAGGCTTTCGGGCCGTGAGGAAGAAAACCTCGTTAAAAAATTACCAGAGGGGGTGGCAACGCCCCGCGCGGCGGGTCCGCCGGTCTTCATGGCCGGTGGGCACTGGCTTCGGCCACCGTCGGGCAACCCGTAATCCGCACTGAGCGGAACCGGGGGCCCCGCGCACTGAGCGAGGGGCCGCGAGGAAGAAAACCTCTATAAAAAATTACCCTAATCCCAAGTTCCGCCGCCCGGCGATGGGATGAATGGCTGGTAGGGAACCAGTCACTAGGGCGGCACACCGGGGGGGTTATGGGGATTAAAAAAAAAACAACATGCAAAGTACGCCGATAAAGAAAACTACCCGGGTGGGTCCCGTTCGCGGGGAATCCCATGGTGTGTTGGACAGCCAGCACATCGGCCCCATCGTATACGGGGGGGCCAATCGACGTGACGAGGAGAAGGAGGTAGGTTTAGGTTTAAGTTTGGGGGGGAAGTTCTGGCAGGACGCAGGAGAGGGGGGAAGCCGGACAAGGAACGAGGATGAGGAGGCAGAGTCCGACTGCAGCCTCTTGACAATCGAGAGCCGGCCCAGATCGGGTTCCGGCTCCTCGGTAGTCATGTTGGGCGTAAAACGTCCTCGCCTTACTGAGAGCGAGGATCAGTCGACGGACGAGGAGAGGCCGGGAACTCCGGTTCCCGTGCGAGGAAGAGGGCGCCCGCCTACCCACGGGCGGTATATGGGCCTGGGTAGGGCCAGGGAAGCCCTCCGAGAGCAGAAGCGAGCCGAGGAGAGAGCCTTGGAGAAACAGAAGGCCGAGGAAGAGCTCGCTAGGGAGACCGCCGTCGCCCGCTTCCGGCGGGAGACCCGTGAAAAGGAAAAGGCAGGTTCTTCCCGGGATGGTTCTACGAGGCCGGACGAAAAGACGGCTGCCCGGCTGCAAGAACAAGTGTTGGAGGACTTGGATCTCATCACCAAGGTGGCAACCAAGTCCTCCAACTTGAAGGGGACGTTTGTGCGTGACCTCAAAGACGCCGCAGCATCAATAAAGGAAGCGGTTGCAGTGCTGGGGTCACGCACAATTTCAGACGAGACGCGGAAGCTGCAGGCGGACAACGCCCGCCTGCAGGATGAAATGGGCAGCCTCCGGAGGGAGCTGGCCCAGCTAAGAGAGGAGATAGAGCGGGTGCGGAAAAAGGGTTCCGCTCCCGCTCCCATGGATGTGACCGAGGAGGCCGCCCCTGCACCGCGGCCTCCTCAACGCCCTGGGGTCGCCCCAGCCTCGCCGTCGGTGGAGGAGATCTGCCGCACGGTAATGGTCCAGGTCGGGACGATGTTGAGTGCCCGCCTGGCCTCTCTAGAGGACAGACTCCTCCCCGAGAGGAATCTGCGGCCGCCCCTGGCGTCCGATAAAAGGCGCGACGGGCGCTCATACGCGGCCGCTGCCTCGGTGCCGGCTCCGGGTGCCCGGAAGGCGGCTGCAGCGAGGGCGCCCCCAGCGCCAGCACCAGCCAAGCCTGGACCTAGCGGGCAGGTGACCTCAGCACCGCCCCAGCGCCCGCCGGGTTCCGCGCCGCCACCAGTGCGAACGGCAGAAGAGGGTCCCTCTTCTTCTACACCCTCTGAGGTGAGGAAAAAGAAGAGGAAGAAGAAGAAAAAGAAGAAGAAGAAAAAGACGGCAGAGAGCCAAGAGACTGGCCCGCCACAGGGGCAACAGCAGCGGCAATCACAGCCGTCGGGGTGGACGAAAGTGGGCCCCAAATCGCGGCCGGACGCGAAGAGTCGCGCCCGTAAGCTCCGCACACCTCGGTCGTCAGCGGTGATCCTGACGCTGACACCGAGGGCGGAGGAAGAGGGCGTGACCTATGCTAAAGTGATTGCTGCTGCAAAGGCAAAAATCGATGCAGCGGAGCTCGGCACACAGGGAGTCCGACTTCGGAAGGCGGCCACTGGGGGCCGCTTGTTCGAGTTCCCTGGCACTTCCAGTGCTGAAAAGGCGGACTCTCTTGCCACAAAGCTCAGGGAGGTGCTGAGTAGCGAAGTCGTCCGGGTCACCAGACCGATAAAGTCTGTGGATCTGCGGGTCTCCGGCCTGGACGACTCCGTGGTTGGCGCTGATGTGCTCGCTGCGGTTGCTGCGGCGGGAGGGTGTCCCGCCGAGCAAGTGCGCGTCGGCGAGGTGAGGAGCGGCTACGACGGGTTGGGCTCAGTGCTCGTGAATTGCCCCGTCGCAGCCGCTAAAAAGGTGGTCGCAGGAGGAAGGCTCCGCGTGGGCTGGGTGTCCGCCCAAGTAAAGCTGCTGGACGCCCGGCCCCTGATGTGCTACCGGTGCCTAGCACCGGGGCACATGTCCGCGCAATGCAAGGAGGGGGTTGATCGCAGCGGGTTGTGCTACCGCTGCGGTCAACCGGGTCACAAAGCCCGCGGGTGCTCTGCTGCGCTACGCTGTGTGGTCTGTGCAGCGGCTGGCAGGTCAGCGGAGCATCGTGTGGGCAGCAAGGCCTGCGTCTCCCCATCCAAGGGGAAGAAGAACAAAGGGAAGTCTGGCCAGGCCCGGGCAGCCGAACAGCCTTCCACCACACCTCAGCAAGCGGAAGCGCAGCCTGAGCCAGAGGAGGTTCAAATGGCCGAAGATTAGGTATGGACCTGAACCTCCTCCAGGCGAATATCAATCACTCCGCCAGAGCTCAGGACCTCCTGTTCCAGAGCATGGCGGAGTGGTCGATCCATGTCGCCGTGGTAGCCGAGCCCTACCGCGTCCCGACTGGGGATGATTGGGTGGGCGATAGTGACGGAGTGGTGGCCATGGCGTCCCGGTCCATAGCGGGTTCCCCGGCCTTTGTAGATGTGGTCCGAGGTCGGGGATACGTCTCGGCTCTTGTCGGCGACATCACGGTGGTTGGGGTGTACTTCTCGCCGAATCGGACTCTCGCCGACTTTGAACAGCTCCTTGCTGAGGTCGGCGTCCTGATCGGCAGAAGTCGCTCCGGCCGCGTGCTTGTCGCGGGGGACCTCAACGCGAAATCTGTGGCGTGGGGGTGCCCCGCGACGGACCCGCGTGGACGAGAGTTGGAGGAATGGGCGACAGCGACTGGACTCACGGTCCTGAACCGAGGGTCGGTCAACACATGCGTGCGGCAACAGGGCGGCTCCATTGTGGACGTCACCTTCGCTGATGCCGCCCTGGCGCGCCGTGTTCGGGGCTGGGAGGTGCTGGAGAATGTGGAGACGCTGTCGGACCACCGATATGTGAGGTTCGGCGTCTCCGCGTCTCCGGCTATCCCGAGCGGCCAAAACCGACCCTCGCGAGAGGACGGCCCTCGATGGTCGCTGTCGCGTATGGACCGGGATTTCCTGGTTGAGGTTGCCCTCGTGGAGGCGTGGTTCTCTGCGCCGCGAGAGGGCAACCTGGGTGAGGTTGAGGAGGAGGTGGCGCGTCTCGGCGCGGCGATGTCGCGGGTCTGCGACGGGGCCATGCCCAGAGTTCGCTCTGTCCCCTTGAGGCGAGGGGTGTATTGGTGGTCCGAAGAGCTCACGCTGCTGCGCGGATCCTGCGTGGCGGCGAGACGCCAATACACCCGGTGCCGCCGGCGGAGAATACGGGACCAGGCCGAGGAGGAGAGGCTTTACTCCCTTTACAGGGACGCAGTCAGGTCGCTGCGCGTGGCCATCGGCGTGGCCAGAGATCGGGCGGACGACGAGATGCTGGCGACTCTGGATGGGGACCCATTTGGAAGGCCCTACAAGGCTGTCCGGAAGAAGCTCCGGCCTTGGGCCCCTCCTATTACACGGAGTCTTCAGCCTCTCGTCGTAGAGTCGGTGGTCGCGGTCCTGTTCCCTAACAGAGCCGAACGCGAGGTGCCTCGCATGGCTCCCATCGCTGTGGAGGGAGACCCGAGTCCGGGCGTGCCCCCGATCACAGGGGGAGAGTTGAGGGCGGCGGTGCTGCGCATGCGCGCCAAGAACACCGCCCCAGGCCCCGACGGCATCCCTGGCCGCGCTTGGGCCTTAGCCTTGGGGCCACTTGAACCGTGGATTCGAGCTGTGTTTGATGCCTGTCTTGGGCAGGGCCAGTTTCCGGGAGAATGGAAGAAGGGGAGACTGGTCCTGCTCCGGAAGGACGGTCGCCCGGCACACGAGCCGTCGGCGTACCGGCCGATTGTGTTGCTGGACGAGGCGAGCAAGCTCTTCGAGCGGGTCATCGCTGCTCGCCTCGTCCACCACTTGGAGACGGTAGGGCCGGACCTTAGTGCCAACCAGTTCGGCTTCCGCAGGGGCAGGTCCACCGTAGACGCGATAGCGCAGGTGAGGGCCCTAGCGGATAGCGCGGTGTCCCAGGGCGAGGTGTTAGTGGCGGTGTCTCTTGACATCGCCAACGCCTTTAACACCTTGCCCTGGAACTGCATCAGGGAGGCGCTGAGGTACCACGCGTTCCCTCTTTACCTCCAGAGGATCGTGGCGGCCTACCTCTCCGAGCGATCGGTCGGGTACCCTACCAGCGGAGGTTGGTCGGAGAAGACCATGTCGTGCGGTGTTCCACAGGGATCGGTTCTTGGACCACTCCTGTGGAGCATCGGGTACGACTGGGTTTTGCGCGGAGCCGTCTTGTCCTGCGTGAATGTAGTATGCTACGCAGACGACACACTTGTGACGGCTCGCGGCAGAACATTCCGCGAGGCTCGGATTAGAGCCACGGCTGGTGTGGCCCATGTCGTGGGCAGGATTCGGCATCTTGGTCTGGAGGTGGCCTTACACAAATCCGAGGCCCTGTGTTTCCATGGGCCTCGGAGAGCGCCTCCAGCCCGTTCCGAATTGGTGGTGGGAGGAACGTCCATCGGCGTCCAGCGTACGATGAAGTACCTGGGACTCGTCCTCGACAGCCGATGGACGTTCGAGGAGCACTTTCGGCGTCTTGTCCCAAAGCTCGTGGGAGCCGCTGGAGCCCTGAGTCGGCTCCTGCCGAACTTGGGTGGACCGAGCTCACGGTGTCGCCGCCTGTACACGGGCGTGGTGCGATCCATGGCGCTCTACGGAGCGCCGATTTGGTCGGACACTCTGACCCCCCAAACCCGGGCCCTGCTGCGGAGGCCGCAGAGGGTCATGGCGGTCAGAGTGATACGGGGGTATCGCACCATCTCGTGCGAGGCGGCCTGCGTGTTGGCGGGCACACCGCCCTGGGATTTAGACGCCGAAGTGCTCTCTGGAGCGTACTGGCGGAGGGTGGATGCCCGAATTCGGGGGGAACACCCTGCGCCGGTGCAGGATCGTGCGTGGCGGCAGGCGGCGGAGGCCGATCTCGTCGCTCATTGGCGGGAGCGGCTTCTGGCGCCATCGGCCGGCATCCGCACGATAGAGGCGATCCGACCCGTCCTTGAGCTCTGGACGGGCCGGAAGCACGGGGTCCTCTCTTACCACCTTGTGCAGGTCCTCTCGGGGCACGGTTGCTTCGGGAGGTACCTGTGCAGGGTCGCGAGAAGAGAGCCCACTGAGGAGTGCCACGAGTGCGGCCACGCTGAGGACACAGCGCAGCACACGCTGGAGTCATGCGTGCAGTGGGTGACACAGCGCGCCGCACTCGTGGCTGTAGTGGGGCCTGACCTCTCGCTGCCCACCGTCGTTCACGCCATGGTGAGCAGCGAGACGTCCTGGAACGCCGTCGCCTCCTTTTGCGAGGAGGTGATGACGCAAAAGGAGGCAGCGGAACGGGCGCGGGAGGACGACGCAGCCGCGGACCCTCTCCGCCGCCGCAGAGCAGGACGCAGGCGGCGTGCTCACGACCGCCGTCTGCCGCCCTAGCGAGGAGCTCCGGGCGATGGGTTGGAGGTCTCCATCGCCCGTCGAGGTACGTCCTCGGGTCAGGAGGCGCACCAACATGTTCCTGGTGCGCCTCAGACGGAGTAAGGGGACCTAGATGAGTCCCCGCCGTGGAGGGTCTGCTCTGGCGGACGCCGCTGGCTGGGTCGCGGACGATTGCGCGAGTGTTCCCGTGACCCAGCCACCAGGCGACGCGTTGGAACATCGGTGGGTTTTAGTGGGTATTATAAATCGGGGCCGTCATGCCCCGTCGAGTCCCACACTACCTTCCGGAAGCATTGCAGTCCGCTGCAAGGCTTCCGGAAGGTGTGCGTAAATGCATTTCCCATCGAAAAAAAAAAAAAAAAAAAAAAAAAAAAAAAAAAAAAAAAAAAAAAAAAGGTTAGGTTAGGTTCCCGTGTGGGGTTGCTGGTCCTCCATCGGGCGCGTCCCCCGACTGGCGGATAGGGGAACGCCTCCCAGATATGGGAGGTACCGGGGAAACCCGGCGCGGACCAAAACCAGCAGGGGGGTTGCCGCTTGGAGGCTCCTGGTACTTCTCTGCCTATCAGAGTGGACTGTGCGAGACTCCGGGTGGCAACAATGGGGGGGAGGCTTTCGGGCCGTGAGGAAGAAAACCTCGTTAAAAAATTACCAGAGGGGGTGGCGACGCCCCGCGCGGCGGGTCCGCCGGTCTTCATGGCCGGTGGGCGTTGGCTTCGGCCACCGTCGGGCAACCCGTAATCCGCACTGAGCGGACCGGGGGCCCCACGCATTGAGCGAGGGGCCGCGAGGAAGAAAACCTCTATAAAAATTACCCTAATCCCAAGTTCCGCCGCCCGGCGATGGGATGAATGGCTGGTAGGGAACCAGTCACTAGGGCGGCACAACGGGGGGGTTTTGGGGATTAAAAAATCATGAAAAGTACGCCGATGAATAAAACTACCCGGGTGGGTCCCGTTCGCGGGGAATCCCATGGTGTGTCGGACAGCCGGCACATCGGCCCCATCGTATACGGGGGGGCCAATCGACGTGACGAGGAGAAGGAGGTAGGTTTAGGTTTAAGTTTGGGGGGAAAGTTCTGGCAGGATGTAGGAGAGGGGGGAAGCAGAACAAGGAATGAGGATGAGGAGGCAGAATCCGACTGCAGCCTCTTAACAGTCGAGAGCCGGCCCAGATCGGGTTCCGGCTCCTCGGTGGTTACGTTGGGCGTAAAACGTCCTCGCCTTACTGAGAGCGAGGAGCAGTCAACGGACGAGGAGAGGCCGGGGACTCCGGTCCCCGTGCGAGGAAGAGGGCGCCCGCCTACCCATGGGCGGTACATGGGCCTAGGTAGGGCCAGGGAAGCCCTCAAACAACAGAAGAGAGACGAGGAGAGAGCCCTTGAAAAACAAAAGGCAGAGGAGGAGCTCTCCAGAGAGGCAGCCGTAGCCCGCTTCCGGCGGGAGACTCGCGAAAAGACGGGTTCTCCTCGGGATAACCAGAGGCTGGATGATAAGACGGCTGCTCGGCTGCAGGACCAAGTGCTGGAGGACTTGGACATCATCACCAAGGTGGCGACCAAGTCCTCCAACTTGAAGGGAACGTTCGTGCGTGACCTCAAGGACGCCGCATCGTCCATAAAGGAAGCGGTGGCCGTGCTCGGGTCACGCACGGTCTCGGACGAGACTAGAAAACTGCAGGCGGACAACGCTCGCCTGCAGGACGAGATGGGCAGTCTCAGAAGAGAACTGGCCCAACTCCGGGAGGAGATTGAGCGGGTGCGGAAACAGGGTTCCGCCCCCGCTCCCATGGATTTGACTGAGGGGGCCCCCCCTGCACCGGGGCCTCCTCCTCAACGCCCTGGGGCCGCCCCAGCCTCGCCGTCGGTGGAAGAGATCTGCCGCACGGTGATGGTTCAAGTCGGGAGTATGGTCAGTGCCCGCCTGGCCTCTCTTGAAGGCAGACTCCTCCCGGAGAAGAACCTGAGGCCGCCCCTGGCGTCCGATAAAAAGCGCGACGGGCGCTCATATGCGGCCGCTGCTTCGGTGCCGGCCCCGGTCAACAGGAAGTCGGCTGGAGCGAAGGCGCCCCCAGCGTCAGCGCCAGCCCAGCCTGGATCAAGCAGACAGGCGCCGCCTGTGCCACCGCAGCGCCCGCCGGGCTCTGCGCCACCCCAGGCGACAAAAGAGGGGCCTTCCTCTTCTCCTCCCCCCGCTGAGGGGAAGAAAAGGAAGAGAAAGAAGAAAAAGAAGAAGAAGAAGGTGGCAAATGAGAGCCACGAGACTGGCCCGCCGCAGGATCAGCGGCGATCGCAGCCGGCGTCGACGGGGTGGACCAAGGTGGGCCCCAAGGCGCGACCGGATGCACAGAGTCGCACCCGCAAGCTCCGCACACCTCGGTCGTCGGCGGTGGTCCTGACGCTGACACCGAGGGCGGAAGCGGAGGGTGTGACTTACGCCAAGGTGATCGCCGCTGCTAAGGCGAAAATCGACGCAGCGGAGCTCGGCGATCAGGGGGTCCGACTTAGAAAGGCGGCCACTGGAGGTCGCCTGTTCGAGTTCCCTGGCGCTGCCAGTGGCGATAGGGCGGACGCCTTGGCTACTAAGCTCAGGGAGGTACTGGGGGACGAGGTCGTCCGGGTCTCCAGACCAATAAAGTCTGCAGATCTGCGGGTCTCCGGCCTGGACGACTCCGTGGTCAGTGCTGATGTGCTCGCTGCGGTTTCTGCGGCGGGAGGGTGTCCCGTCGAGCAAGTGCGAGTCGGCGAGGTGAGGAGTGGTTTCGACGGGCTGGGCTCAGTGCTCGTTAATTGCCCCGTCGCAGCCGCTAAAAAGGTGGTCGCAGTAGGTAGGCTCCGCGTGGGCTGGGTGTCCGCCCAAGTGAAGCTGCTGGACGCCCGGCCCCTGATGTGCTACCGGTGCCTAGTACCGGGGCACATGGCCGCACAATGCACGGAGGGGGTTGATCGCAGCGGGTTGTGCTACCGCTGCGGTCAACCAGGACACAAGGCCCGCGGGTGCTCCGCTGCGCTGCGCTGTGTGGTCTGCGCAGCGGCTGGCAGGTCGGCGGAGCACCGCGTGGGAAGCAAAGCGTGCGTCTCCCAATCTAAGGGGAAGAAGAAGAGAGGGAAGGCTGGCCAGGGCCGTGCGGCCGAACAGCCTCCCCCCACACCCCAGCAAGCCGAAGCGCAGCCTGGGACAGAGGAGGTTCCAATGGCCGAGGGTTAATGGACCTGAACCTCCTCCAAGCTAATATCAATCACTCCGCCAGAGCTCAGGACCTCCTGTTCCAGAGCATGGCGGAGTGGTCGATCCATGTCGCCGTGGTAGCCGAGCCCTACCGCGTCCCGTCTGGGGATGATTGGGTGGGCGATAGAGACGGAGTGGTGGCCATGGCGTCCCGGTCCATAGCGGGTTCCCCGGCCTTTGTAGATGTGGTCCGAGGTCGGGGATACGTCTCGGCTCTTGTCGGCGACATCACGGTGGTTGGGGTGTACTTCTCGCCGAATCGGACTCTCGCCGACTTTGAACAGCTCCTTGCTGAGGTCGGCGTCCTGATCGGCAGAAGTCGCTCCGGCCGCGTGCTTGTCGCGGGGGACCTCAACGCGAAATCTGTGGCGTGGGGGTGCCCCGCGACGGACCCGCGTGGACGAGAGTTGGAGGAATGGGCGACAGCGACTGGACTCACGGTCCTGAACCGAGGGTCGGTCAACACATGCGTGCGGCAACAGGGCGGCTCCATTGTGGACGTCACCTTCGCTGATGCCGCCCTGGCGCGCCGTGTTCGGGGCTGGGAGGTGCTGGAGAATGTGGAGACGCTGTCGGACCACCGATATGTGAGGTTCGGCGTCTCCGCGTCTCCGGCTATCCCGAGCGGCCAAAACCGACCCTCGCGAGAGGACGGCCCTCGATGGTCGCTGTCGCGTATGGACCGGGATTTCCTGGTTGAGGTTGCCCTCGTGGAGGCGTGGTTCTCTGCGCCGCGAGAGGGCAACCTGGGTGAGGTTGAGGAGGAGGTGGCGCGTCTCGGCGCGGCGATGTCGCGGGTCTGCGACGGGGCCATGCCCAGAGTTCGCTCTGTCCCCTTGAGGCGAGGGGTGTATTGGTGGTCCGAAGAGCTCACGCTGCTGCGCGGATCCTGCGTGGCGGCGAGACGCCAATACACCCGGTGCCGCCGGCGGAGGAGACGGAACCTGGAGGAAGAAGAGCGGCTCTACTCCATCTACAGAGACGCGGTCAGGTCACTGCGCGTGGCCATCGGCGTGGCAAAAGATCGGGCGGACGATGAGATGCTGGCGACTTTGGACGGGGACCCATTTGGGAGGCCCTATAAGGCAGTTCGGAAGAAGCTCCGGCCTTGGGCCCCTCCTATTACACGGAGTCTCCAGCCTCTCATCGTCGAGTCGGTGGTCGCCGCTCTGTTTCCGGATAGAGCGGAAGGCGAGGTGCCCCGCATGGCGCCTGTCTTTGTGGAGGGAGACCAGAGCCCGGGCGTGCCCCCGGTCACAGGGGGAGAGTTGAGGGCGGCGGTGTTGCGCATGCGCGCGAAAAACACCGCCCCAGGCCCCGACGGCGTCCCTGGTCGCGCCTGGGCTCTGGCCTTAGGGCCGCTTGAGTCATGGGTTCGGGCTTTGTTTGATGCCTGTCTTGAGCAGGGCCAGTTTCCGGGAGAGTGGAAGAAGGGGAAACTGGTCCTGCTCCGGAAAGACGGTCGCCCGGCACACGAGCCGTCGGCGTACCGACCGATTGTGCTGCTGGACGAGGTGAGCAAGCTCTTCGAGCGGGTCATTGCTGCTCGCCTCGTCCACCACCTGGAGACGGTAGGGCCGGACCTTAGTGCCAACCAGTTTGGTTTCCGCAGGGGCAGGTCCACCATAGACGCAATTGCGCAGGTGAGGGCCCTTGCGGATAGTGCGGTGTCCCAGGGCGAGGTGTTAGTGGCGGTGTCTCTTGACATCGCCAACGCATTCAACACCTTGCCCTGGAACTGCATCAGGGAGGCGCTGAGGTACCACACGGTCCCTCAATACCTCCAAGGGATCGTGGCGGCCTACCTCTCCGAGCGATCGGTCGGATACCCTACCAGCGGAGGCTGGTCGGAGCGGGTCATGTCGTGCGGTGTTCCACAGGGTTCGGTTCTTGGACCCCTCCTGTGGAACATCGGGTACGACTGGGTTCTGCGCGGAGCCGTCTTGTCCTGCGTCAGCGTGATATGCTACGCGGATGACACGCTCGTGACGGCTCGCGGCAGAACCTTCAGGGAGGCTCGGATCAGGGCCACAGCCGGCGTGGCCCACGTCGTGGGCAGAATTCGGAGTTTGGGCCTGGAGGTGGCCCTACACAAGTCCGAGGCCCTGTGCTTCCATGGGCCTCGGAGAGCGCCTCCGGCGCGTTCCGAATTGGTGGTGGGAGGAACGTCCATCGGCGTCCAGCGTACGATGAAGTACCTGGGACTCGTCCTCGACAGCCGATGGACGTTCGAGGAGCACTTTCGGCGTCTGGTCCCGAAGCTCGTGGGAGCCGCTGGAGCCCTGAGCCGGCTCCTGCCGAACCTGGGTGGACCGAGCTCACGGTGTCGCCGCCTGTACACGGGCGTGGTGCGATCCATGGCGCTCTACGGAGCGCCGATTTGGTCGGACACTCTGACCCCCCAAACCCGGGCCCTGCTGCGGAGGCCGCAGCGGGTCATGGCGGTCAGAGTGATACGGGGGTATCGCACCATCTCGTGCGAGGCGGCCTGCGCGTTGGCGGGCACACCGCCCTGGGACTTAGACGCCGAAGTGCTCTCTGGAGCGTACTGGCGGAGGGTGGATGCCCGAATCCGGGGGGAACACCCTGCGCCGGTGCAGGATCGTGCGTGGCGGCAGGCGGCGGAGGCCGATCTCGTCGCTCATTGGCGGGAGCGGCTTCTGGCGCCATCGGCCGGCCACCGTACGATCGAGGCGATCCGACCCGTCCTGGAGCTCTGGACGGGCCGGAAGCACGGGGCACTCTCGTTCCACCTTGCGCAGATCCTCTCGGGGCACGGTTGCTTCGGGAGGTATCTGTGCAGGGTCGCAAGGAGAGAGCCCACCGAGGAGTGCCACGAGTGCGGCCACGTTGAAGACACAGCGCAGCACACGCTGGAGTCATGCGTGCAGTGGGTGACACAGCGCGCCGCACTTGTGGCTGTAGTGGGGCCTGACCTCTCGCTGCCCACCATCGTTCACGCCATGGTGAGCAGCGAGACGTCCTGGAACGCCGTCGCCTCCTTTTGCGAGGAGGTGATGACGCAAAAGGAGGCAGCGGAACGGGCGCGGGAGGACGACGCAGCCGCGGACCCTCTCCGCCGCCGCAGAGCAGGACGCAGGCGGCGTGCTCACGACCGCCGTCTGCCGCCCTAGCGAGGAGCTCCGGGCGATGGGTTGGAGGTCTTCATCGCCCGTCGAGGTACGTCCTCGGGTCAGGAGGCGCACCAACATGTTCCTGGTGCGCCTCAGACGGAGTAAGGGGACCTAGATGAGTCCCCGCCGTGGAGGGTCTGCTCTGGCGGACGCCGCTGGCTGGGTCGCGGACGATTGCGCGAGTGTTCCCGTGACCCAGCCACCAGGCGACGCGTCGGAACATCGGTGGGTTTTAGTGGGTATTATAAATCGGGGCCGTCATGCCCCGTCGAGTCCCACACTACCTTCCGGAAGCATTGCAGTCCGCTGCAAGGCTTCCGGAAGGTGTGCGTAAATGCATTTCCCATCGTTAAAAAAAAAAAAAAAAAAAAAAAAAAAAAAAAAAAAAAAAAAAAAAAAAAAAAAAAAAAAAAAAAAAAAAAAAAAGGTTAGGTTAGGTTAGGTTAGGTTAGGTTAGGTTTCACCTTCGCTGATGCCGCCCTGGCGCGCCGTGTTCGGGGCTGGGAGGTGCTGGAGAATGTGGAGACGCTGTCGGACCACCGATATGTGAGGTTCGGCGTCTCCGCGTCTCCGGCTATCCCGAGCGGCCAAAACCGACCCTCGCGAGAGGACGGCCCTCGATGGTCGCTGTCGCGTATGGACCGGGATTTCCTGGTTGAGGTTGCCCTCGTGGAGGCGTGGTTCTCTGCGCCGCGAGAGGGCAACCTGGGTGAGGTTGAGGAGGAGGTGGCGCGTCTCGGCGCGGCGATGTCGCGGGTCTGCGACGGGGCCATGCCCAGAGTTCGCTCTGTCCCCTTGAGGCGAGGGGTGTATTGGTGGTCCGAAGAGCTCACGCTGCTGCGCGGATCCTGCGTGGCGGCGAGACGCCAATACACCCGGTGCCGCCGGCGGAGGAGACGGAACCTGGAGGAAGAAGAGCGGCTCTACTCCATCTACAGAGACGCGGTCAGGTCACTGCGCGTGGCCATCGGCGTGGCAAAAGATCGGGCGGACGATGGGATGCTGGCGACTTTGGACGGGGACCCATTTGGGAGGCCCTATAAGGCAGTTCGGAAGAAGCTCCGGCCTTGGGCCCCTCCTATTACACGGAGTCTCCAGCCTCTCATCGTCGAGTCGGTGGTCGCCGCTCTGTTTCCGGATAGAGCGGAAGGCGAGGTGCCCCGCATGGCGCCTGTCTTTGTGGAGGGAGACCAGAGCCCGGGCGTGCCCCCGGTCACAGGGGGAGAGTTGAGGGCGGCGGTGTTGCGCATGCGCGCGAAAAACACCGCCCCAGGCCCCGACGGCGTCCCTGGTCGCGCCTGGGCTCTGGCCTTAGGGCCGCTTGAGTCATGGGTTCGGGCTTTGTTTGATGCCTGTCTTGAGCAGGGCCAGTTTCCGGGAGAGTGGAAGAAGGGGAAACTGGTCCTGCTCCGGAAAGACGGTCGCCCGGCACACGAGCCGTCGGCGTACCGACCGATTGTGCTGCTGGACGAGGTGAGCAAGCTCTTCGAGCGGGTCATTGCTGCTCGCCTCGTCCACCACCTGGAGACGGTAGGGCCGGACCTTAGTGCCAACCAGTTTGGTTTCCGCAGGGGCAGGTCCACCATAGACGCAATTGCGCAGGTGAGGGCCCTTGCGGATAGTGCGGTGTCCCAGGGCGAGGTGTTAGTGGCGGTGTCTCTTGACATCGCCAACGCATTCAACACCTTGCCCTGGAACTGCATCAGGGAGGCGCTGAGGTACCACACGGTCCCTCAATACCTCCAAGGGATCGTGGCGGCCTACCTCTCCGAGCGATCGGTCGGATACCCTACCAGCGGAGGCTGGTCGGAGCGGGTCATGTCGTGCGGTGTTCCACAGGGTTCGGTTCTTGGACCCCTCCTGTGGAACATCGGGTACGACTGGGTTCTGCGCGGAGCCGTCTTGTCCTGCGTCAGCGTGATATGCTACGCGGATGACACGCTCGTGACGGCTCGCGGCAGAACCTTCAGGGAGGCTCGGATCAGGGCCACAGCCGGCGTGGCCCACGTCGTGGGCAGAATTCGGAGTTTGGGCCTGGAGGTGGCCCTACACAAGTCCGAGGCCCTGTGCTTCCATGGGCCTCGGAGAGCGCCTCCGGCGCGTTCCGAATTGGTGGTGGGAGGAACGTCCATCGGCGTCCAGCGTACGATGAAGTACCTGGGACTCGTCCTCGACAGCCGATGGACGTTCGAGGAGCACTTTCGGCGTCTGGTCCCGAAGCTCGTGGGAGCCGCTGGAGCCCTGAGCCGGCTCCTGCCGAACCTGGGTGGACCGAGCTCACGGTGTCGCCGCCTGTACACGGGCGTGGTGCGATCCATGGCGCTCTACGGAGCGCCGATTTGGTCGGACACTCTGACCCCCCAAACCCGGGCCCTGCTGCGGAGGCCGCAGCGGGTCATGGCGGTCAGAGTGATACGGGGGTATCGCACCATCTCGTGCGAGGCGGCCTGCGCGTTGGCGGGCACACCGCCCTGGGACTTAGACGCCGAAGTGCTCTCTGGAGCGTACTGGCGGAGGGTGGATGCCCGGATCCGGGGGGAACACCCTGCGCCGGTGCAGGATCGTGCGTGGCGGCAGGCGGCGGAGGCCGATCTCGTCGCTCATTGGCGGGAGCGGCTTCTGGCGCCATCGGCCGGCCACCGTACGATCGAGGCGATCCGACCCGTCCTGGAGCTCTGGACGGGCCGGAAGCACGGGGCACTCTCGTTCCACCTTGCGCAGATCCTCTCGGGGCACGGTTGCTTCGGGAGGTATCTGTGCAGGGTCGCAAGGAGAGAGCCCACCGAGGAGTGCCACGAGTGCGGCCACGCTGAAGACACAGCGCAGCACACGCTGGAGTCATGCGTGCAGTGGGTGACACAGCGCGCCGCACTTGTGGCTGTAGTGGGGCCTGACCTCTCGCTGCCCACCATCGTTCACGCCATGGTGAGCAGCGAGACGTCCTGGAACGCCGTCGCCTCCTTTTGCGAGGAGGTGATGACGCAAAAGGAGGCAGCGGAACGGGCGCGGGAGGACGACGCAGCCGCGGACCCTCTCCGCCGCCGCAGAGCAGGACGCAGGCGGCGTGCTCACGACCGCCGTCTGCCGCCCTAGCGAGGAGCTCCGGGCGATGGGTTGGAGGTCTTCATCGCCCGTCGAGGTACGTCCTCGGGTCAGGAGGCGCACCAACATGTTCCTGGTGCGCCTCAGACGGAGTAAGGGGACCTAGATGAGTCCCCGCCGTGGAGGGTCTGCTCTGGCGGACGCCGCTGGCTGGGTCGCGGACGATTGCGCGAGTGTTCCCGTGACCCAGCCACCAGGCGACGCGTCGGAACATCGGTGGGTTTTAGTGGGTATTATAAATCGGGGCCGTCATGCCCCGTCGAGTCCCACACTACCTTCCGGAAGCATTGCAGTCCGCTGCAAGGCTTCCGGAAGGTGTGCGTAAATGCATTTCCCATCGTAAAAAAAAAAAAAAAAAAAAAAAAAAAGGTTAGGTTAGGTTAGGTTAGGTTAGGTTAGGTTAGGTTAGGTTAGGTTAGGTTAGGTTAGGTTAGGTTAGGTTGGGGGCGATACCGGTTCCTCCTCGTTGGTGTCCCTGGGCGCCTGGGTGCGCCGTCCCGCCCTTTACACGGGGCGAGGCACTCAGGATGGCTGATCACCGGTCTTTCCTATCTTTCTTCTCTCTTTTTTGTAGCATACTCTTCTTTTGTATTATTTTATTTTTGTTTCGCTATCTTTCACCACCTTTTCTTCACTATCTTTCACTTTTTGTTACATTCTTCTTTACACTATTGTGTGTTTGCGTGTGTATTTCTGTGAGTGTTTGTGCGACGGATGGGCCCGTGGGCCCCGAACCCTAAGCTGGTAGCGTCCGGCGATGGGGTGCATTGCGAGTGGGCGACTACGCAACGAGGACGCGGGGCAGAATCACCCCTAAATGATCAATAAAATTATGGAAGGTTGCAACGACAAAAATATTCCCCGGGCGGGTCCCAACTCAGTTGGGGAATCCCGCACCCCCTCAGAGGAGGGGGTCTGGCCCACGTATACGGGGGGCGCCACCGCTGCAAGAAAGGAGAATAGGAAAAATAACGACTTTGGCAATGTTACACTGGACGATGAGAGGCAATCCGATTTGGCTACTATGACGACGGCGAGTGAGGGTTCGCGGGCAGGTACACCTGTCTCCACCCGCTCAAAATTTTACAGGAGATTAGGAAGTGGGAGCGGAGACAGCGGTGACGAGTCCACCGTCTCCCGAAACTTTGACATTGAGAAGGAGAAGACCAGGGCCACTTACAGGCGCAAAAGGCGCGGAAGTGAGATAGAGGACAGTCCTGAAAAGGACAGAGGAGCGGCTCAGAAGCCCTCCTCAAAACGTGGTAGAGGGAGACCTCCCACGACCGGAAAGTACGTTGGCTTAGCCAGGGCCAAAAAGGAGTATAATGACGAACTCTTGAGGTCCATCCAGATTGAGGCCGAACGAGAAATACTAGAGGCCGGGAAAAGAGTCCCAGTAGTGCGGATTCCCCGAATGTCGGGGAACTCCAGCGGCTCCGATGTGGCCGTGTTGGAGGAAAGGGAAATCACGGCGGCCTCTGTGGGCGCCGCGATTGCGGAAAGCCTTGGGGCCATTGATAGCGTGGCCCAGAAGTCCAAGAACCTGAAAGGGACTTCTGTTGCGACGCTCAAAAAAGCGACCAAGGCTCTAAGTGATGCTTTCTCGGTCATATTGGACAGAACGGCGTCGGACGAGAAGAAAGCCTTGGAGGCGGCAAACGCGCGCCTCTCCAAGGAACTCGCAGAAATGAAGGTGGAACTGGAGGCCGTCAAGCGCAAGTTGGCTGACGCCCAGCCACGGCCCGCTCCCATTTCCAAGGAGCTGGATGTGGAAGAGCTGCTACAGCGAGCGGTGCGCGAGGCGGTCTCGGTGACCAGTGCCCGGCTAGACGCGCGAATAGAGGGTCTCGAGGCCCGTCTCCTTCCGGAGCCACGCCTGAGGCCTCCTCTAGCCGCGGACAGAATACGCGACGAAGCCCGAGATGCAACACCATCGACGTCGAAGGCAAAAGAGAGGACTCCTGAGCCGGAGCCCGCGGTGTCGACTCTGTCGCCTCCGCTCAATCCCGGGCCGGCTCTGGAACAAAAGAAAAAGAGAGTCAAAAAGTCGGCCGCAGCCGCAGAGGCGGCAGCCGCTAGGCGCGACGCTGCCCCATCTGCGGCTGCGAAGGGACCAAATTCGGCCGAACAATGGTCGGAAGTGGTCAAGAGAGGAGGAAAAAAGCAAGGTAGCGCAGAAGGAAAGAAGGAGGAGCCCAAGAATGGGCAGAAAAAGAAAAAGAGGAAGAGGAAAAAGAGAGGTGGTCTTCGCGCTCCGAAGACAGCTGCTGTAGTTGTGACGCTACTGCCGGACGCGGAGAAGAGGGGTGTGACGTATAAGTCCATCATGGACAAAGCCAAGCGGCACGTCGACATCGCCACCCTCGAGATACCGGCGGTGAAGTTTAAACAGGCCGTGACCGGGGCCCGCATGTACGAGGTCTCGGGAACGGCCTGCAAGGAGAAGGCCGACGCCCTCGCGGGCAAACTCAAGGAAGTACTCGGTGAGGAGGACGTCCGCGTATCTAGGCCACAGAAGTCCGCCGAGTTACGAATAACCGGCATGGACGACTCCGCCACTGCGACAGAGATCGCCGCGGCCGTCGCAAGATGCGGTTGCTGCCCGTCCGATGAGGTGAGAGTAGGAGAAATCCGGGTTGATCGGAGGGGACGCGGCTCGGCCTGGGTGAAGTGCCCGGTCGAGGCCGCAAAGGGCTTGACAGCGCCGGGAGTCAAGCTCTACGTTGGTTGGACCGTGGTGCGCGTGACACTCCTGTCGACGCGCACCATGCGGTGCTATAGATGTCACGAGGCGGGACATACCATAGCGAAGTGCCCCTCGGAAGTCGACCGCGGAGACCTCTGCTTCCGGTGTGGTCAACCCGGCCATGTGGTCAAAGTTTGCGGCAACCCACCTCACTGCGCGGTCTGTGCGGCGAACGGTGGGAAGGCGGATCACGTCGTAGGAAGCAAACCCTGCAAGACACCGCCGAAGAAGGGAAAGGGCTCCAATAAGAGCCAAACGCCCAAGGCTGCCACACCATCTACGGCGGCCTCTGGTGCGGGAGCGACCCCCATGGACGCCCAATAACGGCTCCCCAAAGGTTCTTGCAGGGTAACTTGAACCACAGCGCTCAAGCGCAAGATCTGTGGGTTCAAGAAATGCTGAAGAGGTCCGTCGATATCGGAATAATCGCTGAGCCATACCGGATCCTCCCAAGGGGCGACTGGCTGGGCGACGCGGACTCGACGGTGGCGGTGGTATTTGGTCCGAAAACTGTCCCTCCATCTTCCAGGAGGACGGCGAGGGGCCACGGCTTCGTTGCTGCGGATCTGGGGACTCTCACTCTCGTGGGGGTCTACTTTTCCCCTAATCGACCCATCGCCGACTTTGAGGCTTTCCTCCTCCGACTAACACCCGTCGTGAATGGAGCAGCCAATCCCGTTGTTGTCGCCGGAGACTTTAACGCCAAATCCACGCGTTGGGGTTCTCCGGCGACGGACGCGAGAGGCAGAGTCATGACAGACTGGCTCACAGCCACGGGCCTGGTCGTGGCAAACAGAGGTGCCGCTAGCACGTGCGTCCGGTGGCAAGGTGAGTCAATTGTGGACCTGACCTTAGTCAGCCCATCAATTGCTCGCCGAATGAGCGGCTGGAGGGTCCTCGAAGAGGTCGAGACCCTCTCGGACCACCTTTATATAGGTTTCGACCTATCTCCTTCGTCGGATACTGGTCGCCGAACTCCATCCGGTGGCGGCCCAAGGTGGTCCCTGAGAGGTCTGGATCGAGACCTTCTCGAGGAGGCGGCAATCGTCGCGTCGTGGGCGCCTCTTCCGTCGGATGACGTCGAGGAGTGCGCGGAGTGGCTCAACGAGGCGGCTCGCAATATCTGCGACGCCTCTATGCCCCGCGTTAAATCCGTCGTGCCCAGACGCCAGACTTATTGGTGGCGCCCAGAGCTCAGACGACTCCGCGAGGATTGTGTGGCGGCCCGACGCCGATACCAGAGATACCGCAGGCGGCGGTACAGGGAAGAGGCCGACGAGGAGGCCATTTACGACGGCTACCGGCAGGCGCGGCACGCTATGCGCGAAGCGATAAAAGCGGCGAAGAAGGAGGCCTGGGAAGAGTTCCTCAACACCCTGGAACAGGACCCGTGGGGCAAGCCGTACAAATGGGTGAGGCAAAAGCTTCGCCCAGCTGCCCCACCGCTGACCCAGCATATGGAGCTGGACCTTCGTCGCTCCGTACTCTCGACCCTGTTTCCGTCTGGGGCCGAGTGGTCGCCGCCATCAATGCGACCACCTAGTGCGGAGCCAGACGATGAAGAAGACATACCGCCCGTGACGGCTGGAGAGCTGGCGGCCGCAGTTCATAAAATGAGCCTTAAAAACAAGGCTCCCGGATTGGATGGGGTCCCCGGTCGCGTCTGGGTGCTGGCAATGCGGCATATGGAGGAGCATGTACGGGAGCTCTTCACCAAGTGCCTGGTGCAGGGGCGTATCCCACGCCGGTGGAAGTCCGGGAAGCTCGTTTTGCTCCGCAAGCACGGACGACCGGAGGACCAGCCGTCGGCCTACCGCCCGATCGTCTTGATCGACGAGATCTGCAAAACCATAGAGAGGGTCATCGTCAGGCGCCTCACCCAACATCTTGAAGGCGCCGGCCCGAACTTGAGCGATGCTCAGTTTGGGTTCAGATCTCGTCGATCGACGATAGATGCGGTGGCACGGATACGGCGAATCTCGGAGGAGGAGATCTCCCGGGGTGGGGTGGTGCTGGTAGTCTCGTTGGACATAACCAACGCATTTAACACCCTGCCCTGGGAAACAATAAAGGAGGGACTTCGGTACCACCGAGTGCCCAGATATCTTCGCCGAACAATTGGCAACTATCTGTCGGAGCGCTCGGTGCAGTACCCAACCGAAGAGGGCTGGGAGGAGCTGCAAGTAGTCTGCGGCGTCCCACAGGGTTCGGCTCTCGGTCCGGAACTGTGGGACATAGGATATGACCACGTGCTGCGCGGCGCCACTCTTCCAGGCGTGGAGCTCGTCGCGTATGCAGACGACACCGCGGTCGTGTGCCGCGCCAAAACGCACCGCGAGGCGACAATCCTGGCGACGGCGGCAGTCGCACAAGTTGTGCGAAGAATCCAGTCGTTGGGACTGATGGTGGCGCTGAATAAATCAGAGGCCCTGTTGTTCCACGGGCCTAGAAACGCGCCTCCGCCGGACCTGGCGGTGGTAGTGAGCGGGACGAGGATCCAGGTTGCGTCCACGATGACCTACCTCGGCCTGGTTCTCGACAGCCGGTGGTCATTTAAGGAACACTTCCGCCGGCTGTCAGAGAAGGTGAAGAAGTCCGCGGGAGCCTTGGCCTCGCTGCTCCCGAATCTCGGGGGCCCGAGCTTGATTTGTCGGCGTCTCTACATGGGTGTAGTTCGATCTATGGTCATGTACGGGGCGCCGATCTGGGCGGATGGCCTGCTGCCGGAGAACAGGCTGGCCCTGGGACGGCTGCAGCGGGTGATGGCGACGCGAGCAGTCCGAGGATATCGTACTATCTCTCGTGACGCATCGTGCCTCCTTGCTGGCAGCGTCCCTTGGGATTTGGACGCTCAAACCCTCGCCGATGTGTACTGGCGTGGCGCAGCGGTCCGCGCGGAGGGAAGCAACCCCCTACCAGACGCCGTACGTCGGTGGAGGGACCGTGCTAAAGAGGTGGCAGTCGAGCTCTGGAAGGAGCGACTCCTGGAGCCACAGGCGAGCGTGGACTTGGTGCAGGCTATCCGCCCAGCACTGAAAGAGTGGTTAGCAAGAAAGTACGGCGCGCTCTCGTTCCGACTCACGCAGGTGTTGACCGGACACGGCTGTTTCGGCCGTTACCTGTGTGAGATCGCGAACCGAGAGGAGAGTACGCGCTGTCACCACTGCGACGATGACCGGGACACGGCGGAGCATACCGTCACTGCCTGTCCTGCCTGGACAGGACAACGGGCGGCCCTCACGGCCGCCATTGGACATGACCTCTCGCTGCCAGCGTTGGTTCGCGCCATGCTGGCAGGCGAACCCGGATGGACAGCGGTGCAGACCTTCTGCGAGGAGGTTGTCGCCGCGAAGGAGGAGGCCGAGCGCGTGCGGGAGTTGGAGGCGCTCGACCCCCGCCGAAAAAGACGGCTGAGGCGTCGACGAGTCGTCCATGATGACAACTTGCCGCCTTAGCCGGGGGGCTCGGGGCGGCGGCATGGGGATGCCGTCGCCCAACGAATCGTGTCCCCGTGTGGGTCGCGATGCGCTGCGTATTCTTCGCGCATCGCGACACCCTGGAGAGATGGGCCCACGCAAGCCCCGAGGGGGCCTCTGTTCGGCCCTTAGGAGCCCAAAAGCTCCAAAGAAGATGGGCCTGCCGTGAGACGCAGGCGAAGCCATGCAGGACAGCGGATGAAGGCTCACGCGTACTCGCAACCCTGCATGGAGCACAGAAGAATACCGTCGGGTTTTAGTGGGTGCAAGCCCCACATACCCGTGGGGGAGTCCCCAATTCCCCCGGGATGCGTCAGGCATTTCCCGACGAAAAAAAAAAAAAAAAAAAAAAAAAAAAAAAAAAAAAAAAAAAAAAAAAAAAAAAAAAAAAAAAAAAAAAAAAAAAAGGTTAGGTTAGGTTAGGTTAGGTTAGGTTAGGTTAGGTTAGGTTAGGTTAGGTTAGGTTAGGTTAGGTTAGGTTAGGTTGGGGGCGATCCCAAGGCTGCCACACCATCTACGGCGGCCTCTGGTGCGGGAGCGACCCCCATGGACGCCCAATAACGGCTCCCCAAAGGTTCTTGCAGGGTAACTTGAACCACAGCGCTCAAGCGCAAGATCTGTGGGTTCAAGAAATGCTGAAGAGGTCCGTCGATATCGGAATAATCGCTGAGCCATACCGGATCCTCCCAAGGGGCGACTGGCTGGGCGACGCGGACTCGACGGTGGCGGTGGTATTTGGTCCGAAAACTGTCCCTCCATCTTCCAGGAGGACGGCGAGGGGCCACGGCTTCGTTGCTGCGGATCTGGGGACTCTCACTGTCGTGGGGGTCTACTTTTCCCCTAATCGACCCATCGCCGACTTTGAGGCTTTCCTCCTCCGACTAACACCCGTCGTGAATGGAGCAGCCAATCCCGTTGTTGTCGCCGGAGACTTTAACGCCAAATCCACGCGTTGGGGTTCTCCGGCGACGGACGCGAGAGGCAGAGTCATGACAGACTGGCTCACAGCCACGGGCCTGGTCGTGGCAAACAGAGGTGCCGCTAGCACGTGCGTCCGGCGGCAAGGTGAGTCAATTGTGGACCTGACCTTAGTCAGCCCATCAATTGCTCGCCGAATGAGCGGCTGGAGGGTCCTCGAAGAGGTCGAGACCCTCTCGGACCACCTTTATATAGGTTTCGACCTAACTCCTTCGTCGGATACTGGTCGCCGAACTCCATCCGGTGGCGGCCCAAGGTGGTCCCTGAGAGGTCTGGATCGAGACCTTCTCGAGGAGGCGGCAATCGTCGCGTCATGGGCGCCTCTTCCGTCGGATGACGTCGAGGAGTGCGCGGAGTGGCTCAACGAGGCGGCTCGCAATATCTGCGACGCCTCTATGCCCCGCGTTAAATCCGTCGTGCCCAGACGCCAGACTTATTGGTGGCGCCCAGAGCTCAGACGACTCCGCGAGGATTGTGTGGCAGCCCGACGCCGATACCAGAGATACCGCAGGCGGCGGTACAGGGAAGAGGCCGACGAGGAGGCCATTTACGACGGCTACCGGCAGGCGCGGCACGCTATGCGCGAAGCGATAAAAGCGGCGAAGAAGGAGGCCTGGGAAGAGTTCCTCAACACCCTGGAACAGGACCCGTGGGGCAAGCCGTACAAATGGGTGAGGCAAAAGCTTCGCCCAGCTGCCCCACCGCTGACCCAGCATATGGAGCTGGACCTTCGTCGCTCCGTACTCTCGACCCTGTTTCCGTCTGGGGCCGAGTGGTCGCCGCCATCAATGCGACCACCTAGTGCGGAGCCAGACGATGAAGAAGACATACCGCCCGTGACGGCTGGAGAGCTGGCGGCCGCGGTCCATAAAATGAGCCTTAAAAATAAGGCTCCCGGATTGGATGGGGTCCCCGGTCGCGTCTGGGTGCTGGCAATGCGGCACATGGAGGAGCATGTACGGGAGCTCTTCACCAAGTGCCTGGTGCAGGGGCGTATCCCACGCCGGTGGAAGTCGGGGAAACTCGTTTTGCTCCGCAAGCACGGACGACCGGAGGACCAGCCGTCGGCCTACCGCCCGATCGTCTTGATCGACGAGATCTGCAAAACCATAGAGAGGGTCATCGTCAGGCGCCTCACCCAACATCTTGAAGGCGCCGGCCCGAACTTGAGCGATGCTCAGTTTGGGTTCAGATCTCGTCGATCGACGATAGATGCGGTGGCACGGATACGGCGAATCTCGGAGGAGGAGATCTCCCGGGGTGGGGTGGTGCTGGTAGTCTCGTTGGACATAACCAACGCATTTAACACCCTGCCCTGGGAAACAATTAAGGAGGGACTTCGGTACCACCGAGTGCCCAGATATCTTCGCCGAACAATCGGCAACTATCTGTCGGAGCGCTCGGTGCAGTACCCAACCGAAGAGGGCTGGGAGGAGCTGCAAGTAGTCTGCGGCGTCCCACAGGGTTCGGCTCTCGGTCCGGAACTGTGGGACATAGGATATGACCACGTGCTGCGCGGCGCCACTCTTCCAGGTGTGGAGCTCGTCGCGTATGCAGACGACACCGCGGTCGTGTGCCGCGCCAAAACGCACCGCGAGGCGACAATCCTGGCGACGGCGGCAGTCGCACAAGTTGTGCGAAGAATCCAGTCGTTGGGACTGATGGTGGCGCTGAATAAATCAGAGGCCCTGTTGTTCCACGGGCCTAGAAACGCGCCTCCGCCGGACCTGGCGGTGGTAGTGAGCGGGACGAGGATCCAGGTTGCGTCCACGATGACCTACCTCGGCCTGGTTCTCGACAGCCGGTGGTCATTTAAGGAACACTTCCGCCGGTTGTCAGAGAAGGTGAAGAAGTCCGCGGGAGCCTTGGCCTCGCTGCTCCCGAATCTCGGGGGCCCGAGCTTGACTTGTCGGCGTCTCTACATGGGTGTAGTTCGATCTATGGTCATGTACGGGGCGCCGATCTGGGCGGATGGCCTGCTGCCGGAGAACAGGCTGGCCCTGGGACGGCTGCAGCGGGTGATGGCGACGCGAGCAGTCCGAGGATATCGTACTATCTCTCGTGACGCATCGTGCCTCCTTGCTGGCAGCGTCCCTTGGGATTTGGACGCTCAAACCCTCGCCGATGTGTACTGGCGTGGCGCAGCGGTCCGCGCGGAGGGAAGCAACCCCCTACCAAACGCCGTACGTCGGTGGAGGGACCGTGCTAAAGAGGTGGCAGTCGAGCTCTGGAAGGAGCGACTCCTGGAGCCACAGGCGAGCGTGGACTTGGTGCAGGCTATCCGCCCAGTACTGAAAGAGTGGTTAGCAAGAAAGTACGGCGCGCTCTCGTTCCGACTCACGCAGGTGTTGACCGGACACGGCTGTTTCGGCCGTTACCTGTGTGAGATCGCGAACCGAGAGGAGAGTACGCGCTGTCACCACTGCGACGATGACCGGGACACGGCGGAGCATACCGTCTCTGCCTGTCCCGCCTGGACAGGACAACGGGCGGCCCTCACGGCCGCCATCGGTCATGACCGCTCGCTGCCAGCGTTGGTTCGCGCCATGCTGGCAGGCGAACCCGGATGGACAGCGGTGCAGACCTTCTGCGAGGAGGTTGTCGCCGCGAAGGAGGAGGCCGAGCGCGTGCGGGAGTTGGAGGCGCTCGACCCCCGCCGAAGAAGACGGCTGAGGCGTCGACGAGTCGTCCATGATGACAACTTGCCGCCTTAGCCGGGGGGCTCGGGGCGGCGGCATGGGGATGCCGTCGCCCAACGAATCGAGTCCCCGAGTGGGTCGCGATGCGCTGCGTATTCTTCGCGCATCGCGACACCCTGGAGAGATGGGCCCACGCAAGCCCCGAGGGGGCCTCTGTTCGGCCCTTAGGAGCCCAAAAGCTCCAAAGAAGATGGGCCTGCCGTGAGACGCAGGCGAAACCATGCAGGACAGCGGATGAAGGCTCACGCGTACTCGCAACCCTGCATGGAGCACAGAAGAATACCGTCGGGTTTTAGTGGGTGCGAGCCCCACATACCCGTGGGGGAGTCCCCAATTCCCCCGGGATGCGTCAGGCATTTCCCGACGAAAAAAAAAAAAAAAAAAAAAGGTTGGGGGCGATACCGGTTCCTCCTCGTTGGTGCCCCTGGGCGCCTGGGTGCGCCGCCCCGCCCTTTACACGGGGCGAGGCACCCAGGATGGCTGATCACCGGTCTTTCCTATCTTTCTTCTCTTTTGTAGCATACTCTTCTTTTGTATTATTTTATTTTTATTTCGCTATCTTTCACCACCTTTTCTTCACTATCTTTCACTTTTTGTTACACTCTTCTTTACACTATTGTGTGTTTGCGTGTGTATTTCTGTGAGTGTTTGTGCGACGGATGGGCCCGTGGGCCCCGAACCCTAAGCTGGTAGCGTCCGGCGACGGGGTGCATTGCGAGTGGGCGACTACGCAACGAGGACGCGGGGCAGAATCACCCCTAAATGATCAATAAAATTATGGAAGGTTGCAACGACAAAAATATTCCCCGGGCGGGTCCCAACTCAGTTGGGGAATCCCGCACCCCCTCAGAGGAGGGGGTCTGGCCCACGTATACGGGGGGCGCCACCGCTGCAAGAAAGGAGAATAGGAAAAATAACGACTTTGGCAATGTTACACTGGACGATGAGAGGCAATCCGATTTGGCTACTATGACAACGGCGAGTGAGGGTTCGCGGGCAGGTACACCTGTCTCCACCCGCTCGAAATTTTACAGGAGATTAGGAAGTGGGAGCGGAGACAGCGGTGACGAGTCCACCGTCTCCCGAAACTTTGACATTGAGAAGGAGAAGAACAGGGCCACTTACCGGCGCAAAAGGCGCGGAAGTGAGATAGAGGACAGTCCTGAAAAGGACAGAGGAGCGGCTCAGAAGCCCTCCTCGAAGCGTGGTAGAGGGAGACCTCCCACGACTGGGAAATACGTCGGCTTAGCCAGGGCCAAAAAGGAGTATAATGACGAACTCTTGAGGTCCATCCAGATTGAGGCCGAACGAGAAATACTAGAGGCCGGGAAAAGAGTCCCAGTAGTGCGGATTCCCCGAATGTCGGGGAACTCCAGCGGCTCCGATGTGGCCGTGTTGGAGGAAAGGGAAATCACGGCGGCCTCTGTGGGTGCCGCGATTGCGGAAAGCCTTGGGGCCATTGATAGCGTGGCCCAGAAGTCCAAGAACCTGAAAGGGACTTCTGTTGCGACCCTCAAAAAAGCGACCAAGGCTCTAAGTGATGCTTTCTCGGTCATATTAGACAGAACGGCGTCGGACGAGAAGAAAGCCTTGGAGGCGGCGAACGCGCGTCTCTCCAAGGAACTCGCGGAAATGAAGGTGGAACTGGAGGCCGTCAAACGCAAATTGGCTGACGCCCAGCCACGGCCCGCTCCCATTTCCAAGGAGCTGGATGTGGAAGAGCTGTTACAGCGAGCGGTGCGCGAGGCGGTCTCGGTGACCAGTGCCCGGCTAGACGCGCGAATTGAGGGTCTCGAGGCCCGTCTCCTTCCGGAGCCACGCCTGAGGCCTCCTCTAGCCGCGGACAGAATACGCGACGAAGCCCGAGATGCAACACCATCGACGTCGAAGGCAAAAGAGAGGACTCCTGAGCCGGAGCCCGCGGTGTCGACTCTGTCGCCTCCGCTCAATCCCGGGCCGGCTCCGAAACAAAAGAAAAAGAGAGTCAAAAAGTCGGCCGCAGCCGCAGAGGCGGCAGCCGCTAGGCGCGACGCTGCCCCATCTGCGGCTGCGAAGGGACCAAATTCGGCCGAACAATGGTCGGAAGTGGTCAAGAGAGGAGGAAAAAAGCAAGGTAGGGCAGAAGGAAAGAAGGAGGAGCCCAAGAATGGGCAGGAAAAGAAAAAGAGGAAGAGGAAAAAGAGAGGTGGTCTTCGCGCTCCGAAGACAGCTGCTGTAGTTGTGACGCTACTGCCGGACGCGGAGAAGAGGGGTGTGACGTATAAGTCCATCATGGACAAAGCCAAGCGGCACGTCGACATCGCCACCCTCGAGATACCGGCGGTGAAGTTTAAACAGGCCGTGACCGGGGCCCGCATGTACGAGGTCTCGGGAACGGCCTGCAAGGAGAAGGCCGACGCCCTCGCGGGCAAACTCAAGGAAGTACTCGGTGAGGAGGACGTCCGCGTATCTCGGCCACAGAAGTGCGCCGAGCTACGCATAACCGGAATGGACGACTCCGCCACTACGACAGAGATCGCCGCGGCCGTCGCAAGATGTGGTGGCTGCCCGGCTGATGAAGTCAGGGTAGGAGAAATCCGGGTCGATCGCAGTGGACGCGGCTCGGCCTGGGTGAAGTGCCCGGTCGAGGCCGCAAAGGGCTTGACAGCGCCGGGAGCCAGGCTCTACGTCGGTTGGACCGTGGTGCGAGTGACACTCCTGTCGACGCGCACCATGCGGTGTTATAAGTGTCACGAGGCGGGACATACTATAGCGAAGTGCCCCTCGGAGGTCGACCGCGGAGACCTCTGTTTCCGGTGTGGTCAACCCGGCCATGTGGTCAAAGATTGCGGCAACCCACCTCACTGCGCGGTCTGTGCGGCGAACGGTGGGAAGGCGGACCACGTCGTAGGGAGCAAACCCTGCAAGACACCGCCGAAGAAGGGAAAGGGCTCCAATAAGAGCCAAACGCCCAAGGCTGCCACACCATCTACGGCGGCCTCTGGTGCGGGAGCGACCCCCATGGACGCCCAATAACGGCTCCCCAAAGGTTCTTGCAGGGTAACTTGAACCACAGCGCTCAAGCGCAAGATCTGTGGGTTCAAGAAATGCTGAAGAGGTCCGTCGATATCGGAATAATCGCTGAGCCATACCGGATCCTCCCAAGGGGCGACTGGCTGGGCGACGCGGACTCGACGGTGGCGGTGGTATTGGGTCCGAAAATTGTCCCTCCATCTTCCAGGAGGACGGCGAGGGGCCACGGCTTCGTCGCTGCGGATCTGGGGACTCTCACTGTCGTGGGGGTCTACTTTTCCCCTAATCGACCCATCGCCGACTTTGAGGCTTTCCTCCTCCGACTAACACCCGTCGTGAATGGAGCAGCCAATCCCGTTGTTGTCGCCGGAGACTTTAACGCCAAATCCACGCGTTGGGGTTCTCCGGCGACGGACGCGAGAGGCAGAGTCATGACAGACTGGCTCACTGCCACGGGCCTGGTCGTGGCAAACAGAGGTGCCGCTAGCACGTGCGTCCGGCGGCAAGGTGAGTCAATTGTGGACCTGACCTTAGTCAGCCCATCAATTGCTCGCCGAATGAGCGGCTGGAGGGTCCTCGAAGAGGTCGAGACCCTCTCGGACCACCTTTATATAGGTTTCGACCTATCTCCTTCGTCGGATACTGGTCGCCGAACTCCATCCGGTGGCGGCCCAAGGTGGTCCCTGAGAGGTCTGGATCGAGACCTTCTCGAGGAGGCGGCAATCGTCGCGTCGTGGGCGCCTCTTCCGTCGGACGACGTCGAGGAGTGCGCGGAGTGGCTCAACGAGGCGGCTCGCAATATCTGCGACGCCTCTATGCCCCGCGCTAGACCCGTCGTGCCCAGACGCCAGACTTATTGGTGGCGCCCAGAGCTCAGACGACTCCGCGAGGATTGTGTGGCGGCCCGACGCCGATACCTGAGATACCGCAGGCGGCGGATCAGGGAAGAGGCCGACGAGGAGGCCATTTACAACGGCTACCGTCAGGCGCGGCACGCTATGCGCGAAGCCATAAAAGCGGCAAAGAAGGAGGCCTGGGAAGAGTTCCTCAACACCCTGGAACAGGACCCGTGGGGCAAGCCGTACAAATGGGTGAGGCAAAAGCTTCGCCCAGCTGCCCCACCGCTGACCCAGCATATGGAGCCGGACCTCCGTCGCTCCGTACTCTCGACCCTATTTCCATCTGGGGCCGAGTGGTCGCCGCCATCAATGCGACCACCTAGCGCGGAGTCAGACGTTGAGGAGGACATACCGCCCGTGACGGCTGGAGAGCTGGCGGCCGCGGTCCATAAAATGAGCCTTAAAAACAAGGCTCCCGGATTGGATGGGGTCCCCGGTCGCGTCTGGGTGCTGGCAATGCGGCACATGGAGGAGCATGTACGGGAGCTCTTCACCAAGTGCCTGGTGCAGGGGCGTATCCCACGCCGGTGGAAGTCGGGGAAACTCGTTTTGCTCCGCAAGCACGGACGACCGGAGGACCAGCCGTCGGCCTACCGCCCGATCGTCTTGATCGACGAGATCTGCAAAACCATAGAGAGGGTCATCGTCAGGCGCCTCACCCAACATCTTGAAGGCGCCGGCCCGAACTTGAGCGATGCTCAGTTTGGGTTCAGATCTCGTCGATCGACGATAGATGCGGTGGCACGGATACAGCGAATCTCGGAGGAGGAGATCTCCCGGGGTGGGGTGGTGCTGATAGTCTCGTTGGACATAACCAACGCATTTAACACCCTGCCCTGGGAAACAATTAAGGAGGGACTTCGGTACCACCGAGTGCCCAGATATCTTCGCCGAACAATCGGCAACTATCTGTCGGAGCGCTCGGTGCAGTACCCAACCGAAGAGGGCTGGGAGGAGCTGCAAGTAGTCTGCGGCGTCCCACAGGGTTCGGCTCTCGGTCCGGAACTGTGGGACATAGGATATGACCACGTGCTGCGCGGCGCCACTCTTCCAGGCGTGGAGCTCGTCGCGTATGCAGACGACACCGCGGTCGTGTGCCGCGCCAAAACGCACCGCGAGGCGACAATCCTGGCGACGGCGGCAGTCGCACAAGTTGTGCGAAGAATCCAGTCGTTGGGACTGATGGTGGCGCTGAATAAATCAGAGGCCCTGTTGTTCCACGGGCCTAGAAACGCGCCTCCGCCGGACCTGGCGGTGGTAGTGAGCGGGACGAGGATCCAGGTTGCGTCCACGATGACCTACCTCGGCCTGGTTCTCGACAGCCGGTGGTCATTTAAGGAACACTTCCGCCGGCTGTCAGAGAAGGTGAAGAAGTCCGCGGGAGCCTTGGCCTCGCTGCTCCCGAATCTCGGGGGCCCGAGCTTGACTTGTCGGCGTCTCTACATGGGTGTAGTTCGATCTATGGTCATGTACGGGGCGCCGATCTGGGCGGATGGCCTGCTGCCGGAGAACAGGCTGGCCCTGGGACGGCTGCAGCGGGTGATGGCGACGCGAGCAGTCCGAGGATATCGTACTATCTCTCGTGACGCATCGTGCCTCCTTGCTGGCAGCGTCCCTTGGGATTTGGACGCTCAAACCCTCGCCGATGTGTACTGGCGTGGCGCAGCGGTCCGCGCGGAGGGAAGCAATCCCCTACCAGACGCCGTACGTCGGTGGAGGGACCGTGCTAAAGAGGTGGCAGTCGAGCTCTGGAAGGAGCGACTCCTGGAGCCACAGGCGAGCGTGGACTTGGTGCAGGCTATCCGCCCAGTACTGAAAGAGTGGTTAGCAAGAAAGTACGGCGCGCTCTCGTTCCGACTCACGCAGGTGTTGACCGGACACGGCTGTTTCGGCCGTTACCTGTGTGAGATCGCGAACCGAGAGGAGAGTACGCGCTGTCACCACTGCGACGATGACCGGGACACGGCGGAGCATACCGTCTCTACCTGTCCCGCCTGGACAGGACAACGGGCGGCCCTCACGGCCGCCATCGGACACGACCTCTCGCTGCCAGCGTTGGTTCGCGCCATGCTGGCAGGCGAACCCGGATGGACAGCGGTGCAGACCTTCTGCGAGGAGGTTGTCGCCGCGAAGGAGGAGGCCGAGCGCGTGCGGGAGTTGGAGGCGCTCGACCCCCGCCGAAGAAGACGGCTGAGGCGTCGACGAGTCGTCCATGATGACAACTTGCCGCCTTAGCCGGGGGGCTCGGGGCGGCGGCATGGGGATGCCGTCGCCCAACGAATCGAGTCCCCGAGTGGGTCGCGATGCGCTGCGTATTCTTCGCGCATCGCGACACCCTGGAGAGATGGGCCCACGCAAGCCCCGAGGGGGCCTCTGTTCGGCCCTTAGGAGCCCAAAAGCTCCAAAGAAGATGGGCCTGCCGTGAGACGCAGGCGAAACCATGCAGGACAGCGGATGAAGGCTCACGCGTACTCGCAACCCTGCATGGAGCACAGAAGAATACCGTCGGGTTTTAGTGGGTGCGAGCCCCACATACCCGTGGGGGAGTCCCCAATTCCCCCGGGATGCGTCAGGCATTTCCCGACGAAAAAAAAAAAAAAAAAAAAAAAAAAAAAAAAAGGTTAGGTTAGGTTAGGTTAGGTTAGGTTAGGTTAGGTTAGGTTAGGTTAGGTTCCCGTGTGGGGTTGCTGGTCCTCCATCGGGCGCGTCCCCCGAGTGGCGGATAGGGGAACGCCTCCCAGATATGGGAGGTACCGGGGAAACCCGGCGCGGACCAAAACCAGCAGGGGGGTTGCCGCTTGGAGGCTCCTGGTACTTCTCTGCCTATCAGAGTGGACTGTGCGAGACTCCGGGTGGCAACAATGGGGGGGGAGGCTTTCGGGCCGTGAGGAAGAAAACCTCATTAAAAAATTACCAGAGTCTTCATGGCCGGTGGGCGTTGGCTTCGGCCACCGTCGGGCAACCCGTAATCCGCACTGAGCGGAACCGGGGGCCCCACGCACTGAGCGAGGGGCCGCGAGGAAGAAAACCTCTATAAAAAATTACCCTAATCCCAAGTTCCGCCGCCCGGCGATGGGATGAATGGCTGGTAGGGAACCAGTCACTAGGGCGGCACAACGGGGGGGTTATGGGGTTAAAAAACAATCATGGAAAGTTCGTTGATAAATAAAACTACCCGGGTGGTTACTACTTAGGTTAGGTTAGGTTAGGTTAGGTTAGGTTAGGTTAGGTTAGGTTAGGTTAGGTTAGGTTAGGTTAGGTTAGGTTAGGTTAGGTTAGGTTAGGTTAGGTTAGGTTAGGTTAGGTTAGGTTAGGTTAGGTTAGGTTAGGTTAGGTTAGGTTAGGTTAGGTTAGGTTAGGTTAGGTTAGGTTAGGTTAGGTTAGGTTAGGTTAGGTTAGGTTAGGTTAGGTTAGGTTAGGTTAGGTTAGGTTAGGTTAGGTTAGGTTAGGTTAGGTTAGGTTAGGTTAGGTTAGGTTAGGTTAGGTTAGGTTAGGTTAGGTTAGGTTAGGTTAGGTTAGGTTAGGTTAGGTTAGGTTAGGTTAGGTTAGGTTAGGTTAGGTTAGGTTAGGTTAGGTTAGGTTAGGTTAGGTTAGGTTAGGTTAGGTTAGGTTAGGTTAGGTTAGGTTAGGTTAGGTTAGGTTAGGTTAGGTTAGGTTAGGTTAGGTTAGGTTAGGTTAGGTTAGGTTAGGTTAGGTTAGGTTAGGTTAGGTTAGGTTAGGTTAGGTTAGGTTAGGTTAGGTTAGGTTAGGTTAGGTTAGGTTAGGTTAGGTTAGGTTAGGTTAGGTTAGGTTAGGTTAGGTTAGGTTAGGTTAGGTTAGGTTAGGTTAGGTTAGGTTAGGTTAGGTTAGGTTAGGTTAGGTTAGGTTAGGTTAGGTTAGGTTAGGTTAGGTTAGGTTAGGTTAGGTTAGGTTAGGTTAGGTTAGGTTAGGTTAGGTTAGGTTAGGTTAGGTTAGGTTAGGTTAGGTTAGGTTAGGTTAGGTTAGGTTAGGTTAGGTTAGGTTAGGTTAGGTTAGGTTAGGTTAGGTTAGGTTAGGTTAGGTTAGGTTAGGTTAGGTTAGGTTAGGTTAGGTTAGGTTAGGTTAGGTTAGGTTAGGTTAGGTTTTTTTTTTTTTTTTTTTTTTTTTTAATTTAAAATACTTGTCCCTCTGACTCGTGGTCAGAGTCTTTTTGTACGATTGGTTTTTACGATTTGTATGCTATATTGTGGCTTATCCTTCAAGGATATCGGACGAGATGAAATTCCAAATTCCTATTTACTTAACTGTCTATATTTATGCAATTCTTACAAAAAAGTCTATTACGTTCGCTCTATTATTTATTTTCATGTTGCTATATTTTCTTAACTTTTTATTAATTATTTCAACTCTATTTTTTATCAATGCTGCTACTATATATACGATTATATATATGCAGCATTATTTATTTATTCCTTTTTATTACTTTGCTTGCCAATTTTGTGCAATATTCTATAAATATATCTCTGCATTTTCTTTCTTCTATGATACTGCTAATATTATTTATTGACAACTTCTTATCTATTCGCATTTCTATATCATATCTTTCCTTTTCATAGACGGGGCATTCGAGCAGGATATGTATGATAGACTCACTCACGCCCGGTTCGCAGATGCACGATGGGTCCTCCTTACACTTGAATCGATTCAAGTATTCGGAGAACCCACCGTGCCCTGTCAGGACTTGTGTTGTGACCATGGTGAGTTCTAACTTTTTTATTATTTTATAGCAGCCTATAGCGTCGGGAAAGAACAGCTTTGTTATTGCTGCTGTCTCGCCTGACGTATACCTCCGGTTCCACTCATTCAGCGACTCCATCCGAAGCTGTCGCTTAACGTATGAAACCGGACATCGGTCATAGTCAGGCTTTCTTTTTAGGTTTAGCGCAGCCTCTTTGGCCAATGCGTCGGCCCGCTCATTCCCCTTCAAACCTGCATGAGCTTTTACCCAGAATAGGGAAACCTCCTTATTCTGGTTTCTACACACCTTCAGGTTGTACTTTATTTTTCTCACTAGCGGATGAAGGGATCTTTGGCCTACCACCGACTCAAGTGATGACCTTGAGTCAGTATATATGCCAAAGGTCTTTTCGGCGCTTTCTATTATCAAAGAGGTTGCCCTGCTCACAGCCAACAGCTCAGCTTGGTAAACAGTGCAGTACGCTTCTAACTTCAACTTGATGGTCTTGGTCTCGGCTTCACCCTCCCACATTGATAGGGCTGCCCCCACCTTCCCATCAAGTTTACTGCCGTCCGTAAATATGCGCACTGCCTGGTTACTGTGACTGTTCAGTTGCTCTTCGTCCATCAACTCCGTGAAGTGCAAGGTCATGTGCTCCGCTGGATGCACCAGCTCAGCGTTCTCTACCTTTCCTTCCACTTCTCTATCGCCAAGCATCGGCTGAGCTACCCCCTTTCTCGCTTCATATAGAGCGGCTGCTTCGTGGACTCTGAGGTCGAGAGGCAGTAGACCAGCCAATGCCAATGCAGAGTTAAGAGAGACGGTACGGTAGGCTCTCGTGATTTTCTGGGCGAAACCTCTCTGTATAACGTTGAGCTGCTTGCGTACACCCAGCTTCTTGGCGGCTGGCGCCCACACGCTTGCTGCATAGAGAACCACTGGTTCCACCACAGCCATGTATATGGTCCCTGGTTCCACCACAGCCATGTATATGGTCCTTATGACTTTTGGATGCAGGCCCCAGCTGATTTTGGCGGCTCTAGACAATTTTCTATAGATGTTTTGTACTTTTTTGCACGTTATTATGATGTGACTATTGAATGTAAGTTTATCATCTATAGTTAATCCCAAAACCTTTATCTCACGTGACAAAGCAATGTCGACCCCGCCCATGGACAGCAGTGGTGAGTCATACTTTAATTTATTAGTTATAACCATGGCCTTGGTTTTGTGCGGCGCGAATCGTAATTTATTTCGTACTCCCCACTTCTGCACATAAGCGAGGGCGGCATTGGCCTGTTTTTGAACTTCCCTACCGGTATCCCCGTCGAAAACGAGGACGACATCGTCGGCAAAAGCCTGACAATAGTCGCCTCGCTTCTCAAGTCCTTTCAGCAGCGGGTCCAGTAGAAGATTCCAGAGAATTGGTCCGCCTATGGAGCCTTGAACGCATCCTTTGGTGGTTCTTCTGCAATGTTCAGTCCCTGCGTACCTCACCCTGACCTTTCGATCCTGAAGATAACTGTCGATGACCCTTCTTATATTGACTGGGCAACCTTCCTCAGCCAGTCTGAGCCTAATGGCAGGCCACCAAGCACTGTCGAAGGCTCCCTCTATGTCCAAAGATACCATTGTTATCAGTTTTTTCCGTTTCAATCTACCGTATATGTATTGTATCAGGTCATAGAGGGAGTCTTCGGTGCTCCTCTGTGGCATAAAGCCATACTGGCGAGTACTGAGCCCAGGCAATATATGCCATTTCATTCTTCTGACAGTCATCTTCTCAAGGATCTTCCCTAGAACTGGTAACAGTCCGATTGGTCGGTAGGATTTGGGGTTTGTGTAGTCATCTCGACCCGGTTTTTGTAGCACTACCACCGTTGCTTCCTTCCAGACAATCGGAAAGTGTCCAGTTTCCAGGCATTTGTTGGCCAGGGCGAGGTACGCCTCGGGATTACAGGCTATAGCTTGCTGACATATGTCAGACGTGAGTCCGTCTAGACCCGGAGCCTTTTTTGGATTGAAGCTTTCGGCTGCGCTTTTTACTTCTGTAGAGGTAAACGGTGGGTCCAGGGTTTCACCTTGAATCCTGCCGTTTACATACTCAGCTGCATCTCTTATCCGCCGATGTGCTTCGTTGTCCTCATCTTCAAGATCCTCCGGGTAGAAAATCTGCGCCAGCATGGCAGCAGATTCCTCCGGGTTGTATGTTATCCCGTCCTTAACCATGGGTAG